>JASEVX010000008.1:56307841-56615341 GCA_031761405.1 Serripes groenlandicus
TTTTTTCTCTCCCTCTCTTTTTTCACTCTATCTTTCTCTCTCTCTGTCTCTCTCTCTCCATCTTTCTCTCTCCATATCTGTATGTCTGTCTGTGTGTCTGTATGTATGTCTGTCTGGTTGTATGTATGTATGTATGTCTGTCTGTCTGTCTGACTGCATTTATGTATGTCTCTATCTATCTGTCTCTATGTATGTCTTTCTTTCTGTCTCTGTCTGTCTTTCTCTCAATCTCTCTCTTTCTCTCTCTCTCACTATGTCTGTCGGGACTATCTCTCTAGCTATATGTATATCTCTCTGTGTTTCGGTCTCTCTCTCTCTCTCTCCCTCTCTCTCTCTCTATCTTTCTCTCTCTCTCTCTCTGTCTCTGTCTGTTCTTCTCTCTTTTTCTGTGTTTTTTCCTGGTTTTCTCACACCAGTACTTCACACAACAATCTTACCAAGCAACTGGCTGTTTTTCCACATAGAATTAGCCCCCATTTTTATGAATGTGCTTGTCTGATTTAAATAAAATTGAATAGGTGATCCTCTTCTTATTTTTTTCAAGCCGTTTTAATTTTCCTCCATAATCTACTTGTCAAATTCAAGATAATTTGGTAGAAATGTTGCCTGAGTGATTCTCTACACAAACTTTTCAAGCCATATTGATTTCGTTGAAACAGGACTGCAAGGTGGCATCAGGAAAGTGGCAAAATAACAAAACTTTATAATTCAAATTGTATTAAAGTTGTTGTTAGATTTCGAGATACAAATGACCTTTAAAATGGCTATTTCTATAACAGTGTCCACTCCTTGCAGTTTCATTTGCACTCCTGATCAAATTTTCACAGATATTTACAGTTTAATATTTGCTACTAATTTACTATTACTCAGGTGATCGATTTAGGGCCATCTTGGCCCTCTTGTTTATATATTGTACTTGATAATTTCAAAGTCGCGTCTCCTGCAGATTTGTTTTAAGTGTTAAGTGCTTAAACCCTTATCCACTATCATGACTTACCGATACAAAACAAAAACACAAATTTTGTTTACAATCATTTTATGGTTTTTTTCGTAAATAAGTAGCACCTTTAGATATATTTCAATGCCTATTATTATCCCTTGTTTGTGTCTCTTTCTTTTTTCCTACCCAGAGCTTTGACCTCTGCCATGTTGATTTGTGCAAGAAAAACAGCATTAAGATATAATAAAACATTGTATTATTTGAAAATATCCAAGGGAAAATGAAGACGAAAAATCATTTAATGAAGATAAATAAAGATGAAAACATACTGACAAAAGGAGAAATTGCTCATGATGAGCAATTTCTCATTTTGCAACACTTTTTACACAATGTGTATGCTGCAGAAGTGGGAAAGGGTCAACATAGCCTTAGGCAAAATATATTACATCTGGACAATTTTGAGTCTGATTTTGACATTCATTGGAAAATACTGTGACAAGATGACCAGCAAAGATCAAGATCAGTCTGCACTTCAGCATAATTCGATCAAATATTCACTATTTGCCGTCTAGCCATACCAGCATCATGAGTTTCAACAGATCAAGATCGCTTGAACATTTGAGCAGATTAGGAATAGATGTAAATTAAAGCTAATCAAGATAGCTTCTATCATTACTGCCATGAGATTCAACATACATGTATCAAGATCGCTTGAATATTTAAGCGGATTAAGAGTAAAGCTTAAAGTTCATTTAACCTCATATATGATGCTGAAAAATTGCTTAGTCCTTCAGACAATCAAAATGGCTTCTATCAATTGTGTACCGCCTTGGTGGTGTAGTGGATGAGCGTCCGTTTCGGGTACAGAAGGACGAAAGTTAGATCCCCGGCCGAATCGTACTAAAGACTTAAGAAATAGTAGCAATGGCTGCCCTCCTTGGCGATTAGGGTTGCGGGGTAAGCACATATTGACTGACCAATGTCAGGAAAAAACGACCGGTAGTACTTGTAAATTATCCAGGAAATATATGATATAGCTGAAACAATAGTAGCTCTGTATCGCTCAACACATAGTCAATGAATTCAACTCTTTCGAATTTGGCCTAGATAGCATCCCAAGACAACCCTTATGACAAAAGGTCAACAGACTCAAGTTAAAAATACTGCTTCCAGACTGTTAACAATATTTTCCTTCAATTTGGCCTAGTGACCGAGTTTTTTTTATCAAACATGACCCATATTCAAATATTATTGTTTTCTTATTGTCAGTTAGGATTACTTTTCTATTTTCAATTCTTTATTTGATGTGGATGACTTTTGAAACATATGAAGCATTGATGTGTAACATATACTGAGAAAAAATAAAAATTGCTTTTAGTGAACAAATTATTTATTTCTTTTAGTGCATTTTACTTTATCTCATAATGCAATTGTTTACTGTCTATAATATTCATATATTTCCCAAATTCAACAAATATGCAACAACCCTTTGAAAACATCTGGGGAAAAAATACTGAAAAACGCAATTAATTTAAGTATAATTATTTAATAGAGTTGAAAACAGTGTGGTAAAAGGGGAAACTGCTCATTTTGAGCATTTTCTCCATTTGCACTAATGTTTTCAAAAGCTTTCTTTTCACAAATTGCATTATACTATCATTTGTCATGATATTAAATGTTAGTGCCCAAAAGCTCTATGTACTTGTAAGCAAGTATAAGTGTTTAACCCTGTCCCACATGCAGATGACTTATAACTTTAAATAACATTGACATGATTGTTGCAAAATTAGAAAATCCTGTCAAGTAATTCCGCTTTTTGTGACAATGTTTCGATTATATATAATAATAACATGACAATTGATAGATGTTTAATAGGTTTTAGCGGAGTTGTTTTCTGCAAATAAGTCGGCTGTAGTCTGATGTATGTGTGAAAATGCTATATTATGCTACATTTTTATTTAAGATTTTTGTTTAATTTTCAGTTTATTTGCTTCATGTTTGGGATTTATTTCATACGAGTCAACGAATTTTTATCCTAAATTTACCTGTTCCTCATGAACACGCTAAGCAATTGTCAAATCCATCAGTTTATATTCTCTCTCCATAATATTTTGAATGTTAAGCTTAATCACCCTTAGCACAAAACTCACCAGCTACAAAAAACCCGCTCTCAGCCATGATTTTATCACCAAGCAAGACCTAATTTAAAAATTTCGGAATTCTTAGTTATGTGTATATAATTGGTCACTCAAGGAGGTGCAATCTAGCCTGTGTAGGTCAGGTTTGGCTTTAGAATATCATTCCATGTAGGGAATTAAGGCTTCTTTATCTTTTTCTGTATTGATCTTTACAGTGAAATTTAGTTAAACTGCCCGTCGTAGATCTCTTTGCTGTAGTTATCTCCTGTACAGTATAGACATATTAGGGACAGGAAACGAGTTTTCCTTGCTTGGTCGATCACAAATAAAGTGGACTGAATACAAACAGTTTCCTCTGTGATTATAAAATTTCAAATCATAACTTACATTATCGGAAAAATATTAACATCCAACCATTGAAATATCACACTCATTTGATTGCATGTGAAGTTGGGAACAATTCACAAGCCCCTTGGTGAATTTTAATACATAAAAAATCTGAAATGGACATGTGGAATGAGACAAATTATTGATTTTCAAATCATTTCTTCAATTGTTGAAATTTAGTTTCAAATGTGAATAGATCGAATACTAAAAGACAATTTGAAAACGGGATCCTACCACCCGTGTGTTTAGGTGTGAACATTGTCTCAGACCAAGTATGTGTCACTAGGTAGTTCACATACTTGAAATTGAATGTCTTATCTCGAATCACATACTTCTAAATATTTATAGCTGTTTATGTATTTAAAGGCATAATAATAATGTGTATAGTTCAAATGATTTTAAATAGACAATAGGAACAGTATTGTGATATGATAAAAATGATTTCATTTGTTTAACTATTGTGTTACAAGGCTTCTGTTTTTGTACCACAAATATGGTAGGAGACACAATAATCCGCCGGGGATTAGTGGTTATCGTTGATGATTTTGAACCGGGCGTCCCGGGATCCATCCCTAGTTGCGGCACTGTGGTGATGGTGGAGTTGTCTGTCACAACTTAGGCAAGACACATTTCCTAGCCTAGTACTGGCTTTTTACCCATAGGATTCATGAATAAATGAACCGTTGCCGTGATATCTGAAATATAAACGGTGTACAATCCAAACAAAATAACAAGGTATGAGAAACAGTCAAAAACTGTTTAAAAAAAGTCAGACTTGTTTATTTTGAACAGTGTAGTCTTAAACCAACAACAGGGCTTAAGCAGAATGTTATTGTATTGCAGAATTCCGAACAGGAATGTAGTGTAAAGAAAACCCAATATCTTAATAATACATATCACACATTTAGCCCCTTATCATTATGTCTCATATAATGATCCAATTAACATATACCTAACACCTATATTGAAAACTCCCTGTATCATATCATAGAGACACGTTATGTCTCTAAAGACATTTTTGATAAAATGTGATTTTTATATAGACATTCGAAATGATATGTTCTTAGATCAGTTAAATGACTCTTTTTGTTTTTTAATGAATTAAGTAATGACGAGAAACTCTCATTTCTGATCAATACTCTATCCCGTCAATGTGCGAAGTTCATTGTTTAGAGTTATCTAAGGAGGAGGTACTCAACTCAGAAGTGTTTCCAAGCAACGAGCTGCTTTTCCAATTAAACTGTTAGTCACATGGTAGATCACGCTTGTCGCAGTGATTTTTATAAAGTTGGAAAGAATGTTCTTGTCCGAACACATATTTGAAGAACTATTTTGATTCAGAGGTTATCATGTTTTGGAAAAAAAGAGGGGGACAAAGATCGTGTTGTTGTTTGTATAGAACATCACATACGACACATATGTATGTCGACCTCGTTGACCTAGAAAAAGGGAGAGACAATCCGTATCTTCTCCAAGAATCGTTCTTGTTACCCAATCAAATTTGTTTTGTTGATAATCAAAAGATGCGTCTTTGAAAATAGGGTTTTAGTTACAACAAAATGTTTCGGACATGAAATACGAAATATATACAGTCAAAATAGTGATAAAACACAACCTTTGTATAGCAATTCTCTGTGCTTATCAACTTTAATTTCATAATTACTCAAGTTTTGCATAAATGACCCTGCAATTAAAGACCACAAGTGAATAAAGACCATATTTTTCTCTTCCAATATGTGATCTTAAAACACAGGTTGGACTGTATTTATATTTGGGTTACTACGCAAACATTTAAAATGTTTTTTTTTTTCAATAAGGTAGGCCTCAGGCCATTTATACAAATATAGATATACATCATAAGTTAATACAACATGAAGTGCTTTGTAACATGAACGAAGGGAAGGGGGAAAGATATATAATTACAGGAAGATAAGTGAATCGCGTCTAGAGATTTGGGTACTAAACCCTTTCCCACATACAGCAAGTCTACAGCACACGACATGTTAACCCTTTCACACATACAGCAAATCTACAGCACACGACATTTTAACACTTTCCCACATACAGCAAATCTGCAGCAGACGACATTTTAACTCATTCCAACATACAGCAAATCTACAGCACACGACATTTTAACCCTTTCCCACATACAGCAAATCTGCAGCAGACGACATTTTAACCCTTTCCCACAAACAGCAAATCTGCAGCAGACTACATGTTTACCCTTTCCAAAATACAGCAAATTTGCAGCAGACGACATTTTAACTCGTTCCAACATACAGCAAATCTGCAGCAGACGACAATTTTAACCCTTTCCCACTTACAGCAGACGGCATTTTAACCCTTTCCCACATACAGCAAATATACAGCAGACGATATTTTTACCCTTTCCCACATACAGCAAATCTACAGTAGACGACAATGTTAACCCTTTCCCACATACAGCAAATCTACTGCAGACGACATTTTAACACTTTCCCACATACAGCAAATCTGCAGCAGACGACATTTTAACCCTTCTCTCACATACAGCAAATCTACAGCAGACGACATTTTATCCCTTTCACACATACAGCAAATCTGCAGCAGACGACATGTTTACCCTTTCACACATACAGCAAATCTACAGCAGACGACATTTTAACCCTTTCCCACATACAGCAAATGTACAGCAGACGACAATTTTAACCCTTTCCCACATACAGCAAATCTACAGCAGACGACAATTTTAACCCTTACCCACATACAGCAGTCGAAATTTTAACCCTTTCCAACATACAGCAAATCTACAGCAGACGACATTTTAACGACACATACAGCAATCTGCATAAGGCGACATTTTAACCCTTTCACATATACAGCAAATATACAGCAGACAACATTTCAAGCATCTCCAACATACAGCAAATCTGCAGCAGACGACATTTTAACTCATTCCCACAAAATGCAAATCTGCAGCATATGACCTTTAGACCCATCTCACAGAGTTCAAATCTGCAGCAGACGACCTTAAGACCCCTTCCCACATACAATAAGTCGGCAGCAGACTCAAAACCGCAGAAACAATTCTATAAATGGTGGTATAATTACTGAAAAAAGAAAAAAAAGAAAAATTGCTCGTTTTGAACAAGTTCTCCTGTTTTCACATATCTCTTCAAAAGTCGTGAGAACCTGCATTATTCGACTAAAAATGAGCCGTTCCACGAGACGACCAACAGTATGGAATCTGCGTAATGTATCGACCCAGATCAGTTTGCGCAGTTCGTGCAGGCTAATCCGGGATCAGGGGGATAGAGGTATAGAATAATGATTTCTGAAACAGAAAATTCACGGAAGGCGAAATATTGTTTGTCCGGGTTAGCCTGCACGGTATGCTTAGGCTGATCCTGGTCGATATTTTACGCAGAGTTCCCAATGTTGGTTTTCTCGTGGAATGGCTTATACGTATTAGTCCTATATGCATACTTTAACACAAACAATAGAAGTGTAGCCGCATTAGCTTGTACGCCAATGTACCTATATATGATCCGACCGCCTCAGTGATGTAGTGGTAGAGTGTCCGCCAATGTACCTATATATGATCCGATCGCCTCAGATATGTAGTGGTAGAGTGTCCGCCAATTTACCTATATAGAATTCGACCGCCTCAGAGATGTAGTGGTAGAGTGTCCGACTATATATGATCCGACCGCCTCAGAGATGTAGTGGTAGAGTGTCCACCAATTTACCTATATATGTTCCGACCGCCTCAGAGATGTAGTGGTAGAGTGTCCGCCAATTTACCTATATATTATCCGACCACCTCAGAGACGTAGTGGTAGATTGTCCGCAAATTTACCTATTTATGATCCGACCGCCTCACAGATGTAGTGGTAGAGTGTCCGCCAATTTACCTATATATGATCAGACCGCCTCAGAGACGTAGTGGTAGAGATTCTGCCAATTGACCTATATATGATCCGACCGCCTCAGAGATGTAGTGATAGAGTGTCCGCCAATTTACCTATATATGATCCGACCGCCTCAGAGATGTAGTGGTAGAGTGTCCGCCAATTTACCTATATATTATCCGACCGCCTCAGAGATGTAATGGTAGAGTGTCCTCCAATTTACCGATATATGATCTGACCGCCTCAGAGATGTAGTGGTAGAGTGTCCGTCAATTTACCTATATATGATCCGACCGCCTCAGAGACGTAGTGGTAGAGTGTCCGCCAATTTACCTATATCTGATCCGACCGCCTCAGAGATGTAGTGGTAGAGTGTCCGCCAATTTAACTATTTATGATCCGACCGCCTCAGAGATGTAGTCGTAGAGTGTCCTCCAATGTACCTATATATGATCCGACCGCCTCAGAGATGTAGTGTTAAAGTGTCCACCAATTTAACTATATATGATCCGACCGCCTCAGAGATGTAGTGGTAGAGTGTCCGCCAATTTACCTATATATGATCCGACCGCATCAGAGATGTAGTGATAGAGTGTCCGCCAATTTACCTATATATGATCTGACCGCCTCAGAGATGTAGTGGTAGAGTGTCCGCCAATTTACCTATATATGATCTGACCGCCTCAGAGATGTAGTGGTAGAGTGTCCACCAATTTACCTATATATGATCCGATCGCATCAAAGACGTAGTGGTAGAGTGTCCACCAATTTACCTTTATATGATCCGACCGCATCAGAGACGTAGTGGTAGAGTGTCCACCAATTTACCTATATATGATCCGACCGCCTCAGAGATGTAGTGGTAGAGTGTCCACCAATGTACCTATATAGGATCCGACCGCCTCAGAGATGTAGTGGTAGAGTGTCCACCAATCTACCTATATATGATCCGACCGCCTCAGAGATGTAGTGTTAGAATGTCCACTAATCTACCTATATATAATCCGACCGCCTCAGAGATGTAGTGGTAGAGTGTCCACCAATCTACCTATATATAATCCGACCGCCTCAGAGATGTAGTGGTAGAGTGTCCACCAATTTACCTATATATGATCCGACCGCATCAGAGACGTAGTGGTAGAGTGTCCACCAATTTACCTATATATGATCCGACCGCCTCAGAGACGTAGTGGTAGAGTGTCCACCAATTTACCTATGTATGATCCGACCGCCTCAGAGATGTAGTGGTAGATTGTCCACCAATTTACCTATATATGATCCGACCGCCTCAGAGATGTAGTGGTAGAGTGTCTGCTTATAATGCTGGAGAAGGCGGGTTCGATCCTCGGCCGGGTCAATACTTAAAGAGTTGTAGTAGTGGCTACCCTCATTGGTACTCAGGGTTTGCGGGGTTAGCATTTCGACTAACTGGTCGGACTCAAGATAAATGGACCAGTAAATTGGTAAACTTACCCAAGGAACGACGTGATATAACTTGAAACAAAATGTTAAAAGCGGCGTTAAACACAAAACAATCAAAAACATATATATGATCCAGTTTCGGAGTCTCAATAAGTCTCCAAACTGACAGACGCATTTAAAGTACTCATTTGTGTCGGCCAAAGTCTAAAGATTATTAACTTTAAATGGACCAACAGCTAACGATTATCTTCTATGTTTAATTGTGTTCTCTCTCTCCGTGTCGAGAGCCTAACCGTATACATGCCTTGAACCAAATGTATGTATGATTATTTATGGTAAAAATAGTTTGGGTTGAAGAACGATTTAAAACCAATCGCAAAGCAAATGAAGAGGACGTCGCTTACTAGTCCATGTGTCGGACGTGATGAATATACTAAAATGTTTTACAACACTAAATTAACAAGGGAGTTAGGCCACCAAAACGGTTTCATGCTGTTTTAATACAAACAAAAAGCGAATATATTGCGACCCCTAAGGGAGACAAAAAACGTTGTGATAAGTCATCAAAAATAGTAGTTATCGTTCGTGTTTATATTAAAACCTATAACCATATGTGCCGTGTGTCCCGCGAGAAAACCAAAATTACTTATAGAATCGACCCGGATCAGCCTAAGCATGCCGCGCAGACTTACTAGGACAGACTATTTTCGCCTCCTGTAGATTTTCTGTTTCAGGAATCATTACTCTATATCTATCCCTCTGAGACGGAATGTGTCGCCCTGGATCAGTCTTTGCGAACAGCACAGGCTGATCTGAGTCGATATATTACGCAGAGGCCATTATGTTGGTTTTCTCGCGGGACGGCTGATATCAGTAACTTTACCCGAAAATCCACTGTTTGATAGTTTGGACTAAACTCACTCCTCCTGTAGACCTTTCTCTTACCGACAACAGCCAAAGAATAGGAAAGCAGATATATTGCAATGCTCCCACATTCGAATATGCTATATTGACCAATGGAATCAAAGGAAATGTTGACTGCTGCTAGTTTCAATGTTCATCAGGGGAACAGTATGGAAAGTTCATTTGTTCATATATAATTGTCTTTGTGTTGTTTTGTGGTATTCCTAAACAATCCAAAATATTACATAGCTTGACAGAAAAGAAAACTCATTTGAAAACATGTAATTGCACTAGGTTTTAAACCCCAGGCTTAATTCTAAGTCAAAAGTAGGTCAATAGGTATAAATATCAGAACGTCATTTCAATCAACACATTCTTTTTACCACATCGATATCAACATGGATTTACGCAGAGAAGTCACGAATGTTGCAGTTGATCTCACAAATATTGGGTATCGACTCTACAATATCATCGCCATCTCAATTTAGAACAACCTAGAGTGGATGTCACGCTTCAATAACAGAAACCAGACGTAGTTAATTTAGGCGTAGAAATGAAAAGAAAAGTTCATTGGGTTGGGGTTAAATTGACAATGACAAAAAAAAGAAGAAGGAGCAAAGTGTGTCTGATTTGTAGAGCAAGCTTCGGTTGTAGTCATGTTTAAAACAAATGAAAAAAAACGGGCCTTTTCAGGGCCAACTAAAAAACTTAGAAAGTTCAACTTTTCAAATTGTCATTTAAAAAAAATCCGTCAGTGCAAAGGGGGGAAAGAACGTTAACGATGCATGACTATTTTCATAAAATGCCCAAGTTCCCCCTTTGCTTTCCTCCTCTTACTCACAAAATATGCCCCAGTTTCCCCTTCGCTTCCCTCCTCTAACTCACAAAAAAATGCCCCAGTTTCCCATTCGCTTCCCTCCTCTAACTCACAAAAAACGCCCCAGTTCCCCCCTTCGCTTCCCTCCTCTAACTCTCAAAAAATGCCCCAGTTTCCCCTTCGCTTCCCTCCTCTAACTCACAAAAAATGCCCTTGTTCCCCTTCGCTTTCCTCTTCTAACTCACAAAAAATGTCCCGGTTCCCCTTCGCTTTCCTCCTCTAACTCACAAAAAATACCCCAGTTCCCTTTCGCTTTCCCCCTCTTACTCACAAAAAAATGCCGCAGTTCCCCTTCGCTTTCCTCCTCTAACTCACAAAAAATACCCCAGTTCCCTTTCGCTTTCCCCCTCTTACTCACAAAAAATGCCCCAGTTCCCCTTCGCTTTCCTCCTCTAACTCACAAAAAAATCCCTAGTTTCCCCCCTCGCTTTCCTCCTCTAATTCACAAAAATGCCCCAGTTCCCCTTCGCCTTCCTCCTCTAACTCACAAAAAATGCCCCAGTTCCCCCTTCGTTTTCCTCCTTTAACTCAAAATGCCCCAGTCTGCCCTCTACAGGGAGGGTAGACTGGGGCATTCGCAAAATATGCCAAACTTTGAATTCGAAATTGACACAGTTCCCCTTCGCTATCCCCTTTTTTTTAAATCCCGTTTACAGGGAGGGTAGACTGGGGCATTTTGCAAATGCCCCAGTCTACCCTCCTTTAATACTTTGGTGCATTTTGCGTTGTTACGCACACAATTAATTACGCTGTAGGTGTAAACCTATTTTAAATTGGACATTGTATTTTTACCAATACAGTTTTCTCGAATTCTCAATATAGAACAAGAAATGATGAACAGTTATGAGTGTCATTTTAATTATTTTCAACAATATACAGAGGTGTACGCTAATTTGATCCATAGAGATGTATCGGGTAAACATTCGTCTACAATAAAAGTATAGTATCGTCACACTTTAAATGCTTTTTTTTAAATTTTGATTTGTCTTCTATATTTGATTTTATTTGGTAGCAGTTTGATATTGGTAAAACAATTATATTGTGAAAAACCTTTACGGCGATACAAAGTTTACCTATATTCGAGTTCAGTGGCCCGAATGATGTATTCCCGAGTCGATAAATTTTACAAAAGTCGAAACGAAATTTGATAAAAGCAATTGGGTAATAATTGTTTAACTTAATCGTAGACGTTTGTTATGATGTAGATCATTTCCGATTTTGGTATTAGGTACAAATTCATGAAGTTAACATCGAACGCGATTACTAAAATCTACACTGTTCACATATTCCCTACATAACTTGTTAGTAGATTCTGTTAACGTGTGAAGATTTTAACAAAACGGAGCAGATGTACTGGCGGCTCTGAACTTACAATGTAACGAATAAAGTCACCACATCATTGCAAAGCTGTCACATGAGATGCCTTGCCTTAATTGGGCGTGCTCCTAGTACTAATGAGTTCTAGCACGTGCCATTTAGCGGCATTGTGAATTGGTCTGATTCTCCAGGATGTTAGAAAACACTCCATTGCATGTTGTATTTTATTCTCCTGGGTGTATATCCAGCCTAACAAATTGTAGGCTGTTTCAAGATGTCCAAGGTTTATATCTCTCGTCATAATATGAATTAAGTTGTCGATAGAATCTTGTTTATAGATGGGCTTGTTTGTTTTAGAATAGAGGACATACTGAAGGAAGTATAGATAAACCTTAGAATCCACAACAATCCAATCAAACCACTCAACATGCATTTCATCCCTAGATCCAGCTGGTGTATTGACTGAACGATACATCTCGTAGTGTAATGCTGGAGGGACAATGTTTGCTTGGTAAGGTAGAAATATTAAACATCCAGTAGTACAGGTTCTCGAGAACTCTGTGTTTGTAATACTTTGTGACCTAAGTATTCGTTCTTGTTCATTGGTTTCTTCATTAAAATGATATTGCCGAAGCCAACTGCAGCCACACACTGTACTAACATGTGATTTCAAAGACGTTTCACAATTAAGAAGAATCCTCTCCGAAATATCATGCCTATCACTCTGTAGACAATAGCTTGCGACTATTAAATATGAGGAAATAACGCCACAGTCTTTACTTCTTTCTATGTAATACTCAAACTTGCTAAACAACACCCTTAGTCGATCCGTGTTTCTGGTTGCCAACATGACGCTGGCGATACATTGGGCTATTTGAATGCGTAAGTATGGGATAAAGGAGCTTATTGCTAATTGTGTCTCTTCCTCCGTATGATCTTCTACACAATGGGTATTTATAAAATAGGTTTCAATTGTGTGTAATTCTAAAACAGCCTGATCAGCGGATATACTTCTACACAACCTAAGAGTGTAAGACGCGCATTCTTTTAATGAACAACAAAAATGTACGTACTGTTCTAGTGATTGTTTAGATATTGTTCTACGTTGAACTCTCATTATACTTGGTCCACGCCCAAACAATACATCGTACAACACCTCCCCGATGTTATCAGATGACAATGACCATATAAAGCTACACCAGTGTTCTAGCATGTCCTCTAGGACATCCTGTACCTGTCTAAGAGTTCTGTACCCAAGCCTTTCAAACATGTTCTCATTCGGAACAAAATAATTTGGGCAGCGATTCTCTTTTACCCAGTGCAATAGTATTTTAATACAAAAACGTATACATTCTAAAAAGTTTCCACGTCTCCAGAATACGCAAGGAGTTTTTTCAATTGCATATAATACACCTGTTTTGCAGTGATAAGAAGAAATAGATTTAGGGGCACGTTTATGTATAATGTCTTTCTTTATAATCTTAAGAAAAACGTAACATTTGTGCTGTGTAGAGTTAAGACTAGCCATGAGTTCACGTTCTTGAAGTGAAAATGAAAGTCTCCATTCAATCGATCCGTTTTGACTTGATGGGTGATTTATTCCCACGAAGAAACATCCTGATTCTTTCAATAGTTTGATTTGTGCTCCATTTAACCGATCGCAACTGATAACCCTTTTTAACCAGAACTTAGCACAGCTAGGGATGTACTTACATCCTACTGCGGAAACTAAGTCTTGATCTTTCTTTCCTTTTACACCTAAACGTGTCACAGCAGGACCATTTTGCTCTCGGAAATTTGGAACACTAATCTTAATGTTTTCTAAACAAATCCTGCCGTAGTAGTCAGAGCTTACCATCTGATCTGTCAGGGTTGAAGGTTCAATGTTATGAATTGTAGTGAAAAGACGATTAATTGGAAATTTATCTATGACCAGTTGTAGTTTATAATATCCAGGTTTTGTGGTCTCATCTGTTACCATGAGAAATGATGGTCCGTTTTGTGGCGAATGAGAGATACTGTCTACAACAGTCGAATTGAAGCAGAATAGCATGTCTTCATCGGAGTTCAGTCCTGGTGTTGTTGTACCTTCACAGTCACTCCCGAAAATGTAACATTTTAGAGGATTGTCATCCAATAAGCTGCTTATATGGGTCATCAATATTTCATCTACTAATGCATTTCCTCTATATCCGTCCCTTATCTCCTCAGAAGCGCCGATCCAATCTAGAATTTCATAAAGACGGAGTGACAAATTGCGATACTGTGCAGCCATCGTGTGGAACTGTGAACTGTAAATAGAAACGACTTATACTGTATCACACTTGTAAATATAAGACGTAAAACTTTCGAAAATAGAAGGATGAGTAAATCAACTGTACAATTTAAATGATCATGCTACATTAACTAACATTGACATTGACTAATCAGACCACAAACAAAGAACATTTTAATAAATTAATTCGGTCATAAAACAATTTACCTCTATCAATTAATCGAGCTAATATAAATATCTGTTCTGCTTTTATTGTTAAAAGCGAAATTATAAACAAGAACTGCGACAAACAAAAATGGGGTATTGAGAGATATGCATTCAGTGAAGTATGTACACATGCTCTGTCTGGTCAGAGCCTCACATTTCTGCTTACATGTTATACATAATTATATTGCCTTATGACATAATTATGAGTCGCTGCGCACTCTTAAGAATAGGGTGATTTTGTACACCCACATTCCCTCTTTTTACACTAACTGTATCCATAGATGTAGCGTACTAAACAAACACAAAACAAAATTGCAGACCCATTAGTTAGTACGCCAATTTACCTTTGCACGATATATCAGCGAGTGAATAAGACCACAAATCGCTAGACGCGGCTCTTATATAAGTGTACCCAACTGGGCTAAATCCCGTGTCGTTATAGATGCAACCAACACGGGTATGTAACCATGTTTCTCCTCGCATGGCTCATACATATCGTTTGGTATAGTATAATTGCTATGTAGCATACGTATACATATATCTATTCTTATACTTAATAAACAATAGCACGAGTGAGATTTTAATCAGTGTCAGGCAGACACACGGACAGCAGGTTCACGTAGAGTTCCTTCTGATCAACTAGTTGTGCGCCTATTGCGAGAATACGGAGAAACAAGAGGGCCAAGATGGCTTTTAACCGATCACCTGAGTCATGGTATAGTAGCAAATGCGTACATGCTAATGTCATGGAAACTTTGACAATGCTTTTGAAAGGAGTAGACACTGTAAACCAAACAGCTTATCAGCCCAGAATCATTTGTAATTAGGCATTATTATCAAGCTGTCGAAAGAAATTGGTAATAATGCAGGAGAAAAAGCAAAGGTAATTAGCCGCTCTCCGTGTCTGCCATGTATTTATGGACTATTCAGGGCCGACATTTTACGTCTCAGCGCTATAGAGGTATAGAGAAATGATTCCCGAGCACCAAGGAAAGGAAACCATTATATCCATTCTGAAAGTCATTAGTATGCCCCGGCCGGGAAACGAACCCACAAACTCCCATAGCTAAGGCGGTCACTCTACCACTTCACTACTGAGGTAATCTTGTTAAAGGGTCACCGTTGTACTACTTGTGCCAGTTTATTTGTTGTAATCGGATAGAAATTTTGTACAATACTATGATTAAACATAATACTATATGCCTATATGGTATAAAAATGTCCCGTCCCCTGGTGGCCGTGTTTTTCAATGGATCGTAATAATTTGATCAATCTCAGTAGAACCAAATTCTGTTTCAAAACGGACCAGTAATATTTTTTATGTTATCTTAGCAAACATAGTTTACTGTGGACTTCTTTTAACAAACTCGAAAGAGGACCACCTATGGAACATTCCCATGAAGTTATTTTGAAATTGAGTCAATTGTTATAGTAATGGAAGAAGTTTGTAGGGAAACGTGAACGGAGGGACGCCGCCGGATGGTGAGTGATCACTCTAGCTCACACCGCACTTCGTGCTCAATTGCGCTAAAACACTTTATTCAGTTTATCTAAACGTAAATTACAGTAGTAATGTTGTGTTGTCATTTGTTTTAGGCAATCATGTTATTAGTAGCATTATTATACTCGCATGTGCGTAAAAAAAACAATGTCTACGCATCTTTGCTAAGGATCCAAATGGACACGTCTTTAAAGTTCTCAAAACCTTCTATGACTATTTAGCAGTGCAGAACCAGATCAGACTGTGCGGATGCGATGGCTTATCTGGATAAACATTGGTTGCAAAGGCCTTACGGTTGGTTTACGCAGAGGGCCTGTCAAAACGAAACAAAAGGACCAAGCTGGTGATACGTCTACCATTTGAGTGATTGTATAGTAAGTAGCACATGTATAACTGTTAATGTTTGGAAATACCTGTATTATATAGCAAGTACATGTCAAATCGTTTATAGTTATTCCATTGCTCATAAAGTGAAGTTATTCCAGCAAACATCTTTTTAGAACATTTTGTTAAAATGACAAATTACTCACAACTAGCAAAATATATTTCTTCTACAATGTTTAATCATCCACTTGTTATATACACCACCATACATATAGGTTTCATACCTTATATGAATTTGCATGAACGAATTATTACTATTGGCAGGCAGACGGATTGACGGATAATGGGTTAACCTTTTGTCCAGTCCGATGAAAATACTAAATTACTTTCATATCATCTTGAAGTCTGTAAAGATGATTGGCTGCTTCTAATACGAGCACATGCAGAAAGAAGATTTGCTATTTGGACATAGAGGTTCATTTTAATCCATATAACGATCATAAAGTAAGACTAAATGTAAAGGGGTACAGTCATGATCAAACGTTTTGATATGGTACTTTCACATTAATAAATAATCAACAACGGTGGCAGTGTATTGGTCAGCATTGAAACCAGTCGGTCAGAGTTCGAATCCCAGTAGTTATAGGAAAGACCCTCAAAAAGTTTACGTCGTGTCGTAATTATCTACCATAAAACAACGTGATCATGTGACCCATCGTTGTAATCCACCAGAGGCATTAACAAGAAGCTACGATATGAGCTGTGCTCTAGGATTGATTTTGGGGTTTAACGGCTTTTTCAACAATTTGTCAGTCATATCACCTACTCATGTGTTTCCTGGTTTTCTCACACCAGTACTCCACACAAAATTATTTCCAAGCTGCTTTTCTAGGTTACAATATATAAAATAAATTCCTTATTTGATTCCATGTAAATCGATGAGTTTCAGTCCTCAATTGTCACACTTTCTAAGAGTTTCTCATGTAGAACACTATATATCATTGAAAAGATTTACCTCTAAGCTTTAAAACGATCCAAAGAAAATGGGGTGGGAGGAGGTCATGTATTATGCAAGAAAGAACTCACCAAGCGAAAATAGTTACCGTCATTTTAGACCAAATCGGGACCGGACACAACCGGTGTTAAGCATTCTCTACTTTCACTTTCAAACAAGGTAAAAATACTAAAAGTGATCAAATCAATCATTTCCAGTGCATCCTATACAAATTAACAATGCATTTAACTCAATGTCATATATTCAATACATTCAGGTGATGGTATACACTCATTTCTACGCAAACAAAGTTTATTTGGGGACTATAGTAGCGTAATTTGACCTCCACATGGACTGTTAGCCCATTGGTGGAAGACGAATCACAGTGACTTTTGTCAAACGTCGAAAAGAATCTTGGCTGACCTGAGGTTCGAACTTACAACCCCTTGATTGACATCCCGCGTCGCTACCGACTGAGCTACCGGGGCTCGGTAGAAACCAAATCGATACTGCCTTACAGAAGTTCCTTATAACAGTCTATGACTAATTTGTGATTAGGTCAGAGATAGATTAGTCTGCGTGGATGCGCTGCCTGTGTTTGATCTTCACGGCCGTGCGCCATTTATATAATATTTTATCTTATATAAACCTTTCCCACATACAACACTTTTGCAGCAGACGACTTTGAACACATCTTGACAAAACTAAAATGATCTCTATAAAAGAATGTATACTAATTGAATACAGTTCAAAACATTTTGGTAAAAGGAGTAATTGTTCATTATGAGCAATTTCTCAATTTGTCACAGCGTTTTCAAAAATCATCTGCTGCAAACATTATTTTCCTGCCTTTCTCTCACCAGTACTCCACACAACATTATTCCAAGGCAACATGCTACCTTCCCGATTAAAGCTTTAAGCCTGTTGGTGGGATCGGATTGACGCTATTCACAGCGACTTTTCTCAATCATCGGAAAGAATGAATGGCCGAGCCGTGGTTCGAACTCTCGACCCCTTGATTGATGCTTACAAGTTTAATTAACATTGGGCTTAACGTTAAAACCCACATAAAACTATAACAATTACTCATAACAAGTCCGTAAATATATACGGGTACGTATATTGCGAGGATAGCTTTATGTCCTGAAACAAGAGAGCCAAAACGGCTTTTAAGGATAACCTGAGTCATGGTATAGTAGTATTTACGTAACTGCTAACTTCATGACATAGAGTAATGACTCATGAAACAGAAAACCCACAGGAAGCGAAAAGTGTCTGTCCGGGTTAGCCTGTGCGGAATTCTTAGGTTGATCCGGATCGATACTTTACGCAGAGTCCTCAGTTTTCGTTTTCTCGCGGAACAACTCTCATTTTTAGTAGTATTTACGTAACTGCTAACTTTATGACACAGAGTAATGACTGATGAAACAGAAAACCCACAGGAAGCGAAAAGTGTCTGTTCGAGTTAGCCTTTGCGGCATGCTTAGGTTGATCCGGATCGATACTTTACGCAGAGTCCCCAGTGTTGGTTTTCTCGCGGAACAACTCCCATGTCTCGAACAATTCAGGTAGACGTTAGGTCACGTTATCGTCACGTTTTCGAAATCGAATCATACGATTTCTTTCAATATAAATAGATATAAATATATATGAAAATTGAGGCGTAAACAAACACGTTTGTACACGGTTTTCCCTTTTCACAACAGCAAAAAGGGAAAATCGTTTACAAAAGAAAAGAAACTTCCAATGTCCTTTTTTTTTAATAATAAAATAGCATGTATTCAATTTTGATCTAATCATTGTTTACATTAGCCATTGATACAAAATTGTCCTAGTTAAATGTAGAAAAACGAAAACCTACGTATCGGGTTTTCACTTTTTAGATAAAAATAAAATAGTTCAATGATGTCAAAATAGCACCAACATTAGGACACTATTTAGTACGAGTTAACGCACGTACATAGGTGTTTACGGGTTCGGAATTCAGAGGCGTAAATCTTGCTTCACCGAGACAGCAGTTACTTGACGAAAGGGGAGAAGTATAATATATCGTAAACACTGAAATAACTGAATTGTATGTTGGAAAAGTACTGACATCAGCGTCATTTTTGGTGTTTTTTCTTCGATATATTTGTATTCACCTTTTATCTAACCATTGTTTACAATCGTTATTGATACAAATTGACCCTAGCTTTTATAATGGGAAAACGAACAATACCGTATCGGTTTTTTACTTTTTAAACAAAAATAAAATAGTTCAATGATGTTAACTAACACCAACGTTAAGACACTGTTTAGTATTAGTTAACGCACGTACATCGGTGGTTACTGTTTAGTATAAGTTAACGCACGTACATCGGTGGTTACTGTTTAGTATTAGTTAACGCACGTACATCGGTGGTTACTGTTTAGTATTAGTTAACGCACGTACATCGGTGGTTACGGGTTCGAAATTCAGAGACGTAAATCTTGCTTACGTTGCAGAAAGGGAAAAGTATCAGATACTGTCATCGCTGTTATAACTGAATTGTACGTTGGAAAAGTACCGATGATACGATAATTTTAAAATAACGGTTGTTTTACGGCTCACATTTCCCATCTATATAACAGATGACTCGATCAACAGTCTTCAAACACCATTGTAAGCAAAGAGGAGGAGTAGGAGCAGCAGGAGAAATAAACGGAGGAGAGGATAGCTCCTTCATACATATTCATCTGATCAATAAATTAGTCTTTTAATTTATTAATTAAACAAATCTGATAACTGATGTTGATCTGTAATTGTTCAGATATACCACAATGAACATGTTTTGTCAACTTTGTTCAAAGTCAGTTTGCGTTGATGTGGCGTTTAAAAGAGTATACACCGAGCTATGTTTCGAATTCGTAACTCATTGATTGGAAGTTGACTGTGTTAACCCTTGAGTTAATATGGGATTGAGCATCTTATCATCATGTCTTGCGATAGTTAATGTAAACGAACGATGGTAATTGAATTAACGATTAGGTTTTTCGGATTAAATTGCTTATACGACTTCGCGAATATTATTGTCCTGGTTTACTGATTAATCTTTGTTTTCATCGTTTAATAAAAAAAACCTATAATATCGGTTTCTGTAATTTTGTGATTTTAATGTGTAACCAATCATTGGCGGAAAATCGCTTACACGTATTTCAAGTACATTTTGAGGTTGCCCGAACATTGATAAACAAGAATAGTGGTTACGTAGCTTCGTTATAGCGTACATGGTCCGATCGTTTCCGTTTTTACTATAAATAAATGATGTCTCACGAAAGGGGGCGGGGCTTACGATGACGTCAGCTGTCATCAATGGGTTTAAAATGACAGGAATGTAGTGATACTGCCTCACATAAGTTCCTTTCAACAGTCTACGAACTAATTTGTAAACAGAGATAGATCAGACTAAGCAGATGCGCTACCTGTTTGTGATCAACACTGCCAAACTCCACATTTATAACATGTTTTTTCTTATATAAACCTTTTCCCACATACAACAAATTTGCAGCAGACGATTTTGAACACATCTTGGCAAAAAATACATGATCTCTATAAAAGAAAGTATAACATTTGAATAGAGTTCAAAACATTTTGGCAAAAGGAATACTTGTTCATTATGAGCAATTTGTCACACTCTTTTAAATATCGTCTGTTGCAAACGATATTTTCCTGGCTTTCTATCACCAGTTTTCCAAGCAGCATTATTCCCAGGCAACTGGCTACCTTCCCACATATAGATGTACGCATGTTAGTAGGTTGGAGCCAATTGACGCTAGTCTCAGTGACTTTTCTCAATCATCGGAAAAAATGGCCGAGTCGGGGTTCGAACTCACGACCCCTTGCTGGATAGCTCTCACCGTAAACGACCATGCCTTTAAGGCTCGAACCGCGCAATGCTTACAATTTCCACAATCAATACATTTTTAAGTTTAATTTACATTGGGCTTAACGTTAAATACCCAAATAAAACGATAACACTTACTCATAACAAAAAAAACATATACACAAATATTCGAACGCATGAATGCACATATACATTGCGAAATATTTCACACTCGCTTTTTCGTTATGTACTAGATTGATAATACACTTAGGATAATATGATAGTAGATCTGTATACCTTTCACCTGTAGTGAACGATTTTTAAACTCTGCAGCAGCAGTACTTTTATTGGAAGCCTCCAAGAGGCGGCTTCCTGTAGGAATGCCTAGAAATTTAGCACAAGGAGAATATTTAGACCTGCCAGTGTGACCACATATCAGGATTTCTCTTTGTTCTTACTAAGTACATTAGTTTAAGGTAATGTCTGGTACAAATCCTTTACACGAAAAATTTGGGACAAAATGATAGAATTTCAGAATTTGTTATGTGTGGATAATCCAAATTAATTGGTGGGTATACCGATAATCCTAATATATTATATATCTCATAATTGAAATGAAACGGAATGGGGTGCAAATAAGACATAATGAACAGTTTTTGACAATTAATCCTTTCCCACAAACGGCAAATCTGTACCAGACAACTTTGAAACCATCTTGGCAAAACTGTGTACAACACTCTTATGGTTGATTAGTTTTTAACACTATTTCATCAATGTTCAATCATGTCACGCTCAAAACTTGGAACATCTTGCTAAATGAAGGTATAATTTATAGACATAAAGTAGAAAACATTGTTGTAAAAGGATAAATTCCTTGTGAGCAATTTCTCCTTTTGTTACAATGTTTTCAAAAGTTGTTTGCTGTAGCAGCTTTAAAATGCATATGTTTTACGGAAATGCTTAACAAAATATGGACTTTACCCACCCATTCAATTGTATATTTATTGTTTCATTGAGAAACTTACCAGTGAAAGATTTTCTCTGTTGTCAGTGTTTCGGATTACGTTAACATTGAAATGCGTTTCCCTGAGTTTCTAAATGTTAATCACGACAAGAGTTCACTCGAGATTGTGCATTTGTAATCTGATAGCTTTGATTTTCAATTGCTCCATTTCCCACAATAATTTAAACTCTTACCATCATTTATGGAGCTTTCTATGTTTTGCACTTGATTATTTCAAAGTCTGTCATCATTGAAATCGTTGTGGCAAAAGGAGAAATTGCTCATATTGTGTTGCTATTTTTACATTACGTATCTATGATTATGACTTAACGTGGAAGAAATGTGCGCTTAGATAGGACTTCAAATATGTGAAGCCCAGATCTACATATACACCTAAAAAAAATAGGTTTGAATTTGCTTTCATTCAAATTTAAAAGTTTAAAGATATATATATATATATATATCTTTTCATTGTCTGTGTATAGAAGGTATTCTATATCTGAAATTGAGATGTATGTATGAAATGAAATATTTTGATACTTCATATTCATATTTGCTTGTATGACTTGTTTTGGGTAAATATAGCAGTAGACCAAGACGGGAATTCAAGTACATTATCTCTGCTCGTATTATAGTATGATATTTTTCCATATTTTTCTTTTGAACATCATGTCCAAATGACATTGTTCATGCTTATATCCATAAAATGATCAGTCCATATATAGGTATTAGTTAAACTGCCTTAAACAATTACACAGACATTTCAGATACGTTACTGTAAATACTCAGTCGTCTGTATTATCTAGTCTGCATTAACATCTTCTTACAATGAAATATTTACATTATATTACCAATATCATATTTATGAATTATCTAGCCACTAACGTCGGACCTTTGTATCCTTATGCTCACTAGTCATAACTGACCCATTAACTCAATACTAAAAAGAACAATCACTTACATTTCTGGGCGGAGAAAGGGAAAACTATTCAGTATGAAAAAAGCAATATAACAGCTTTTGCTTTTTGAAGAAATATTACAAAGTTTACAGTATAAACTTTACAGTATGAAGCAATATCAGAGGCCTATTACAAGAAACAATTTCACCTGGTGGAGGAGGTTGGGAGGAGGTTGAATTAAAATAGCTTGCAGTGATTGATCAATTATAATGTAGATCTAAATTATAGTAATAGAGTGAAGCAGACTCAACCGATTGGCCAATACAGGCCACTTTCTAGCAGCTTGTTTTGATTGGCTTAAACATATAAACAAGACAGGCGCACTTTATGTTTGTAAACGGGTAGTAGATTTGATCTACTAATCAATAGTCAATCACTTGAAGCCATACAAACCATAACAAATATTGCAGTAGATCGTTTTGGCCAAGGGGGGTTCGAAGAAGGGTGAAGTGAATGATGACAAAGTCAGGCTGTGTGAAAAGGACATTTAATAAATGTCGAAGAATTCTTGTGAGTCATTTATGACCCACTTAGTCAGTAATACAAAAAAGAACATTCACTTTCCATTCTGCGAATTTGGAAAAGTATCTGCGAAAATGGAAATGTTATAGTTTATTTTTAAGATGAAATAAACTATCTTAGGTAAACTGGAATTTTTTGAAATCGGACAATGTCGAATTGTAGATACTCTCTGTTCAAACATAACAAACACCATAACAATAACAATTGTAATATTAATCGTGCTACCCCCCCCCCCCCCCCCCCCCCCCCCAAAAAAAAAAACTCGTCCGCTTATCTAAAGAAAAGTACTATATTGCGCTTGCTGACAAACTTAAATCGGATAATCTTACAGCCCGAGATTTGTGTAAAACTTGCAAATCTTTTATGACACCTGCTCCTCGTCTTCAATTCCACCTCTTATTGATCCTATTACTGGTAATTTAGAAATTGACGAACTGACTAAAGACACCATTCTTAATAATCATTTTGTACAGCAGACTTACGTAGATGATTCTAATCATGAACTACCCAATGTAAGTTGTACAGTGGATTAGTCTATACTTACACCGGTTTTAATTTTTCAAGAAAAAGTCTTCGATTCATTAAAAAGCCTTTCTACTGGTAAAGCCTGCGGCACTGATGGTATAAGTAATTGTGTTATTGTAGTGTGCAGCTACATGTGCCATTGTGTGACATATTTAATGATACACTCTAAAAATGACACATGCTTTATGCATGGAAGCAATCCAATGTTTGTCCCATCTTTAAGTGACAAGATCGTTCAACACCGTCTAACTATCGTCCGATTTCTTTGTTAAACACGTTGGAAAAGGTTTTTTAGAAAATATTTGTTTAAAACTTGTTAAAGGTGTTTAACATTTAACATGACACTCAGTTTGTTACCTTGTGTCAGTCAAGGGTTAATGCCAAGGAATTCTATGGTAAATCAGTTGACCTTTCTCTTTAACTCACTTTGTCACGTTTTGGATAATGGCCTTTAAATTCGTGTAATTTTCTTTGATATATATAAGGCGTTTGAAAAGGTTTGGGACCGCGGTCTCCTTCATAAACTTAAAGTCGTTTGTATGATCTCAAACGGTTCTCGGATTATCTTTCGAATAGATTTCAAAGTGTCGTTGTTCCTTGGGCAATGTGAGATTGTTCTGAAATTACTGCTGGTGTTCCACAAGGCTCGATTATTGGACATGTCCTATTTCTTGTCTATATCTGGGTTAAATGTATATGTTATGCTTCTTTTTTGTAAATACACCTTCACTTAATTATTGTTAATATGTAAACTGTCACATTCTATTAAGGTTTGTAGATATATGTATATCAATAACCTAGAACTCTTTATTCTAACATATTTTCGAAAACATTGTGAGCAAAGACGATCATATAATTAACGCCGTCGTCGCCGTATTTCCAAATCGGACTATCCCGTCTTATATTTGCCATTACTTGTATATTCTGGGAAAGATCTTGAAGCATCAGGCGAGAAGTGAAGATAGAGACCAAACTGTTTATATATATAAATATACACGGGTTGATCTTGACCTGCACTTATCGCGTGTGACATACAACTCGTCTACGAGCGACGAGGGGTTAAAAAGAAACTATTTTGTGGGTTAAATATTTATTTTTGTAATTCTCTTCTGTTAATCTATATTCTCTTAGTTATGTAAATTTGTATATGCTATAAAACAAGTATGTTTTAATGCAATAAAATATATATATATCAATGACATAGTAACCGATATAGGTTATAATATAAATCTTTGTGCTGATGGTACAAGTTTGCATGTAATTATTGATTCGCCTAGTGAAGTTGCACCCAGGTTGCAGGATAATATCACAACAATATGAAGATGGACCAATGCATGGCTAATTAATTGTAATCCATCTTCGTCTGAATCTTTAATTATATCAAGTAAAAGGCACCAGCCTGTTCATCAGGATGTGTCAATGCACAATTTAGTTATTCCCTTGGTTGATCAATACAAACATCTCGGTGTCATTATTTCAAATGATGGCTTCTCGCATCATTATATACAAAGTACCAAACAAAAAGCATGGACAAAAATTAAAACAATGTCAAAATTACAATCAATTCTAGATAGAAAATCACTTGAAATTATCTATAATCTGTTATCAGACCTGTATTAGAAAACGCTGTTTTAATTTTGGAAAAATTGTACGCAATATAAAGATCATGATCTTGAAACTATTCAAAATGAGGCTCCCCGTATTGTTACCGGTTGCACTAAACCTGTATCTCGCAATGAACTTCATCAGTAATCTGGAAAGGAGATAAATTGATTTTATTTTCTAAACTGGTTAAAGGTATTGTCCCGGATTATGTTTATACCTTAGTTTCGTACCAGAACTTCTATTAGACTAAGAAACAAAAACAGTTTTCTAAATCCTCGCAGCAGAGCCTAACTTTATAACAATTAGTTCTTACCATCTACTATCCGCGATTGGAATTATTTATCGATTGAAATCTAGAAACTGTTAACACTTTCATTATTATAGTTTAACTATACAAACAAAAAATGTTTTATCACGGAGACAAGTAAAATAGAAGATAATCCACACACGCTTAAGAACAAATTGCAGTGCACTCATCCAAGATTTAGATAACAAAAATATTGTAAATTCGCCTCTTTGCACATGTGGAAATGTGAATTTATTTCTCACTATTTCTTTAAATGTAATTATTTTTTATGAGCAAGGGACGACACTTTTTAACTCTTACATATCACAGAAACATCAATATCACTTCAGAATACTTTGCATAGTTTGCACGGTAATAACTTATTGGATTATACAACTTACATGATTATATTTGAAGCTGTCTATAAATACATTTCGGACACAAACAATTAAATTAGCAGTACCATGTAACTGGTCTTCACGTTTGTTATTAACTTCTTCTTTTTAATTTGAGTTGTGCCTGCTTGTTAAATTGTAAAAAAAAAAACATGGAGAGGGACATTATTAAATTTAAACTATCGTCCCAATCCAGTTTATTAAACTGTAATATAATTATTTTTTATGTGAATATTGGAAATAAAATATGTTTAAAGTAAATATTTCGGAAGAACAAGAGCTAGTATTGTCGAGAACCGCTCACACTGCTCCGTTAAGATAAATGACAGCGTCTTATATTAGCTTAGACTTTGATTCTGGAGACGAAATAGAGTGTCAGGGAGACTCATTACTATACAAGATCATCAGATAAGTCTATATGTACTTTGAATGACTTTTAGTAGTTGTTCATATCCTGTATCAGTAGCATACATAACAAAACCCTTTTGTTTTTATCTTAGCAGAACAATACGCACTTTCAACGGTATTTCGGTTATATCATGTCGGTAATTTCACCAAATGTTTGTTTCCTGGGTATTCGCACACAACACACTTCCAAGACAACAAACTACGTTCCCCAAAGGCGATTTAGCCCACCGGTGGAGCAGGCATGATACTACTAGTAGTAGTACAATTAGTTTTGCCAATTATCGGAAAGAATGAATAGCCGTGTTGGGCTTCGAACTCCCTTTGGACGATATACCCCGTCATCTTTGGGCGAAAGGTGTTGAAGCACTTCGAAGTTAATAATATCTCCGTTTTTGACGATGGTTCACTTCTAGTATATATAAATGCGCTACATTTGGTTGGAGCCTTATAAATTAAATCCACACATATCAATCCGCCTTCCCGATTAAATGTACAATAAATGAATATATAATAGAATATAATTATCTACTACTATATTGATTTTTGGGAAAAATGTAGTAGAAGCTTGTTTTCCTTTATAGTGAAAACTTAAAAAATATTCTTGTCTTAATATACTTGCCCAATTTAAAAAAAAAAAAAAGCAGCGTGTTCAAATGTTCCTTGGATTGTTCGAATTATTCCGCTCCGTTGAGGGGGAGGAGCTTGTTTTCCTTATATGTGCATAGTGAACATTTTAAAAATCTTCTTGTCCAAAAGTATTTCCAGATCTTAAAATTAATTTGCCACTAAATGGTCTTTGGGTGACCCTCCAACAAGATTGTTCAAATTGTTCATATCCGTAGAAAAGCATGTCAGCCAGGGGGTGGAGCTTGTTTTCTTTAAATGTATATAGTATGAAAGGTTTTTCATAACACTCCACTACGTAGCTCTGTTATGGAATTTAATATTTGTTATTCGTTTTATACAATTTTTCCTATTCTGGAACTGAAGCAAAAAAAGAAGTAAAATCTCCTTCCAGCAGTACTGTCAGTATTTTGATTGTATCTGATAGGATCCTGTTCCGTCTTTTCAGATTGAATGATTTGGCTTAAATGTAATTTTCTTCATTTTAAAGTTATAAGACGGAGGCCAGTTTACCTACTCGTGTATGGTCTTGCATTCTCACACCAGTACTCCAAACAAGTATTTCCAAGCAACTGGTTGCTTTTCTACAAAGACTGTTACCCCATAGGTGAAAGACAAATGGCGCCTATCGCATTGACTTTTGTAAAACGTCAAAAGAGTGTTAACCGAGCTGGGTTCAGAACTCACAAACCCTAGATAGACAGCGCGCGTCAACCGGGACTCGGCCCCCGTCTTATCAGAATAGAGCCGTCTAACAAGCTTATCTACACGTTTTTAGCATCAACTTCTCCAGTAGCCATTGCTTCGCAATCTTCTGTAATTTTTATTTTTTCGCCTGAATGGGTATGATAATATACAATTATGGCTTTTCAGCTGTTATACATGATGTGATATGCACCAACAAATTAAAGTTTGACCGAGGCGATAGCCGAGGTCAATAAAGAATTTTTTGGTACATATCAACATCATGTATAACAGCTGAAAAGCCCATAACTGTTTTATTATATAACCCTCAATTTACAACATAGTAATTCCGTAGCGTACGGATAAAGGCGAAAGATATTAATAGGCGGCTCGTTGGATTCCCCGGTCTGCCCTTGTTACTAGTTATGAAACTGGAGCATATCAGAAAGAAACAGTGCATATCGCAAGATATTTTTTCTAAAAAGTTACTTTTTAGTTAATGAAAAAGCGTCTATTTATAGGTTATATAAAAAAGTGTGAGCCTAACCAGAAATACCTGTGGAGTAAATTTCACCAAAGCGTGAATTAATATATATCAAATATCACTTAAGTCCGACTGCTTTCGTCCAACGAAGCTCCTTCCTTTTAAGATTCGTTCAATTCGTAAGAGCTTAAAAAGACCAAACCAGATAATAGTGGTATTGTATGAACTCGAACAGTGTTCCATGTTAAAGTTATGATCCAGGTGTGTAAAGTGTAATATATAGTAGTACGCACATTGCTGATGATATGTGAATATACGGAGCAACGATGCGTTGACATTTACGAAGCAAATAGAGATAGTGAAATCATTAAAACGCGTATTTTACCACAAGCGCTACATATGAACACTTTCCCCCAAAAGCAACGCATTTGACTCATCGACAGAATACGCTATAGATAATTTGTGACGCCTCTGCAGCAGACGGCCTTTTGTAAACATAGTGACAAAAGTAGAAATTGCTCAAACGAGCAATTTCTCCTTTTGCCATAATGTTTTTCCACGTTTAGTCACAGGTTATCCATTCAATTATAGAGATTTTCTATTTTTTTTTTAAAAAAAATCAAAGTCATCTGCTGAGGAATTGTCATATGAGTGAAAGGGTTAATTTGGACATCGCATCAATGTAAGATTATCGCATATATTACAATGTATAGATGTCGGCATGTTTCGCCCGTACGAACAGTATTTTAGTTCAACAACTATGTCTGTTTATCAATTTATTCATTTGTCCAGTATATCTATTCATTTAAACTGTTAATAGATGTCTCATTCAAGCGGGTCTCCAAGGCATTTCGCAATAAGAGATCGATATATGGCACGGTATATCGATCTTAAAAGGAGGCTTAACACAGCATACAAACAACACACAAAACAAACTACATATGATCGCTTGATGTATAAGTTTGCTGAGGTCCATTTAAGAAAGGTTATTCAGCTCTGTTTTTCCCCACAATCTCTCTCTTAATATTAAAGCAAACCATATGTTGTGGGTACTCACTAACGATTCGTTTGAGTACCCACAACATAGGGTTAGAGGGTCAAATAATAATTTTAGAACATGCAAAACGCAATAAAAGAACGATATATTGACCTTAAAAAAAGACTTAAAACGGCATACGGTTATTCAGCTCTTTTCCCCACAATCTCTCTCTTAATATTAAAGCAAATCCTATGTTGTGGGTACTCACTAACGATTCTTTTGAGTACCCACAACATAGGGTTAGAGGTTCAAATAAGGATTTTAGAACATGCAAAACGCAATAAAAGATCGATATATTGACCTTAAAAAGAGGCTTAAAACGGCATACGGTTATTCAGCTCTTTTCCCCACAATTTCTCTCTTATTATTAAAGCAAACCCTATGTTGTTGGTACTCACTAACGATTCTTTTGAGTACACACAACATAGGGTTAGAGGATCAAATAAGTATTTTAGAACATGCAAAACGCCCCTCATCTAGAGCCCTGAGTTCGTCAGTGGTTAATTAATTAATTAATTTAAGTTAAATACACAAACAAACCCATTTGATTGATTGTCATTTATTTAACCTTAGTATAGAGAAATATTCCCTAAATCTTTGCTCTCTATACTTTTGTCTATAAACTATGCGTTACAAGAAAAAACAAAACAATATTAATAAACTAAAATATGTTTTCAAAAAGCCTATTATAACTTACCATAGACACTATTTCGCTTAATGATCCACACAATGTTTTAAGTATTATGCTAATATTGCATTGCAATATTAAAATGTAAATATTTCATGACTTGAATGCTCACGTACCGTACCGTAAATGTATTAAAGTTCTATAAATAGATAGCTGTATTTGCTAAACCTGTATAGCAGAGACTATTAAATGCCCTGACTCGTTGTGATGCATCTAGAAGAAAGCGACCTTTGAAAGCATTGTGTCAAAAGAAGGAATTTGCTCATAAGAAGTAATTTCTTCTTTTGTTCAATACATTTCATAAGGAATTGCACACAAATGTCCCGTGAACATTAAATTGATGGACCTACAACAAGGTCAGTTCTTTGTATCTCTTTGACTGTCGAATTTCACAAAGTCGACTCTTCTATGTTCTGAAATTGGACCGCTTCATCTTTCGTCCAACAGGAAATTTGGTAAAATTTAATGTCTAAGTGCCAAGCAATGAAGATTTCAGGAGAGACAGCTCGTTACGAGCTGTTTCACCTGAATCTGCATTGTGTGCAAACGCCTTTAATTACCTTTGACAGCGAATGGTTGATTTATACAGAAAATACTCTCCTGGGATATGTATACATGCAACCGATACTTCAGGAATACCAACATTACTCCAGGAGGAATATCAACATTACTCCAGGAGGAATACCAACAGTACTCCAGGAGGAATACCAACATTACTCAAGCAGGAATACCAACATTATTTCAGTAGAAATACCAACATTACTTCAGAAGGAATACCAACATTACACCAACAGAAATACCAACATTACTTCGGAAGGAATACCAACAGTACTCCAGGAGGAATACCAACATTACTTCAGGAGGAATACCAACATTACTCCAGGAGGAATACCAACATTACTTCAGGAATACAAACATTACACCAGGAGGAATACCAACATTACACTTGTGCAACAATGTCTGCCCGGCGCATCCAAGCCAAAGCAGTTCAAATCAGATACTGCTTAACGTTCGTGTCTTGAAACAGTCTATGACTAGTTGGCGAACAGTGCAGACCCAGAATCCTGTTTTATAATCACCAGTAAGATACTCGCGTGTAATATGCACCACTTGGTTCAATATTTAGGTACCATGTCGGCGGTGAAGTGTTAGAGCGGGAGCTAGGATACGTTTCCCCGGTCAGGTCATACCAAATATATTAACATGGAAGTAATGGTTTTACCTCCGCTACGCTCGCCGAGCCCCGGTAGCTTAGTCGGTAGTGAAGTGTTAGAGCGGGAGCTCTCGGATACGTTTCCCCGGCCGCGTCATACCAAATATATTAACATGGAAGTAATGGTTTTACCTCCGCTACGCTCGCCGAGCCCCGGTAGCTTACTCGGTAGTGAAGTGTTAGAGCGGGAGCTCTCGGATACGTTCCCCCGGTAGCTTAGTCGGTAGTGAAGTGTTAGAGCGGGAGCTCTCGGATACGTTTCCCCGGTCAGGTCATGCCAAATATATTAACATGGACGTAATGGTTTTACCTTCGCTACGCTCGCCGAGCCCCGGTAGCTTAGTCGGTAGCGACGCGGGCTCTCAGTCCAAGGGTTGTGAGTTCGAATCCCAGCTCGGCCAACATTCTCTCCGACGTTTGACAAAAATCATTGTGCCAAGCGTCATTCGTCTTTCTCACCAATGGGCTTACATTACAGTCTATGTGGAAAAGCAGCCAGTTGCTTGGAAATATTGTTGTGTGGATTACTGGTGTAAGAAAGCCAGGAATCACATGAATAGGTACACTGGCCGCCTTGATATGACTGAATAATTGTTGAAAACGGCGTTAAACCACAATCAATCATTCATTCATTCCGCCCCACTAAGGATCATGGGGTTAGCACTACGACTGATTCAGGATAAATGGACAAGTTGTAATGTTAACTTACCCAGGAAACTCCGTCATATACAAGTTGTAATGTTAACTTACCCAGGACACGCCGTCATATACAAGTTGTAATGTTAACTTACCCAGGAAACGCCGTCATATACAAGTTGTAATGTTAACTTACCAAGGAATCGCCGTCATATACAAGTTGTAATATTAACTTACCCAGGAAACGCCGTCATATACAAGTTGTAATGTTAACTTACCCAGGACACGCCGTCATATACAAGCTGTAATGTTAACTTACCCAGGAAACGCCGTCATATACAAGTTGTTATGTTAACTTACCCAGGACACGCCGTCATATACAAGTTGTAATGTTAACTTACCCAGGAAACGTCGTCATATACAAGTTGAAATGTTAACTTACCCAGGACACGCCGTCATATACAAGTTGTAATGTTAACTTACACAGGAAACGCCGTCATATACAAGTTGTTATGTTAACTTACCCAGGACACGCCGTCATATACACGTTGTAATGTTAACTTACCCAGGACACGCCGTCATATACAAGTTGTAATGTTAACTTACCCAGGGATCGCCGTCATATACAAGTTGTAATGTTAACTGACCCAGGACACGCCGTCATATACAAGTTGTAATGTTAACTTACCCAGGACCCGCCATCATATACAAGTTGTAATGTTAACTTACCCAGGACACGCCGTCATATACAAGATGTAATGTTAACTTACCCAGGACACGCCATCATATACAAGTTGTAATGTTAACTTACCCAGTACACGCCGTCATACACAAGTTGTAATGTTAACTTACCCAGGGAACGCCGTCATATACAAGTTGTAATGTTAACTTACCCAGGACACGCCGCCATATACACGTTGTAATGTTAACTGACCCAGGACACGCCGTCATATACAAGTTGTAATGTTAACTTACCCAGGACACGCCGTCATATACAAGATGTAATGTTAACTTACCCAGGACACGCCGTCATATACAAGTTGTAATGTTAACTTACCCAGGACACGCCGTCATACACAAGTTGTAATGTTAACTTACCCAGGGAATGCCGGCATATACAAGTTGTAATGTTAACTTACCCAGGACACGCCGTCATATACAAGTTGTAATGTTAACTTACCCAGTACACGCCTTCATACACAAGTTGTAATGTTAACTTACCCAGGAAACGCCGTCATATACAAGTTGTAATGTTAACTTACCCAGGACACGCCGTCATATACACGTTGTAATGTTAACTTACCCAGGACACGCCGTCATATACAAGTTGTAATGTTAACTTACCCAGGGAACGCCGTCATATACAAGTTGTAATGTTAACTGACCCAGGACACGCCGTCATATACAAGTTGTAATGTTAACTTACCCAGGACACGCCGTCATATACAAGTTGTAATGTTAACTTACCCAGGACAAGCCGTCATATACAAGATGCGATGTTAACTTACCCAGGACACGCCGTCATATACAAGTTGTAATGTTAACTTACCCAGTACACGCCGTCATACACAAGTTGTAATGTTAACTTACCCAGGGAACGCCGTTAATAATTAAACAATTCTTGAAAACGGCGTAAAACACCATACAAACTAACCAACCAATACGCTTGCATCCGAATAATCGTGTCTTACAGTAACAACTAATTTTCAGAGACCTGTGTTGAGGTGGTGTCAAACCCCGCACTGACATGTTAACAAATCGGGACAATATTTTAACCCTTTCTTCATATAGACGCGTTCTAACGCCTCTGCAGTAGACGGCTTTTTGAAATTTGGCGACAAAAGAAGAAATTGCTCAAAACGAGAAATAAAACGAGCAATTTCTCCTTTTGCTACAATTTTTTCCACTTTTAGTCATAGGTTATCCATTCAGTTATAGAGATTTTCTTTTTTTTCTCACAAAATATGTTCAAAGTCGTCTGCTGCAGGATTGTCGTATGAGGCAAAGGGTTAACTGCGTGAATAATTCGACTGATCCGTTATCACAGTAAATGAACGATGACTTGCGAAAACAAACCTCAAGTTAATTATTGTACCTATGGAATGATACCTGCCTGCACGTCCATTCTAAAGGATCAACTGATAAAGTGGTTTTGAGAAGTTAAATTTCTTTAAGATCTTGAGACTTAAGATTGTAGATAAGATCAGACAGTGTGGGTTCGGTGGTTGATCTGGTTCTACACTATCTGCAAATGAATTATGATAGTTTTCGCAGAGCGCCGCTCGAAGCTGTCGGTTTGCACCTATGCAATGTAGGATATTTCTACCGAAGAGCTGTCAGTTTGCACCTATGCAATGTACGATCACAGGGACTTGCTCCTCTAAAAATAGATATGACCTACTCTATGCATAAATATTAACAAGGGTGGACACAGTTTTCTGGGTCGCCTCGCTTCAACTCATTTTATTCAAAGTATTCGAACAAATATATGAGTTTGAAGTAGGGAATCAATCAATAATGCTTTTCTCTATCGAACTATACCAAAATAACGTGTTTTGTTCTCCCTACGTATGTAAATTCCTATGAAATATTCGCGAATTCGCCAAAAGGAAAACAACCTGGACCAAAAACGAAAGTACTTCTATCGACATTTCGAAATGGTTCATTTTTTTTTCGTTACAGTGATATTGCGATTATTTTTCCAAGAATTTGGTCCTGCCCGGGAAAATAATCGCAATATCACTGACAATTACCGCAACGATAAAAAACGAACTATACCGAAATGTCGATAGCAGGTACTTTCGTTTTTGGTCCAGGTTGTTGTCCTTTTGGCGAATTCGCGTATATTTCAAAGGAATTAACATACGTAGGGAGAACAAATTCACGTTATTTTGGTATAGTTCATATCTATTTTTAGAGGAGCAAGTCCCTGTGGTACGATATAACGAGACCAACATGTTAAAATTGTGCGCCTTAAACAGTTTTTGTTATGTTTTTAAAAGTTAATGTTTGTGCTGTTTGTTAATGAATGCAAGTAAAACATTCCGTATTGTTATCCAGCTGCTTCTGGGATGCTTGAACGACTGGGAGGCGATTGTTGTTGAAGATGCCGATCAGACTGAGTCATGATGCCAAAGATTATATGGAACATTGCTGGTCCTACAGTCCCGTAGATCGAATTTTCCTGTGACGTGACACCACCCATCTGTTTAACCCTTTCCCACAAACATCAGTTATGCAGCAGACGACTGTGTATACATCTAAGCGAATACACGAACAATCTCTATAAATGAAGGAATATTTACCGAAAAAGTTGAAAACATTGTGGCAAAAGGAGAAATTGCACGTTTTGAGCAATTTCTCCTATTGTCACAATGTTTTCACAATTCGTCTGCTGCAGAGGCGTCAGAAAGCGTCTATATGTGGGAAAGGGTTAATTCATACATACAGAATTGCGTCTGACGATCATCCGTCTGTACCCTTTCCCTCATAAAGACACATGTTGACGCTTTAGCAGCAGACGACTTTTTGAAAAAAAAATTTTTTGGCAAAATGAGAAACTGCTTGTCATGAATATATTTTCAAGAGTCGTCTGCTGAAATTGTGTCCAATCCACGGGTTGCGGGTTCGAACCTCAGCTCGGCTAACATTCTTTCCGACGTTTTATAAAAAGTCACTGCTGTTACAAGCGTCATTCGCCTTCCACCAACGCGCTAACAGTCAATCTGGAAAAGCAGCCGGTTGCTTGGAAAGTATGTTGTGTGAGTAAGCCAGGAAACATATGAATAGGTGAACATGCCGCCGCCGTGATTTGACTAATTTTTGTTTGAAAACGGCGTTAAACCCCAATTAAGCAAACTGACTCTGGAAGTGGGAATGGGGGAACGGGATTTTACTGCTGACAGTCTATGTGGAAAAGCAGCTAGTTGCTTGGAAAGTATGATATTTGGATTACTGGTGTAAGAAAGCCAGGAAACACATGAGTCGGTGAACTGGCCGCTGTGATATAAAAACGGTGTTAAACCCAATCAATCAATCAATTAATCAATCAATCAATCACAAATGACTCAAATGGGAACGGGTGAACGGGATTTTACTGCTGATATTACACGTACCGGTACTTGTTTTAGAATATATTTTCCACTTAACTTTTCTCTCTTCTTTCAAATGTATTAAGAAAGCATTGTTTACCCCCAATAGCGAACTAATCGAAATACCTCGGGGATGAATGGATGACGGAATGGATGACGGAATTACCCGATTGATCCCGGCCGACACATTCCGTCTCCGGGGGATAGAGGTATAGAGTAATGATTCCTGATACAGAAAATCCACAGGAGGCGAACAGTGTCTGTCCTGGTTAGCCTGCGCGGCATATTTAGGATGATCCGGGTCGATAATTTACGCAGAGTCCACAATGTTGGTTTTTCTCGCGGGACGGCACAATTATAGTTTATCTACACTTAATTTGTGTTTTATGTTAAAAGGCTTGAATAACATTTAGACGGACATTGAAGACTCTGGTGAGACTGTGCGTATGTACTCACGTGAGTCTTTCTGTGCGCAGTTAATTAAGACCCTAATTCACCGTACATGTACGTGGGTTATATTCAAATATGCAAATCATTAAATACAGCGCACTATCTCTGTTCAAAGTCCCATTTTTATGATGGGACTAATCCAATTGTAGATACTTGGATTTGTAAATCTCCCCCCTGAAGGTGTCCGGTTTCAAACCGGTTTTACATACATAGTTCGGTGGCTTAAATGTATTTACTTTTCATCTGTGTTCAGGTCACATTTTTATATTTCAAAAGTCGCATTTTATTTGCTTCGACGATTTTGAGCCGAAATATTTTTTCAGACTTGTATAGGCTTTTTAATCCATATATCTTCGTTCACATATGTGTATCTTTAGTATTCCTTGAGGCTCTATATATTTCGGATTAATAACAACGATGATTCATCCTGTTTTAAGGTATGCATGTATTTTCATAATTAAGAAACGTCCACCTGTATCACAACAAACAAACAAACAAACAAACAAACAAACGACCACGTCTCTGTACATAGACCTTTATTCCGCGGTTGCTCGAACCTTTATCCCGCTGTTGCTCGACCAATATGCTTGACGGCGTTTCACAAAAGTCAATTTCGACAAGAGTCACTCTTCCACATCATATGTGTGGAAAAGCAGCTAGTTGCTTGGGAAAGACTGTTAAGTCGAGTACTGGTGTCATAAAGGCAGGAAGAACATGGGTGTTTGTCCTTGCCGCGGTGATGTGACTGAATTAAAAAAACTGCTGTTCGCAATTTAGATTTGTTTGTTTGGAGTTTAACGCCGCTTTCAACAGCTTTGGTCATATCACGGCGGTCAGTGCACCTACCCATGTTTTCCTGGCTTTCCCACACCAGTACTTACACAACATTCTTTCGAAGCCACTGACTACTTTCTCACATAGATCAGAGGTGAGAGGCAATGGAAAACATCGCCCGAAAGAATGTCGCCGCAACCGGGTATCGAACCCGTGACCTCCAGATCACGAGTCAGATACGCTACCAATTGAGCTACCCGGCCGGCCTCGCAATTTAGACATTTATGCTTCGTTGAAGAACATTTACGCCAATGAATCAATGGACAATTAACTTTATAAAAAAGTATCACGAGTATCAATTGAAGAAAAAATAATATCCACTTGTTCAACTATGTTTATTGACAAACTCACCAATTTCCGAGATCCGTATTTATTATGAGACCATACCAGTTATATTCAAACTGACTAACTAAAATATATGTAAGGTATGCAGGATGATGGCGAAGACCTCCACATACCAATGTACGTGGAAAATAAAGTTTAAACAACAATGGCGTTAAACCTAAATCTATCAATTAATTTCCCCACTGTATACGACTTTAATCATTTTGTGTAGATTCAAATCAGCCTACAGATTGACGCAGTGTAATCTTTGTGCTATTTGATCGCTTCGGAATTATCTAAGCTTAGCACAATCTAGTCACTATGCAACGTTCCCAAAACTATAATATTTACCGCCCCTGATGGCCATTTTGGTATGCATATTTTATAAATGATAAGTTTAAACTTATTTATTTTTTATCGATAGCCAAACACGCTTTAATCACGCTCGATGTCTGCTTCCTTGATACTCGTGCCGTTTGTGTGGAAAAATCCCAATTGCAGAACCCGCTCATCACGGGATTCGAACCTTAGACCCTTGATACAAGAGGCCGACGCTCTACCTCTGTACCACTGTCTGTCGTCATATATTAATGTTGAAAATAGATTGATCAAATACAATATCATTAAACTACTACATGTACAATAATGATTAATTCAAAATATCTCACTAGAACATCACTGTCTGTCTGTCTGTTTGTCTGTGTGAATCAAGGATATAGAGGACAATGTTAGTGCATTGTTTGAAGACGAATGGCGCTTGTCGCATTGACATTTTGACAATAATCAGTAAAGAATCTGTGAAGCAACGATATAGATAAACGCGTACGACCGTACGTATACAATGCAACGGTTACAACACGTGTCTGTGTAATTACCATTTCCCCCATACAGACGTTTTCTGACGCCTATGCAGCGGAAGATTTTTGAAGACATTGTGGCAAAACGAAAACATCCTCATATATCTCTATTCAGGGATTAAATTGTTATATAATTTTGCATTTGGACTTTTGAAAACATTGTTTCAAAAGGACATATTGATCAAAACTTTATTCAATGATGATTATTGACGCCGCGTGGGAGCGCGGCGTCAGTATGGGATAGGTTTTAATTTTGTACCATGGGGTGACGTAATCGAAAAGGGAGAAACCAATGTTATTATTGTTAAAAAAACCTCTGTTGTTTGATTGAAAAAAACAACCTTTATGAATCAATAAATTGTATTAACTGATTTAAGAAACAACAAGATACAAAATACGTTTGTCTTCTACCGTTATTACACAACTTTATACACATTTAATTTGTATTTAATAACTTTTCCCCAACTGTCTAGGCTACGCTGTTTTTGATTGTTTGGTTTACGGCCCTGACCCAATTCATCAAAGCTCAGAGAAAAAGTTCCCAAACTTTCTAGGCTACGCGTTTTTAATTGTTTAGTTTACGGGCCCAAAATTCGCCGGATGTTTTTGCCTATTTATAAAAGTGTGTGAAGTTGGCAGAGCATTAGACGTTAGACATTAGACATTCAAAAAAAATATTCGAATGTCTAATTAGACGTTAGACATTCGATTAGACATTCGCTAATTTTGATTATCGAATGTCTAATTAGACATAAGACATTCAATTAGACATTCAGAAAAATCGCAAATGTTAAATATCGAATGTCTAATTCGACATTAGACATTCAATTAGACATTCGCAAATTACAAGATCTATAACCCAAATTCGTCGGAGGTCATTGTACATTCAAAACACGAATGTCTAATTGGTCAGTTAGACATTCGACATTCGATTAGACATTCGCAAATTAAGGGATTTAGGTACCAAATTCGTCATTGTACATGCAAAAAACGAATGTCTAATTGGTCAGTTAGACATTAGACATTCGATTAGACATTCGCGAATTACGATATTTAGGTTCCAAATTCGTCGTAGGTCAACGTACAATCAAAAAACGAATGTCTAATTGGTCATTTAGACATTAGACATTCGATTAGACATTCGTAAATTAAGAGATTTAGGTACCAAATTCGTCGGAGGAGGTCATTGTACGTGCAACAAACGAATGTCTAATTGGTCAGTTAGACATTAGACATTCGATTAGACATTCGCAAATTACTATACTTAGGTTCCAAATTCGTCAGAGATCATTGTACATTCAAAAAACGAATGTCTAATTGGTCAGTTAGACATTAGACATTCGATTAGACATTCGCAAATTAAGAGATTTAGGTACCAAATTCCTCGAAGGTCATTCTACATTCAAAAAACGAATGTCTAATTGGTCAGTTAGACATTAGACATTCGATTAGACATTCGCAAATTAAGAGATTTAGGTACCAAATTCCTCGGAGGTCATTCTACATTCAAAAAGCGAATGTCTAATTGGTCAGTTAGACATTAGACATTCGATTAGACATTCGCAAATTAAGAGATTTAAGTACCAAATTCGTCGGAGGTCATTGTACGTGCAAAAAACGAATGTCTAATTGGTCAGTTAGACATTAGACATTCGATTAGACATTCGCAAATTACTATACTTAGGTTCGAAATTCGTCAGAGATCATTGTACATTCAAAAAACGAATGTCTAATTGGTCAGTTAGACATTAGACATTCGATTAGACATTCGCAAATTACAAGATCTATAACCCAAATTCGTCGGAGGTCATTGTACATTAAAAAAACGAATGTCTAATTGGTCAGTTAGACATTAGACATTCGATTAGACATTCGCAAATTACTATACTTAGGTTCCAAATTCGTCAGAGATCATTGTACATTCAAAAAACGAATGTCTAATTGGTCAGTTAGACATTAGACATTCGATTAGACATTCGCAAATTACAAGATCTATAACCCAAATTCGTCGGAGGTCATTGTACATTAAAAAAACGAATGTCTAATTGGTCAGTTAGACATTAGACATTCGATTAGACATTCGCAAATTACAAGATCTATAACCCAAATTCGTCGGAGGTCATTGTACATTAAAAAACCGAATGTCTAATAGGTCAGTTAGACATTAGACATTCGCAAATTACGAGATTTAAGTACGAAATTCGTCGGAGGTTATTGTACATCCAAAAAACGAATGTCTAATTGGTCAGTTAGACATTAGACATTCGATTAGACATTCGCAAATTAAGAGATTTAGGTACCAAATTCGTCAGAGATCAATGTACATTAAAAAAACGAATGTCTAATTGGTCAATTAGACATTAGACATTCGATTAGACATTCGCAAATTACAAGATCTATAACCCAAATTCGTCGGAGGTCATTGCACATTAAAAAATACGAATGTCTAATTGGTCAGTTAGACATTAGACATTCGATTAGACATTCGCAAATTACAAGATCTATAACCCAAATTCGTCGGAGGTCATTGCACCTTAAAAAACGAATGTCTAATTGGTCAGTTAGACATTAGACATTCGATTAGACATTCGCAAATTAAGGGATTTAGGTACCAAATTCGTCGGAGGTCATTGTACATGCAAAAAACGAATGTCTAATTGATCAGTTAGACATTAGACATTCGATTAGACATTCGCAAATTAAGAGATTTAGGTACCAAATTAATCAGAGATCAATGTACATTAAAAAAACGAATGTCTAATTGGTCAATTAGACATTAGACATTCGATTAGACATTCGCAAATTAAGAGATTTATGTACCAAATTCATCAGAGATCAATGTACATTAAAAAAACGAATGTCTAATTGATCAGTTAGACATTAGACATTCGATTAGACATTCGCAAATTAAGAGGTTTAGGTACGAAATTTGTCTGAGGTCTTTGTACACGCAAAAAACGAATGTCTTATTGGTCAAATAACTTGAACATATTGATAACTCGAACATATCGATATCTCGAACATACCGATGACTTGAACACATCGATATCTCGAATACATTGATAAAACGAATGTTTTTAACTTGAACATTTATTGACAAATCGAACATATCGATATCTCGAAACTTTCGATATCTCGTACTTTCCAATATCTCGAACTTTCGATATCTCGAACTTTCCGATATCTTTTTTTTTTTTTTTTCTTTTTTTTTTTTTTTTTTTTTTTCTTTTCGATATCTCGAACTTTCCAATAACTTTTCGAAAAAATATAATTTTCTTTTTTCGAAAAGTTCGAGATATCGGAAAGTTCGAGATATCGAAAAAAAAAAAAAAAAAGATATCAATATGTTCGAACATTTCGATTTCTCGATTATTTTTTTTGTTTTTTCTCGTTATCTGAGAAATTTGCGATATCGTATTTTTTGTTTATATACTTCCGTTTTTAACTCAACTGGCTGAAAGCCAGTCGAGCTTATGTCATGGGGAATCGTCCGTCCTGCGTTCGTGCGTGCGTGGGTGCGTGAGTGCGTACTTACGAGAGTAATCTTGTTGGATAGTGTTTTTTCGTAAACCCCAGCCACCACCCTTATAAGACACTTTGATAAGTGTTTTTTTTTATACAATTGTGTTATGGGTATCTAATTAACATATTATTGCTATTTATTCCGTAAAGGGGGGATAATTACGGAATAAACCATGTGCTTGTTGGGTATACCCAACAAGGGAACATCAAAGGAAAACACCCAACAAACGCCTTTTGGACGTACGTGCGTGCATGCGTGCGTCCGTCCGTCCGTAAACGTTTTGCTTCAAACTGTTTCTCCTACCTAACCACTGGACCAATTAGGATGAAACTTCATAGGAAGTATCCTCTCAATGATCTCTCCTTAGTTCCTCAAACTGTTTGGGATCCATGCAAAATTCTGGTTTCCGAAAGAAAAAACAATGAAGACTTAAAAAATCTTCTTCTCCTCCGTAGGTATCAGGCCGATTTTCAAATAATTGTGTAGAAATGTTGCTTGGGTGACCTTCTTTCAGATTTTTTCGAGCCAAGTTGATTGGTCGAAAACTATGGCCGCCAGAGGGCAGAGCTATTTTTGCCTTATAATATGGTTATAGTGAAAACTTAAAAAATCTTTTATATATATATATATGACCCTCTATCAGATTCCTTCAAGCCATGTTGATTGGTAAAAAACATGGCAACCAGGGCGCGGGGCTGTTTGAAGATTTAATTGGCAGTGGAGCGATACTGGCCCTCTTGGGCCTCTTGTTGTTATCATACTTCTGATAAACATGAAGGAGAATATACTTCACCCTCTCCTTCCAAAGCTTGTGTCACACTTAATTTATAACTAGATACATTACGTGTTAGTATTTAAGCACCTATGTGATGTTTTTTTTATCTAATTGATCTAGTTAGAGCAGATTTGAAACCGTGTATTGGTAAAAAATTAAGAAACTTCATGTTGTATGGTAACCTTTTATTATAGGCTATGGTAGCCAGGTGAGCAATATAGGCACATCTTGGCCTTTTTGGTTATGATAAAGGGACATTTGGCCTTCTTGTTCGAAATATTTACATCCTGTCTGTTTTCACACGTTATTTAAATGTACTGAACTACATCTGCTTCCTTTAAGTCATGCTTCAAAATCATGCGCGGCGTCCTTTGATGCTCTGCATCAAAATTCGTCTTGTATCATATATAGAAAGGTTCCATAGGTTTGCGTAGAGGTTTTCACAGTCACTGCAGAGGTGTCGTATGTTAAGGATTAAGTGTTGAAATACATTCTTCTGGCCGCCACGTTTACATTGGGCGTATTCTCTTTCCGGAAGCATTGTAAAAGTACCGATCATATCTTCAATAGACGAAAGACGACTTGGCAAAAGGGGGGCCTCGTCTGTGTGTATACGAGTAGTAACTACTATACAAACTGTTATTCTTTTGTATACGAGTAGTTACTACTAAACAAACTGTTATTATTTTGTAAACGAGTAGTAACTACTATACAAACTGTTATTATTTTGTAAACGAGTAGTAACTACTATACAAACTGTTATTATTTTGTATACGAGTAGTAACTACTATACAAACTATCATTCTTTTGTATACGAATAGTAACTACTATACAAACTATCATTCTTTTGTATACGAGTAGTAACTACTATACAAACTATCATTCTATTGTATACGAGTAGTAACTGCTATACACACTATAATTATATTGTATAAGAGTAGTAACTACTATGCAAACTATCATTCTATTATATACGAGTAGTAACTACTATACAAACTATCATTATATTGTATACGAGTATCAACTACCAAACACACTATAATAATATTGTATAAGAGTAGTAACTACTATACAAACTATCATTCTATTGTATACGAGTATCAACTACTATACACACTATAATTATATTGTATAAGAGTAGTAACTACTATACAAACTATCCTTCTATTGTATACGAGTAGTAACTACTACACACACTCTAATTATATTGTATAAGAGTAGTAACTACTAAACAAACTATCATTCTATTATAAACGAGTAGTAACTACTATTCACACTATCATTCTATTGTATACGAGTAGTAACTACTATACACACTATTATGCTATTGCATACGACTAGTAACTACTATACACACTATCATGCTATTGCATACGAGTAGTAACTACTATACAAACTATCATTCTTTTATATACGAGTAGTAACTACAATACAAACTATCATTCTTTTATATACGAGTAGTAACTACTATACAAACTATCATTCTTTTATATACGAGTAGTAACTACTATACACACTATAATTATAGTATATACGAGTAGTAACTACTATACACACTATTATGCTATTGCATACGAGTAGTAACTACTATACACACTATCATTCTATTGTATACGAGTAGTAACTACTATACACACTATTATGCTATTGCATACGACTAGTAACTACTATACACACTATCATGCTATTGCATACGAGCAGTAACTACTATACACACTATCATGCTATTGTATACGAGTAGTAACTACTATACACAATATTATGCTATTGTATACGAGTAGTAACTATTATACACACTATAATTATATTGTAACTACTATACACACTATAAATATATTGTAACTACTATACAAACTATAATTATATTGTATACGAGTAGTTACTACTAAACCAACTATCATTCTAGTGTATACAAGTAGTAACTACTATTCACACTATCATGCTATTGCATACGAGTAGTAACTACTATACACACTATCATTCTATTGTATACGAGTATCAACTACCATACACACTATCATTTGATTGTATACGAGTAGTAACTACTATACAAACTATCATTCTATTGTATACGAGTAGTAACTACTATACACACTCTCATTCTATTGTATACGAGTATCAACTACCATACACACTATCATTTGATTGTATACGAGTAGTAACTACTATACAAACTATCATTATATTGTATACGAGTAGTAACTACTATACAAACTATCATTCTATTGTATACGAGTATCAACTACCATACACACTATCATTTGATTGTATACGAGTAGTAACTACTATACAAACTATCATTCTATGACTTTAACAGTCGGTATTGAGTTCTATATTTGAGCCGTCCTGCGAAAAAACAAACACCATTATGGACTCTGCGTAAAGTATCGACCCGGATCGGTCTAAGCATGCCGCATAGGAGGCTTACTCGGATAGACACTTTTCACCTCCTGTGGATTATTTGTTTCGGGAGGTATTAATCTATACCTCTATCAATCTGAGACGAAATGTGTCGGCCCGGATTTGTCTTCGCGTGCTGCGCAAGCTGACCTTGGTCGATACATTACGCAGAGGCAATACTGTTGGTTTTCTCGCGGGATGACTCATCTATTCTTTCTGCAAGATCTACAAGCGTTGCCCTACAGTTTTTATGACATAACATATTTACGTCAAGCCCAAACCGAGAGGATAAAATACAAGTGTATTTATCAGATCAATACGGGATGATCAATTGAGATTCACGCGACATAGAAAAAAAAGAACCGAAATGAAACTTCCGACTATTGGTTGTTTTAAAATAAGTGAATTAGTTTCCTAGTGGTCAAAACAATTCTCTGGAAATGATTGAGTGATTGATTGATTGGAACTTAAAAACTGTTTTCAACGTTATTTCAGATATATATAGGATCTGACATGAGTTGTCATTTCATATTAAGTTTTATTAAATGATTTAAAGAAATTTAATACAAAATGTCTTGGACGAGTTTAATAAAACTTTATGAAATGACAACGAATGTCAGTTTCTTTTTAGCACATGACGAAACAAAAACAAAAAAGTCTGTTTTCTGATCGCGCAGAACAGGGTTCGTATAGGCGTTTTCCAAATTTGAAGAATTTTCAATATTCGAAGTTACCCAATTTCTTCTTGGTTAAATCGTTACCGCATTGGTGTCGTAGTGGTGTAACGTCCATTAAGTGTGTAGGAGGTCGCTGGCTCGATCCCCGTGCGGGTCATACTAAAGTGTTGAAAAATGGAGGTAATAATGTATTTTTCCCTCCGTAGCTGTGAGGATTACTGGGTTACCATAACGACTGGTAACTTACCTAAGAAATGCCATGATATAACTGAAACATTGTTTAAAGAGGTGCAAAATAACATACATGTACACTGCCAATTACCCAATTAGACAAAGGGTTACTTCGTGAATTTAGGATAATAATTGTATTAAAGATTGTGTCGATTACCGGTAGCTCAGTCGAAAGTGACGCGGGCTGTCAAGCCAGGGGTTGTGAGTTCGAACAACAGATCGGCCAACTTTCTTTCTGACGTTTGACATAATAAGTCAAATCGACAAGCGTCTTTTAACTTACACCAATGGACTAAAAATGTACGTGGAAAAGTAGCCAGTTGCTTGGAAAGACTGATGTGTGGAATACTGATGTGTCAAAGCCAGAAAATACATGGGTATGTGAACTGGCCGCCCTGACATGACTACATAATTGTTGAAACGGCGTTAAACCTAAATAATCAATCAATCAATCGGTATATAGGATGGTTGGGAAAAACAGATGATTTTGTACGTCCCCGCTGATCTTTTAAGTAAACCTTTTCAGGCTTAAGGTGGAATCATACCTTTGAAATAACGTCGGTTTCGACGTCAAAACGTATGTTTTTTGTGACAACAACAGCGTGGTTAAAGAATACGGTACCACTTTCTTGTTTGAATTGGTATTTAAACACCAGTAAAACCGAATTATAGAGAATAAAGTTACCTGTGTCATGATATAAATGTAATGCATCTGCCATGACGATTCAGATAAAAATATCCAATTTTTAATGAAAATTTGGCTGGAATAATTACATAACTTTTAATTTACTAAAAATTTACCAGGGATATTTTGTTAAGAATTACTTATCATTACGATCACCCTTTCTAGTACAAGTTACCAGATTTCAAGACAATCTATGGAGCCGATATTTTGCACTTCCGCATCGCACTTTTGCATCGTGTTTTCGCTCTTTCGCATCGTGCTTTCGTTGTTTCGCTGTTTCGACCTAGGCTCGAAAGTACGAAAACACGCTGGGAAAGTGCGAAAACCCGATGCGAAAGTGCAAAAACGCGTTGCGAAAGTGCGATATTAATATCGCAATCTCGCATTGTGCTTTCTCGCGTTTCCGCACTTTCGCATCGTGTTTTCGCACTTTCGCATCGTGTTTTCGTACTTTCGCAAATGCGAAAAAACGATTGCCCTAACGGAACACCGTACTTTTGTTTATGGTTGGAGGGGAGAAATCAGTGGGAAACTTATGTCACTTGCAAAAAAGCTAGTTCTGGCGTTGAAAGGAATAGTTTGAGTGTCGTTTTTAAAATATTTAAATATTGACTAAAAAGATGTAATCCATTAAGACTCGAACTCAGGACCTTAGCACGATTTCAACGCCCTTGTTAAAACGCAAACTTTGCATTTGAACTGGTGGTTTGTCAGGATTTTACTTATAATCAAAACGGGCGCATATTTTTATGCTCATCCCTATTTTGGATAATAGGACAATCCATGATATTTCGCCATGGCTCACTGCTCGAATTTGATCTATACCTGAAATGTAATTATCTTCGCGTGAATAAGTATCAACCCGTCCCTTCTCAATGACTCACGATTTGTTTTTATGTTGAGTTACTGATGCACAATTCTTACGATAGGACATATCGATATTGTTGAAAAAATCATTCTCGCTATCTCGTAAAAATGCAAGTTTTCTTTTGTTGTATTTTTTAATGAATTAGCATATCTCTTTAATTGAATGGATAACCTATAACTAAAAGTGGAAAACATTGTGGTAAAAGGAGAAATTGCTCGTTTTGTGCAATTTCTTCTGTTGTCACTATGTTTTTTTAAAACGCTGTCCGCTGCAGAGGCGTCAAAAAGCGTCTATATGAGTCGAAGGATTAAACTTATTTATTTTACATCGATTGTGAAACAAGCTTTCCGCTTATACTAATAACGCTGGATGTCTGCTTCGTTGAGACTTAACAAGTACTCGCGCCTTTTGGAAAAAAATTAAAAAGACCCAATCCGCTCATGACTGGATTCGAACCCGGGAACTTTTTTTTTACGAGAGGCCGACGCTCTACCACTGCACTAATGTCTCCCACTTATTGACATACTACTATAACATTAATGAGACATGCTCTACCACTGCACTAATGTCTCCCACTTATTGACATACTACTATAACAGTAATGAGACATGCTCTACCACTGCACTAATCTCTCCCACTTATTGACATACTACTATAACAGTAATGAGACATGCTCTACCACTGCAATAATGTCTCTCACTTATTGACACTACTATAACAGTAATGAGACATGCTCTACCACTGCACTAATGTCTCCCACTTATTGACATACTACTATAACAGTAATGAGACATGCTCTACCACTGCAGTAATGTCTCCCACTTATTGACATACTTCTATAACAGTAATGAGACACGCTCTACCACTGCACTAATGTGTCCCACTTATTGACATATTTCTATAACAGTAATGAGACATGCTCTACCACTGCACTAATATCTCCCACTTATTGACATATTTCTATAACAGTAATGAGACATGCTCTACCACTGCACTAATGTCTCCCACTTATTGACATACTACTATAACAGTAATGAGACATGCTACTATTATGTTTTATGTTATATTTGTTGTTTTTACGCCGTTTAAAGGTCGATTTTCACGGCGAAAGTTCACATATTTATGATCCCGAGGTAAACGCAACGGTACTAGGATAGGAAAGTTCACATATTTATGATCCCGGGGTAAACGTAACGGTACTAGGATAGGAAAGTTCACATATTTATGATCCCGGGGTAAACGTAACGGTACTAGGATAGGAAAGTTCACTTATTTATGATCCCGGGGTAAACGTAACGGTACTAGGATAGGAAATGTGTCTTGCAGTGATTCCGAGTTCTCTTATCCCGAAACTAGGACGGTGTTATAATGAAGTTTCTAATTCTCAATCTTTTGCTAGGCATGGTGTGAAAACGTTTCTCATTCTCGTTTTACTGGCGGAAGCAATAACTGGCAGGCCCGGTAAGTATAATCGTTTTCATACATACAAAAATCACAACAACATCAAAACGAGGCTTAATTGATTTGATGGAGTAAAATACCGTTTTCAACAATACTTCATGTATGTCCCGGCGGTTTGCTCATGTGTTCATGTTTCGCGGCTATTTCGTATCAATGCTCTACATGATAGCCGTGGCTCAGTCGGTAGCGACTAGAGCTGTCAACCCAGGGGTTGTGAGTTCGAACCAGCTCGACCAATACTCTTTCCGACGTTTGACAAAAGTCACTGTGACAAGCGTTATTCGTCTTCCACCAATGGGCTAACAGTCTATGTGGAAAAGCAGCCAGTTGCTTGGAAAGAATGTTGTGTTGAGTACTGGTGTGAGAAAGCCGGGAAACGCATGAGTAGGTGAACTGGTCGCCGTGATATGACTGAAATATTGTTGAAAATGGCGTTAAACCCCAATCAATCAATCAATCAATCAATCGACTGATCCCGACCTTCTGGCTTACCAATCAGATAACTATACCTTATATACCTACGTTTGAGTGACGTATAAAAGAGTCCATTGTAAATTTATATCATAAAAACGCTCTTTTATACCGAAAAGGGTTCCAATTTTCAGATGCTGTATTGAAATTATTTTGAGAAAAAATAAACATATTTATATGCGCTGTAATACCTCCTTTATAGGTTGTGAATGTCAATTTTGTTCTTCTTGTTATAAAAAAATCGAAGGAAATGGAACTAACGCAACGGATGACCTTCACGGCTTATTGTCAGATTTTTGGTCGTGGCAGATGTACATGAACCCAGTGTCGGCTATTGAGAGAGGGCTCACGGAGTATAATGACAGGATGGAACAATATGGCCTGGATCAATTCGACATACAAAAGGTAGCACGAGTTATCACTTCAGTATGAAAACAAAATAAGAGAATGATCAATTCGTTAATCCATTGTATAAACCATAACGTGAGCCATTTATTCCACATACAAAAGGTAAGAGATAAATGTAGAGTGAAAGTTGTGTTAGCGGTCACCTCTGTTAAGCAGCCACTTGAAGATTAACCAATACAACATTTTTCTGTTTTATTTGACTTGTATTAAGTAGCCACCTGTATTCAGCAGCCAAACGTTTTGACTATCCCCTTTGTTGCTGCTTAAGAAACGTGTGACTGTATATCAATACACCGTTCAAAGGGTAAGACAATTATCAATTGAGTCGTCTCTCGAAAAAAACAACATTATGAACTCTGCGTAAAGTATTGACGCGGATAAGCCAAAGCATGCCGCGAAGGCTTACCCGAACAGACACTATTTGCCTCGTGTGGATTCTCTGTTACAGGAATCATCATATACCTCTATCCCCTGAGAGAGGTGTCGGCCCGTGTTAGCCTGCGCGGACTGCGCGGGCTGATCTGAGTCGATACATTACGCAGAGATTATGAGGTCAGATAATTTTCAATTCGATACACCAACGTCAAGAGAATTATCAATTCGATATACCAAAGGTAAAATAATTATGATTGATTGATTGATTGGGGTTTAACGCCGTTTTTCTAACAATTTCTCAGTTATATCACGGCGGCCAGTTCACCTACTCATGCATTTCCTGGTTTTCTCACACCAGTACTTCACACAACAATCTTCCCAAGCAATTGGCTGCTTTTCCACATAGACTTAGCCCATTGGTGGAAGACGAATGACGCATGTCGCATTGACTTTTGTCAATCGTCGGAAAGAAAGTTGGCCGAGCCGGGATTCGAACTCACAACCCCTGGATTGACAGCCCGCGTCGCTACCGACTGAGCTACCGAGGCTCGGCAAAATAATTATGAATTTGATATACCAACGTTAAGAGAATTATCAATTCGATATACCAAAGGTAAGAGAATTATCAATTAGATATACCAAAGGTAAGATAATTATCAATTAGATATACCAAAGGTAAGATAATTATCAATTAGATATACAAAAGGTAAGATAATTATCAATTAGATATACTAAAGGTAAGAGAATTATCAATTCGATATACCAAAGGTAAGATAATTTTTAATTCGATATACCAAAGGTAAGATAATTATCAATTAGATATACCAAAGGTAAGATAATTATCAATTAGATATACTAAAGGTAAGATATTTATCCGACATACTTAAGCCAAGTGACTGATGAATTCGATATACAACTTGTAAAATATTCACTAAATCGACATCCAGAAGGTCAAGTAAGAAACGATTCGCCATTAGATTAGTAGGATAGTTAACTACTCGACTACATCAATGTAAGAAAATCATTAATTCGACATACAAAAGTAAAATGAGTTATCAATTCCACCTACTAAAGGTAAGATAATTTTCAAATCAACATACAAGGTAAACATAATTAAAACATTCTACATACAAAAAATAGAATTATCAATTCGATTTAAAAAAAAAGGGGAGATATACATGTACGAAAGGAGGTACAAACTAAAGGTAAGCTATTTAAAAACTCGACAAACAAATGTTAAGAGATTTAACAAATGTGATACGATAGGTAAACTAAGTAATTATTCGAGTGGTTGGTTTTTACTAACAGCACGGCTTAACCCTTTAACCCTTTCCAACATGCTACACATCTGCAACAGACGACTTTGAAAACATCTAGGCAAAAGTGTAGAAAATGTCTGAAAATTAGGATATAAATTACTACAGTTAAGAACATCTTGAAATTGACACATTTACCGTTCACGCTCCGCTCCGTTACGTTCCGTTCCGCTCCGCTCACGTTCTATTCCGCTCATAAAGCGTTCACTCATTCATAGCATTGTGATTGCTTTTGTCCGTTCCGCTCAGATTGAGCGAAGAATTCATGTGATTGGATTTTTTAGTTCATTATGATTGTTTCGTTCAGAGCGCAATCACGCTCACGATCCAATCACATTCCGCTCATATTGTCAATATCATGATGTTCTTAACTGTAAAGACGATGAAAATATTGTGGCAAAAGGAGGAATTGCTCGTCTTTTAGCAATCTCTGCTCTTTTCACGATGTTAGCAAAATTCGTCTGCTGCAGAGACGTCAGAAGCGTCTACACGTGTGAAAGGTTTAAGTAGTGTTTTCTTTATTTAATCCTTTGCCTGCTGAAGTCGATTTTTATGAACCCTATTCCGCCAGTGTTGAAACAGTATAGACCGGTTTATACACGCCGTCTGACCGGTCTCTATACTGTTGAGTGCTCAACTCACTTTTAACTATGGACTCATCCAAGTATAAAGTTTGACAATTCAATTTTAAAAATCCAAGATAGAAATGGTTTAATTCGCAGCTGACATGCCTGAGTGATCAACCAACATCGTCTGATATTATTTTCCACTGTTTGTTTTCTCATTAACAGAACAAAACGCAAGAGTTCATGGTACGACTAGAGGCTATAGATAGAACTCGTCTAAACCGGACGAACAAGATAAACTTTGATGTTTTTAACGATACGTTAGAAACTTTCCTTGAAGGCAACGCTTGGGCAAGGTAAGTACATACAAACTAAGTCGACTCACGGGGAATGCATGCATCCGAGCCCTGATAGCTCAACTGGAAGTAGCAAGGGATGTCTGTCAAGGGCTTGTGAGTTCGATCCCCGGCTCGGTCAACATTCTTCCCGACGTGTGACAAAGGTCAATGCGCCTTACGACATTCGTCTATTCCGTTAATGGGCTAACGGTCTGCGTTGTGAGAAAAGAAACACATGTGTCTGTGAACTGTCCACCGTAATAGTGTTGAAAAAAGTGTTGAAAACATTCTGGCAAACGGAGACTTTGCTCATTACTAGCAATTATTCCTTTTCACACAATGTTCTCAAAAGTCGTACGCTGCAAATGTGTGAAAATGCGTTTTTAAGTCAGAAAGGCTTTATATATCTGAGAAACGAAAATGAAATGAGCAAAAGGAAAATATAGTCAAAGTTTGTTGTATTTTTGGGATGGGATGGAAAACATTGTTAGAAAAAAGTAAACTGCATTTCACCAGCTCTTATTCACTCGATGTTATTTTAAATGTTGAATTGCCTGCTTCCACCCCTATGCATCATAATGGTTTTCTATCTGGAGAAAGCTAAGCAAAGGGAGCTTTATTACTATTTTCAATGGTAAAGATTCAACCATCCGTTTCATGGGGAACCTATTTTCATTTTTGATTCCCATTAATTCATATACATGTACCCGTGACATATATACATTATTTAAACTTATTAACCCGTGATATATATACGAAATCATGCGTACTATCCATTAAGAAATATACATTGTGATGTTAATGCGGTATTACATGGGCTGGTAGAGGTTTCCTTTTCTAAAAACAAATCATAGAGTTACTACTTTCTTTTAATTCTACTTTCTGTGTAAGATCTTATAATGTACTTAAACTTCTCCTTTTGAAACATCTTGGAAAAATAATAAAGTGATAGTCCTCAACTTTATTTAAGTCGTTGGCTACAGATTGCTGTATGTTATGTGGTAAAGAGTTTAGTTTCGTTTACGCTTCATATAACAAGTTTGCTGTATGTGGTAAAGAGTTTCGTATCGCTTACGTTCCATATAACAAGTTTGCTGTATGTGGTAAAGAGTTTAGTTTCGTTTACGTTCCATATAACAAGTTTGCTGTATGTGGTAAAGAGTTAAGTTTCGTTTACGTTCCATATAACAAGTTTGCTGTATGTGGTAAAGAGTTAAGTTTCGTTTACGTTCCATATAACAACTTTACTGTATGTTGTAAAGAGTTAAGTTTCGTTTACGTTCCATATAACAAGTTTGCTGTATGTGGTAAAGAGTTTAGTTTCGTTTACGTTCCATATAACAAGTTTGCTGTATGTGGTAAAGAGTTAAGTTTCGTTTACGTTTCATATAACACATTTGCGAACAGGAACACACCTAGATCAATCTGTTTGGATACGTGTGTCCCGGGTTCGATCTCCAGTCACGGCACTACGGTCATGGTGGAGTGCCCTTGGGCAAGGCACATTTTCTAACCTAGTACTGGTTTATTTACCCAGGGATCATGAATAAGTGAACTGTCGCCGTGATGTATCTGAAATAATGTTGAAAGCGGCGTAAAACCCCAATAAGTAAATAAATAAATTTATTATCACCGACTCATGATAACTCTGGGATCGCCTCGGTGGTGTTGTAGTAGAGCGTTCGCCTCTGGTGCGGGAGGTCGCGGGTTCGATAGCCGGCCGGGCCATACAAAATAATCCTTGGCGCTCAGGACTAGAATGACGACGGACTGACTGGGATCACGATAAATTGACCAGTAGTACCGGTAACCTACCCAAGAAATGTCCCGATATAAATGAAATGTTTTTAAAGCGGCGTAAAACACTAAGCAATCAATCAATCAATGTCTTTTAGAGACTCCTGATTGGCGTCAGAGAGTATGAGAAAGCCAAAAACACAAGGGTATGTCAATCAATCAATCAATCAATCAATCAATCAATCAATCAAACAATCAATCAATCAAACAATCAAACAATCACCATAACTTGAACTCGGAAGGGACCCGTAAATAAGTTGTTCGAGTAATCGATGTGTTCGAGTGATCGATATGTTCGAGTAATCGATATGTTCGAGTAATCGATATGTTCGCGTAATCGATATGTTCAAGTAATCGATATGTTAGAGAAATTGATGTGTTTTAGTCATCGATGTGATCGAGTAATCAATGTGTTCGAGTAATCGATGTGTTCGAGTAATCGATGTGTTTGAGTCATCAATGTGTTCGAATAATCGATGTGTTCGAATAATTGACGTATTCGAGTAACCGATGTGTTCGAGTGTTCCTTCGATGTATGCACAAATTAAAACTTGTATCACAGCATACTTACATGTTTATTATGGTTGTGTCTGTTATACCTGACTCCAATTCGACCAAGCTTACTAAGCGATAAGTAATACTTAAAATCTTAAATAATATTCGAATACATTCCACCATTCATATTTCACAAACTATTGAAGAAAATGACTTAGTTGACATGAATAGTTACCTTGAAATCTTTAGACATGATTTAGTAGTAAAACAAAGATGATGACATATGCTTTCAAGTATGTCAGTATTATTTATCACTAAGTAAGGTTAGTGGAATTAGGACCTGATCTAGACATAACTTCACAATATGAGCGCGTATGTTGGAAAATGCACACGTATGCCTTAGTCAACAGTCCATGTTCATAGCAGCTGTACGTGGGAAAAGGCACACGTGTGTACACATCTGCCGGTTTCAAACTTTTAGTATGTCATTTTCTCTATAAATGACCGTGCAATGAAAAACAACCTGTGGACAAAGACCAGATTTCCCATGGCAGGTCTTTAGACAGGTTTGACTGTACATGTATAATCATTGCCACACCTTAGTCTAAGTACTTGCAGCGTGCTTAGGTTTGAGACGTACACTCGTAAGACAGTGATTTGAAATAATTGAGCCGTCCCGCGAGAAATTCAACATTATGTTCTCTGCGCAAAGTATGGAACCAGATCAGCCCAAGCATGCCGACCAGGCTACCCCGGACAGACACTTTTCGTCTCCTGTGGATTTTCTGTTTCAGGAATCATTACTCTATACCTCTATCCTCTCCCCCACCCCCCTCAGGCGGAATGTTTCGGCCCGGACCAGTCTGTGCAGATCTGGGTCGATACATTACGCACAGGCAATACTGTTGATTTTCACGCAGGACGGCTTATATATTTATTCCAGATATGGAGCGGTCAATCCTCTCAATAATTTCGGAACGATGCAAACGCCATATAAATCTGCCACAGCGAACACGGAAGCAGATTTCGAAGATTTTATAACACGATTGTATGACGTGCCTGCCCAGGTGAATTATATGTCTGATCGTTTGTATGTCAGTCCGTCTTTCTGTCGTTTCTTTCTGTTCATGATATATGTCTTACTGTCTGTCTGTATGTCAGTCCGTCTTTTTGTCGTTTCTTTCTGCTCATGATATATGTCTTACTCTCTGTCTTTGAGTATCTCCGTCTTTCTGTGGTGTCTTTCTGCGCATGCTATCTGTCTGTCTGTCTGTATGTCTGTCTGACAGTCTGTCTGTCTATTTGTCTCACTGTCTGTCGTTTATTTGTGCTCATTATATCTGCATGTCTGTCTGTCTGGCTGGCTGTTTGTATGTATATCCGTCCTTCTGTCTTTTATTTCTGCTCATGCTATCTGTCTGTCTGTCTATATGTCTTACTGTCTGTCTGTCTGTGGGTATGTCCGTCTTTATGTGGTTTCTTTCTGTTCATTCTATCTGTATGGCTGTAAAACTGGCTGTATATATGTATTTCCGTCCTTCTGTCTTTTCTTTCTGTTCATGCTATAGTCTTTTATTTGTTTTAAATTTCACCAATTCAGCTATAACTAATTGTCTGAGATATCAGAAGCGTATAGCATATATGCAGTGCTCAATGAAAACTTTATCATAATTTGTACACGATTTGATAAAAAGACCTGCCTACGCATTCATGCTAAAGATCCAAATGAATACTAAAATGACACCTCTGCAGCAGACGGCTTTTTGAAAACGTAGTGACAAAAGAAGAAATTGCTCAAAACGAGCAATTTCTTCTTTTGCCACAATGTGTTCCACTTTAAGTCATAGGTTATCCATTCAATTATAGAGATTTTCCATTTTTTGACAAAACATTTTCAAAGTCGTCTGCTGCAGACATGTTCTATGTGGGAAGGGGTTAATAAGCGTACAGTGCAAATCCAGATCAAACTGCGCAAATACGCTGAATAGTCTGGATCTACACTGTTCGGAAATGTCTTCAGGTTGCGTTTTACAGAGTCCCGCTTATATAGTCATACGACTTCAAACTTTAACCAAGGTAGGTAACTACCGGAATTTCTACCGTCCAACTCAAGTCGACTCAATGTATTGATTGATTGATTGGGGTTTAACGCCGTTTTTAACAATTTTTCAGTTATTTGACGGCGGCCAGTTCACTTATTCATGCATTTCCTGGTTTTCTCACACCAGTACTCCACACAACAATCTTCCCAAGCAACTGGCTGCTTTTCCACATAGACTTAGCCCATTGGTGGAAGACGAATGACGCATGTCGCATTGACTTTTGTCAATCGTCAGAAAGAAAGCTGGCCGAGCCGGGATTCGAACTCACAACCCCTGGATTGACAGCCCGCGTCGCTACCGACTGAGCTACCGGGGCTCGGCTCGAATCAATGTATATAACCTGTCTGTCTGTCTGTATGTCTTGTTATCTCAGTGTATGTCTATTTTGTCGAACTACAATCTAACACATGCCATACTACGATTAAATGAGTAATAACTAACAATATTATTAACCTACTTCGTTACCTATATAAATGTACCACTATATGTCAAATTACTGCAAATACATCCGCGGTCATGCTGAGCCAAATAGTCCATAAAATAACTGTGTTTTTGCCAGATGAATCCGCTGTCATGCTAAGCCAAATAGTTCATAAAAAACTTTGTTTGCGTAGAAATAAGTGAATACCATCACCAGAATGCATTTCATATATGACATTGAGTTTAAATTGATTGTTAATATGTATAGGATGCACCGAAAACGATTGATTTGATAATGTTCAGTATTTTGACCTTATTTGAAAGTGAAAGAAGAGAATGTGAAAAACCGGTTTTGTTCGGGCCCGATTTGGTCCGAAATGACGGTAACCATTTTCGACGGGTGAATTCTTTCTTTGCAAAATGTCATTAAAACTCTCAAATAACCAGAGGCAGTTCAAATAAACACAAAATAATCCAGTGAATGGAGACAGATACAAGCTAGCTTTTGTTATCAGTATAAATCCAGATCAGCATATGCGTCCACACAGGAGGATCATGATTTACGCTGTTCACAGACAACTTAAACAAATTTGTTTGTAGTTTCTGTCATAAAATGTATCAATTTGATAAGACATGTGGACAATGTGTTCTGTTTGTTTGTTTTATTTGGGCTTTACTCCACACAGCTGTCTTTGCAAACAAATGGCTACTGATATCGCATTGGTGGAAGATGAATGATGCTTGTCACAGTGACTTTTGTTAAATTTGGAAGGAAATGTTGGCTGAGCTGGTGTTCGAATTCACAACCCTTGGGTTGACAGGCCGCGTCGCTAGCTACCGACTAAGCTACCGGGGCTCGGCAGCAGGTGGTCAAGATGCCCGGAAACTACACTGTTCAGAAATGCTAATTTCTGGCTTCCTTCCAGCTCATACGTAACATTTATTTACAGATTGATGGCCTCAAAACATTAATGAGATTTGCTATACGAATGAATCGAACACTTCACAACGTATCTATGGTACAGTATAATTGTCCCTATATTTCGTATGCACGACATGTTGGTTGTATTCAGATTGCCCTAACTGACAGAACGCTCAGTAAGTGCTCGTCAAAACCTGTTCAGATTGCCCTAACATACAGAGCGCTCAGTGAGTGCTCTTCAAAAGCCTGTTCAGATTGAGAGCTCGTTATGTTGGGACAATGTGATTTCACCCTTGGTCCAATTCTTTCCCTTTCCACATACAGCGAATCTGCAACAGATGACTTTGAAACGATCTAGGAAAAACTATGGAATGTGTTATGTAAAAAATGAAAGAAAACATATTTAAAAGAGTTAAAAGTATGATGGCAAAAGAGGAATTTATGGTCAGACTGGGTTTTTTTATCCACCATTCCTGCGGTCACGGTGGAGTGATCCTGGACAAGTCTAGAACTGGTTTTTATTTGTTTGGTTTACCAAATAAATAAATTTACCAGAACCTCAAGGTTAGTTTCCTTAATTCCAGTTCTCATGTCTCCTACGCCTGCATGTAGTTCTACATATATGCATAGGACAAATAAAAATTCATCAATATTGTTAAAAGTTACAAATATTTATCTTATAAAATGTAAAGTGTCGTTCGGTTCCTGGAAAGGAATTACGTAATGTTATGTAATTATGTGTTTTCAAAAATCGAACGCGGACTAAATCATTATTATAATTTATTCGACCGAAGTACTGAAAACGATTTGCCGTAACACCGGTACCAAAAGATCAGCCTACGCGCAATGTAGTACCTGATTTTATACGCTTACGATTTAAGTACAATAAGATGAACCCGAAAATCAGTGAAAATAGTGAAAAATATTAAATAATTATAATTTGGGATATATAAATCTTCCGATGCGCATCGAAATATGTTAAATTGATGGTCTTTCATAGCGTAAGAATATACTGATAGAAAGCGGAAGTTCCCATAGGAAATATAGGTCAATCTTAGCATCATATTTGAAGACGACACAAACGGCGTAGAACAACAAGAAATTAATGGTAAGTTATTTAATTTCATTATTTTTCTTAAAGCTTGTTTATCAAATTGCATTTATTACCGTAATTGTCAGTTTCTAGTTGATTTAGCTTAACCATCGCGGTGTTTGTAGCCTGCAAGCTAGGCATTTGGTCACCTACTTCAATTCAATTCAATTCCCGCCCGATCACCCATCCTGATATATTGTTTATCTATTCTAATTTTGTCTTCTTCAGTTGATTTCTACATTAGTTAGTACGTAAGCTGGATCTTAAAAAACCTTTATACAGTTTTAATGTTTCTTACATAACTTTTCTATCCCTATTTTTACTTTTTATGTGATTGTTTACAATTCCGTATCGGTACTGTTTTGTAAGTAGGTCAAGCCGCCATGTTTTTTTTTTTGCATTCTTGTGCCACGATATCGATCTAATTTTCTTGATGTGTTGTAACTTACGAGTCATTTACAAATGAAATTTGAGCAGTTTTTTTCATTGACTTTTTTTGGTTTATTCGTTCGCTTGATATACTATATATGTATTGCATTTTCCACGTAATGTGATTGTTTTCACAATTCTAGTTTTCATTGTAGAATAAGAAGGGTAATTGTCCCTGACTGTCTGATGATTTTTACTTAAACATATATATAAACAATTAATTTGTTGTTGATTACATTTTCTCCAAACTGGTGAGTTCTGTTTGTCTCAAGCCTAAATAGAAAATCTTTGTTAAACCCTTTCCCATATAGAGGCTTTCGTGTAATTTGAATTGTCAATTCTAGTTTTCATTGTAGAATAAGAAGGGAAGCTGTCCCTGCCTGTCTGTTTATTTTTACTTGAACATAATTTTATAAACAATTAATTTGTTGTTTTACATTTTCTTCAAACTGGCAAGTTCTGTTTGTCTCTGGCCTCAATAGCAAATCTTTGTTAAACCCCTGTCCCATATATAGAGGCCTTTGTGTAATGTTAATTGTCAATTCTAGTTTTTTTTGTACAGTAAGTAGGGTAACTCACTAACTGTCCCGGACTGTCTGTTCATTTTAACTTGAATATATATAAATAATAAATGTGTTGACAATCACATTTTCTCCAAACTGGTGAGTTCCAGACCTTAATAGCAAATCTTTGTCTAACCTTTTCCCATATAGAGCCTTATTGTAATGTGAATTGTCAATTCTAGTTTTTTTTTGTACAGTAAGAAGGGTAACTCATTAACTGTCCCGGACTGTCTGTTGATTTTAACTTGAATACATCCATATATAAATAACAATAAATGTTTTGTTAATCACATTTTCTTCAAACTTGCAAATTCTGTTTGTCTCTGGCCTAAAAAGCAAATCTCTGTTCCCTAAATAGAGGCTTGAAATAGATAACTTTTGAAAAATTGTCATCGTTTCAAAAAGAAAATTGTCTAATTACTTAACAAGAAATATCTTTCCATATATAAATAACAATAACTGTTTTGTTAATCACATTTTCTTCAAACTTGCAAATTCTGTTTGTCTCTGGCCTAAAAAGCAAATCTCTGTTGACCCCTTTCCCCTAAATAGAGGCTTGAATCCGCTGTGGTCGAGTGGTTAGCGTCGGATATTTCGAAACAGGGTGTCCCTGGTTCGATCCCCAGTTGCGGCAATTCGGTCATGGTGGAGTGCCCTTGGGCAAGGCACATTTTCTAGCCTAATACTGGTTTGTTTACCCAGGGATCATGAATAATTAAATTTAATTGCGCGCTAAATGACCTTAGCTGTCGATGCGCCATAAAACAATATACATTCATTTGAAAGCATCAAAGCTCAGGATTGTGTGATGACTGAGACATTACCTGAAAAAGTTGCAAACAGAATAATTGTAAAACGATAATTGGATAATATAACTCTATTTCTGCCTTTGAAACAGAAAGTCGCTTCTTTATGTTGCATGAAATATTTCATTAATATTTAAATCTTGAATCAGTTCAAGCTTTTAAAAATTGGTATGCTCCTTTATACTTTTTCTCATTCAACAATGGAGCGGCAGCAGACTGTGTACATATTTAATCAAATTATTATCTTCAAATTGAAGAGATAAGCTATGACCTAAGCAGCAGATTTTCTTTAATATTTAGCTCCACTGGCTGAAACATTATATAATGAAATGAATTCAATATTAACATTAAAGTAATTTCAGTTAAAATGAGTATACTGTTAAAAACTGTAACACAACTTTCATCTTAATTGAGGTATTCCCCTACATTCTTTGTAACTTTTAAATATTGGTCTAAGTATTAGAAACAAACTTGACTAAATGACTTCGAAAAGATAATTAGTTTTTATGCCAATTACAGTTGAATTCTATAACTGAATCTTCATTGAACAATATACTTCTTTGAAATTTCTTTGATAGGGTGAATCTTTATTGACAATATACCCTTCAATATTTAAACATGCATGATAATTTAGCCGATATGCTTCATTAACATTCCTAGATAAAGCTTATTAATTAAAATTGCATTAACCTTTTTTTCCTACAGAAATGTGATCCACCACTGGAAAAAAGAGAAGTCACAGTTGAAGCGATTGGTGTTGAGGAGTTGACTGCGGAACTGTACCTGGTGAAAGTGTATATGTACCCATAAACTTAATGTTTCAGGCTTAAAATGTACTAAGGAGTGAGGAGGTAGAGATGGTCACTGCCTTGGGGCCTTTGAACTTCAGTGTATAACTGAAAGGAAGCGAGACAGTGGCTATCTCTCGCAGCTGTTAGTTTTAAGTCAAAAATCCATAATGCTGTTGAACCCTTTCTGATACCCTTGCAACACAATGACATTTGAAAACATTGTTACAAAAAGTGAGAATGCTCAAAAACCTTATCTTCCAGCATGTATGACTTGTATTCTATATATATATATTGATAAAAATAATCTTTTTCTCCAAAAGTATTGGTTTATATGAAAATAATGTGCTAATAATATATACCTTAAGTAAACTTGACCAAGATTGTTCAAATCATTCCAATTCAATTTCATTAAATAAGGTTAAGGACAAAGACACTTATTCTTGCTTATAATATGTTATAATTTTGAAAACATTAAAAATAATTTTAAACTTGTGATAACCAGAACAGCATTTTAAGCCATCATGGTCCGTTTTTTGATCACTGGCATGATCAGAATGATTTGACACAATTGTTTCCCTAATATGATCCTCTTGGTCAATAAACTTTATATACCTGGAACAATTTCTAAAGAGTGTTTTTTTAACCATCAATTTTTATGTCAAGGTGCTAAGATATAGGACCCATTTGGTCATTGTTTTTTATTATATTTAGTTGTTATACATGTCATTCTAAAGTTTGTTGAAATCCTTATTGTTAATGTAACCCTTTCTGACCCACAGACATGTTTTGTTACTGCATATAGATACAATGTCGTACTTGAATTTCAAAAGTATTTATGTCATTTGGACATATTTCAATATTATTTAATAAGGTTGTAAACATTGTGTCAAAAAGAGAATTTATCATTAGAAGCTAATTTTGTCCTTTTCACACAATGTTTTCTATAGTTGTCTGTTGACAGGGTGTCAGAAAGCCGCTACAGAGGTATGTGGGAAAGTGTTTATTTGCCTGACCAATTTGAAAATAATGTGTCCAGATATTCTTTCCTATGCAAAGGTTGTCCAAATTTTTCTAAGACTGTTACACATTGAATTATCAAATTTTATGTCAAGGTGCTAAGTTATTGGACCAATTTGGTCATTGTTTCTATATATATATATATCTTATAATTAGTTGTTTTACATGGCATTCCAAAGTTTCTTGAAATCCATATTGTTAATGTAACCCTTTCTGACCCCAAGACATATCTTGTTACTGCAAAATACGAAATTTACCATTATATGCAATTTGTTCTTTTGCAACAATGTTTGAAACTCGCACCATAATTCTACAATATATTTTAGACAATAACCACATGTTTTACATTGATGTTAAAATTGTCTCCTCCATATTTGTTGTATGTAGGAAAAGGTTGAAATTGAAATTCACTTGTTTAAACTAAACGGCCAGGGGGTTTACTTGTCCTAAAGACGGAAAAATTCTGAAAATCTACTTATCCAAAAAGTACTGGTCCCATTATGGAATTATTTGCCACAATGTTCTTTTTGGGACAGCTACCCGATCATTCAAATTATTCTGATTTTTTAAAAGACATCGCCTCCAGGGGGCTGAACTTGTTCTGTGTTTAGTAAAACATATATAGTATTAGCTTTAAATATAATTCTTCTATAAAATCACTATATAGTGTAGAATTTAAGAATGCGTCTTCTATAAATTCACTGGCCTGATTTGAAAAAATATGGCACAAATGTCTAAATCATTCTACTGAGTTTGTTCAAATTAATAAGATCTATTTAAAAAATGTACTTCAATAGGTATTTTTTTATTCATAATATTTATGTAAACACTTTGGAAACCATTGAATCGGTCAGAAATATAGGGCCATCATGGCCTTCTTTTAAAATTGATTAACCTTTCCCTCATACAACAAATCTTCAGCAAACAACATTTTCAATAAAATGGTCATTTAATATACTTGAAAACGTTGTCACAAATAAAAATTGTTTGTTTTGAACAATTTCTCCTGCAAAGACATCAGTAAATGTCAACAAAAGGAAAGGGTTAATTTAATTGAAATAAAATCATTTCAGTGAAAAAATGCCAAAGGTTTCATGCAATTCTTTTAACTAAGCCAGTAAACCACAACAGCAGTTTATGCAATCATTTTCCTTTGTTTAATCCCTTGAACATTTGGTGTGTCTTAAAATTAGCATAACTGTTGATGTTGTACATATTTACATGTAAAAATTGTTATAAATGATTGACTGTGAACAGATGAATCATTTGAACCACAGAACTGGAAGATATGATACTGTTATGATTTCATCCATTCTTGCTTAGTCAACTTATCCAAATAATCACAAGGATACTATGTCTACCTATTTTAGAATGTTGTTGTACTTACAATGATATCAAGGGTCTGTGATCAAATAATTGCCACAATACACATTTTGATTGTTTCTGATTTAATACTATAATATGCTTTTAATACATTGTTATAATTTCCTTACAAATGCAAAATATTGAGACAATCATTGTTCATGTCATGAATGTATATATTCTATAAAGAATATCATTACTTTTTATTTGCTCCACTGGCTGAAAGCCAGTCGGAAAGCCAGTCGAGCTTATGTCATGGCGAATTATCCGTCGTGCTTGCAAGCGTTAACTTTTTCTTTAAACGACTTCTTCTCCCTAAAAACTTGGCCAATTTGGTTAAAACTTTGTAGGAAGCATCCTCTCAATGTCCTCTACTAAATTATTTCAATTTTTTTTGATCAATTCAATATTCTGGTTTCCATGGCAACCAAAAGAAAAAAATAGTGAAAACTTAAAAAATCTTCTTCTCCGAAAGTGTCGGGCCAATTTTCAATTTTTTTTGTACAAATGTTCCTTGTGTGACCCTTTATTAGATTTCTCCAAGAAATGTTGATTGGTCAAAAAACATGGCCGCAAGGGGGCGGTGCTATATTGCCTTAAATGGCTATAGTGAAAACTTAAAAATCTTCTTCTCCGAAAATGTTGGGCCGATTTTAAAATAATTATGTACAAATGTTCCTTGGGTGACCCTTTATTAGATTCCTTCAAGAAATGTTGATCGATCGCAAAACAAGGCCGCCAGGGGGGGGGGGGGGGGGGGACTATTTTGCCTTATATGGCTATAGTGAAATTTCTCCTCCAAAAATGTTCAGCCGATTTTCAAATTATTTTTTAGAAATGTTTATTGGGTGACCTTCTACCAGATTCCTTCAAGCCATGTTGATTGGTTGAAAAACATGGATGCCAGAGGGTGGGGCTATTTTGCCTTATATGCCTAGAGATAAAACTTAAAAAGATCTTCTCCTAAAGTGATCAGCTAATTTGCAAATATTTCTGTAGAAATGTTCTATGGGTGACCCTCTATCAGATTCCTTCAAGCCATGTTGATTGGTTAAAAAACATAGCCGCCAGAGGGCAGAGCTGGTCGGAGTTTTGGCTGCGGAGCGATACTGGCCCTCTTGGGCCTCTTGTTATAAATAAACAACCTTTGTTGAATTAAAAACTTATTTCGCAGGTTTCACAACAACTTGCTCCTTACATGGTATAAATTTGAAACCATCAAAACTAATTTCAAACCTGGGATGTTCAGAACAGCAGCCCGGCCGGGTAGCTCAATTGGTAGCGTATCTGACTCATGACCTCCAGGTCACAGGTGCGATACCCGGTTGCGGCGACATTCTTTCGGGCGATTTCTTCATTGCCTCTCACCTCTGATCTATGTGAGAAAGTAGTCAGTGGCTTCGAAAGAATGGTGTGTAAGTACTGGTGAGGGTAAGCCAGGAAAACATGGGCAGATGCACTGACCGCCGTGATATGACCATCGCTGTTAAAAGCGGCGTTAAACTCCAACCAAAACCAGAACAGCATTTCAGTCCACAATGGTGTTTTATTTAATCACTTTCATTTAAATATAATGATTTAATAAAATTAGACACAAGTAAACTGTTGATGTTGTACATATTTACATATAGATATTGTGATGAGTTGTTGACCAAAAGTTTTGATTGTTTCTGTTAACTTTTTAATGCTTATAGAACTGTTTTAATTCAATCACTAATGCATAATACCTTGTTCATCATTGTTCACTTCATACCCTTTTCCCTCACACATTGTAAAAGGGGAAAAACATTTAAATGTAAATTGCTTGCTTTAATGTCATGTCATGTTTTTATGTGCTATATCATTTACAATGTTAACCCTTTCCCACATATAATAAATCAAAATAGTGGTCTAAAAATATAAAGTAAAAGAAGAAAGCACAATTATTGAATAATATGTTGACATTTTGTCAAAAGGAGAATTGCTCATCAAGGGAAATATTGTCCTTTTTACACAATGATTAGTATAGTCAACTGCCGAGAGCCTCTGTATATGGAGAAGTGTTGATTTGTCTGAGCAATTTGTGATTAGTCCAAATTATTTTGATTTCATATATATGGTTGCCAAGGACATAACAGTTTTCTTTATATGTATATATAGTGAAAACTGAAAAATCTACAATACGTATTTACCCATTTTAAAGAAAAATGGAATATGTGTTCCTTGTCACCTTCTTCAAAGATAATTCAATATATGCCAATCCTTGAAAAACATGGTCACTTTTTTTCCTTATATGTACGTATAAGTAAAATATTTGAATGTTTTTAGTTATAACTTGAAAATTCTTCACGTACAAAAGTACAATTCTTGGGGTTTTCTTTTGACTATTGTATGTGCTTTTATTTCAATTATAATTTAGTCACTTATGCATAATATCTAGTCTTATTTAATAACTAATGCATAATATCTAGTCGATCATTGTCAACTTCAATGTCATGCCCTTTCCTCTGACCTGTTGACAATTCTGCAGCAGAAAACTTTAAACATATTTTGTCAACACGTAGAAAATCTCCATAATTAAGTATGAAAAGGTTGTCAAGGGCATAACAGTTTTCTTTATACGTATACATAAGGAAAACATAAAAACGTAAAAATACATACTTGCCAATTTTAAAGAAAAATTGGAACATAAATTCCTTGGAGACCTTCTACAATGATTGTTCAAAATATTCCAATCCTTGAAAAACATGGTCACTTATTTTCCTTATATGTACGTATAAGGAAAATATTTAAATGTTTTGGGTTAAAACTTTTAAAATCTTCAAGTTTAAATTTTGGTTGCTTCAAATAACTATTGTATGCTTTTATTTCACTTGTACGAATTATTCAAAGCCATCAACATGTAACAAAATGAGAAATTTCCATTTTGTTAGAACTTAAAATCTTCAAGTTTAAATTTTGGTTACTTCAAATAACTATTGTATGCTTTTAAATCACTTGTGCGAATTATTCAAAGCCATCAACATGTGACAAAATGAGAAATTCCACTTGATGAGAAATTTCCATTTTGTTACAATGTTTTCGAATATCGTCTGCTGTTGATATTGAAATACTACACTTTTTACTACCTCTTATTATATTGAAGCCTTATTCTAACAATGTTTCAAATATGTTGATACTTGTTCAATAAATATATTTTTAGGAAATGTGCCTCATGCTTTTATTTATACTGATAAATTTGCGCAAATCGGTGCCATTTGACCTTCGACCTGATTTTGTATGATTTACACCCTTATTTTTTTAGCTCACCTGAGCTTTGCTCAAGGTGAGTTATTGTGATCCTCTGATGTCCGTCGTGCGTAATCTGTCGTGCGTCGTCCGTCAACTTCTTCTCCTCAGTAACCAGTGGGTCAATTTGGATGAAACTTCACAGGAAGCATCCTCTCAATGGCCTCCCCAGAATTCCTTCAATTTTTAAGGGGGCCATCATGGCCCCTTGTTCAATTTATACGTACATTTTCGTGTTATTTATCATGAAAACGCAGTAAGTGTACAAACATCTGAACCCAAACAAATTCAGTGCCTTCAGCGCTTTGATTTTCCGATGGATCATTAATAAGAGTTCTGTCGCCGTGATGTAACTGATAAAAGCTAATATAACAATTTATCACATGACAATGCTTGTATCCGATATTATATACCCAGTACGTATTTCTTCATATGTTACGCGTGTACTATAACATGACCGAATCCCTATTTTTGTATTCCTCCGTGAATGTTTACAAAATGGCTGATAACGTGTATCCGGTAAATTCAAACGTCCCGATTGATGGACGCGGTAAAGGGACCATTGTCGGTCATAAAGATATTTGTTTGTGTGATTAATTAACAGTTTATTAAGTGTTACATGTTGGGACTATTTTTTTACATTAGTTGTCATTTCATAAAGTTATGAAGTTAAGAGGCTCGCTTAATAACACATTTTTTGAACTCGTTTAATAAAATTTATATGAAATGACACCTCATGTCATATCCTATATGTACATGACAATTACTTTTGGCCGTTTGGTCAGCGTGGGAGATTTTATCCACCATTCATTCTGTCACGGTGGAGTGGTCTTGGACAAGCCTATAACTGGTTTGTTTCCGCATGGATCATTAATAAGTGTTCTGAAGCCGTGATGTAACTGATAAAAGCCAATTTAACAATTTGAGCCGGCCCACTAGGAAACCAACAGTGTTGACTCTGCGTAAAGTATCATCCGGATCAGTCTCAGCATGCCGCACAGGCTAACAGGGAAAAACGCTTTTTGCCTCCTGGGGATTTTCTGTTTCAGGAATCATTACTTTATACCTCTATTCCCCTGCGACGGTATGTATCGGCCCGGATCAGTCTGTGCGGACTGCGCAGGCTGATCTTGGACAATATGTGCAATCAAGAAAGGTTCATATGTAGTATTTGATTAGGTTTTATTTTTATTTCAGACAAGTATTGTACCTATCTTTGATTATTACATAGACACATCTTCGTTGACTTATGCAGATATATTCATCGATCAACTGAACTCTTCAACTGTAGAAATTTCTGAACGGTTGGTAGATATTTTTATAAACGTCCTATGTTTGACCACAACTTAATTGTCTGAGAGTCTATGTGGGAAGGTAGCGAGTTGCCAGGGTAGAATTTTGTGTAGAATACCGGATCAAGACAGCCAGAAAACACACTAGTACGTGAACTGACCTCCGTGATATAACCGAAACGCTATTAAAAACGGCGTTCAACTCAAATCGATCAATAAATAAATTGATTTCTGAGAGACAGCTTTACGTGTTCTACGATTCCTTTTCTCATTTTGCTTCAATGATAGATAAACTTCGAATCATGAACCGTCATCTGTATTTATTGTTCAGTTTTAATACCCTTGTGGTTCAGTCGATTGCGACGCCGGCTGTCTAACTAGGAGATGTGAGTTAGAACCTCAGCTAGGCAAACATTCTTTCCTAGATTTGACAAACCTCAATGACACACGTTTTATTCGCCTCTACCAATATATGTAGAAATGCTGCCAGTTGTATTGAAATACAGTTGTGTGTTGTACTGGTTTGTGAAATCCAGGAAACGCATGGATAGGGGAACTGGTCGCCGTGATATGAATGAACAGGGCGTCAAAGCCCGAGCAATAAATACATTAATAAAACTCTAAATGTGATGTCACGATCCAATGCTCGAAGTTTATATGAGTCGTCCCGAGAGAAAACCAACATTATGGCCTCTGCGTAATGTAACGATCCAGATCAGCCTGTGCAGTCCGCGCATTTCCAGTTTAATCCAGTACATCTTTAACCAGTCTAAATCCATTTTCATATAATTCTTGCAAAAAGGCATATATACTATTTGTTTCCATTCTTTGAAATTTGATTTGTTCAATAAACAAAATATACGATTTAAGAACATCAATCCCAAATTCATATTTTATTGACTTTGAAATGTTTACTCTGTATTGTTTTCCTTAATTAAAAATCGTCTTGACATCAAATATATTATTTGCCATTTAATTTTCATACTGTTTATGTATTTTTTACGTCTATCATTTTCAATCCTCCTTCAGCATTTCAGTCTATTAGCTATAGTTCCCGAGGCTAATTTATATAAGCCATTCAAAAGAGTAATAGGCCTCCAATTCTTAAGGAATTATCTTGCCTTGTTTTGCTTTCCTAATCAGTGTTTTATGAGAAGGAATTTGATATGAACGCATAACTTAGTGCTCTTACAACAAACTGACCTTATTCTTATTATCTTATTCCAAAACACATTGTACAAAATTGAAGAAAATCCATCGCATCCCGGACTTTTGTTAAAAACTAGTCAATGATTACACTTTCTATTACAGAGATTGTTTCATAATTTTGCAAAGATATTTTCAAAGTCTTCTGCTTCAAATTTGTTGTATCTGGGAAAGCGATAACGAAAACCGACTGGCGTCATACGAAGAAAGGAGGTCTACACACGCAAACAGTAACTGAATGCTTTAAACGTATTGTATTGCCGAAAGACCGATACAAACGGTTAGATTCAAGAACTCGGAATTCGATCATCTTTATTAGTCACATATATCAATATATTAACATTTGAATAAACGTAAATACATCTGAGCAAATTTTTATATCAAATGTCTGGGGTTTATGTACTTGTGAGAAAAGTAGTAGATCAAAACGTCAACATAATAATGTCCGATTATATATATTAAACATTATATGTACATTCTCATCTTATAAACACTTATTCTAGAGAAAGTCTACAACAGCGAGGTGAAGCAGCGATCCAGGTGTTTATAGATGCATATAAAGATATGAGGAATTTTCTAATCCAGGTAATGTAATTTATATAATCTGGCTGTGGTGATATGGAGTCCCGCGAAAAAAACAACAGTATGGCCTCTGCGTAATGTATCGACCCGGATCAGTCTAACAATGCTGCGCAGGCTTACACGGATAGACACTTTTCGCCTCCTGTTGATTTTTTGTTTCAAGAATCATTAATCTTTACCTCTATCCCCCTGAGACGGAATGTGTTGGTCCGAATCAGTCTGTGCGTACTACCTAAACTGATCTGGGTCAATACATTACGCAAAGGCCATAATGTAGGTTTTTTAGCGGGACGGCTTATATATATATAGACCTACACTTATATCCTAACTAGCAAAGTAGAATGTTTGATTGTTTGGTGTTTAACGCCGCTTTCAATATATTTTCAGTTATTTTAGGCGCTTCTTAGGTAAAATACTAGCACTCCTGGTCCATTTATCCTGACACCAGCCAGGTAGTTGTGATTCTTACCCCGCAACTCTGAACACCAAGGAGGGCAGCCATTACTACCATTTTTAAATTCTTTGAAATTACCCGGTCGGAGATCGAACCCATGACATCCCGCGCCCGAAGCGGACGCTAAACCACTACACTACTGAGGCGATTGACACACAAGTAGATGGGAAAGACTGACAACATAATGATATATTTCTGTAGTTCACGGAAGATTTACCGCCAAATGTCTACAGACCATGTGTGTCAGTATCTCCCGTCTTTATCGTGTAAGCGCACTGCAATCAATTCATTCAAGAGAACATACATTCCAAGAAAGACTTTTAATCATATAATTTGAAGATGAAGAACGTTAATTGAAACTATGGTTTCTATATCGTTGCGAAACATGTTGTCCGAGCTGGTTTTTGAAGTTACGTTACCACGATTATTAGTCAAGACCACCTGAGATACAACGCATCAACATCACCAAATCCAGGAGAAAATCGACCAAAGGCTATTGACGACCAATGTACATTCAGGAAAACCTACCAATAACCTCGGTCTGATCGGATTCATCTGAATAAAAATAGCGTTGATGCGTACAAAGAAACATGCAAAATCGACTATGACACTTGCACGAATTTTGGTCACCTTTTTGGTCACTTTTTACCCCGTGTGAGGGTTTGTCATTTAGTAGAACACCGCAAGGTCGGCACACAACACTATTGACACATAGATCGCGCCACGTTGTGGCATTTGTTACGTTTAGGTTACGAACAGTTCACGAAGTGGAGCGAACATAGATGAAACATGCTGTAAATGTGTGCAACTTGTCTAAAATAGACTCGATTTTTTTCATCTACTGCACACGCCGATGAACCCGCCCATGAATATTTCCCTTAGGTTTATGCCAAATGATGTGTTTTGGCGTACATCATTGTGCGTGCAAATATATACTCACTTAACCCTTTCCCAGACGAGTAGAAAAGGAAGAGTATACCGAGGACTTGGAGTGAAACGGTTGTAACTAAAATTGGTATTTTGTCACCAAGTTTAATCACCTCGCCATAAAGTCTTAATAAGCGTTTAATCATTTGTCTTGGTAAACAATGGAACTTTAGGTGCAATTGCTCGTTCTGCATTGTTTACAAAGGGGTCAAAATTGCCCCAAAACCAGGGTTTTCAAAAAAGGTTTCACGCAATATCTCTATTTATTGTCTAACCAAACCCAATGAGACGATTATTTTGAGTACCCACGACAAAGGCCTAGAATGTCAAAAAATAATTTTAGAACATTCAGAACTACCTTTACCTAAAGTAAGCTTTCCCACATACAAATTTGCAGAAACGACTTTGAAAAGATCTGGGTTAAAAAAATGGAAAATATCCTAAAATGAAATATTAAAATGATCAAATAGAGCTGAAAACATCGTGGCAAAAGAAGTAATTATTACAACAATTTCCTTTTGCAACAATGTTTTCAAAATATATATGTTACAGAGGGGTCAGAAAGCGTATTAAGAAAAGCGTAAACAATTATTTTCTCAAACACCTCTCATATTGTTTAAGATTTCCAAACTATTTCAAATGATCATTTCTCCATGAAACCTTACGTTTTTGCGTCCCATGATTAGCTCAGTCCGTTATCATTATAAAATGTATGCTTGTCAAAAACCTCATTGATTCTCAGCTAAATTAAATTGACAATTTGATCCAATCATTGAAAAAATACCCAATGCATTGTAATATTTTAAACACAGGAATATCTTCCAAACACGAGAAAGGAATGGGGAGTATGGGCCGTCGATGAAACAAACGGATTTTACAAAGCCTGCCTCAATTTTCACCTTTCAGTTGAAATGGACCCGGCAGCCGTTCACTCAATAGGTCTTACCGAAGTCGATCGTATCAGGAAGGAAATGAATAAGGTAAATCAATTTGAGTGGGTTTATATTGGATATGTGACGATACGTTTACTTTCTTTAGTTCGAAGTATGTCTTGGAACTGATCTATGATAGAATACATTGTAACTGCAATTCTGATTCTCCATGTAATCCTATACATATTGCTCCCTTGAGTTATCAATACAATAAATAAATAAGGTAAATCAATTTTATTTAGTTGGTTTATATTTAAATATGTGACAATGCGAATACTTCCTTTTAGTCGAACTATGTCTTAGAACTGATCTATTACGGAAAACAGCGTAACAGCAATTCTGATTCCCCATGCAATCCTATACATATTGCTCCCTTGAGTTATCAATACAATAAATAAATAAGGTAAATCGATTCATTCGGACTTTCGAGAATTTGAGTATGCGACAACTCGGATATATGGTTTAGTTACCATGTCCTGGAAAGCGCTGTAGCATTATTTCTGATTGGCCATAAACTCCTTATATTATAGCTCATGCTAGTTATAAAAGAAAGACATGACAAGGGCGAATCAATTACATTGAACATGTGATAATTCGAGTAAACGACAATTTTCTTGTACAGCTTTTTGATAGAAACATTGTAGCAGCATTTTTGATTGCATTTACAATCCTTATCATATTGCTAATAGGAGCAATACAAACTGCTGCTTTGCTGTTTTCTGGTAAGGTTGTTATCACTGGCTTGCTTTTCATGACAAACGCTTTATCATAAACGAGCGATTTGTGTTTTTTATTGACTCTCCGTAAAGTGAGCAAATCAAGATCAATCGGCGGACAGCTAGTGGATTTCACTTCTATACTTTGGTCAGAAAGTACATCTATTATGAAGTATCATTTAGACGAAAAGTGAAGACTCGGTGATACTGTATGGATGCACAAGCTTGTCAGAGTCTTCACTATACGCAGATACATTAAAATACCCCAAATTGTTAGACGTTAATCAAATGAAATGTGAATCAGTTGAAAGGGCTAAATATAATTCCTCCTTTCTTATTTCCTACAGACTCTCCAAAGAATCGGGTTTGAAGGAACCGTTTTGGAATACTATACTAGTGTGAAGGAGGACAAAAGATTTTTCACAAACAACGCAGTATATATCAGTTTATTTACTACTGACAAACAGACTGACATATACTTCATCTCCTCACCAGTGTACATAGTAGCAATATGGTATATACATACACTATTAACATATGATAAATCTGTACGTACTCTCGAGTATATATACATGTACTTGTAGTATATATATAGAACTACATACTATAATTAAAATATATATAATATAAAACGAAAAATATACCGGAACAAGAAAACAGATACAGTAAAGGATTGGTCAAAACGAATCCACGTCTCATTTTTGCCACGACACGACAGAAAATTTGGGCAAAACAGTCCTGCGAACATTTTAGTATCAGGGCATCGACTTGCCGCCGTGACACAAAATTGCACATTTTCGACGATTGTTTGTGGTTTCTATGACTTGTGGTTGTCGTGAGTCCGTCCTACGACAGTCTTGCGACTGTCGTGTGATAAATATATTGTCGTGGGTACCAGTCTGTCGTGCCAAGCGAGACCCTTAAACGTCCCCATGAGAGCCATCCCATTAAGATTTAAAACAGAGAAAACAATTTTAATTGTTTGTTTTTGCGTACAAAAAAAAGCAAGAATGCCGCTAAACCCTTACCTAATCATATCCATGTTGCAGTAATTAGAGCGTCGGCCGTGCAAGCACGTCGGAGATCAGGGTTTGATCCCCGGTCGGGTCATACAATAAACTTTTAACATGGACTAAATGGCTTACCCACTTGGCGCCCACGTTTACCCGGTAGTACTGGAACATTACCATGGAAATGCAGAGATATAACTGTGATATTGTTATTGGCGTAAAGCACATTTAAAAAAGAAAATAAACCATAATCCGCCTTAAATCCTCGATTTGATTTTTGACAAGTTTCTTAATATCTATGAACAATAGAGTGTTACATGTTGATACATGAGAAGCGAACTTTGGAGACTGAGATTAGACTACACTAATGTACAAGCTGATCGTGGTATGCATTATGCGCAATCGATTCGTGAAAAACATGATAGGAACATGGTGTTTAATACTTTCCAACACACAGACGCTTAATTACGCTTCCGCGACAAATGACGATTGAAAACAGGAAATTGCTCAAAATGAGTGTTCTTCTTTTTTTTTAATTCGGCGACAGTTCGTTCACTTATTCATGTTCCTTTGATAAAATCATAGCAAATGTTGCTCATGTTTATATGTTTATTGTTAAGAATGGAAATAATTTAAAAGCAAACAAATACGTTTAGTAGATACCCGTAATTAAGCACATGGTACAGTTAAACATACAGACAATGATACATGTAACTGAGACTATACCAATTATAATAGCAGTTATACCACATTCACAGTATATCAATTTATATAGTATGTCTAAGTAGAAACGCTTTATGTATAGATGTTGACAGGCGATATATATTGTTGATGTCTTTATTTGACATAATGTCGCAAGACAATTGTTCACAAATAGGTCTACGTAACCATGGCTGTGGGAAAAACTCTTGTCTTAGATTGGCATATAATGGACATAATAATAACATGTGAAATTCATCCTCAACAGTATAGATATTTGACATTGAGCAGTGATTACAAAACCTAAGTTCTCTGTCAATATTCTTGTGTCGACCTGTCTCAATATTCAAACAATGACCCGAACATCTGCAGTTATACAAAGCTATTTTATATAAATACGGTAGATCAATAGATAGGTAATCTTCAACCTCTAGCCGTGTTTTAGCTTACCTGTGCACGAAGTGCTCAAGGTGAGTTATTGTGATCGCCCTATGTCCGGCGTCCGGCGTCCGTCGACCTTCGTCCGTCGTTCGTCGTCCGTCAACCTTTTTCTCCTCAGTAACCAGTAGGTCAACTGGGATGAAACTTCACAGAAATCATCCTCTCAATGTCCTCACCAAAATTCCTTAACAAATTTGGGATCCATGCAAAATTCTGGTTTCCATGGCAACGAAATGAAAAATACTTCAAAATTCTTTTTCTCCCAAACTGGTTGGCAGATTTTCAAATAATTTTATAGAAATGTTCATTGGATGAGATTCCTTCAGTCATGTTGATTGGTCAATAAACATGGCCGCCAGGGGGTGGGGCTATTTTGCATTATATGGCTACAGTGAAAACTTAAACAAAACATCTTCTCCTCCGAAAGTGTCAGGCCTATTTTCAAATAATTTTGTAGAAATGTTCCTTAAGTGACCCACTTTCATATTCCTTCAAGCCATGTTGATTGGTCAAAAAACATGGCCGTCAGTGGGCAGGGCTATTTTGCATTATATGGCTATAGTGAAAACTAAAAGTGTCAGGCCGATTTTCAAATAATTCTGTCGAAATGTTCCTAGGGTGACCCTCTATCAGATTCCTTCAAGCCAAGTTGATTGGTCGGAAACTATGGCTGCCAGGGGACGGGGCTTATATACCTAAAGTGAAAAAAAATAAGGTGAGCGATTCCAGGGCCATCATGGCCCTCTTGTTTTAACATTTCTGTAATAAAATGTTTTACTTGAAGTATTTACCTTTTCATTTAGGTTTTGCTGTGCACAATCAGCAACACGTGTTTTAAACAAATAAGTAAATACAATAGTATCACCAACATCATTTACTAGCCATGCATATCCAAAACCGAACTTCAACAATAATTGTTTTATATGTGTAGCCCATGTCATCCTACCAGATTCATCTAAAGAACGTAACATATTATATGCCTGTTTTGGATATCTATGGTTAGGCATTGTGGTAAGCTTAACCCAGAATTTAACACATCTTGTCATGTATATAACTGACAATGGCTGTCGCCCACATTCAGTAAGGGCTGTAAAGTTTAGTACATTTCTATTCAGGCAACATATACGTTTACAGAAATTGGATTGCACTCGTTCTTTACATTCAGCATATTGGTACCCCCACACATCAGCAGAGTAAAATAAAATCGGTACGACAATAGAGTCAAACAATTTCAGAGCTTCATTAGCAAAGAAATAACCAAAATTCTTCAGGTATTTGAAAATGCTAACAACAGCTTTAGATGCCTGCTGAGCTAATGTTTCTTTTGTTTTACTCCAGGACAATGTTGATGCGAAAAATACACCAAGGTATTTGTAGTAAGGCACTACTTCTATTATGTTTCCCCGAAATGTCAATCTCTCATAGGCACGTAGAGATCCTCCATTCCGAAACACCATTATCTTATATTTATCTAGATTTAAGTTCATGCCAGTGTCTTTACAAAAGCTATCAAAATAGTTGATCTGGCGTTGTAGGTTTAACACAGTGTCAGCCACGCTGGAAACATCATCAGCAAACATCAATGCATATATATCGTCAATAGCGTTGCTTATCTGAATACCGGAACCACATTTATGTCTAAGATAAGTAACTTAGTCTTTGATAAATACATAAAATATTATGGCTGAACTAACACAGCCTTGGCGAGTTCCAATGCTACACGAACAAAGGTATGTTAGGCCATTGTATACTCTAACACATGATTTAAGTTTACGATACAAAGAGTCAAATATCCAGAGAAATTTTCCTTGTACACCATGTCTAGACAAACATGACCACAGTTTCTTGTGAATATAGCCATCAAATGCCTTTAAAAACTCTATATAGAATACATAACATCTTCCTTTTCGTTTACTTAAATATTTTGGTATCACACCATTTAACGTAAATATATTATCAATGGTAGAGTATTGCGATCGGAATACAGCTTGAGATTCCTCTATCACATTGTTAACGTCACATCAGTTGGTTAAGCGTCTTGTTAACACATGCACAAATAGTTTACATAAAGTGTTTATTAAAGAAATAGCCCTATAATTGTTGGGCTCAAATTTAGATCCTTTCTTATGTATGGGGGAAATAATACTCTCTCTCCATTGCTCGGAAAAGTGTCCAGCGTCAAATATACTGTTAAAAAGAACATGTAGGTATGGTAACACAACGTCTATAGTGCACTTATACATTTCAATGCACAACCCATCAATGCCTGTAGCTCGATTACCATGAAGAGCAATTGTACTTTTTCGGATTTCCTCCCTTGATAGTTTAAATCATCTGCATTTACCTCCCTTATTAGGTTATCAAGTATATTCGGTCCATCCACAACGCCGCTAGTATCACGATTGAATAAACCTTGAAAATAGGTAAACCATGTATCACTGTTGATACAAGAATTATTTGATTGCTTGTTAAAATGTGTTTATTCGATAAACCTTCTATTGTTTGCCAAAACAACTTTGGATTACGACAAGATTTAACAAGGTCTTGTCGTCGCTTCTTTTCAAGAGATCGCTTTTTAATAGTACAAAAAGTCTTGAATCGCCTTTTATGTATAAATCGAAATCACTCTGCAGATTAGAGGCTCTAAATCTTCTCAGGTATTTGTATTTAACACGCTTGGTCCGTAAACACTCGTCGTCCCACGAGTCCGTCTGAGTATTATTTACCTGTATCGGACCCGAACGCCTTTTCATAGATATACCGGCTTGTTTATACAGTAAATTGAAATCACCGAGTTTTTTCAATAGAGTTGCCTGCCGTTAGGTTACTGTTAAACTGCTGAAATAAGCTTTCGACAAATGTGTTTTCACAGGAATCTTTCCACTTGTACGAACATGATTTTTTTAAGTTAGACTGATTGATATTGTCATCATGTTCTGTATTACTTTGATATGTAAGCCTACAACACACTGGGAAGTGATCAGAGAAATCCTCAGCTCCAATGTAGAAGTCAGTACAGTAGTTAAACAATTTGGTAGAACCAATCACATAATCGACCAGGCTTTTACCATTATTTGCGGTACACGTATAATGTCCCTCCGTATCACCATGTAATCTGCCGTTAAATATGTGTATGTCATGGGTACAGCACAGGTTAAGTAAAGCAGAACCAAAGCGATTTAACACTCGGTCTTTTGATTTTCTTGGCGTACAAAATGAATCACTAGGATATGCAGTTTCACAATGAAATATATGGTCAACGTCATCACTGAGAATAAAGTCATCTAAATTATTTGTACTCGCATTCAGATCTCCAGCTAGTAAGAATACTACATCTGGAAAGTCTGACAATATGTTCATTATCTTATCGCTTAAAATGTCTATCCCATTATTGTTACCGGTTTCATATATGAAGGGGAAATATAAGTAAATAAGAGAACCAAGTCTGCCTGTAACCCCGTGACTGAGTGCACGATTAACAAATAAAATCACACAGTCACTCCATTCATTGTAAATTCATTTTATGTAGTTCGTATTGGATAGTGACTCACTAACAAAGACCGTAACACAACCGGAACCACGTTTAGCATTACCTGTCCGTTTACAATCGTGATTTACAAAGCCTGGTAAAAGATTCTCGAAATCCCGCTGTTGGGTTTGCCATGTTTCGTATAATGATATGACATTGAACTGGTCACAAAATGTTTTTAACTCAATAGTTGAGACATGCTTCTTATGTCCTTAGTCTAATGAACAAAAAAATTAAAATCAAGTATTTTAGATTTGCATTTTGGGCGTTGACCGGTGTTCTATTAAGGTACATGAATAGGTTTCTTCTGCTCGTAATCGAACGCATAATATTCCCCATCTACAACTAGCGAATCAGTGCTGAAGAAAGCAGTTTTTCCCTGATCGATGGAATCTTTCATCAACTGATAAAGGCCGGTTCGAGCCTTTGATATACGCTCTGGAAAGTCTTCACCGATTCTTACTTGTAGTTCTGATTGCTCGCGTTTCTGTCGGAATGCCTTCAGTATCGTTTCTCTATGCTTGTAATGAGACAATTGCATGATAATAGGACGATTAACAGATCGTGTAGGAATTCTATGTGCCCTTTCGATAGGTATGTCGGTTGCGTCGACCCCAAGAATTTGTGTTACAAAATCGCAAACTTTTCGTTGCGACTCTTCGGGGGTTTCATTCATGGAGTCCTCTATGTCGTAGAACTTGAGGTTGTTTTTTTCCGACTGAACGTTTCAAGTTTTTCTTGTTTTTTGACAATGTTTGAGAGCGTTGTTTCAACAGACTGTAGTTTTTTCTGCAAGTGTGGATACCTTATTATCTAGTTTGACATTTTGTTCCTTCAATTTTCGGTTTTCAACTGATTAACTGATTTGGTGATACCGTCAAATTTACTGTTTAGTAACTTTACATCTTTTCGGATTTCATGTAGTATAGTTGCAGTATTAATCACATCTCGGTTCAATTCCACCAACATTACTTAGCGTTAAGTAATACTTAAATACTTAAAAGCATATTTCATCATTTTTGTTCCCCTAATATTTTGTAACATATGAATGGTCGAATATATTTAAATACATGCCTGAGTTGACATTAAAAGTCACCTTTTTGACTTACAATACTTGTTAAGAAATGAAATGTGTTGGCCTTTTCATCAAGACAACACAAATGATGAAAAAAGCCCTTAAGTTTTTAAGTATTACTTGGCGCTAAATATCGTTGGTGGAATTGGAGCCTGGTTCAGAGTTTGACTCATTATTGGACGGATAATCCGTATCTACTCCATCGTCGATCATATCACGTTGTGTATGCATCCAATACATTAAGGAGGACTGACTTGCAGAATGCTCGGTTCGTCTGTTTCATCGAGTATCTGGTCCCGGTTGTCTAGGCTGAAGTGAGTCAGTGTCAGCACGACTGGCGCGAGCGCTCCTTCCCTTGGGAGGGTCGGGATTGGTGTCAACACCCTGGGCCGCAAGTAGCAGTAACAAATAAACTATAATGCACAGTGACACATGCTTGAAAGTACATACATTTAATGTAGTAGATACAGTCTTGGACTTTTGTTTCCCTGCCTGCCTGAATGAACAAATTCTGGTTCGCCACTGCTCTATACTATATATGCCAATTTTCTGTTAGATACAACTGCCCAAGTAAATGTAGAGTCCGTAGTAAATAATACCCGTGATTGTCGAAATTAAGTATTTACAGTCTTAAATACTGTAGTTGTATTTACACTACGTATACACCATGTCGCACACGTTTTTGCACGAGTTTTAGCACGAGCCAATTTGAAAACAGGCGAACTTTGTTGGCACTATATCGCTCACCTGAGTGCAAGAGATCACAAGTATACACATTTAAGACAAGAATAATCAAAGGAAAATGTGACAGCAGATTTATACAGATTATTTTGAAGTGTCTGCCTTATTATATTGAGAAATATGTCAATGTTAATTCAACTTTCATCAAGTAAAAAAAATTCTCTAAAACATGTACTAGATTCATGCTACTTTGGAAAATAAAACAGTACTAGGCTAGGGAAAGTGTCATGCCCAATGGCTCTTCACAATGACCGACGCGAATGGGGATCTAACCAGATTACCATCCCCGACCCTCTTCAATGGACCCCTCCAATCGACCCCCATAACTCGAGCCTCATCACTCGACTCCCATAACTCGAGCCCCATCACTCGACCCCATCAATCGACCCGCATCACTCGACCCCCATCACTCGACTCCCATCACTCGACTCCCGTCACACGACCCCCATCACTCGACCCCCATCACTCGACTCCCATCACTCGACCCCCATCACTCGACCCCCATCACTCGACTCCCATCACTCGACTCCCATCACTCGACCCCCATCACTCGACCTTCATCACTCGACACGCATCACTCGACCCCCATCACTCGACTCCCATCACTCGACCCGCATCACTCGACCCCCATCACTCGACTCCCATCACCCGACTCCCATCGTTCAATTTCCATCACTCGACTCCAATCACTCGACCCCCATCACTCGACTCCCATCACTCGACACGCATCACCCGACCATCATCACTCGACCCCCATCACTCGACTCCAATCACTCGACCCTAATCACTCGACTCCCATCACTCGACCCTCATCACTCTACCCCCATCACTCGACCTCCATCAGTCGACCCGATCACCCAACCCTCATCAACCGACCTTCATCACTCGACCCCCATCACTCGACCCCCATCACTCGACCCTCATCACCCGACCCCTATCACTCGACCCCCATCACCCGACCGCTATCACTCGACCCCCATCACCGACCCTCATCACCCGACCCCCATCACCCGACCCCCGCCACCCGACCCCTATCACTCGACCCCCATCACCCGACCCCTATCACTCGACCCCCATCACCCGACCCTCATCACCCGACCCTCATCACCCGACCCCCATCACCCGACCCCCATCACCCGACCCCTATCACTCGCCCCCCATCACCCGACCCTATAACTCGACCCCCATCACTCGACCCTCATCACCAGATCCTCATCACCCGACCCCCATCACCCGACCCCCATCACCCGACCCCTATCACTCGATACCCATAACTCGACCCTCATCACTCGGCCACTCCGGATTCCCCAACTTATATCTGATTCAATATACTTACTTTTCAGAGTGAACTTTTACAAGTATTCAATGATACAGTTTTTCAAAAGATACTTCCGAAACTTGACATGTTCTTCGAGAATGTTCCAGATGACCGGCTACTGTAAGTAACTTAAGGTACAATAAATAAATAATTAAACACAAGCATTGTTTAAGCCTGTCCATGCAGAAAGGTAGACGTTGGAATTTGTAGAAAGTGTATGTTCAGATAAGCCTGTTCATCTGTTCAATTTAACACAAATATAGCAACTCCCCAGAAGTTCAAAAAATGTTTTTGTAAATGCACTTAACGCTTTGTGCATACTTCAAGAAGTAATTTCCTTTGGTAATATAAATTAGTTTTTTAACATAGTCAGTCAGTCGTACTTTTAACCCTAAGCGCCAAGGAGGGCAGGAATTTCTACCATTTTTAAAGTCTTTGGTTTGAGCAAGCCGGAGATCGAACCTGCGACTTCCTGCACCCGAGGCGGACGCTCTACCACTACACCACAGAGGTAGGTGAACAATACGTACATGACTTCGATTTTTAATCTATATTTCCTGATGTTATGCCTTCATTATTTGTTTATTTTTAATCTATATTTCTGATGAAATTCCTTCTTTATTTGTTCATTCTTAATCTATATTTCCTGATGTTATGCCTTCATTATTTGTTTATTTTTTAATCTATATTTTCGGATGTTATTCTTTCATTATTTGTTTATTTTTAATCTATATTTTTGGATGTTATTCCTTTATTATTTGTTTATTTTTAATCTATATTTCGAATGTTATTCCTTCATTCCATACACGACAGTAAGCTCTGAACAATCGACATTGCTAACAGCTTTATACGATATTCTTCCACTTGTATCAAGAACATCGTATTTATTAAGACACTGGCAGATAGTGCACGTACATACGTTTTTGGGAGTACGAAGTGCTTTATAAGATTTACCATGAACAAGTACATCGCTAATGTTGGTGTCTCTCCTAAAAGCGAGTAACGGAGGTTTATGAAAAATCTGCTGCATCCGCTCGGACCGATACAATACCTTCTCATGCTTTTTAAAAATACTCCTAACATCTGGTAACATTTTAGAGAAAGTCAACACCAAGGAAACTCGATCATTGCTTTTATCTTTACGCTCTGGTCGTAGTAATTTCTCTCTGTCGAGGTTATCAACCCTTTGAAGTTGGTTTTCTATATGGTGTCCGCTATAACCCCTCTTCCGAAGTTGATGTTTCAATTGCATTCGGTGTTTAGTATAGTCTTCTTCTTGTTCGCATATTCTCTTCAATCTTAGACCAAGGCCATACGCCAATGCCTTTTTAGTGTGATTTGGATGACATGAATTACTTTGAATATATAATTGTTTATCAGGTTTTTTTTTATAAAGATCTGTAAAGATAACCCCACCCTCCAATTTCACCCTAGTATCCAAGAATTCAATTTTATGCGCATCCCAGCGTAACTCTATTTTAATGTTCCTGTGTATGCTGTAAGCATAATCAGCGAACTTCTCCAATGCTTTGGTCGATCCAAGCCAAATTCCAAATCCATCATCTATGAATCTTTTGTAAAAGATCGGTTTATTTTCATATTCTAACAACTTTTCATCCCATTTCTCATATAAGAACACGCAAAATTCTTACCTAATTTGGACCCTATTGCTATACCATCTGTTTGTATATAATGCCTATCTCCTAAACTAAAATTGTTATTATTTAAAACCGTATCTATCATTTCAATCACATTGACAGTCGGAATTATTGGATTTTTTCTAATATTAAGGCCTTCTTCGCATGCCGCCAAACCTTCATTTCTTGGTACGGATGGGTACAATTTACATACCTCAAAGCAGAAAAGTATCGCATTACCTGGAATGGGGCCCTTTATGTTTTTCAATTTATTGATGAAGTCTGTTGTATCACGCAAATAACTCGGAGATTGGGTAACATATTCATTGAATTCATATTCTGCGACTTCTGCTAATCTTTCAATTGGTGTATTCATACCATTCACAATTGTCCTAAATGGGGCTCCTTTCTTGTGTATTTTTTGGTTGCCTTTAAGACTACCTGCCTTAGGATATCTAGGTATAAGGTACTGTTTCATATCTTTTGTAATTGAACTTTGCCTAAACATCTTGTTAACTAATTTCTTAACGGCAGCCATGGAAGCTTGAGTGCGATCTGAATGTGTTTCTTCATATGAATCGCTCTCCAACATCTATTTGCTCAATGATTCAATATATGCCGATTTATCTATTACAACAATACCCGATCCCTTATCCGCAGGCCGAATCACTATGTCATTATTGTGTAAAAGGGACTGAAACGCTAAATATTCTTCTTTTGAAATATTCAATTTTCCTGTTTTTTTTCAAACTGTTTATTATATCATTCTTTACTATTTCAACATACAGATCTAACCAGGGATCCCTTCCTTTATTAGGCGTGAAGTTACTTTTTTTCTTTATCTTAAATAGATCAGTAGGGTCTGCATTATGCTTTTTTAAGTCGTCTCCATCTGTGAAATATTCGCGCAAACGCATTCTTCTCTCCCATTCCGCAAGATCGGCTTGTAATTTAACGGTGTCTACATGTTTACGATCTGGAATGAACTTAAGGCCTTTAGATAGAACTGCCTTCGCTGAATCAGATAATGTATAGCTTGATAAATTTGTGACCATGCCATCCTGCTGATTGATTTGTTTCGCATTAGGTTGTTCTCGACTTGCTCTTTCCTTTTCAGAATTATTTCTAGTGTCATGCGTAATTTTCATGCATATACGACTACTCTCTTTGCATTTGTATTCCCTTTTATTTTTAATTACCTACTGTTTCGGAAGGGATACAGGAGGAGACTCTGTATACACGCTTGCTTTCAAAGAACTAACTTCCACTTTTTCAAGTTTTGAATTGACAGATTTAGATTGAGAATTAATGTTAGAAAAGCTCTTTCTTGTATCGCGCGTAGTTTTCATACATGTACGATTACTCTCCTCATAGCTGTATTCCCTATTATTTTTAAATACCGACTGACTCGGAAGGGGTACATAAGGAGACTCGTTATGTATGCTTATATTAACCTTCTCTGTTTCAAGGTTTGAATTGACCGATTTAATGTGAGAATTATTCTTAGAAATACATTTTCTAGTGCCGCGCGTAGTTTTCAAACATGTTCGTTTACTCTGCTCGTGTTTATTTTCTCTTTTATTTTTAAGTACCGACTGTTTCGGAAGAGATACACAAGGAGACGGGGTATGCATGCTTCCAGGTAATGCGATACTTTTTCTGCTTTGACGTATGTAAATTGTACCCATCCGTACCAAGAAAGGAAGGTTTGGCGGCATGCGAAGAAGGCCTTAATATTAGAAAAAATCCAATAATTCCGACTGTCAATGTGATTGAAATAATAGATACGGTTTTACATAATAACAATTTTAGTTTAGGAGATAGGCATTATATACAAACAGATGGTATAGCAATAGGGTCTAAATTAGGTAAGAATTTTGCGTGTTCTTATATGAGGAAATGGGATGAAAAGTTGTTAGAATATGAAAATAAACCGTTTTTTTGCAAAAGATTCGTAGATGATGGATTTGGAATTTGGCTTGGATCGACCAAAGCATTGGAGAAGTTCGCTGATTATGCTAACAGCAATTCTTGGATACTTGGGTGAAATTGGATGGTGGGGTTATCTTTACAGATCTTTATAAAAAAACAACTGATAAACAATTATATATTCAAAGTAATTCATGTCATCTGAATCACACTAAAAAGGCATTGGCGTATGGCCTTGGCCTAAGATTGAAGAGAATATGCGAACAAGAAGAAGACTATACTAAACACCGAATGCAATTGAAACATCAACTTCGGAAGAGGGGTTATAGCGGAAACCATATAGAAAACCAACTTCAAAGGGTTGATAACCTCGACAGAGAGCAATAACTACGATCAGAGCGTAAAGATAAAAGCAATGATCGAGTTCCCTTGGTGTTGACTTTCTCTAAAATGTTAACAGATGTTAGGAGTATTTTTAAAAAGCATGAGAAGGTATTGTATCGGTCCGAGCGGATGCAGCAGATTTTTCATAAACCTCCGTTACTCGCTTTTAGGAGAGACACCAACATTAGCGATGTACTGTTCATGGTAAAACTAATAAAGCACTTCGTACTCCCAAAAACGTCTGTACGTGCACCATCTGCCAGTGTCTTCATAAAGACGATGTTCTTGATACAAGTGGAAGAATATCGTATAAAGCTGTTAGCAATGTCGATTGTTCAGAGCGTAATGTCGTGTATGGACTGCTCTGTAGGTGATGTAATAAGAAGGTGTATGTTGGTGAAACGGAAAGATCGGTAAAAGAACGGATCACCGAACATAAGAGAGATGTTCGGTTGGAGGCAGACAAGCCTATCAATCGTCAATTTGCGGGACATACAGAGGCAGACGTAGGTGTAGCAGTTCTGCAAAGATTACACGGTGAAGGTAAGCAATACAGGCTGTTGGTGGAGGAATCATGGATACAGAAGTTAGACACTAAATTGCCGCAAGGTTGTAATATTAAATCAAATTAATAATGATCTGTAATAATGAGGTTATTATTATAATAATAGTAGTAATAATAAAAATAATGGTAATAAATATGATAATAATAATAATAATAATAATAATAATAATAATAATAATCAATACTAATAATAATAATAATGATTGTTTTTATTAATGCTGATGATAATAAAAACAACATATCATTACATCTTTTAATTTCAAATTTACTTTATGGCCGGTTTTGTACCAACTGTCTGAGGCGGCGGTTTCAACTCATAGGTCTACAATATTAAACGATAGGTTAGGAGATGTCACAACTGTCCGTAGTAGTGACTTATTTCCTCTCTATATCATTTAGACAAACCATATTTTTAATCTCATTTAATGATGACCTTTAATATGTTAATATTGGTGATGTAATAATATTGGTGGTGATTTTAAAGTGTTAATAATAATGATGCTGATAATGATATCGATTATAGTGATTTTGATGATGATGATGATGATGATAATAATAGTGATGCACTAATGCTGATGGTTATGATGATAATACACACGATAATGATATATCGTTGTTGTTATTGTTATAAGTAATTTTAATAATATTAGGTAGTATTAATTGCAGGTTTTTGTTCACATTTCTGCCAGTTATCTTTAATTCTTTTCATATGCTGGGTGACTCGGTCCTAAGTCATGAAAAAACGCGTGTGTAATCACAGGAAGGGAAGATATTTGTCCATAGAGTGCCGCATTTCAGCAGATGGAAAAGTACGGGAATTGTATGGCGCCGCGACGGAACTGACGTCATATTGTCCTGACGACGTCTCCTCATCACAACTTGATATATTTGAAACAAAGATGGACTGCACATAAATTTCTGTTGTATTTATTTAATCTTGATGAAGACCAAGTGGTCGAAAATTCGATTATTAAAAAGTTTTAATCATATAAAGTGTTTTACTGACTTTCTTCCCTTTGGAAGACATAATATACAAAGTGTATTCTTCATAGCTTCCAACAATCTCCCTAACATGTTAATTTCAGAACTCAAAGAACATTGTATAGATCAGGGTTGTTCAAATCTGCAGTCCCTGAAGGTGGATTAACATACCTCCTACGAGCATAGTTCAAGTGTACACGAAATGCAAGAGTGCCTGGTAGAGGTCATCAATGACAAATTAAAAAGTGACATTGGCGATTCGAAATTTAGTATCATGGTTGATGAGTCAACTGACATTTCTGTGGGTCAGAATATGATAATTTATTTTAGGTACTTGGAACAGTCGCTAGGTTCTTATAATCCAACAAGTGTTCTCCTTGGTGTTTGTAAATTAAAAGATGATGCCACAGCAGACCAATTAAAATCATCCATATCATGTTCTTTAGACACTCTTAACTTGAATATAGACAACCGTGTATGAATCAGTACTGACGGTGCAGCTGTCATGACCGGTAAAAAGAGTGGGCGCGTTCAGCGGTTGAAAGCAGAGACCCCTACCATACTTGCTACTAACTGTCTTTCACACCGACTGGTCCTGGCTAGTGGGCAGGCTGCTGACTATGTGACGTATATGTTGAAATATCAGGAAATTGTAAAAAAGCATCTACAAATACTTTGAAAACTCTCAAAAAAACATGTCACGGTTCGAACAGATTCAGTCCATCTTAAAAAGTAATGGTGCTTCTCTAAGATTCAAGCAAGTGTTCCACACTAGGTGGTTGAGTTTTGAGGGAAGCGTGAGAACATTGTGTGATAACTACAGTCCTTTGGTTAGTGTCTTGAGTGAAGATAAAGGTGCGAGAGCACAAGGATTGTTGAAATGTATATCCAATTTCAAGTTTTTGTATGTTTCTCACTTTTTTGGTTGATGGGGATTTCAGTCTATTGACTTCACTAGTGTTTCAACGTCTCTGGAATACACTGCTGTTGAAGTAATGAGGCTGACTGACTCCAAACAAGGTAAGATGCTGAAGCGTTTCGAAACTTCAGTTCCAGATGCGGTGAGTAAGACAGGAAGTTTTGAGTTCCATGGGCATGTTATTACGGACATTGAGAAACAGAGGGTGGAATCTGAGAGATGTTATGTACAGTTTGGTGAGAAATTGTTGGAGAATTTGAGGGAACGGTTTGCAGATGTGAGAGATAGTAAAGTGTTGAGAGCATTATGTAGTTTGTTTGACCCGGTTGTGTTTGTAAGTGAAGGGGAGGCATTATATGAGTGTATTCAGACTGTCAGTGAGCATGTGTTCGAGGAAGAGTTCAGAGAGGAGTATGAGTGCTTCAGGAACGATGTAATGACTAATTATTCTAAGGTTGCGAATGATATAAGCAGTGTGTGTCAAATTGCGTTAAGAAAAAGAGAGATGTATGGATGTAGCCTACAAACTGTTGTGTGTGCCTGTGTCGAGTGTAGAATGTGATCGAGGTTTCAGTGTCCAAAACCTAGTAAAGAACAAACTTAGAAACAGGTTGGACAATAGGCCATTGTATTTGAAACTCAAGATTGATGGTGGTGACCAGAAGTCATTGGATTTTGCATCAGCCTATGGCAAATGGAAAAACATGAAAGGTAGGAGGATCTGTGGTTATCAAACCTTTTCATATATTTTCATTGAGCCAAAGACTGATACAATATCAAATGAATTTAAAGCATCGGGATGAAGTTATAATAATAAAAGAAGGAAAACATGTTTAAAGGTTTTGTTTATTTAGTAAAATTATCATGTTATGACATTTCATGTAATATGTATGTATTTGTGAACCATGATGAACCATGATGAAATCATAATAAAAGAATGAAAAGAATGTTAAGGTTTTGTTTATTTATTTAGAATTGTGATTTTTTGTTTAGCTGTATTGATACACTATATGACACAATTTAGTCAATGGCAGAACACACCCTAAATGTGCTAGGTATGCTTAAAATAAGGTAAATCAAAACAGCTAACAAAAAAGCGCACCCTCCCCCATACGTAAAAGAAACAATTTCGTTTGGCCAAAAAATTATATAGTGGAAACCCTGAGACGTCCAGACAAAATGTTCACATACCCAAATGTTCACATACCCGACGATATGTTGAGTTTCTTGCAGTTACTGAGCATTCAAAATCGATACAATCAGAGGTCAATATAAATTCACATGGAATGAAACCGGGGGAGGATTACCAGCGTAAAATATCATCTTATTAATAATAACTAACAAAATGGGAAGAGGGGTCCGATTATTTCTCATTTTTCTTCACTTAAAAATGTCCGTGTTTTATTGTGAAGATTATACTTTTACAATGTAACCATGACCACACTTACAGCTAAGAAGAGCCAATCCCCAGTAGCTCAGTCGGTAGCAGATTACCATGAAGAGCATAGCTCAGACATTGCAAAAAAAAAATTCCATCGTCAGGAACATCCGTCAATAAATACAAAACATCGCTGATTCTCAGATATCTAAGCATGATTTTATATCTTTAACTAGGCGAACGAGTAAATGAATAGTAAACTGTTCTGTGTTAATTAATATTATTCGAGGGAAAACAAATTAACCTGAAGTTAAGAAATGGCCGTTGGCAGACAAAGTTCTGGTTCTCAGCCTTTTGGATAAATAAATAAGTTGTTGTTGTTATCTCGGAAACCAGCTGAATATGAGTTCGATGTGGAAAGTACGGTATGTGTTTACTTGTATATGATGATCGAATGGAGTAATTGTAGACAAGCAGGGTTATAACGAGCACAGCTTGGTGCAAAAATGGGTGCCAAGCTGTGCTCGTTATAACCTGCTTGTCTACAATACTCCATTCGTCCTTATACAAGTAACACATACGTACTTTCTTTATATTAGCTGCGTGTCTATAATACTTCATTCGTCCTTATACAAGTAACACATACGTACTTTCTTTATATTAGCTGCATATCTATAATACTTCATTCATCCTTATACACGTAACAAATACTCACTTTCTCTATATAAGCTTGGTTTCTACAATACTTCATTAAGCCTTATACACGTAACAAATACGTACTTTCCCTATATAATGTGCGTGTCTACACTTCTTCATTCATCCTTAAACACGTAACAAATACGCACTTTTTCTATATCAGCAGGGTTTCTACAATACTTCATTCAGCCTTATACACGTAACAAATACGTACTTTCTCTATATAAGCTGCGTGTCTACAATACTTCATTTATCCGTATACACCTAACAAATACGTACTTTCTCTATATAAGCTGCGTGTCTACACTACTTGATTCATCCTTATACACGTGTAACAAATACGTACTTTCTCTATATAAGCTGCGTTTCTACAATACTTCATTCAGCCTTATACACGTAACAAATATGTACTTTCTCTATATAAGCTGCGTGTCTACAATACTTCATTTATCCGTATACACCTAACAAATACGTACTTTCTCTATATAATTTGCGTGTCTACAATACTTCATTCGTCCTTATACACGTAACAAATACGTACTTTCTCTATATAAGCTGCGTTTCTACAATACTTCATTCATCCTTATACACGTAACAAATACGTACTTTCTCTATATAAGCTGCGTGCCTACAATACTTCATTTATCCTTATGTACGTAACAAATACGTACTTTCTCTATATAATGTGCGTGTCTACAATACTTCATTCATCCTTATACACGTAATAAATACGTACTTTCTCTATATAATTTGCGTGTCTAAAATACTTCATTACTCATTAGACACTTAACAAATATGTACTTTCTCTATATAAACTTCGTGTCTACAATACTTAATTCATCCTTATACACTTAACAAATACGTACTTTCTCTATATAATTTGCGTGTCTACAATACTTCATTCATCCTTTTACACGTAACAAATACGTACTTTCTCTACATGTATATAAACTGCGTGTCTACAATACTTCATTCATCCTTATACACGAACTAAAAACGCAACACGCAATACAACCGTTAATGTTGAAAGTACTTGAATAGGAAAACCGATATGGTCATTGATGAAAAAAAATTAGCTCTACTTGGTAGATGCTCATTGATATACGCTCATAACTGTTAAACCTGTCATGATTCCAGTTTCTCAGAACTGACCCTGGTTTTTCTGCCCTTGGATGATAATGTTTTTTTGAAAAGATCTCAAGCAAATCTACTTGGAAGCTAAAAAGCGACGTCGTATGGTACATTATTACAATATATAAAGCAGGATTATTTGCTGACTGGCAAACAGGCAGCAAACATATTTGCTGACAATTATGAAGATGTAAGCTACATCCACTAAAAAAGGAAAGAAGTTTATAGAAAACCGAGAGAGAGAGAGAGAGAGAAAGAGGGCAGTCAGTACATCAGGGGATGAAATAATAGAAAACGTGCCACTCCCACAGTGATCTACAAACAGTCCTGAGACAGTTCTAATAAAATAATTTACCAAGACCTGGCGATATGGTGTTCAGCAGAACGTACCATTAATGCCACCTACAGGATGCAAACAGATCAGTTAAAGCCATGGATAGATGGTTGGTGTCTACAGGTGAACTGAATAAACTTGCCCTTGTATGCACTGGCTTGCATGCCATGGGGAGCGAATGAGGATATACTGAAGTCAATATAACAGGCCCCATTTATATTATGTTTTATATGACCAATCAAAATGTGGTTCACACGGTCCAACACAGGTCGTGTCAAGGGAGAGATGTCAATTAATGCCAGTTCTTGTCAGATTACCGTGAAAGAATCGTCTGAGAATGACACGCTTTGATCGTCCATTAACTCCCTTAACAAATCAGACCTATTTACATCATGGAGCCAAAAGCTGTCCAATATACACATCATTAATTCTATTCCTCAACTTGTTCTGGGTGTGTCAGATGACACAACAAAACATTCCTTCCCATTACCCATGATCTCATATGATAAAGTTTAACATGCTTAAGCTATAAATGCAGCATCCAGAGTGTTAACAAAAGTTCCCTTAAATTTGGCCTAGTGACCTAGTTTCTGACCCAACATGACCCATATTTGAACTTGGCCTAGATATTATTCAGACAGACATTCTGACAAAAGTGTTAACAAGATTTCCTTCAATTTGACATAGTGATCTACTCTTTGACACGACATTACCTATATTCAAACTTCGCCTACATATCATCAAGACAAACATTCTAATAAAGTTTCAACATGCTCAAGTTAAAAATGCAGCCTTCACAATGTTAGCAAGAATATCCAATTTTACATAGTGAGCTTGTTGTTGATCTCATATAGCCCAGTTTCGATCTTGTCCAATTGTCCAAAAATTGATGGAGATGAATGTTCTTGTAAACTTCATGAAGATCAGATGCAATATATAGCCTGTAGAGTGTTAGCAAGGCACTTGTTGACGGTGAACGACGCACGGACGCCGGACAAGATGTGTTCACAATAGCTTACCTTGAGCTCATCGTGCACAGGTGAGCTAAAAAGTCATTAATATTAGTCTAACCCCTCTTGTATACGTCCCCTTGTATAGTAGCCAAGTACCATTACCGGATTTCATTTTCTACGAAAAGTCATGGTGGTCATAGTGGAGAGCTCTTAGGCAAGGCACGTATTCTAGTTTTGTACTGTTCTTTTCAGCCAGGGGTTAGCTGAACTCGTATAAAAAGCCTCATAAGGAGCGACACCTATATGCTGGGTGCCAGTTATAAACATTTTTAAACAGTATCTATATATACATGTTTTGATGCGTATTCCCGATTCTAACATTATTCATTTTGACCACCTACTTTGTTCACATGTAATCCTTCATTTTTTTTATAGTTTTACTTATGCATGTATGATATAGTTCAATGGATTGTGTTCATATTGGACGCCTCACATGTGCGTTTGAGAGCATCTCATTTTTCAATTTCATACAAACCACATTTTCTAGCAAGCAAATGTCAACCGGTTATCTATTTTCATAACAATGATCGTTTGCAGTGAATACAAAACATCACACTAATGAAGTAAAATGTTTCAAATCAAGAGCGATTTTCCATCAGTAAGCCGGACACGACCAGTAACATAAGCCCATCCGTAATGAGATCAAAATACATGAACGTTAATCATTAATTTCAATCAATAGGTGTTAAAAAAACAAAAAACAAAAAATAGTAGACAACGTGTTTTGTTTGCATTATTATGTAATACTTAATCACACATGGTATCGGCTTCATGAAGCATTCATGTATCATAAAGTGTCATACCTCAATTCAACCACCCTGTGCCAGCCATAATATGTCCTCTCCGATTAATATCGGCGAATCTTTGATTGGAGGATCTGTTTTCTGGCCGATAAGTAATAAAATGACAACTGGAGGCTTATTGTTTTATATTTTTTTTCCAACTGTCACTTGACAGCTCGTTTATTATTATTGTTATCATACATTATTTACATAGGTAACACATTTTACAGCAACTGTAAACCCTTTTTTATAGAAAAAAACACAGATATTGCTACCAGCAATTCCACTTGGGAAAAGAATACTGCTGCTGCAGAGTTTAAAAGGCGTTTCCAATCTTGTACGCCAGCCTAAATATCATCAACTTAACATCATACTATCAGTATTTTGTTTTTGTATATACAAAGCCTATTTCTTTAGTGAAAACAGAACAAAATTCTACAATATATATTCACTCTTCAAACAAGAGTACTCTTATCTTTGGGAGATAGCAAACATGAAAAGTACAGTAAACGCCATGCTTACAATTTTCCACGATAATTTCCAATACTATTAAACAATAAACTTTCAATTCTAATTAACATTGGGCTTAACGTTAAAACCAACATAAAACGATAACACTTACTCATAACAAACACACATATACACAAACATTCGAACGCACGCATGCACATATACATTGCGAAACCTATCTACTCGATCACTTCATCATTCTAGCGATTTTTTGTAGTTCATACCCTTCAATTACTGTCTGCATTGAACAGATGTTTTTGTCTATTCCACATGTTGCCAGTAGTTTATGTAATTGTGACCAACTGATTGCAACTTATGGACATTGTACAAAGACATGATCATACGTTTCAGGTATATTACAAACGTGACAGTTAGGAGAATCTATCCTTTTCCACTTGAAACGTGTTTCTCTTGATGCGAAAATTGTATGTATAAGTCGGTATTTTAAATTCTTTTATTCTGTTATCCTATAGATTGTAAATGAATTCATAAGTAGTCGAACCAGTTGGTTTTGTGATGGAGTAGTTCATTCCAATATTTATGAATGTATGGTTCATTGAACTTTTTATTCACAATAATCTGATATGCTTCTTTGTTTGTTACCGAATTGAGTTGCATGTTGAATATTGTAGTTTCCAGTTTGATTTTAAATATTGTTTTTATTGATCTTTCCGATGTGAGTATGTTTAACCCTGGCTTTGGGATACATTGTTTTAACGTATGCATTTCGGCTATCCAATTAATCTTCATATTCAATTTATTGCATATCGTTTCCTCACAGACATAACCATTATTGTTTATTATATCATTAATAAACAGTATGTTGGAATTTACCCATTTCTTGAATATTATACATTTACGATTGTGTTTGATGAATTTCTTTCCCAAATGAGTTCTTTTCTGATATCGTTAAAAGTCTTTAGATTTGTTTCATCGTTATTTTTAGCTTTAATCCAAATGTGACGTAAATTTCTGTAGTAGTCACTTATGTGTGATGTATCAATGCTGCGTATGGAATCCAGATTGATTAATGTGAAATATCAAATAATCTTTTCCATATCTATTTAAGAAATATGTTTAGATTACTTGCCAGTGGGCTTTGACATTTTGCCTCTCGATTAAGGCTTTTTTCCATTTTAGTTTTTAGAGAAGTGATGAAAGTCCACCTTTGGATTTCGATCCTGTAATCATTGATCTTTTAATATTTTTCTTTGTGTTGTTTCAAAGAAATTTAAATATTAATTTGTTTATTTCTACAATCCGCTTATTTTGGGTCTAATAATGACTGGAATAGAACAAAACAATTGGGAATGATTATGCTATTTATTATTTGAATTTTGCCATAAAATGTTAATTTATGTTTGTTCCAGTTTTCAGTAAAACTGTTACACTGTTTCAGTTTATTATTCCAGTTTAATTCATTGCATTCGTTTACGTTTATTCCGAAGTTAGCAACAAGCATTTTTATAGGGCTAGATCGCCGTGCTATATTACCAGGTTGTTTTTGTAGTTGGATACTAGCTTTCCAATCCACATTGCATCCATTTTGATATAATTTAACTAAAGTCCAGAGTGTTTCACATATAGTGTCACACTGTTTAATGCGTTTGGTACGTCATTTGTGCTTTTTAAAAATAAGCTAGTATCATCTGAACGCTTATTAATGAGAATCGCAAGGTTTAATGTTGACATCTAGGTGATCTAAACATGTGTAACAGTGAATTGTATCCACATTCATTCGATCTCCAACAGAATTTAGGCGCAAATATGAAATAAAGTTCTGTAAGAGACATACATGTATCAATACGATAACGTTTCGTCTTTGGCATATTCAATGAATATAGTTTGATATGTTTTTGTAAAGTGGTTATTATGGGCTATTTCTACATTTAAGATAATATTTTAGACGTTTTCAGATGCAGATATTTTTGCATATGAACTAGTGTTATATGAATTGCGCTGAACTACAGTCTCTCTTCGGATATCTTGTCCGATGCACTGTTAGATGTATAATCTGCGTCCTCCTTTTAAAGATATGACCATGAACCTTCCTTTATTATTTATTGTTTGTTTCTATTTACCCTAGCCGTGCAGAATTAACTATTTGGAGACCTTTATTTACACAATAATCGCCTTTGAATGTGGAAACTCGTACCGAACACTGACTGGAAAACATGGGGAAGTTCAATTCGGCTTTTGTCGCCTGTAATTTTCTTATCTTAATCCTTTGCCACTTACAGACGCTTACTGACGCAGCTACAGCGGATGACTTTGGAAACATCGTGACAAAAGACGACAACCTTATTCAATAATTGTACGTTCGTTTATAGACTTTTCTTATGTTTGCCTTTAAGTTTTCGAATTGACTACTGCTGATTTGTTGTATGTGGAAAAAGGTTAATAATAATAGTCTTTTGATCAGCTGCACTATACAATTTAGTTGTAAAGTATGTGCAATGTAATGTAATTTAGAAAAGAACAATGTCAACAATCGCATCCGCCCAGTAAGATCATGATCTAATCGTTTTACCATCTAGGCTTATAAGCCTCGTTAGAACAGTTAGGACCGAAACCTAACTATAAACGAAGGTTCTTTGATCGTAAAGTAAAATATATTTCAATGTTTCCGAAGGTCGGATTCGGCGTGACATGATACATGAGTAAGTTCTCCTATTGTCGAATGTTTTCATCTCTATTTCATAATTGGTCTTTAAGTCTTTGATATGTTTCTGTATTTTATGTAGACGTTTTGAATGTCGTCTGCTGCAGATTTATTATATGTTGGAAAGAACAAATAAAAAGATGTGCGCTTGTTAGCTGATCGTTTAGTGATCTTATCTAGTTAACCCATTTCCAACACACAACAAGCAGACGACTTAAAAACACTTTGACAATAATTATTTTCAGCAGTGTCTCAATTTGCCACAATGCGCTGTCTGACCCTTCAACTGCAGACGAGTTGTGAAATCGGTGTGGTCGTTCGCCACAATGTTGTTAACTTTATTCAATAGTTGATATTGCTATAGAGTGGCATTATTCTTGTTGTTTCCTCCTCTGGTCTTTTCTTAAAAGTACCTTCTTTGTCATCTTTTGATATTAGTCCCTCGTTTACGCGGCTCAAGACGGTGTCTTACCACACAGATGGTTTACCTGCAGCGGGGTGAAAGGCTTTGACATTTTTTCTGATGATGTCTTTCGTTACCGACTCTAGTTCCTCCCTCCTTACTCTTCACCCCGCCACCGAACCAACTATTCCTCCATCTTATATTTCCCGGACCGAACAATTCCGGGAAAAACTATCTTGTTAAGGTTATTCCAAAATTCGCTATGTTTTGTTTTAGCTTTTTGAATAAGTTGTTACCAGTTAATGAGCTAGGACCATGATATGACCATATTACATGACAATGATATATGAATTGAAAGAAAATGTAAATATAGTTCAGAACGGCAGATATTTTAAAAATCATTCATTTTAAGTCACCTTTTTACACGATGTTTCGTGATGCAAAGTTAATAAAAATGCGCTTACTTTTCAGCAACTATCTTAATAAAGATAACATTGTCACGCCGATTAACCAACCTGCTTTTGAGAGATAGAATAGGAGTAATTAACGGTATACCACTCTTTAATACGAACTAAGATAAGGTGGATGTTTGTATGTCAACCCTTAACTCTTTACCCAGATTTTCTGTAGATGACTTTCAACTGTATTTCAGTTATATCGTGGTATTTCCTTGTTAAATTACCAATACTTACGGGTTGTTTTACCCTAACACGATAACATATAATTTCCCGCATCTATAAGCGCGTAAGATGGAAGCCATTAATATGTTTTTTAAAGTGTTTGGAATGCCGGGGAACTATTGTCTTCTGTAACCTCATACAGACGCCTCTACAGCAGATGATTTGAGCATTGAGACAAAATGTGAAATCGCTCAAATTGCTGATGTTACCACCATGTTTTCAACTTAACTCAATATTGATTCATTCATTGGGGCTTATCACAGTTTTTAACTATTTTTCAGTATATCACGGGTGACACAACACTTACTTATGTGTGTCCTAGCTACCGGTTCTCCTTACAACAAACTTCCAAAGCTGGCTGCTTTTCCACATTGACTGTTAGCCCATTGTTGAAGCATTTACTTTTGTCAAACGTCGAAAATGTTGGCCGATCTGGGATTTGAACTCACAACCCCTCTTTCGACAGCCCAAATCGCTACCGACTGAGATACCGAGGCTCAACAATTAAGCTTCTATTCATTGAGATAGTTTGTGTCGCCTGCTTCATATATGTTTATCTAGTATATTGGAAGTGGTTTTCATTTTCATTACGCGGTACGACCCATAATGTTTTAGTTTACTTTATGCATATCTAAACGAAGTACACTATGCACAAGTATACACTATAACCTATAAATGAGCCGTTGTGTGTGATATTGATGCCACTTCAAGCAGTGAAGTGAATGTACACCAGCAACCAATTGTATAGACTAGTGACCTAGTATTTTACCATACATGTTTCATAATTAAAAGTATGCTGGTATCATCACGACAAGTGATTGTTCTGTGTTTCACATGGCTTTGAACGTTTCAGTTATATCACGACGTTTCCTAGGTAAGTCAATAGTACTGCAGGTCCATTTATCCTGACATCCGCAAGTTTGTCGTAATGCTAATCCCGCAATCTTGAACGCCAAGGAGGGCAGCCATCGGTAGGATTTTAAAGTATTTGGTATGATCCGGCCGGGTCGAACCAAAGAACTCCCGCACCAAATGAAGACGCTCTACCACTACAACACCGAGTCGTTGCATCATTACGACAAACATGTTGAGAGGACTAAACTTTGATCTACATGTAGTAACCTGGAACACTACTAGACAGGACTCACATTTCGACTTAATCTAGATGATATCGAGAAAAGCATTCTGACAAAGTTTCATCAATCTAGATTCAAACATATAGAGTTTCGAAGTGTGTGAAGTTAGCTAAACATACGACACTCGACATTCATAAAATACCAGCACGACATTCGATTTTTTGAAGTTTTAATTTTTAAATGTCGAATGACGAATGTCGCGCCAGCACGACATTCAATTTTGATGCTAGCACGACATTCGTATTTTTTTAATGTCGAATGTCGAATGTCGTATGTTTAGCTAACTTCACACAGCTGAGTTTCGACAACATCTTTTCTTAAATTTGGTATATTGATCTAGTTTGTATTCGATGTGACACACATTTAAACATTCACACGCTGATAGTGCTATAAATAGACTAGATTGAGGTTTTGGTATGTCTATCGATTTTCTACAAACGATGTGCCAAACGTTAACATTGTTAGCTGGTCTCTAAAACCACCAAAGGTTGGATTGAGGTGCTCTGTTACGTTACTGTATGGAAATTATTCCGTCCTTAGCAGCACGTAAACAAGATCTAAGTGCAATATCAAAGCGTGCTATATGGTCAGTTGTTTTGTAATCTCAGTATATTAGGTCTTCAAACGGGAAAAACTCAATAAAACAATTAATATCATTTATACTCTTTAATTATCAAATTTTCGACCTCAGATACTTTCAATTAGTCAATCGTAAGATGCCTTTCTTCATTAATTTTCTCAAAGTAATTGTATTTTTTTATAAAAGTAACAACATGTCATACATGGGCATATTTGATATGGAATATGTTTTATTATTAAAGATTAATTCGGATATATAGAATACATCTAATTAATTTGCATACATGTACTTTTTTAATATGAAAAAAGAATTCTCAAATAACATGAAAGGAGTATTATTATAAAAATGTCATACAATTAAAAGACATTCCGTTTAAGGGATTCGACCCGTGACCACTGCATGCATTGGTAACTGCATTGGTGCAATGTGTGTTGTTGCGTACACAATTAATTACGCTGTATGTGTAAACCTATTTTTAATTGGACATTGTATTTTTACCGGTTTTCTCGAATTCACAATATAGAACAAAACGTCACGAACAGTTATGAGTGTCACGTTTATTATTTTCAACAATAAACAGGTGCACGCTGATGTGATCCATATTGATATGATTGGGAAAACATTCGTCTGCAATAAATGTATATTTTTAAACTTTGATAGTTCGATATTGGTAAAAAGTTATATTGTGAAAAAACATTTACGGCAATTTACGGCGATACAGATTTTACCTTTATTCGAGAGCAGTGGACCGAATGATGTATTCCCGAGTAAATTGGAATACGTTTGTTAAGAGATATATTATTTCCGATTTCGAATCCAGTTGTTAGCGTGTCAAACTTTAAGGGTTTTCATATAATTTTGGGACAACTAGTAAAGGTATTAATTATAAATTCAGGAAGTTAACATCGCACGCGATTACTATACTCTACACTGTTCACATACTTCCTACATACACTTGTTAGAAGATTATTTTAAAATGTGAAGATTTTAACAAGACGTAGCAGATATACTGGCTGATCTGAACCTACAATGTAGCACAATGCTAACCTAGAATAAAGTCACCACATCATTGCAAAGCAATCTCAGCAGATTCCTTGCTTTAACTAGGCGTGTTCCTGGTACTAATTATTTGTAGCACGTGCCATTTAGCAGCATTGTGAATCGGTCTGATTCTCCAGGATTTTAGAAAACACTCCATTGCTTGTTGTATTTTATTTTCCTGTGTGTATATACATCCTAACAAATTATAGGCTGTTTCAGGATGTCCAAGGTGTTCAAATATATTTATAATATGATTTAAGTTGTCGATAGCATTTTGTTTATATACGGGCTTGTTTGTTTTTGAATAGAGAACATACTGAAGGAAGTACAGGTAAACCTTAGAATCCACCACAATCCAATCAAACCACTTTTCACGCATTTCATCCCTCGATCCAGCTGGGGTATTGACTGAACGATACATCTCGTAGTGTAATGCTGGAGGGACAAGATCTGCTTGGTGAGGTAGAAACGTTAAACATCCAGTGGTGCAGGTTCTCGAGAACTTTATGTTTGTAATACTTTGCGACCTAAGTATTCGTAATTGTTCCTTGGTTTCTTCATGCAAACAAAATTGAAAAAAATATTGGCAGCCACACACTGACATAATATGTGATTTTAAAGACGTTTCACATTTAAGAAGAATCCTCTCACAAATATCATGCCTTTCACTCTGTAGGCAATAGGTTGCGACTATTAAATATGAGGACATAACGTCACAGTCTTTACTTTCTTCTATGTAATACGTAAACTTGCTAAACAACATCTTTAGTCGATCCGCGTTTCTGGTGGCCAACATGATGCTGGCGATACATTGTGCTATTTGAATGCGTAAGTATGGGATAAAGGAGCTTATTGCTAATGTTGTCTCTTTCTCCGTATGATCTTCTACACAATCGGTATTTATAAAATAGGTTTCAATTAAGTGTAATTCTAAAACAGCCTGATCAGCTGATCTACTTCTACACAACCTAAGGTATCGATACGCGTTTGTTTTTAACATACAAGTAAATGATACGTACTGTTCGTGTGAGTGTTCAGATATTGTATTTCCTGGAACTCTCATTATACTTGGTCCACGCCCGAACAATACAACGTGCAACACCTCCCCGATCTTATCACATTTTAATGACCATAGAAAGCTACACCAGTGTTCTAGCATGTCCTCTAAGACATCCTGTACATGTCTAAGAGTTCTATACTTAAGCCTATCAAACATGTTCTCATCCGGAATAAAATAATTTGGGCAGCGATTCTCCTTTACCCAGTGCAATAGTATTTTAATACAAACACGTATACATTCTAAAAAGTTTCCACGTCTCCAGAATACGCAAGGAGTGTTTTCAATTGCATATAATACACATGTTTTGCAGTGATAAGAAGAAATAGATTTAGGGGCACGTTTATGTATAATGTCTTTCTTTATCATCTTAAGAAAAACGTAACATTTGTGCTGTGTAGAGTTAAGACTAGCCATGAGTTCACGTTCCTGAAGTGAAAATGAAAGTCTCCATTCAATCGATCCATTTTGACTTGATGGGTGATTTATTCCCACGAAGAAACATCCTGATTCTTTCAATGTTTTTATTTGTGCTTCATTTAACCGATCGCAACTGATAACCCTTCTTAACCAGGACTTAGCACAGCTAGGGATGTACTGACATTTTACTGCGTAAACTACGTCTTGATCTGTCTTTCCATCTACACCTGAATGTGTCACAGCAGGACCATTTTGCTCTCGGAAATAATCATCACGATACTTAGTGCTTTCTAAACAAATCCTGCCGTAGTAGTCAGATCTTACCATCTGACCTGTCAGGATTGAAGGGTCAATGTTATGAATTGTAGTGAAAAGGCGATTAATTGGAAATGTATCTAAGACCAGTTGTAGTTTATAATATCCAGGTTTTGTGGTCTCATCTGTTACCATGAGAAATGATTTTTCGTTTCGTGGTGAATGAGAGATACTGTCTACAACAGTCGAATTGAGGCAGTATAGCATGTCTTTATCGGAGTTCAGTCCTGGTGTTGTTGTACCCTCACAGTAACTCCCGAACACGTACTGTTTTACTGGGTAGTCATCCAATAAGCCGCTTATATGGGTGTACACTATTTCATCTACTATTGCATTTCCTCTATACATGTCCCTTATCTCCTCAGAAGCGCCGATCCAATCTAGAATGTCATAAAGACGGAGTGACAAATTGCGATACTGTGCAGCCATCTTGTGGAACTGTGAACTGTAAATAGAAACGATATATACTGTACCACACTTGTAAATATAACACGTAAAGTTTCCGTAGACAGAAGGATGAGTTGATCAACTGTACCATTTAAAGGATCATGATACAATAACTAACATTGACATTGCCTAATTAGACCACAAACAAAGAACATTTTAATATTTTAATTCAGTAATAAAACAATTTACCTCTATCAATTAATTGAGCTAATTTAAATATCTGTTCTGCTTTATTCTTAAAAACGAAATTATAAACAAGAACTGCGACGAACAAAAATGGGGTATTGAGAAATATTCATGCAGTGAAGTATGTACACATGCTCTCGCTGGCCAGATCCTCACATTTCTGCTTACATGCTATACATAATTATATTGCCTTATGACATAATTATGAGTCGCGGCAAGCGATTAGGGGTCCTAATGCGGTTGCGTACTCTTAAGACTAGGGTGACTTGTACACCCACATTCCCCCTTTTTACACTAACTGTATCCCTAGATGTAGCGTACTAAACAAACAAAAAACAGAATTACAGACCCATTTGTTAGTACGCCAATTTACTTTTGCACGCTATTACATTGAGTTAATAAGACCACGAATCGCTAGACGCGGATCTTATATAAGTGTAGCCCAACTGGGTTCAACCCCGTGTCTTTATAGATGAAACCATCACGGATATGTAACTATGTTTCTCCTCGCCTGGCTCATACATATCATTTTGTATAGTATAATTGCTATGTATCATACATATACATATGGGCCACTCCATGAGAAAACCGGTGATAGTGACACATTTTTGGATCTTTGGATTTTTACATTTTCATATAGTCCAAATTGTCTAGTTTTGTTTGATATATATGTGGACTTCGTATGACGAATATTGACGCCGTAATGGACGTCAAAAGAAGACATGTGTTAATAATTGTTGAAATGACGTCGACGTCATTTTCATAATTTATGCTCGACTCTCGAACAAAATTTACAGCAACGTTATTTTTACTTTTATCAAAATGGCTTGAGAACTATTTAAGCCCTTCAACGTATAACTTCTGTGACATGCGTCATTGTAGAAAACGGCGTTAAACCGTAATCAATCAATCAATCAACGTATAACTTCATCTGTAAAGCAGTACTACATTGGATGGTGGTATATTTTAAAGCACAACGTTTTGAACAAGATGTCAGGGTCGTACTGAAATACGAACACATGTACATGTATGACATATTGTTGGAGTCTTATTTCCTGTGCTACACGAACATTATTTCTACACATCTTGATAATGATGTGAATGCGCCGGGTGCATCGATTGCTAACAAACTTAGGAAAACATCCGGAAACTAAATTCAATCTAGATCTACTATACATCGAAGGAAATGCATTGCATGTATTTATATTTCGTTTAACGAGGTCTTATTTCAAATGTATCCGATTTACTAAAACCTGTGTGGTTTGTGATTATAGCGAAGTCATAAAGATCTGAGATCAGTGTCCGAGTTCCTATTGGTTCACTACAAATTCTCTATTGACAATAGTCAAACCCACTCTTTTGTACTCTTGGATGTTTGGATAGTACTACGAAAGCTACGGTTTCAGTTGACAGAGCTAGAAACTCTGTCTGTGTTGTATAACGGAATGCATTGTTGAATGAAATTTTACAAATAACAACATCAAACTTGCATGACAGTTGAAGTGTTCTCTGTTATATAAGCATTTAAACAACGAGTTATTGATAATTCAATACAGAAGTTTCAATACAGAAGTGGCACACAAGGTATGTGTAACTCTTCAAAAGCTTATTACTACAAATATTTCAAATCATTATTGGACACTGAAAAATACCTAGAACGATTGACATGCCTTATATATATCGACGAACTCTAACACATTTTAGGTGCTCTAACGAAAGTTTAGCTATATAAACAGGACGCCATGACAACATTAAGATTTTTTTTTAGAACTTGTACTTATTGTTTAAATAGAAATACCTACATTATTGAATACGATAAATGAACAAATCATTTAAATAGAAAATATTAAATTGCATTAATTAGGATGAAATAAGTGCATATATATGACACTAATATAATTCATTAAGTATGATACTTGGTAAATAACTATTTACATATCTACATTTATTGTCCCTATTAAGAATTGTTGTCAAAATTGTGTATATTGTGAGTTGCTCTCAAACATTGATGTGTGTGTAATGTATATTTATTGTGGGCCGGAGACCTTATATTACAATACATACTATACCACTATAGCAATATAAGGCAAGCCTAGTGGCCATGTTTATTGACCGATCAACATGGTTTGAAATAATCTCATAGAATGTCATCAAAGAACGTTCCTACGAAACTGGTTGAAAATCGGACAATATACTGCTAACATCCCCCTCTCCTTGTGGTCATGTTTTTCGACCGATCAACATAATTTTTTCTACAAAATAATTTGAAAATCGGCCAAATAGATTTTGAGGATAAGTATTCAATATAAAGCTAACAGTACCAACATTGCTTCAGGGAATCTGAAAGTGAGTCACCCATGTAACATGTCTGCAAAATTACTGAAGTGTCACTAAAGTCATATAAGGAAAAGTGAAAACACACTGTTGGTCATGTTTTGACAACACTCAACGTGGCTAAACAGAATTTTGAGTGTAACCCCAGGATCATTTCTACACAAAATATGAAAATCAAGGGAGAAGTTTGTTTCATTCGGTTGCCATAGAAACCATATTTGTGCATGAATCCAAATACCAGAAAGGAAACTAGGAGAGGACATTGAGAGGATGATACATGTGAAGTGTCATCCCAATTGTCTGAGCGTTTACAGATGAGAAGTCGTTCCAAGCAAAACGTTAACGCATGCACAGACGCACGGACGAACGACGGTCAATTCGACATGACATAAGCTCGATTGGCTCTCAGCCATTGGAGCTAATAACATAAGACACTTGAAGCGCTAACGAAGCATTGCATGAGGGCATGTCATATTATGTATAATTTTCTCCACCCGATATCTGCAAGTCTGTCATCGACACACAATTGGGTTCGTCAACAACGCAACGTTTTTGTCGAACGATGTATCATGTATTTAGAAAATGATTTATGCAATAATAAAACCCAATATTCCGAGGTTGTAAATCGCAGTGGTGATAAGGCAATGTTTAATGATTTTGTTGTCAAATAAAGTATCATGTATTTGGTTCAATGACATATGTGATACTAAAACCAACATGCAGAGGTTGTAAATCAATGCCGATTTTAATTATATTGCATACTTAAGTAGGCTCTCTGGGTGAATTTACAACTACAATGACAAGAGCTATCCTGATCAGACTGAACACATGTGTAAACTTATAAGGGTTCTATTCTGTACAAATAACTTAAGGAGTTGTTAACTTGGCATAACCTTCAAAATAGCACGTATGTTTTACCAAGCAAGACTATATAACTTTGCTATGTATATTGTATTTTTAATAATATTACAAAGTCATGATTCCTGAATTGTGTTGAAAAAACGTAGTATATTGATTCGAATGCAGAATAAATAACACACGTCAAAGGCCGATCTTTCACCATGTCGGCTTAATCTAAACATTGTACATTACAACCTGTGGGCATTTTACTATGTTCACGCGTTTTATCATAAATATTATTATAACATAATGTAATCACTCAGACAGTTCAATGTTTGTTTGAATGTTTGTATCAGGAGAGCGAACATACACTCACTTTCTTCATTTGTCATTAGTTTTTAACCCTTTCGCTGCCAATGGTAATTAAAGGCTTTTGCAAACAATGCAGATGCACGTGAAGTTTGTCCGAAGTGTCATGAATGCCTATGTTACCTGCATCTCTGTGAATATTGCTTGTGTCAAAAGACGAACTAGTCATTGTTTGTTTCAGAGAGACACGGATTCAAAACACAAGTTATGCTATCGAGAAAAAAGAAAAAAAAAAAACACGGATCCAAGAAGATATTTATCTGTCAATGGTTTCAAATCAATCTTAGAGACGTATTTTCCTTTATTTCTCTCTTGGTATTTCAACGCCTTACCGCAGAGAAAGGTGAAAATCATAACCTCATGAACTACGGTAAAAACCCAACTAAACTCCGCGTAAACATGTAAGTTCACACACACAAAAATGACGTCAAACTTAGAGCGGTAAACACGTCATTTCATATGAATGTCACTATCACCGGTTTTCTCATGGACTGGCCCATATATATATTCTTATACTTAATAAACAATAACACGAGTGAGATGTTAATCATTGTCAGGCAGACACACGGACAGCAGGTCCAACTAGAGTTCCTTCCGATCAACTAGTTATGGACTTATTACAACACTTAATGTTTGCATATGTTTATCAATTCCGTAAAGATGTACGGGTACGTCTATTGCGAGAATACGCTTATTTCCATAAACAAAAGGGCCAAGATTGCTTTTAAGCGATCACCTAGTTCATGGTATAGTAGCAAATGCGTAAATAACGCAAGTAACATTTTTTTTTCGAATTCAGATCAGCAAGTTTCGAGGGAAATTTACGTTTTTTCATTATATCCCCGTTCTGATGCTATCTGGAGGATATATTTTACAATCAATTAAACATGGCCTGAACATACGTTGTAGAGTGTCACCTAAATAACGTTTCTACCTCAGTACGTTGTAATCAGATAACAGATTTTAGAGTAGAAGTTGTATCGTTTAAAATATTTTCCAGAGTCCTTTTTCAACCAATCTCTTTTTTAAAGATTGTCACCGAAGTAACTATTTTTTAAATATAATCTTGAAATCAGATAAGCATTTAAGAAGATAAGAATGCTTAAAGTAGATAGTCTGACACCAGCGAGTCAATAGTAATGATAACCCCGCAATCCCGAGCGCCAAGGGAAGAACACCATTATTTCCATTCTTAAAGTCATTAGTATGCCCGGCCGGGAATTGAACCTACAAACTCCCGTAGCTAAGGCGGACACTCTACCACTACAATACTGAGGCGAGCTTGGTAGAGGGCCACGGTTGTACTACTTGTGCCAGTTTATTTGTTGTAATTGTAACTGTTGTACAAGAATATGATTAAACCTTATACTATATGCCTATATGGTATAAAAATGTCCCGTCCCCTGGCGGCCATGTTTTTCAATGGATCGTAATAATTTTATCAATCTCAGTAGAACCAGATTCTTTTTCAAGTCGGGCAAGTAATATTTCTTAAGTTTTTTACTTTATGTTGTCTTAGCAAACATAGTTTACTATGGACTTCTTTTAACAAACTCGAAAGAAGACCACCTATGGAACATTCCCATGAAGTTATTTTGAAATTAAGTCAATTGTTTTAGTAATGGAATATGTTTGTAGGGAACGCAAGAAACGCAAACGGAGGGATGATGCCGGATGGTGAGTGATTACTTTAGCTCACACCGCACTTCGTGCTCAATTGCACTAAAACACTTTATCCAGTTTATTTAAACGTACATTACAGTAGTAATGTTGTGTTGTCATTTGTTTTAGGAAATGATGTTATTAGTAGCATTATTGTACTCGTACGTGCGGGAAAAAACAATGTCTGCACCATTTTGTTAAAGATCCAAATGGGCACGTGTTTACAGTTCTCGAAACCTTCTATGACTATTTAGCAGTGCAAAGCCAGATCAGACTGTGCGGATGCGATGGCTTATTTGGATAAATATTGATTGTAAATGCCTTACGGTCGGTTTACGCAGAGGGCCTGTCAAAACGAAACAAAAGGTTGGTGATACGTCTACCATGTGAGTGATTGTATAGTAAGTAGCACATGTATAACTGTTATTGTTTGGAAATACCTGTATCTTAGCAAGTACATGTCAAATCATTTATAGTTATTCCATTGCCCATAAAGTGAAGTTATTCCAGCAAACATCTTTTTAGAGTATTTTGTTAAAATGACAAATTAGTCACAACGAGCAAAATTTATTTCTTCCACAATGTTTAATCATCCACTTGTTATATACACCACCATACATATAGGTTTCATACCTTATATGAATGTGCATGAACGCATTATTACTATTGGCAGACAGACGGATTGGCGGATAGTGGGTTAACCTTTTGTCCAGTTCGATGAAAAAACTAAAATACTTTTATATCATCTTGAAGTCTGTAAAGATGAATGACTGCTTCTAACACGAGCACAGGCAGCAAGAAAATTTTCTATTTGGACATAGAGGTTCGTTTTCATCCATATAACGATCATAAGGTAAGACTCAATATAAAGGGGTTCAGTCATGATCAAACGTTTTGATATGGTTGTTTCACATTAATAAATAATCCACCGCGGTGGCAGTGTATTGGTCAGCATTGAAACCGGTCGGTCATACTTCGAATCCAAGCAGTTATAGGAAGGAACCTCAAATAGTTTACGTCATGTCGTAATTATCTACCATAAAACAACGTGATCATGTGACCTATCGTTGTAATCCAACAAAAGCATTAACAAGTCGCTACGATATGAGCTGTGCTCCAGGATTGATTGTTGGCATTTTCAACAATTTGTCAGTCATATCACGGCGACCAGTTAACCTACTTATGTGTGTCCTAGCTTTCTCACACCAGTACTCCACACACAATTATTTCCAAGCATTTTGCTGCTTTTCCAGGTTACAATACATTTCCATGTAAATCGACGAGTTTCAGTCCTCAATTGTCACACTTTTTAAGCGTTTCTTATGTACAACACTAATATCATCGGAAAGCATTCCTTCTACGCTTTAAAACGATCCAAAGAAAGTGGGGATAGGGTGGGGGGAGGGGTCATGCATTATGCAAGAAAGAACTCACCAGGCGAAAATGGTTACCGTCATTTTGGACTAAATCGGGCCCGGACAAAACCGGTGTTTAGCATTCTCTACTTACACTTTCAAACAAGGTAAACATAATGAAAGTGATCAAACCAATCATTTCCAGTGCATCCTATACACATTCACAATGCATTTAAACACAAATGTCATATATTCAATACATTCAAGTGATGGTATACACTCATTTTTACGGAAACAAATTGGTTTTTTAGGGATTTTTTAGGGACCTTAGTAGCGTAATTTAACCTTCACATAGACTGTTAGCCCATTGGTGGAAGACGAATCACAGTGACTTTTGTCAAACGTCGGAAAGAATCTTGGATGAGCAGAGCTTCGAACTCACAACCCCTTGATTGACATCCCGCGTCGCTACCGACTGAGCTACCGGGGCTCGGCAGAAACCAGATCGATACTGCCTTACAGAAGTTCCTTTCAACAGTATACGACTAATTTGTGATTAGGGCAGAGATAGATCAGTCTGCGCGGATGCGCTGCCTGTGTTTGATCTACACGGCCGTTCGCCATTTATATAATATGTTATCTTATATAAACCATTCCCACATACAACACATTTGCAGCAGACGACTTTGAACACATCTTGGCAAAACTAAAATGATCTCTATAAAAGAATGTATGATAATTAAATACAGTTCAAAACATTTTGGTAAAAGGAGTAATTGTTCATTAGAAGCAGTTTCTCAATTTGTCGCACCGTTTTCAAAAATCATCTGCTGCAAACATTATTTTCCTGGCTTTCTCTCATCAGTACTCCACACAGCATTATTCCAAGGCAACTGGCTACCTTCCCGATTAAAGCTTTACGCCTGTTGGTGGGAGCGGATTGACTCTATTCACAGCGACTTTTCTCAATCATCGGAATTTAAAATCCAAATAAAACTATAACATACGGGTGCGTATATTGCGAGGATAGCTTTATGTCCTGAAACAAGAGATCCAAGACGGCTTTAAAGGATCACCTGAGTCATGGTATAGTAGTATTTACGTAACTGCTAACTTCATGACATAGTGTAATGACTCATGAAACAGAAAACCCACAGGAAGCGAAAAGTGTCTGTCCGGGTTAGCCTGTGCGGCATGCTTAGGTTGATCCGGATCGATACTTTACGCAGAGTCTCCAGTGTTTGTTTTCTCGCGGAACAGCTATCATGTATTGAACAATTCAGGTAGACGTTAGGTCACGTTATCGTCACGTTTTCGAAATCGAATCATACGATTCTTTTTCAATATATATAGATATAAATATATATAAAAATTGAGGCGTAAACAAACACGTTTGTACACGCTTTTCCCTTTTCACAACAGCAAAAAAGGAAAATCGTTTACAAAAGAAAAGAAACTTCCAATGTACTTTTTTATGATAATAAAATAGCGTTTCAGATAGTGAAAACAAAATAACGGACTGTACACCTCAGAAGATAATCCCTTAAGTATACATAGAGTAAACAAATTAACTGAGATACACATGTATTCAACTTTGATCTAATCATTGTTTACATTAGCCATTGATAACAAATTGTCTTAGTTAAATGTAGAAAAACGAACACAACCGTATCGGGTTTTCATTTTTTAAATAAAAATAAAATAGTTCAATGATGTCAAAATAGCACCAACATTAGGACACTATTTAGTATGAGTTAACGCACGAATATGGGTGTTTACGGGTTCGAAATTCAGAGGCGTAAATCTTGCTTCACCGAGACAGCAGTTACTTCACGAAAGGGGAGAAGTACAAGATATCGTAAACACTGAAATAACTGAATTGTATGTTGGAAAAGTACCGACATCAGCGTCATTTTTGGTGTTTTGACTTAGATATATATGTATTCACCTTTTATCTAAACATTGTTTATAATCGTTATTGATACAAATTGACACTAGCTTTTATAATGGGAAAACGAACAACACTGTATCGGTTTTTTACTTTTTAAACAAAAATAAAATAGTTCAATGATGTTAACTTACACCAACGTTAAGACACTGTTTAGTATTAGTTAACGCACGTACATCGGTGGTTACGCGTTCGAAATTCAGAGACGTAAATCTTGCTTACGTTGCAGAAAGGGAAAAGTATCAGATACTGTCATCGCTGTTATAACTGAATTGTACGTTGGAAAAGTAACGATGATACGCTAATTTTAAAATAACGGTTGTTTTACGGCTCACATTTCCCATCTATATAACAGATGACTCGATCAACAGTCTTCAAACACCATTGGAAGTAAAGGGTAGGAGTAGGAGCAGAAGGAGAAATAAACGGAGGAGAGGATAGCTCCTTCATACATATTCATCTGATCAATGAAATAGTCTTTTAATTTATAAATTAAACAAATCTGATAACTGATGTTGATCTGTAATTGTTCAGATATACCACAATGAAAGTGTCTTGCCAACTTTGTTCAAAGTCAGTTTGCGTAGAATGTGGCGTTTAAAAGAGTATTCACCGAGCTATGTTTCGAATTCGTAACTCATTGATTGGAAGTTCACTGTGTTAACCCTTGAGTTACTATGGGATTGAGAATCTTATCATCATGTTTTGCGATAGTTAATGTAAACGAACGATGGTAATTGAATTAACGATTAGGTTTTTCGGATTAAATTGCTTATACGACTTCGCGAATATTATTGTCCTGGTTCACTGATTAATCTTTGTTTTCACCGTTTAATAAAAAACCCTATAATATCGGTTTCTGTAATTTTGTGATTTTACTGTGTAACCAATCATTAGCGGAAAATCGCTTACGTGTATTTCAAGTACATTTTGAGGTGACGTTATTTTCCACAAATAATCGTTGCCCGAACATTGATAAACAAGGATAGTGGTTACGTAGCTTCGTTATAGCGTACATGGTCCGATCGTTTCTGTTTTTACTATAAATAAATGATGTTTCACGAAAGGGGGCGGGGCTTACGATGACGTCAGCTTTCATCAATGGGTTTAAAATGACAGGAATGTAGTGATACTACCTCACAGAAGTTCCTTTCAACAGTCTACGAACTAATGTGTTAACAGGGCAGAGATAGATCAGACTAAGCAGATGCGCTACCTGTTTGTGATCAACACTGCCAAACTCCACATTTATAACATGTTTTTTCTTATATAAACCTTTTCCCACATACAACAAATTTGCAGCAGACGATTTTGAACACATCTTGGCAAAAAATACATGATCTCTATGAAAAAGTATAACATTTGAATAGAGTTCAAAATATTTTGGCAAAGGGAATACTTGTTCATTATGAGTAATTTGTCACACTGTTTTAAATATCGTCTGTTGCAAACGATATTTTCCTGGCTTTCTCTCACCAGTTTTCCAAGCAGCATTATTCCCAGGCAACTGGCTACCTTCCCATATATAGATGTACGCCTGTTAGTTAGTTGGAGCCAATTGACGCTAGTCTCAGTGACTTTTCTCAATCATCGGAAAAAATGGCCGAGTCGGGGTTCGAACTCATGACCCCTTGATTGATAGCCCTCGCCGTAAACAACCATGCCTTTAAGGCTCGAAGCGGTCAATGCTTACAATTTCCACAATCAATACATTTTCAAGTTTAATTTACATTGGGCTTAACGTTAAATACCAAAATAAAACGATAACACTTACTCATAACAAAAAAAACATCCGAACGCATGAATGCACATATACATTGCGAAATATTTCACACTCGCGTTTTCGTTATGTACTAGATTGATAATACACTTAGGATAATATGATAATAGATCTTTATACCTTTCACCTTTAGTGAACGACTTTTAAACTCTGCAGCAGCAGTACTTTTATTGGAAGCCTCCAGGAGGCAGCTTCCTGTAGGAATGCCTAGAAATTTAGCACAAGGAGAATGTTTAGACCTGCCAGTGTGACCACATATCAGGTTTTCTCCGTGTTCTTACTAAGTACATTAGTCTAAGGTAATGTCTGGTACAAATCCTTTACACGAAAAATTTGGGACAAAATGATAGATTTTCCGTATTTGTTATGTGTGGATAATCCAAATTAATTGGTGGGTATACCGATAATCCTAATATATTATATATCTCATAATTGAAATAAAACGGAATGCGGTGCAAATAAGACATAATGGACATTTTTTATCAATTAATCCTTTCCCACAAACGGCAAATCTGTACCAGACAACTTTGAAACCGTCTTGGCAAAACTGTGTACAACACTCTTATGGTTGATTAGATTTTGACACTATTTCATCAATGTTCAATCATGTCACGGTCAAAACTTGGACATCTTGCTAAATGAAGGTATAATTTATAGACATAAAGTAGAAAACATTGTAGTAAAAGGATAAATTCCTTGTGAGCAATTTCTCCTTTTGTCACAATGTTTTCAAAAGTTGTCTGCTGTAGCAGCTTTAAAATGCATATGTTTTACGAAAATGGTTAACAAAATATGTACTTTACCCACCTATTCAATTGTACATTTATTGTTTCATTTAGAAACTTAACAGTGAAAGAATGGCCGCTTTAAGATTAATGTTGACTGTACGAACAGTGTAGACGTGTGCACATTTTCTCTGTTGTCAGTGTTTCGGATTACGTTAACATTGAAATGCGTTTCCTTGAATTTCTAAATGCTTATCAAGACAAGAGTTCACATTATTGTCGTTCACTCGAGATTGTGCTTTTGTAATCCGATATCTTTGATTTTCAATTCAAATTCAAATTCAATTTACAATAATGTAAACTCTTACCATCATTTATGGAGCTTTCTATGTTTTGCACTTGATTATTTCAAAGTCTGTCATCATTGAAATCGTTGTGGCAAATCGAGAAATTGCTCATATTGTGTTGCTATTCTTATATTACGTATCTATGATTATGACTTAACGTGGAAGAAATGTGCGCTAAGATAGGATTTCAAATATGTGAAACCCAGATCTACATATACACCTAAAAAAATTAGGTTTGAATTTGCTTTCATTCAAATTCAAAAGTTTAAAGATATATATCGTTTCCATGTACAAAAATAAGAATATAATTGTCTGTGTATAGAAGGTATTCTATATCTGAAATTAAGATATAAAATAAGCTCGGTTAAATGTATGTATGAAATGAAATATTTTGATACTTCATATTCATATTTGCTTATATGACTTGTTTTGGGTAAATATAGCAGTAGACCAAAACGGGAATTCAAGTACATTATCTCTGCTCTTATTAAAGTATGATGTTTTTCCATATTTTTCTTTTGAACATCATGTCCAAATGACATTGTTCATGCTTATATCCAGGAAATGATCAGTCCATATATAGGTATTAGTTAAACTGCTTCTACAGGCTCGTTAAGCAATAACACAGACGTTTCAGATACGTTACTGTAAATACTCAGACTGTATTATCTAGTCTGCTTTAACATCTTCTTACAATGAAATATTTACATTATATTACCAATATCATATTTATAAATTATTTAGCCACTAACGTCGGACCTTTGTATCCTTATGCTCACTAGTCATAACTGACCCATTAACTCAATGCTAAAACGAACAATCACTTCCATTTCTGGGCGGAGAAAGAGAAAACTATTCAGTATAAATCAAGCAATATAACAGCTTTTACTTTTTGAAGAAATATTACAAACTTTGCAGTATAAACTTTACAGTATGAAGCAATATCAGAGGCCTATTACAAGAAACAATTGCACCTGGTGGAGTAGGTTGAGAGGAGGTTGAATTAAAATAGCTTGCAGTGATTGATCAATAATAATGTAGATCTAAATATAATAATAGAGTGAAGCAGACTCAACCGATTGGCCAATACAGGCCACTTTCTAGCAGCTTCTTTTGATTGGTTTAATATGAACAAGACAGGCGCACTTTATGTTTGTAAACGGGGAGTAGATTTGATCTACTAATCAATAGTCAATCATTTGAAGCCATACAAAACCATAACAAATATTGCAGTAGATCGTTTCGGCCAAGGGGGGTTCGAAGAAGGGTGAAGTGAGTGATGACAAAGTCAGGCTATGTGAAAAGGACATTTTAATAAATGTCGAAGAATTCTTGTGAGTCATGTATGACCCACTTAGTCAGTAATACAAAAAGAACATTCACTTTCTATTCTACGAATTTGGAAAAGTATCTGCGAAAATGGAAATGTTATAGTTTATTGTTAAGATGAAATAAACTATCTTAGGTAGACTGGAATTCTTTGAAATCGGACAATGTCGAATTGTGGATACTCTCTGTTCAAACATAACAAACACCATAACAATTGTAATATTAATCGTGCACCACCCCCCCCCCCCCCAAAAAAAAAATAAACTCGTCCGCTTATCTAAAGAAAAGTACTCTATTGCGCTTGCTGACAAACTTAAATCGGATAATCTTACAGCCCTAGATTTGTGTAAAACTCGCAAATCTTTTATGACACCTGACAACTCCTCGTCTTCAATTCCACCTCTTACTAATCATATTACTGGTAATTTAGAAATTGACGAACTGACTAACAGACACCATTCTGAATAATCATTTTGTACAGCAGACTTACGTAGATGATTCTAATGATGAACTACCCAATGTAAGTTGTACAGTGGATTAGTCTATACTTACAACGGTTTTAATTCTTCAAGAAGAAGTCCCTGATTCATTAAAAAGCCTTTCTACTGGTCTTTAAGTGACAAGATCGTTAAACACCATCTAACTATCGTCCGATTTCTTTGTTAAACACGTTGGAAAAGGTTTTTGAGAAAATATTTCTTTAAAACTTGTTAAAGGTGTTTAACATTTAACGTGACACTCAGTTTGTTACCTTGTGTCAGTCAAGGGTTGATGCCAAGGAATTCCATGGCAAATCAGTTGACCTATTCTCTTTAACTGACTTTGTCACGTTTTGGATAATGGCCTTTAAATTCGTGTAATTTTCTTTGGTATATGTAAGGCGTTTGAAAAGGTTTGGCACCGCGGTCTCCTTCATAAACTTAAAGTCGTTTGTATGATCTCAAATGGTTTTCGGATTATCTTTCGAATATATTTCAACGTGTCGTTGTTCCTTGGGCAATGTGAGATTTTCCTGAAATTACTGCTGGTGTTCCACAAGGCTCGATTATTGGACTTGTCCTATGTCTTGTCTATATCAATGACATAGTAACCGATATAGGTTCTAATATAAATCTTTGTGCTGATGGTACAAGTTTGCATGTAATTATTGATTCGCCTAGTGAAGTTGCACCCAGGTTGCAGGATAATATCACAACAATATGAAGATGGACCAATGCATGGCTAATTAATTGTAATCCATCTTAGTCTGAATCTTTAATTATATCAAGTAAAAGGCACCAGCCTGTTCATCAGGATGTGTCAATGCACAATTTAGTTATTCCCTCGGTTGATCAATACAAACATCTCGGTGTCATTATTTCAAATGATGGCTCCTCGCATCATTATATACAAAGTACCAAACAAAAAGCATGGACAAAATTTAAAACAATGTAAAAATTACAATCAATTCTAGATAGAAAATCACTTGAAATTATCTATAATCTGTTATCAGACCTGTATTAGAATACGCTGTTTTAATTTTGGAAAATTGTACGCAATATGAAGATCATGATCTTGAAACTATTCAAAATGAGGCTCCCCGTATTGTTACCGGTTGCACTAAACCTGTCTCTCGCAATGAACTTCATCAGTAATCTGGAAAGGAGATACATTGATTTTATTTTCTAAAATGATTAAAGGTATTGTCCCGGATTATGTTTATACCTTAGTTTCGTACCAGAACTTCTATTAGACTAAGAAACAAAGACAGTCTTCTAAATCCTCGCAGCAGAACCTAACTTTATAACAATTAGTTCTTACCATCTACTATCTGCGATTGGAATTATTTATCGATTGAAATTTGAAATCTAGAAACTGTTAACTCTTTCATTATTATAGTTTAACTTCACAAAAAAAAATGTTTTGTCAAGGAGACAAGTACAATAGAAGATATTCCACACACGCTTAAGAACAAATTGCAGTGCACTCAACCAACATTTAGATAACAAAAATATTGTAAATTCGCCTCTTTGCACATGTGGAAATGTAAATTTATTTCTCACTATTTCTTTAAATGTAATTATTTTTAATGAGCAAGGGACGACACTTTTTAACTCTTACATGCCACAGAAACATCAATATCACTTCAGAATACTTTGCATAGTTTGCAAGGTAATAACTTATTGGATTATACAACTTACATGATTATATTTGAAGCTGTCTATAAATACATTTCGGACACAAACAATTAAATTAGCAGTACCATGTAACTGGTCTTCACGTTTGTTATTAACTTCTTCTTTTTAATTTGAAATGTGTGCCTGCTTGTTAAATTGTAAACAAAAAACATGGAGAGGGACATTATTAAATTTAAACTATCGTCCCAATCCAGTTTATTAAACTGTAATATAATTATTTTTTATGTGAATATTGGAAATAAAATATGTTTAAAGTAAATATTTCGGAAGAACAAGAGCTAGTATTGTCGAGAACCGCTCACACTGCTCCGTTAAGATAAATGACAGCGTCTTATATTAGCTTAGACTTTTATTCTGGAGACGAACTAGAGTGTCAGGGAGACTTATCTCTATACAAGATCATCAGACAAGTCTATATGTATTTTAAATGACTTTTAGTAGTTGTTCATTTCCTGTATCAGAAGCATACATAACAAAAACCTTTTTTTTTTTATCTTAGCAGAACAATACGCACTTTCAACGGTATTTCGGTTATATCACGTCGGTAATTTCACCAAATGTTTGTTTCCTGGGTATTCGCACACAACACACTTCCAAGACAACAAACTACGTTCCCCAAAGGCGATTTAGCCCATTGGTGGAGCAGGCATGATACTACTAGTAGTAGTGCAATTAGTTTTGCCAATTATCGCAAAAAATGAATAGCCGTGTTGGGCTTCGAACTCCCTTGGTTGATATACCACGTCATCTTTGGGCGAAGGGTGTTGAAGCACTTCGAAGTTAATAATAGCTCCATTTTTGACGATGCTTCACTTCTAGTATATATAAATGCGCTACATTTGGTTGGAGCCTTATACATTAAATCCACACATATCAATCCGCCTTCCCGATTAAATGTACAATAAATGAATATGTAATAGAATAGAATTATCTACTACTATATTGATTTATGGGGAAAATGTAGTAGAAGCTTGTTTTCCTTAATAGTGAAAACTTAAAAAATATTCTAGTCTTAATATAATTGCCCAATTAAAAAAAAAACAACAGCGTGTTCAAATATTCCTTGGATTGTTCGAATTATTCCGATCCGTTGAAAAACATAGCCGCCAGGAGGAAGATCTTGTTTTCCTTATATGTGCATAGTGAACATTTCAAAAATCTTCTTGTCCAAAAGTATTTCCAGATTTTAAAATTAATTTGCCACTAAATGGTCTTTGGGTGACCCTCCAACACGATTGTTCAAATTTTTCATATCCGTAGAAAAGCATGTCAGCCAAGTGGCGGAGCTTGTTTTCTTTAAATGTATATAGTATGAAAGAAATTTCATAACACTCCACTACGTAGCTCTTTTATGGAATTTAATATTTGTTATTCTTTTTATACAATTTTTCCTATTCTGGAACTGAAGCAAAAACAGAAATAAAATCTCCTTCCAGCTGTACTGTCAGTACTTTGATTGTATCTGATAGGATCCTGTTCCGTCTTTTCAGATTGAATGATTTGGCTTAAATGTAATTTTCTTCATTTTAAAGTTATATGACGGAGGCCAGTTTACCTACTCGTGTATGGTCTTGCATTCTCACACCAGTACTCCAAACAAGTACTCCAAACAAGTAATTCCAAGTAACTAGTTTATTTTCTACAAAGACTGTTACCCCATAGGTGGAAGACGAATGGCGCCTATCGCAATGACTTTTGTAAAACGTCAAAAGAGTGTTAACCGAGCTGGGTTCAGATCTCACAACCCCTAGATAGACAGCGCGCGTCAACCGGGGCTCGGCCCCCGTCTAATCAGAATAGAACCGTCTAACAAATTTATCTACACGTTTTTAGCATCAACTTCTCCAGTAGCCATTGCTTCGCAATCTTCTGTAATTTTTATTTTTTCGCCTGAATGGGTATGATAATATACAATTATGGCTTTTCAGCTGTTATACATGATGTGATATATCAACATCATGTATAACAGCTGAAAAGCCCATAACTGTTTTATTATATAACCCTCAATTTACAACATAGTAATTCTGTAGCGTACGGATAAAGGCGAAGGATATTAATAGGCGGCTCGTTGGATTCCCCGGTCTTCCCTTGTTACTATTTATTAAACTGGAGCATATCAGAAAAAAACCAGTGCATATCGCAAGATATGTTTTCTAAAAAGTTACTTTTTAGTTAATGAAAAAGCGTCTATTTATAGGTTATATAATAAAGTGTGAGCCTAACCAGAAATACCTGTGGAGTAAATTTCACCAAAGCGTGAATTAATGTGTATCAAATATCACTTAAGTCCGACTGCTTTCGTCCAACGAAGCTCCTTCCTTTTAAGATTCGTTCAATTTGTAAGAGCTTAAAAAGACCAAACCAGATAATAGTGGTATTGTATGAACTCGAACAGTGTTCCATGTTAAAGTGATGATCCAGGTGTGTAAAGTGTAATAGATAGTAATACGCACATTGCTGATGATATGTGAATATACGGAGCAACGATGCGTTGACATTTACGAAGCAAATAGAGATAGTGAAATCATTAAAACGCGTATTTTACCACAAGCGCTACATATGAACACTTATCCCCAAAAGCAACGCATTTGACTCATGGACAGAATACGCTATAGACGATTTGTAACGCCTCTGCAGCAGGCGGCCTTTTGTAAACATAGTGACAAAAGTAGAAATTTTTCATAAACAAAATCAAAGTCATCTGCTGAGGAATTGTCATATGAGTGAAAGGGTTAATTTGGACATCGCATCAATGTAAGATTATCGCATATATTACAATGTATAGATGTCGGCATAGTTTCGCCCGTACGAACAGTATTTTAGTTCAACAACTATGTCTGTTTATCAATTTAATCATTTGTCCAGTATATCTATTCATTTAAACTTTTAATAGATGTCTTATTCAAGCGGGTCTCCAAGGCATATCACAATAAGAGATCGATATATGGCACGGTATATCGATCTTAAAAGGAGGCTTAAAACAGCATACAAACACACAAAACAAACTACCTATGAAGGCTTGATGTATAAGTTTGCTGAGGTCCATTTAAGAAAGGTTATTCAGCTCTGTTTTCCCCACAATCTCTCTCTTAATATTAAAGCAAACCCTATGTTGTGGGTACTCACTAACGATTCTTTTGAGTACTTACAACATAGGGTTAGAGGGTCAAATAAGAATTTTAGAACATGCAAAACGCAATAAAAGATCGATATATTTACCTTAAAAAGAGGCTTAAAACGGCATACGGTTATTCAGCTCTTTTCCCCACAATCTCTCTCTTGATATTAAAGCAAATCCTATGTTGTGGGTACTCACTAACGATTCTTTTGAGTACACACAACATAGGGTTAGAGGATCAAATAAGTATTTTAGAACATGCAAAACGCCCCTCATCTAGAGCCCTGAGTTCGTCAGTGGTTAATTAATTAATTAATTAATTAAATACACAAACAAACCCATTTGATTGATTGTCATTTATTTAACCTTAGTATAGAGAAATATTCCCTAAATCTTTGCTCTCTATACTTTTGTCTATAAACTATGCGTTACAAGAAAAAACAAAACAATATTAATAAACTAAAAAATGCTTAAAAAAAACCTATTATAACTTACCATAGACACTATTTCGCTTACTGATCCACACAATGTTTTAAGTATTATGCTAATATTGCATTGCAATATTAAAATGTAAATATTTCATGTCTTGAATGCTCACGTACCGTACCGTGAATGTATTAAAGTTTAATAAATAGATAGCTGTATTTGCTAAACCTGTATATCAGAGACTATTAAATGCCCTGACTCGTTTTGATGCATCTGAGAAAACGACTTTTGAAAGCATTGTGTCAAATCAAGGAATTTGCTCATAAGAAGTAATTTCTTCTTTTGTTCAATACATTTCATAAGGAATTGCACACAAATGTCCAGTGAAAATTAAATTGATGGACCTACAACAAGGTCAGTTCTTTGTATCTCTTTTACTGTCGAATTTCACGAAGTCGACTCTTCTATGTTCTAAAATTGAACCGCTTCATCTTTCGTCCAACAGGAAATTTGGTAAAATTTAATGTCTAAGTGCCAAGCAATGAAGATTTCAGGAGAGACAGCTCGTTACGAGCTGTTTCACCTGAATCTGCATTGTGTGCAAACTCCTTTAATTACCTTTGACAGCGAATGGGTGATTTATACAGAAAATACTCTACTGGGATATGTATACATGCAACCGATACTTCAGGAATACCAACATTACTCCAGGAGGAATACCAACATTACTCCAGGAGGAATACCAAAAGTACTCCAGGAGGAATACCAACATTACTCAAGCAGGAATACCAACATTACTTCAGAAGAAATACCAACATTACTCAAGCAGGAATACCAACATAACACCAGCAGGAATACCAACATTACTTCGGAAGGAATACCAACAGTACTCCAGGAGGAATACCAACATTACTTCGGGAGGAATACCAACATTACTAAAGGAGGAATACCAACATTACTTAAGGAATACCAACATTACACCAGGAGGAATATCAACATTACACCAGGAGGAATACCAACATTACTTCAGGAATACCAACATTACACCAGGAGGAATACCAACATTACACCGGGAGGAATACCAACATTACACCAGGAGGAATACCAACATTACTTCAGGAGGAATACCAACATTACACCGGGAGGAATACCAACATTACACCAGGAGGAATACCAACATTACTTCAGGAGGAATACCAACATTCGTTCAGGAGGAATACCAACATTACACCAGGAGGAATACCAACATTACACCAGCAGGAATACCAACATTACTTCGGAAGGAATACCAACAGTACTTCAGGAGGAATACCAACATTACTTCAGGAGCAATATCAACATTACTCCAGGAGGAATACCAACATTACTTCAGGAATACCAACATTACACCAGGAGGAATACCAACATTACACTTGTGCAACAATGTCTGCCCTGCGCATCCAAGCCAAAGCAGTTCAAATCAGATACTGCTTAACGTTCGTGTGTTGAAACAGTCTATGACTAGTTGGCGAACAGTGTAGACCCAGATCAGCTGGGAATCCTGTTTTATAATCACCAGTAAGATACTCGCATGTAATATGCACCACTTGGTTCAATATTTAGGTACCATGTCGGCGGTGAAGTGTTAGAGCGGAAGCTAGGATTCGTTCCCCCGGCACGCGGGCTATCAATCCAATGGTTGTGAGTTCGAATCCCAGCTCGGTCAAAATACTCTCCGACGTTTGACGAAAGTCATTGTGCCAAGCGTCATTCGTCTTACTCACCAATAGGCTTACATTACATTCTCTGTGGAAAAGCAACCAGTTGCTTGGAAAGATTGTTGTGTGGATTATTGGTGTAAGAAAGCTAGGAATCACATGAATAGGTACACTGGCCGCCTTGATATGACTGAACAATTGTTGAAAACGGCGTTAAACCCAAATCAATCATTCATTCATTCATTCCGCCGCGCCAAGATCATGGTTCTAGCATTACGACTGACTCAGGATAAAAAGGACAAGTTATAATGTTAACTTACCCAGGACACGCCGTCATATACAAGTTGTAATGTTAACTTACCCAGGAAACGCCGTCATATACAAGTTGTAATGTTAACTTACCCAGGACACGCCGTCATATACAAATTGTAATGTTAACTTACTCAGGGAACGCCGTCATATACAAGTTGTAATGTTAACTTACCCAGGACACGCCGTCATATACAAGTTGTAATGTTAACTTACCCAGGACACGCCGTCATATACAAGTTGTAATGTTAACTTACCCAGGACACTCCGTCATATACAAGTCGTAATGTTAACTTACCCAGTACACGCCGTCATATACAAGTTGTAATGTTAACTTACCCAGGGAACGCCGTTATATACAAGTTGTAATGTTAACTTACCCAGGACACGCCGTCATATACAAGTTGTAATGTTAACTTACCCAGGACACGCCATCATATACAAGTTGTAATGTTAACTTACCCAGGACACGCCGTCATATACAAGTCGTAATGTTAACTTACCCAGTACACGCCGTCATATACAAGTTGTAATGTTAACTTACCCAGGGAACGCCGTTATATACAAGTTGTAATGTTAGCTTACCCAGGACACGCCGTCATATACAAGTTGTAATGTTAACTTACCCAGTACACGCCGTCATATACAAGTTGTAATGTTAACTTACCCAGTACACGCCGTTATATACAAGTTGTAATGTTAACTTACCCAGTACACGCCGTCATATACAAGTTGTAATGTTAACTTACCCAGGACACTCCGTCATATACAAGTTGTAATGTTAACTTACCCAGGACACGCCATCATATAATTAAACAATTATTAAAAGCGGCGTAAAACACCATACAAACTAACCAACCAATACGCTCGCATCCGAATAATCGTGTCTTACCGTAAAAACTTTTTTTCATAGACCTGTGTCAAACCCCGCACTGAAATGTCAACAAATCGGGACAATATGTTAACCCTTTCTTCATATAGACGCGTTCTAACGCCTCTGCAGTAGACGGCTTTTTGAAATTTGGCGAATAAAGAAGAAATTGCTCAAAACGAGAAATAAAACGAGCAATTTCTCCTTTTGCCACAATGTTTTCCACTTTTAGTCATAGGTTATCCATTCAGTTATAGAGATTTTCTTTTTTTTCTCACAAAATATGTTCAAAGTCGTCTGCTGCAGGATTGTCGTATGAGGCAAAGGGTTAACTGCGTGAATAATTCGACTGATCCTTTATTACAGTAAATGAACGATGACTTGCGAAAACAAACTTCAAGGTAATTATTATACCTATGGAATGATACCTGCCTGCACGTCCATTTTAAAGGATCAAATGATATAGTGGTTTTGTGAAGTTAAGTTTCTTTAAGCTCTTGAGACTTAAGATTGTAGATGAGATCAGACTGTGTTGATTCGCTGGCTGATCTGGCTGATCTGGTTCTACACTGTCTGCAAATGAATTATGATAGTTTTCGCAGAGCGCTGCTCGAAGCGTCTATTTGATGTAAGCTGTCGGTTTGCACCTATGCATTGTACGATATTTCTACTAAAGAGCTGTCAGTTTGCACCTATGCAATGTACGATATTTCTACCGAAGAGAAACGAGACCAATATGTTAAAATCGTGCGCCTTAAACAGTAGTTTTTATGTTTTTAAAATGTATTCTACTATTGTTAATGAATGCAAATAAAGCATTTTGTAGGTTTTTGTTTTGCACTGTATTATTATCCAGCTGCTTCTGGGATACTTGGACGACTGGGAGGCGATTGTTGTTGAAGATGCCGATCAGACTGAGTCATGATGCCAAAGCTTGTGTGGAACATTGCTGGTCCTACAGTCCCGTAGATCGAATTTTCCTGTGACGTGACACCACCCCATCTGTTTATCTCTTTCCCACACACATTACTTATGCAACAGACGACTTTGAAAACATCTAAGCGAATACACGGACAATCTCTATAAATGAAGGTATATTTACCGAAAAAGTTGAAAATATTGTGGAAAAAGGAGAAATTGCTCGTTTTGAGCAATTTCTCCTATTGTCACAATGTTTTCACAATTTGTCTGCTGCAGAGGCGTCAGAAAGCGTCTATATGTGGGAAAGAGTTAATTCATACATACAGAATTGCGTCTGACGAGTTGTCGTCTGTACCCTTTCCCACATAAAGACACATGTTGACGCTTTAGCAGCAGACGATTTTTGAAAAAAAAAACATTGTTGCAAAAGGAGAAACTGCTCGGTTTTGGGTTCGAACCTCAGCTCGGCCAACATTCTTTCTGAAGTTTGATAAAAAGTCATTGTGACAAGCGTCATTCGACTTCCACCAATGGGCTTGGAAAGTATGTTGTGTGGATTCCTGGTATAAGGAAGCCAGGAAACACATGAATAAGTGAACTGGTTTCCGTGATATGACTGATTTTTTTTTTTAAAACGGTGTTTAACCCCAGTCAATTTATCTAATTCATTAAGAAAGCTTTCTTATCCCCAATAGCGTCAATCAATCGGAATACCTCGGGGATGAATGGATGACGGAATTACCCGATGAGTTCCGATTGCCGAGGGATGATGATGGATGACGGCGGAATTACCCGAAGAGTTCCGATTGTAGCGTCAATCTAAATATATTGATTAGAGTCAGGGACTCTATCTATTGTAATATAGTGTCCTTGATTAGATTACTTGAAAACAAAGTAAACTCTAGATCCTTCAATAAGCCCAGTTGTCGTGGAAGAAAGTGGTGCAGAGGTAGAGCGTCGGTCTCTCATATCAAAGGTCCCTGGTTCGAGTCCCGCGATGAGCGGGTCCTGATTTTGGGATTTTTCCACACAAACGGCACGAGTACTGGTGAAGTCTCCAGGAAGCAGACATCGAGCGTGAGTAATATAAGCCCGGAGCTTGTTTCGCAATCGATGTAAAATAAATAAGTTTAAACTAAAGCCCAGTTTTTAACTCTATTAAATAGCATTATTTTCATTTTTCGAAATGTCCATATCTTTTTCTTACATGGTTTCTAACTCGTATGCTGCATATGAGCCGTCCCGCGAGAAAACCAACATTATGGACTCTGCGTAATGTATCGACTGAGATCAGCCTGCGCAGTCCGCGTAGACTGATCCGGGCCGACACATTCCGTCTCAGGGGGATAGAGGTATAGAGTAATAATTCCTGAGACAGACATTCCACAGGAGGCGAAAAGTGTCTGTCCGGGTTAGCCTGCGCGGCATACTTAGGATGATCCGGGTCGACACTTTACGCAGAGTCCACAATGTTGGTTTTCTTGCGGGACGGCTCAATTATAGTTTGTCTACACTTTGTGTTGTATGTTAAAAGATGCATCTAGGCTTGAATAACATTTAGACGGACAGTGAAGACTCTGGTGAGACTGTGCCTATGTACTGGGTCACGTGAGTCTTTCTGTGCGCAGATTAATTAAGACCCTATCTTCTCAACGGAATCCTTCTTGTTACCAAATCAAACTTGTTTTGTTGATACTCAAAAGACTCGTCTTTGAAAGTACCCCACCATAGGGTTTTAGATACAATACAATGTTTTAAGACATGAACTACGCATTTTATTAAGTCAAAGCTGTGATGAAGACCACCGTTGTATAGCAACTTCCTGTCTATATCAACCGAACTTTTAATTTCCTAATGACTCATTTTCTGCATAATTTACCCTGTAATTAAAGACTACCTGTGAACAAAGACCATATTGTTCGGTTCCCATAGGTGGTCTTTAAACACAGGTTGGACTGTATTAATATTCGGGTCACTACGCAATTATTTTAAAAAAAATAGTTTTTTTCAATAACGTAGGCTTCATGCCCATTTATACAAATTTACATATACATCATGAGTTCATGAAACATGAAGTGTTATATAGCATGAACGAAGGGGGGATGTGTAACTACAGGGAAATAAGTAAATCGCTTCTAGCGAGTTTAGGTCTTATCCCTTCCCCACGACCTTTAAACCCGTTCCCACATGCAACAAATCTGCAGCAGACGACCTTTTAACCCGTTTCCACATGCAACACATCTGCAGCAGACGACCTTTTAACCCGTTTCCACATGCAACACATCTGCAGCAGACGACATTTTAACCCGTTTACACATGCAACAAATCTGCAGCAGACGACCTTTTAACCCGTTTACACATGCAACAAATCTGCAGCAGACGACCTTTAAACCCTTTCCCACAGACAACAAATCTGCGCAGACGACATTTTAACACGTTTCAACATGCAACAAATCTGCAGCTGACGACATTTAAACCGGTTTCCACATACTAACAAATCTGCAGCAGACGACCTTTTAATCCGTTTCCACATGCAAAAATCTGCAGCAGACGACCTTTTAACCCGTTTCCACATACTAACAAATCTGCAGCAGACGACCTTTTAACCCGTTTCCCCATGCAACAAATCTGCAGCAGACGATATTTTAACCCGTTTACACATACTAACAAATCTGCAGCAGACGACCTTTTAACCCGTTTCCACATGCAACAAATCTGCAGCAGACGACCTTTTAACCCGTTTCCACATACTAACAAATCTGCAGCAGACGACCTTTTAACTCGTTTCCACATCTGCAGCAGACTAACAAATCTGCAGCAGACGACCTTTTAACCCGTTTCCACATACAACAAATCTGCAGCAGACGATATTTTAACCCGTTTACACATACTAACAAATCTGCAGCAGACGACCTTTTAACCCGTTTCCACATGCAACAACTCTGCAGCAGACGACCTTTTAACCCGTTTCCACATACTAACAAATCTGCAGCAGACGACCTTTTAACTCGTTTCCACATGCAACAAATCTGCAGCAGATGACATTTTAACCCGTTTACACATACTAACAAATCTGCAGCAGACGACCTTTTAACCCGTTTCCACATGCAACAAATCTGCAGCAGACGACCTTTTAACCCGTTCCCACATGCAACTAATCTGCAGCAGACGACCTTTTAACCCGTTCCCACATGCAACAAATCTGCAGCAGACGACCTTTTAACCCGTTCCCACATGCAACAAATCTGCAGCAGACGACTTTTTAACCCGTTTCCACATACTAACAAATCTGCAGCAGACGACTTTGAAAACATCTGGGAACAAACACGGATAAATGAGGGTATAATTACTGATATTTTTTAAAATATTGAATATTTTCAAAAGTCGTCTATTACAGTGGTATCAGAAAGTGTCTATGTGTGGGAACGGGTTAAAACATCCGCGTACTGTGAAGACTCGGATGAGCTTATTTATCCACCAGTATCTTCTTTATCCGACTTCATATATTTTAGTCCTAGATACATATTTTAACACAAGCAATATAATTGTAGCCACGTTAGCTGCACGCCACTTTACCTATATATGATCCGACCGCCACAGTTGTGTAGTGGTAGAGCGTCCGCCTTGGGAGCAGGAGAAGGCGGGTTCGATCCCCGACTAGGTCATACCAAAGACTTTAAAATGGTAGTAATGGCCACCCTCCTTGACGCTCAGGGTTTGTGAGGTTAGCATTACGACAGACTGGCTGGTGTCAGGATAAATGGACCAGTAGTACTGTTAACTTACCCAAGAAACGACGTGATATAACTGAAAACAAAATATTTGAAAGCAGCGTAAAACACCAAACAATCAAAAACAAAAATTATCCAGTTTCGGAGTGATAATGAGACTCCAAACTGATAGATGCGGTTAAAGTGTAAATACATTGTAATTACTCATTTGTATAGGTTAAAGTCTAAAGATTATTAACTTTTAATGGACCAACAGCTAACCGCACATATGTCTCAATTATCTTCTCTGTTTAATTGTGTACACTCTCTCCGTTTCGAGAGACTAACCGTATACATGCCTTCAACCAAATGTATGTATGATTATTTACGGTAAAATAGTTTGGGTTGAAAAACGATTTTTAAAAAACCAATCTGAAATAAAATGAAGAGGGAGTCGCTTACTAGTCCATATGTCGGACGTTATGAATATACCAAAAGGTTTTACAACACTGAATTAACAAGGGATTTAGGCCACGAAAACGGTTTCCTGCTGTTTTAATAAAAAAAACAAACATTTTGCGACACCTAAGGGAGACGATAAACGTTGATATAAGTCATCAAAAATAGTAGTTATCGTTCGTGTTTATATTAAACCATATGAGCCGTGTATCCCGCGAGAAAACCAACATTGTGGACTCTGCTTAAAGCATCGACCAGGATCAGCCTAAGCATGCCGCGCAAGCTTACCCGGACAGACACTTTACGCCTCCTGGGGATTTTCTGTTTCAGGAATCATGACTCTATATCTCTATCCCTCTAAGACGGAATCTGTCGGCCTGGATCAGTCTGCACGAACAGCGCAGGCTGATCTGGGTCGATACATTACGCAGAGGTCATTATATTGGTTTTCTCGCGGGACGGCTGATATCAGTAACGTTACGCGAAAATCGACCTTTTGATAGTTTGGACTAAACCCACTCCTCCTGGAGGTCTTTTACTTACAGACAACAGCCAAAGAATAGGAAAACAGATCAATTGCAATGCTTCCACATCCGAATATGCTATATTGACCAATGGAATCAAAGGAAATATTGACTGCTGCTAGTTTCAAAGGTCATCAGAGGAACAGTCTGGAAAGTTTATTTGTTCATAAATTATTGTATTTGTGTTGTTTTGTGGTATTCCTAAACAATCCAAAATATTACATAGCTTGACAGAAAAGAAAACCCATTTGAAAACATGTAATTGCACTAGGCTGTAACCCCCATTTTTCATTGAATGTGACGTTCTGTGCATTTCATTGGCCAAGCTTAGTTCTGAGTCAAAAGTAGATCAATCCGCCTTAACGGTATAAAAAGCAGAACGTCATTTCAATCCACACATTCTTTTTACCTCATCGATATCAACACGAATTTACGCAGAGAACTCACTAATGTTGCAGTTGATCTCACAAATATTGGGTATCGACTCTACAATATTCATCGCCAACTCAACGAAGAACAACCCAGACTGGATGTCACAATTAAACAACAGAAACCAGACGTGGTTTATTTAGGCGTACACTTGAAGAGAAGAGTTCATTGGGTTGACAATGACAAAGAGAAGACGGAGCAAAGTTTGTCCGATTTGTAGAACAAACTTTGGCTGTTGTCATGTTTAAAACAAAAGAAAAAAAACGGCCCTTTTCAGGGCCACCTCACAAACTTAGAAAGTTCAACTTTTCAAATTGTCATTGAAAAAACGACTAAGTCCAAATCCGTCAGTGCAAAGGGGGGAAAGAACGTTAACGATGCATGACTATTTTCAAAAAATGCCCCAGTTCCCCTTCGCTTTCCTCCTCTAACTCACAAAAAGTGCCCCAGTTCCCCCTTCGCTTTCCTCCTCTAATTCAAAATGCAGCCAGTCTGCCCTCCACAGGGAGGGTAGACTGGGGCATTCGAAAAATATGCCAAACTTTGAATTTGAAATTGCCCCAGTTCCCCTTCGCTTTCCCCTTTTCAAATCCCTTCTACAGGATTACTCCCTTACTACTTTGGTCCATTTTGCGTTGTTACGCACACAATTAATTACGCTGTATGTGTAAACCTATTTTAAATTGGACATTGTATTTTTACCGGTTTTCTCGAATTCTCAATATAGAACAAGAAGTGAAGAACAGTTATGAGTGTCATGTTAATTCTTTTCAACAATACACAGGTGCACGCTAATTTGATCCATATTGTTGTATTGCGTAAACATTCGTCTACAATAAAAGTATAGTTTTAAATTATTCGTCACACTTTAAATACTTTTTTTCAATTTTGATTTGTCTTCTATATTCGATTTTAATTGGTTGACAGTTTGATATTGGTAAAAATGTATATTGTGATAAACCTTTACGTCGATACAATTTTTACATATATTCGAGTTTAGTGGACCGAATATTCTGTCAACGTGTGAAGATTTTAACAAAACGGAGCAGATGTACTGGCTGATCTAAACCTACAGTGTAACGAAATCCTAACTTAAAATAAAGTCACCACATCATTGCGAAGCAGTCATATGGGATGCCTTGCCTTAATTGGGCGTGTTCCTAGTACTAATTAGTCCTAGCACGTGCCATTTAGCAGCATTGTGAATTGGTCTGATCCTCCAGGATGTTAGAAAATACTCCATTGCTTGTTGGATTCTATTTTCCTGTGTGAATATCCATCCTAACAAATTGTAGGCTGTTTCAAGATGTCCAAGGGTTTTATCTCTCGTCACAATATGAATTAAGTTGTCGATAGCATCTTGTTTATAGACGGGCTTATTTGTTTTTGAATAGAGGACATACTGAAGGAAGTACAGGTAAACCTTAGAATCCACAACAATCCAATCAAACCACACATCACGGTCTTCATCCCTAGATTCAGCTGGTGTATTGACCGAACGATACATCTCATAGTGTAATGCTGGAGGGACAAGGTTTGCTTGATAAGGTAGAAATGTTGAACATCCAGTGGTACAGGTGCTCGCGTACTCTTTGTTTTCAATACGTTGTGACCTCAATATTCGTACTTGTTCATTAATTTCTTCATTAAAATATATTTCTTTAACATGGCAGCCACACACTGAAATAACATGTGATTTTAAAGACGTTTCACATTTAAGAAGAATCCTCTCACAAATATCATGCCTTTCACTCTGTAGATAATAGCTTGCGACTATTAAATATGAGGAAATAATGTCACAGTCTTTACTTTCTTCTATGTAATACTCAAACTTGCTAAACAATATTCTTAGTCGATCCGCGTTTCTGGTCGCCAACATGATGCTGGCGATACATTGTGCTATTTGAAGGCGTAAGTATGGGATGAAGTACCCTATTGATAATTTTGTCTCTTCCTCCGTATGATCTTCTAAACAATCGGTATTCATAAGATAGGTTTCAATTGAGTGTAATTCTAAAACAGCTTGATCAGCTGATCTACTTCTGCACAACATAAGACATTGATACTCGCGTGCTTTTAACACCATAATAAATTGTATGTACTGGTATAGTGAATTTTCAGATACTGTTTCTCGTTGAACTCTCATTATACTTGGTCCAGGCCCAAACAATACAACGAACAACATCTCCCAGATGTTATCACATGTCAATGACCATAGAAAGCTACACCAGTGTTCTAGCATGTCCTCTAAGACATTCTGTACCTGTCTAAGGGTTCTGTTCCCAAGCCTATCAAACATGTTCTCATCCGGAACAAAATAATTTGGGCAACGATTCTCTTTTACCCAGTGCAATAGTATTTTAATACAAAAACGTATACATTCTAAAAAGTTTCCACGTCTCCAGAATACGCAAGGAGTTTTTTCAATTGCATATAATATACATGTTTTGCAGTTATAAGAAGAAATAGATTTAGGAGCACGTTTATCTATAATATCTTTCTTTATTATCTTAAGAAAAACGTAACATTTGTGCTGTGTAGAGTTAAGACTAGCCATGAGTTCACGTTCCTGAAGTGAAAATGAAATTCTCCATTCAATCGATCCATTTTGACTTGATGGGTGATTTATTCCCACGAAGAAACATCCTGATTCTTTCAATATTTTGATTTGTGCTTCATTTAACCGATCGCAACTGACAACCCTTCTTAACCAGGATTTAGCACAGCTAGGGATGTACTGACATTTTACTGCAGAAACTATGTCTTGATCTTTTTGTCCTTTTACACCTGAACATGTCATAGCAGGACCATTTTGCTCTGAGAACATATCATCACGATACTTAATTCTTTCTAAACAAATCCTGCCGTAGTAGTCAGATCTTAACATCTGATCTGTCAGGACTGAAGGGTCAATGTTATGAATTGTAGTGAAAAGACGATTAATTGGAAATTTATCTTTGACCAGTTGTAGTTTATAATATCCAGGTTTTGTGGTCTCATCTGTTACCATGATAAATGATGGACCGTGTTGTGGTGAATGAAAGATACTATCTACAACAGTTGGATCATAGCAGATTAGTATGTCTTCGTCGGAGTTCAGTCCTGGTGTTGTTGTACCCTCACAGTTACTTCCGAACATGTATATTTTGAAAGGTTTGTCACCCAATAAGCCTATAATATGGGTGTACAATATTTCAACTATTATTGCATTTCCTCTATATATGTCCCTTATCTCCTCAGAAGCGCCGATCCAATCTAGAATTTCATAAAGACGGAGTGACAAATTGCGATATTGTGCAGCCATCTTGTGGAACTGTGAACTGTAAACAGAAACGACGTATACTGTATCACACTTGTAAATATAAGACGTAAAGTTTTCGAAAATATAAGGATGAGTTAATCAACTTTACACTTTAAATGATCATGCTACATTAACGAACATTGACATTGACTAATCAGACCACAAACAAAGAACATTTTAATATATTAATTCGGTCATAAAACAATTTACCTCTATCAATTAATTGAGATAATATAAATATCTGTTCTGCTTTATTCTTAATGACGAAATTATAAACAAGAACTGCGACAAACAAAAATGGGGTATTGAGAAATATGTATGCAGTGAAGTATGTACATGTACACATGCTCTGTCTGGCCAGATCCTCACATTTCTGCTTACATGTTATACATAATTATACTGCCTTATGACATAATAATGAGTCGCGGTAAGCGATTTGGGGTCCTAATGCGGCTGCGTACTCTTAAGACTAGGTTGATTTTGTACACTCACATTCCCCCTTTTTACACTAACTGTATCTCCTCGCCTGACTCATACATACCGTTTTGTATAGTATAATTGCTATGTATTATACGTATACATATATCTATTCTTATACTTAATAAACAATAACACAAGTGAGATGTTAATCATTGTCATGCAGACACACGGAGAGCAGGTTAAACTAGAGTTCCTTCTGATCAACTAGTTATGGACTTATTACAACACTTAAGGTTTACATATGTTTATCAAGTCTGTAAAGATGTACGGGTGCGTCTATTGCGAGAATACGCTTATGTACAGAAACAAGAGGGCCAAGATGGCATTTAAGCGATCCCCTGAGTCATGGTATACATGTAGTAGCAAATGCGTAAATGCTAATGTCATGGGAGCTTTGACCAGGATTTTGAAAGCAGTGTTGCTTATCAGCCCAAGACCATTTGTAATTATGCATTATTATCATGCTGCCGAAAGCCATTGGTTATAAGGCAGGAGAAAAAACAAAGGTAATTCGCCGCTGTCCGTGTCTGCCATGTATTAATGGACTATTCAGGGCCGACACTTTCCGTCTCAGCGCGATAGAGGTATAGAGTAATGATTCACGAAACAGAAAATCCACAGGAAAAGAGACATAAATGCAGATGGACATAAATAGTGATAGACATACATACATACATACATACATACATACATACATACATACATACATACATACATACATACATACATACATACATACATACATACATACATACATACATAAATAGTGATAGACATACATACATACATACATACATACATACATACATACATACATACATACATACATACATACATACATACATACATACATACATACATACATACATACATACATACATACATACATACATACATACATACATACATACATACATACATACATACATACATACATACATACATACATACATACATACATACATACATACATACATACATACATACATACATACATACATACATACATACATACATACATACATACATACATACATACATTCATACATACATACATACATACATACATACATACATACATACTGATAGACACTCATGATGATAGACATACATGATGATAGGCATACACAGACAGATAGACTTACAACGCGTAGACAGATAAACATACAGACTGACATACACATGGATATACTTGCATACAGACAGACAGGCGGATTGACAGTTACACCAACAGATAGACGGACATACATATCTACATAAACAAAAAGACATACATGCAGATAGATATACGCTCAGATAGACATACATTCAGAGACACAGGAATAAACACAGATAGAAATACATAGTGATAGACATACATAATGATAGACACACACATGATGATACATATACATTAATGATTAGGCTGATCCGGGTCGATACTTCACGCAGAGTCCACAATGTTAGTTTTCTCGTTATTCTGCTCATATGTCTTGAACAATTCAGGTAGAGTTTCTGTCACGCAAGTAACATTTTTTTCGAATTCAGATCAGCAAATTCCGAGGGAAATTTACGTTTTTTCATTATGTCTGCGCATCTTTGCTAATGATCGAAATGGACACGTCTTTACAGTTCTCGAAACCTTCTATGACTATTTAGCAGCGCAGAGCCAGATCATACTGTGCGGAGGCGATGGCTTTTTTGGATACATATTGTTTGTAAAGGAAATACCTGTATTTTAGCAAGTACATGTCAAATCGTTTCATACCTTATATGAATTTGCATGAACGAATTATTACTATTGATAGGCAGACGGATTGACGGATAGTGGGTTCACCTTTTGTACAGTCCGACGAAAATACTAAAATACTTTCATATCATCTTGAAGTCTGTAAAGATGAATGGCTGCTTCTAATACGAGCACAGGCATCAGGAAGATTTGCTATTTGGACATAGAGGTTCGTTTTCATCCATATAACGATCATAAGGTAAGACTCAATGTAAAGGGGTTCAGTCATGATCAAACGTTTTGATATGGTTGTTTCACGTTAATAAATAATCAACCGCGGTGGTAGTGTATTGGTCAGCATTGAAACCGGTCGGTCCGAGTTCGAATCCCAGTAGTTATAGGTAGGACCCTCAAATAGTTTACGTATTGTCGTAATTATCTACCATAAAACAACGTGATCATGTGACCCATCGGTGTAATCCACCAGAGGCATTAACAAGTCGCTACGATATGAGCTGTGCTCCAGGATTGATTTTTGGGGTTTAACCGCGTTTTTAACAATTTGTCAGTCATATCACGGCGACCAGTTAACCTATTCATGTGTTTCCTGGCTTTCGAACACCAGTACTTCACACAGAATTATTTACAAGCAACTTGCTGCTTTTCAAGTTACAATACACCAAATAAATTCCTTTTTTGTTTCCATGTAAATCGACGAGTTTCAGTTCTCAATTGTCACACTTTCTAAGCGTTTCTCATTTAGAACACTATATATCATTGAAAAGAGTTACCTCTAAGCGTAAAACGATCCAAAGAAAATGGGGGTTGGGGTGGGGGGTCATGCATTATGCAAGAAAGAACTCTCCATGCGAAAACGGTTACCGTCATTTTTGACCAAATCGGGCCCGGACAAAACCGGTGTTTAGCATTCTCTACTTTCACTTTCAAAAAAGGTAAATATACTAAAAGTGATAGAATCAATCATTTCCAGTGCATCATATACACATTTATAATGAATATAAACTCAATGTCATATATTCAATACATTCTGGTGATGGTATACACTCATTTCTACGCAAACAAAGATTTTTTAGGGATTATAGTAGCGTATTTTGACCTTCACAGAGACTGTTAGCCCATTGGTGGAAGACGAATCACAGTGACTTTAGTCAAACCTCGGAAAGAATCTTGGATGAGCTGAGGTTCGAACTCACAACCCATTGATTGACAGCCCGCGTCGCTACCGACTGAGCTACCGGGGCTCGGCAGAAACCAAATCGATATTGCCTTACAGAATATCCTTTCAACTATGACAAATTTATGATCAGGGCAGAGATAGATCAGTCTGCGCGGATGCGCTGCCTGTGTTTGATCTACACGGCCGTGCGCCATTTATATACTATTTTATCTCATATAAACCTTTCTTACATACAACACATTTGCAGCAGACGACTTTGAACACATATTGGCAAAACTAAAATGATCTCTATAAAAGGATGTATAATAATTGAATACAGTTCAAAACATTTTGGTAAAAGGAGTAATTGTTCATTATGAGCAATGTCTCAATTTGTCACACCGTTTTCAAAAATTATCTGCTGCATACATTTTTTTCCTGGCTTTCTCTCACCAGTACTCCACACAGCATTATTCCAAGGCAACTGGCTACCTTCCCGATTAAAGCTTTACGCCTGTTGGTGGGAGCGGATTGACGCTATTCACAGCGACTTTTCGCAATCATCGGAAAGAATGAATGGTCGAGCCGTGGTTCGAACTCACGAACCCTTAACATTGGTTAACGTTAAAACCCACATAAAACTATAACACTTACTCATAACAAACAAACAAACATATACACGTCGCTACCGACTGAGAAACCTGGGCTCGGCCCAGAGACATTTTAGACGGCTCATTTTCGTAGAGGACCCCTCATATATAAAACCAATTTTATTTTGTATTAATCTTGTCGATAACATGGTTGATGTAAAATGGCTTACCTTCAATTAATTTTCGGGTTAAAAAAGAAACTAGTCATTCACTGATATCAGCTTTTAAATGAAATCCGTTTGTATGAACTCATGTTTGTTTCTAATGATTGAAGCAATGGTTTCGTCTGTTTTAAGAGGCGCACATTTCTTGTTTCCAAAGTATTGATTACAAAGGTAAAACGTGTATTAAAGTAGAGATTTAGTTTCATAACACAAAGGATCTAGAAATAGACGTGTTGGGCTTATTCATGAAATTCCATGCCGTCATGTTCTATTTGAAGTAATTATGTTACTTGTATCTATAAATATATATGTTGTACTTAGTTCTGCTGGATTTGTAGAATTCAATATGTGTAAAATGTTCTTCCTTGGACTTAACTGAAGAGCATTGTACTACTCTTACATTACGTATCTATGATTATGACTTAACGTGGAAGAAATGTGGGCTAAGATAGGACTTCAAATATGTGAAGCCAGATTCTCCACCCACTTATCCTAACACAATTATAAATTTGAATTTGCTTAAATTTATTTTCAAAAGTTTAAAGATATATTTATATATATAAAAGTGTCAGATTCATATTTCATTCTCGCATAAGCTGAGCAAACCTGAGAGGATTTTCCATAGATATTGTCCTATGAGCAGTGGTGGCTAGGGAAAATGAAACTTTATGCCAAGTGCATACTTATCCACCTACACTTCCTGGAAATTGAATTGCAATTGCAAAAGTGTTTGTCAAAAGGTTCTTTAAACCCTCTGTTACTAAATTGCGAACAGTATAGAGCCAGGTTATACTGTGTGTAATCTATTTTCACAGGTCACAATTGCCATAAGGTAGATTCTTCTAAAGCATTGTTCATATTACGATTGCTTGGAAACACTGTAGTGATGAGTGCTGGTGTAAACAAAATCAAGCAACACATAGGTAGGTGATATGACTAAGACATTGTTCAAAACGGCGTTAAACCCCAATCAATTATCTACATCAAGAATCCTCGCCAGTCCATTCTAGGGTACTTGACGGGGTGGGATTCAGACAAATTGCTTGAAAAATGGTGGTTGCCTGGAGTGTAATTTAAGCTCATGAAGGTATGCAGCCATTAGGTAATAGCCTTTTTAACCTTTTTCCACAAACAAATGATGTTAATCAAGCTATTTAAAATTTTCTTTGATTGGTTAATTGCCTGAAACAGGCATAAACATGAAGTTTAGTCATTTCTTTAAACATGTGGCACAGTAAAACCTAACAAGAGCTGTCGGAGGACAGCGCGCTCGACTACACGCCGCTTATTCACATAAAGCACTATTTCATTATATTGCACTTAAGTACTATTAAATCATATTATATACTCTATATGTAAAAGCAACTGAATAGATATACATACATTTAAATATAATTTAAAAATAAAATTTCCTAGGTCAATCAAGGGCCATTACTCCATATTTAGGATACAATGGAGTTATCTAACCTAATTGTACGATGGTACTTAACAAATATGTGAAGTATGAAGTGATTTGAATGATGTAACTTTAACGTTGAGCTAAACGCAAATGTTAAAACTGACCGAGTCCAAAATTAGCAAAACCTTAAAAAAATGTTTTCCTAACGTTTGACACCATGCAAAACCCGTTTGATATGTTGAAGAATTATATTTAATAAATAAATGATCACAATTAGAAAGAAATGTAACCAAAAATTAAGAATTTATCTAAAATTCTCAAAATCAAACAAAAATCATGTTTTTTACCCCCTAAAAGTCACACTCAGCATCTTCAACATACAATGTGAAGAAAGGTATTACATGTAATTATATTCCAAATATGGAAGCCCTAACACAAGTACTTATTTAGAAAAATTAGAAAATTAAATGAAAAAGCCAACTTGCCCTAAAACTTTAACCACCCAAAAGCATGTGTTTTACCGCAAACAGAAGGTCACACTCAGCATCTTCAGCATATAATATGAAGAAATGTATTAAATGTAATTATTTTCCAAATATGAAAGCCCTAAAGCCCTAGCACAAGTACTTATTCAGACAAAGTTAAAAAAATAAAATAAAATCCTACTTGCTCCAAAACTTTAACCACCGAAAATCATGTTTTTTACCCCATATAGAAGGTTACAATCAGCATCTTCAGCATTCAATGTGAAGAAATGTATAAGATGTAACTATATTCTAAATATTAAAGCCCTAGCACAAATTCTTATAGAGAAAAATTAAAAATTTAAATGAAAATGCCAACTTGCCCTAAAACTTTAACCACCCAAAATCATGTCTTTTACCCCAAAAAGAAGGTAAAACTCAGAATCTTCAGCATACAATATAAAGAAAGGTATTAGATGTAATTATATTCCAAATATGAAAGCCCTAGCACAAGTACTTATTGAGAAAAAAAAATTTAAAAAAAAAATCCAACTTGCCCTAAAACTTTAACCCCCGAAAATCTTTTTTTTTTCCTAAAAGGAAGGTCACACTCAGCATCTTTAGCATTCAATGTGAAGAAAGGTATAAGATGTAACAATATTCCAAATATGAAAGCCCTAGCACAAATACTTATGAATGAAAATCCCAACTTGCCCTAAAACTTTAACCGGACGCCGACGGAGACGCCGACGCCGACGCCGACGCCGGGGCGAGTAGTAAAGCTCTCATATTCTTCGAATAGTTGAGCTAAAAATGTTATGTGTTTATGCTTTCTTTTTTCTTGGAGACCTGTATGATGCGCGAGCGCAGAAAACTTGCCGACTTAAGTCGCCAAACCTAGGTTTGGGTTGCATAGGAAACTTGAAATTTCTTTGAAAATAATTGTCTAACTGGCCTAATATTTACTATTTTGCTTTCATTTTATATTATTCTCTGTAAATTTACACATAAACCAGATCTCTGAGGGCAATGAAAGTGTCTAAAGGAGCTTCAGAATCCATAAAAATAACAGGTCAATTCTGTGTCGTCTGCAAAAATGTTTGGATACAGTCAAACTGGTTGAAAATGAGGATACTGGTTGCCTAAAATGTCTGAAAATAGTGCATACATCTAAAGTTTGATCATCTCGTTGAACATTTGACACAGTAAAACCAAATATGTGATGTTTTGTCATATTCGTCCTTTGCGAAGACCTAAGCATAAAAGTTAAAATCTAAATTTTGGTGTTATAGAAAAAAAAAAAAATCTTTAATAATAACTACTTCATTTACCTAATATTTGCTTTTGTGATTTTATTTTAGATCATACTTTGTAAATAATTAGAAAAAACATAAACTTAAGAACAGTTTGTTTGTCTTAAAGGTCAAATTACGCTAAATACATCCTTTGACTTGCTGATCTACAGCACTTTAGTCACTAAAAAACCATTTGGTTGCGTTTAAATAAGTGTATACCATCACCAGAATGTATTGAATATATGACATTGAGTTTAAATGGATGCACTGGAAATGATTGATTTTATCACTTTTAGTATTTTTACATTGTTTGAAAGTGAAAGTAGAGAATGCTAAACACCGGTTTTATCCGGGCCCGATTTGGTTCAAAATGACGGTACCATTTTCGCCTGGTGAGTTCTTTCTTGCATAATGCATGACCCCACATTTTCTTTGGATTGTTTTAAAGCTAGGGGGTAACTCTACAATGATATAGGTATTCTACATGATAAACGCTTAGAAAGTGTGACAATTGAGGACTGAAACTGGTCGATTTACATGGAAACAAGAAAACCAAAATAATGCCTAATATATCGAGCTACATTAGCCTGTGAAATCCGCGCAGACTGATCTGGGAGGACACATTCCGTCTCACGGGGATAGAGGTATAGAGTAATGATTCCTGAAACAGAAAATCCAAAGGAATCGAAAAGTGTCTATCCAGGTAAGCCTGCGCGGCATGCTTAGGCTGATCCGGGTCGATACTTTAAACAGAGGCCATAATGTTGGATTTCTCGCGGGACGGCTCATTTTATTACCAATGCACAGTTTCTACTGGAAGTGGTGTATCTGAAGACCTTGGAAGTGCTCGATGTCAGCTATCAAAACGTATACAATGAGTGTTATCTACCCAACACAAACTAAGCTACTCTACAGTTGATCTCATAGAGGCAAAGAAATGCAAACGACTTTCCAGTTTCCACAATATCTCCACGTTCTTTTTCATTTCCATGCGAAATTACATTCCTTTTAGTTTTAGTTTTTTATCGAGATATGCGAACATTTAAAGAGATTGTGTATTTACATCACTGAGGTAACAGACGTCCAGACAAAATGTTCACATACCCGACGATATGTTGAGTTTCTTGCAGTTACTGAGCATTCAAAATCGATACAATCAGCGGTCAATAATAAATAATTAATGTTACCTTGAATAAAACCGGGTGAGGATTACCAGCGTAAAATATCATCTTATTATTAATAACTAACAAAATGGGAAGAGGGGTCCGAGTATTTCTCATTTTTTTCATTAAAAATATCCGTTTTTTATTGTGAAGATCATGCTTTTACAATGTAACCATGACCAATATTTCATCTAAGAAGAGCCAATCCACAGTAGCTCAATCGTTGCAACGCGGGCTCTCATTCCATGTATATGAGTTCGAACCCCAGCTCGGTAGGCCAACATTCTATCCGACGTTTGATAAAGCCAGTTGCTTGGACAGACTCTTGTGATGGATACTGGTGTGAGAAATCCAGAAAACACATGGGTTGGTCAACTGGCTGGCGTAATATGATTAAAACATTATTGAAAACGGCGTTAAAACCCGCCCAATAAATTAATTATGAAGAGACCGCCGACCATTAGTGTTTAAATATTTTAGGAGGAAAATTGTTCAAATGTTAAAATAATCTTAAGACTCAATAAAAGCAGAAATGAGAAAACCAACATTATAGCCTCTGCGTAATGTATCGACCTAGATCAGCCTGCGAAATCCGCGCAGACTGATCCGGGCCGACACATTCCGTCTCAGGGGGATAGAGGTATAGAGTAATGATTCCTGAAACAGAAAATCAACAGGATGCGAACAGTGTCCACCCGGGTAAGCCTGCGTGGCATGCTTAGGCTGATCCGGGTCGATACTTTACGCAGAGTCCACAAGGTTGGTTTTCTCGCGGACGGCTCATATGTGTATAGTTTTCAATATAAACACGAACGATAACTACTATTTGTGATGACTTATCACAACGTTTTTCGTCAACATTAGGTGCTGCCCTGTTTTTTTAAAAATGGACATTTTTTCTTGATTGTCCAGGGATCAGTTAAATACGTTTCACAACAAGCTAAACAGTATGCACATAATACAAAGTACACAATGTAAAGTTTTTATCCATGAAGTTATATTCATAATTTAGAAATTTAAGTTAAGGATCTTAAATGTTTCTTTTAAATATATGAAAAACGAGTAGCTTGAAAGCGGGTAGCTCCAAAAACCTTTTTAGAAAATCCCTACAATGAAAAATACGGAAATACGGCTGTCGTGCATCGTCAACATTTTCCCTTGTTAACACTCTACAGGCTCGATTTTGCATCGGATCTTCATGAAAGTTTATCAGAACATTCATCTACATCAAATCTTGGACAAGTTTGAAACTGGGCCATTTGAGGTAAACAAAACTAGGTTACTAGGTCTAATTGAAGGAAAATCTTGTTAACACTCTAGAGGCCACATTTTCAACTTGAGCATGTTCAAACGTTATCAGAATGTTTGTTTTGATGATGTAAGTCAAGTTCGAACATGAGTCATGTCGGATCAAAAAGTAGGTCACTAGGTCAAATTTAAGGAAAAGCTTGTAAACACTCTAGAGGCCGCAATTTTTGTCAGAATGTTTGTCTTAAAGATATCTAGGTCATGTTCGAATATGGGTTACTAGGCCAAATTGAGGGAAAATTTTGTTAATACTGTAGAAGCCACATTTTTCTGGCTACAGCAGCTTGACTTTTGGTCAGAATTCTATCTAAATGATATCTAAGACAAGTTTGAATATGGGTCATGCCGGGTTAAAAACTAGGTCACTAAGCCAAATTGAAGTACAATCTTGTTAACACTCTGTATACTGCATGTTTAGCTTGAGCATGTTGAAACTTTATCAGAATGTTTGTCTTGATGGTATGTTAGTCAAGTTCGAACATGGGTTATAATGGGTCAAAAAGTAGGTCACTGGGTCAAATTGAAGGAAAATCTTGTTAACACTTTAGAGGCCGCAATGTTTGCTTCAGTAGTTTGAAATGTTGTCAGACTGTTTGTATTAATGATATCCAGATCAAGTTTGAATATGGGTCACATTGGGTTAGAAACAAGGTCACTAGGCAAAATTGAAGGAAAATCTTTTTAACTCTGTAGAAGCATCTTTGTTGGCTACATCAGCTTGAAATTTGATCTGAATTCTATCTAAATGATATCTAGGTCAAGTTTGAATATGGGTCATGCCGGGTTAAAAACTAGGTCACTAGGCCAAATTGAAGTAAAAATCTTGTAAACACTCAGTATGCTGCATTATTAGCTTGAGCATGTTAAAACTTTATCAGAATGTTTTTCTTGATGATATCTAGATCAAGTTCCAATATGGGTCATGTTGGGTCAAAAAGTAAGTCACTTGGTCAAATTGAAGGAACATCTTGTTAACACTCTAGAGCCAACATCCCCCGCAGTTTAGTACTTTCAGTACAACAGGAATCCGTTTTCTTGGCCTGAATCCCTTGTTAATTCAGTATTGTAAAACATTTTGGTATATTCATCACGTCCGATACATGGACTTGTAAGCGACTCCCTCTTCATTTTCTATGCGATTGGTTTTTTAAAAATCGCTCTTCAACCCAAACTATTTTACCGTAAATAATCATACATACATTTGGTTCAAGGCATGTATACGGTTAGGCTCTCGACACGGAGAGAATGTACACAATTCAATAGAGAAGATAATTAAGATATATGCGTGATTAGCTGTTGGTCCATTACAAGTTAATACTCTTTAGACTTTGGCCTATACAAATGAGTAATTACAATGTATTTACGCTTTAACCGCGTGTGTCAGTTTGGAGTCTTATTGAAACTCCGAAACTTGATCGTGTAGGTTTGTGATTGTTTGGTGTTTTACGCCGCTTCCAACAATTGTTTTCAGTTATATCACGGCGTTTCCTGGGTTAGTTAACAGTACTACTGGTCAATTTATCTTGAGTCCAGACAGTCAGTTGTAATGCTAACCCAGCAAATACTGAGCAGCAGGGAGTGCTAACCCAGCAAATACTGAGCAGCAGGGAGTGCTAACCCAGCAAATACTGAGCAGCAGGGAGTGCTAACCCGGCAAATACTGAGCAGCAGGGAGTGCTAACCCAGCAAATACTGAGAAGCAGGGAGTGCTAACCCAGCAAAAACTGAGAAGCAGGGAGTGCTAACCCAGCAAATACTGAGAAGCAGGGAGTGCTAACCCAGCAAATACTGAGAAGCAGGGAGTGCTAACCCAGCAAATACTGAGAAGCAGGGAGTGCTAACCCAGCAAATACTGAGAAGCAGGTAGTGCTAACCCAGCAAATACTGAGAAGCAGGGAGTGCTAACCCAACAAATACTGAGAAGCAGGGAGTGCTAACCCAGCAAATACTAAGAAGCAGGGAGTGCTTACCCAGCAAATACTGAGCAGCAGGGAGTGCTAACCCAGCAAATACTGAGCAGCAGGGAGGGTGGCAATTAAAAGGTCGTTTGGGGCGGATTTGTTGTATGTGGGAAAGGTTTAAAAGATCGTTTGGGGCGGATTTGTTGTATGTGGGAAAGGTTTAAAAGGTCGTTTGGGCGGATTTGTTGTATTTGGGAAAGGTTTAAAAGGTCGTTTGGTGCGGATTTGTTGTATGTGGGAAAGGTTTAAAAGGTCGTTTGGGCGGATTTGTTGTACGTGGGAAAGGTTTAAAAGGTCGTTTGGGCGGATTTGTTGTATGGCAAAGGTTTAAAAGGTCGTTTGGGGCGGATTTGTTGTACGTGGGAAAGGTTTAAAAGGTCGTTTGGACGGATTTGTTGTATGGCAAAGGTTTAAAAGGTCGTTTGGGGCGGATTTGTTGTACGTGGGAAAGGTTTAAAAGGTCGTTTGGGGCGGATTTATTGTATGTGGGAAAGGTTTAAAAGGTCGTTTGGGGCGGATTTGTTGTATGTGGGAAAGGTTTAAAAGATCGTTTGGGGCGGATTTGTTGTATGTGGGAAAGGTTTAAAAGGTCGTTTGCGGCGGATTTATTGTATTTGGGAAAGGTTTAAAAGGTCGTTTGCGGCGGATTTATTGTATGTGGGAAAGGGTTTAATGGTCTTGGGGAAGGGATAAGAACTAACATCATGAACTTATGATGTATATGTACATTTGTATAAAAAGGGCCTGAGGCCTATGTGACTGAAAAAACAAAAACATTGATAAATAAATATTTCCGTAGTGACCTAAATATCAATACAGTCCAACCTGTGTTTAAAGACCACCCATGTGAAGAGAATAATATATTTTTTGTTCACAGCTGGTCTTCAATGGCAGGGTCATTTATGAAAAACACGAGTCATTGGGAAATAAAAAGTTTGGTTGATATAGACAGGTAATTGCTATACAAAGGTGGTCTTTATTTGAGGTTTTACTGTATATAGAACGTATTTCATGTACGAAAATCCCTTTTCTTTTTATCTAAAACCCTGTGGTTTAAAAGACGCATCTTTTGAGTATCAACAACACACGTTTTATTGGGTAACAAGACATATTCCGTGGAGAAGATACGGGGTTGTCTCTCTGTTTATCTAAGTCAATGAGACGAACATACATTCTGTTTCGTATGTGATGTTCGATACAGACAACACAACGAGCCCCCCCCTCTTTCCCCCTAAAACATGTAAACCTCGGAATCAAAATAGTTCTTCAAATATGAGTTCGGACAAGAACATTCTTTCCAACTTTATAAACATCACCGCGACAAGCATCATCTACCATGTGCCTAACAATTTATGTGGAAAAGCAGCACGTTGCTTGGAAACACTTCTGCGTTGAGTACTGCTGTGAGGAGGTCAGGAAAACAAATGGCTATGTGAACTGGCAATGCAATGCAATGTCTCTTCATTTCTTCATTCTTCATTTGTTATAAACTCTGTAGAAAACGAATCCAACATGTTTTTAAAAAAAAAAGAGACTTGTAGATTGTTTCACACAAATATGGCATTGAGATATTAATAACTCCCCAAAAACAATATTTCAAATCTGCTGTAGGTCCGGAATTGTACTTGAGTGTTGACAAACCTTACATATATAGAAAAGTGCTGTCTAACCTCAGGTGCTCAAACCACGATCTTGTGCTAGAATGTTGTATAATTGTCTTATTTTACTAGAAACATAGATGATTTCAATGTAATATTCTCTTTAATTGAAATACGAACAATTGTAAAATATTGGCTTCTTTCCTTTTTGAAGCGCTTAATCTCAGAAATCAAATTTGGAAAAAGACATAAAAAAGTCTTGAATACATTACGAATAAGCAAAACATTAACACTGTTATCCAAATGTATCCATTTTATTTCATGTATATAATTATTAATGTATGCTTATATGTGTATATACTGCTTGTATATGGGCCGGAGGTCGAAGTATCAATATCAAAAGTAAACTGTACTATCAAATAATTACGGTACTTTAAACCGCAATGAGGATCATTTATGAAACACTTTGACTGTATGAAATGACTGGGAAGAAACAATAGAGACAACACGGAAGCTGGGAATCTGACTAAGATATGTTTTTTTTTATTTAACCTTTTTTATTTTAAAAGAAGTTTTAATACTTTTTTATTTAAGTTTTGATAACTTTTTCTAGAGCTCTGGACTATACTTTAGATACCTCTGCTCTGAAAGCATTGCGTTAGGAATAATTCAAATCTGGTTATGTGTTATGTCATTTTACAATTCAATACGTTAATCAAGTACTTCGACCTCCGGCCCATATACAAGCAGGTCCGGATAAGTAGGGGTTAACAGCTCTTTCCCCCACAATATCTCTCTTATTATCAAACCAAACCCTATGTTGTAGGTATTCAAACGAATCGTCTCATTGAGACGATTCTTTAGAGTACCTATAGCATCGGGTTAGCGGATAACTAGTTCAACTTTTATAATAACATCTTCCTAACATCAAGTCACTATTAAGTAGAGCCTAACCAGATATACCTGTGGAGTAACCATTGCTACACAGTCTACTTTAATATTTATTTTTCACCTGAATGGGTAAAACAAAGGTTGTTTCAAATGAAAATTATTATGGTGTAATGCAAATAGTCTTCATCTTTTGTCGGTGTATATTTGAGCTATACATGTTATCAACTGATACTTTTCAGTTAAATTAGGATGTGTACCATCTTTGCCTCAAATCGTTTTTATGACAACTTTTATAATAACATCTATGACAATGTTCCTAATATCAAGTCACTATTAAGTAGAGCCTAACCAGATATACATGTGGAGTAAATTTCAACAAAGCGTGACTTAAAGTTTATCAAATATTAATTAAGTTATAAGGAAGGTCGCTTAACTCCAACGAAGCTCCTTTCTTTTAAGATTCGTTCCATTTGTAAGAGCTTAAACATACAAAATAGATAATATTAGTATTGTATGAGCTCGAACAGTATTCCATGTTAAAGTAATGATCCAGATGTGTAAAGTGTAATATATATTAATACGCACATTGCTGATGATATGTGAATATACGGAGCAACGATGACTTTATATTTACGAAGCAAATAGAGATAGTGAAATCAATAAAACGCGTATTTTACCACAATCGCTACATATGCACACTTTCCTAAAAGGCAACGCATTTGACTTATCGGCAGAATACGCAGTTCTAAAACACTGTGCGGAAAATGACGACCGTCTTCAAGATGAATCACAGTTGTTTCTGACTCTCGAATATAAAAGTATACCTAGAATGATCGAAATAAACCACGCAAGTTCTATAAGCAATTGTGGTTTAATCAAGGTAAAATTATCGCACATATTACAATGTATAGACATTGTTTTATAAAGTATAGATGTCGGCGGGTTTCGCCCGTTGAACAGTATTTCAGTTAAACAACTGTGTCTATTTATCAATTCAAACATTTGTCCAGTATATCTAATAATTTCAGCCTTTAATAGATGTCTCAGTCAAGCGGGTCCCCAACGCATACCTCAATAAAAGATCGATATATGGCACAGTATATCTTTTCATTTCAGCATTTAATAGATGTCTCATTCAAGCGGGTCTTCAAGGCATATCGCAATAATAGATTGATATACAGCACGGTATATCGATCTTAAAAAGAGGCTTAAAACAGCATACAAACTGCGTATGATCGATTGATGTATAAGATTGCTGAGGTCCAATTAAGAAAGGTTATTCAGCTCTGTTTTTCCCCACAATCTCTCTCTAATTATTAAAGCAAATCCTAATGTGGTGGGTACTCACTAACGATTCTTTTGAGTTTCCATAACAAAGCCTTAGAGGGTCAAAAAAGAATTTTAGAACATGCAAAAGGCCCCTTATCTATAGCCCTGAGTTTGTCCGTGGTTAATTATTTAATTAATTAATTAAATACACACACAAACCCATTTGATTTATTGTCATTGATTTAATCTAATAACAGAGAAATATTCCCTAAATCTTTGCTCTCTATACTTATGTCTATAAACTATACGTTACAAGAAAAAACAAAACTATATTACTAAACTAAAATATGTTTTCAAAAAGTCTATTATAACTTACAATACACTATTTCCGCTTTATGATCCACAAAACGTTTTGAGTAGATGCTCGTAACTATTTAATTTCTTGAATGCTCACATACCGTAACGTAAATCTATTTATGTTCTGTTAAAAGATCGTATTCCCTAAACGGCTATATAAAGATACATGTACGCCTACCTGTATATCAGAAACTACTAAATACCCTGACTCGTTTTGACGCATCTGGAAGAAAACGACTTTTAAAAGCATTGTGTTAAAAGACGGAATTTGCTCATAAGAAATTATTTTTTCAATAATAACACATTTCATAAGGAATTGCACGAAAATGTCCCGTGTTAATTGAATTGATGGACCCACAACAAGGTCGTTCTATATATATCTCTTTCACTGTCGAATTTCACAAAGTCGACTCTTTCATGTTCTAAAATTGGACCACTCCATTTTTCGTCTAACAGGAAATTTTGGTAAAATTTAATGTCTAAGTAGCAAGCAATGCAGATTTCAGGAGAGACAGCTCGTTACGAGCTGTCTCACCTGAATCTGTATTGTTTGCAAACGCCTTTAATTACATTTGACAGCGAAATGGTTAAATTGCAAAAAAGATTATCTTTGTTATGTATTCATCATGTGACAGCTTAATTTATACAGACATGCCTGTGATATGTATACATGAAACCGATACTTCAGGAATGCCAACATTACACTTGTACAAAAAGACCTGCCATACGCATCCAAGCCAAAGCAGCTCAAATCAGATACTGCTTAACGTTCGTGTCTTTAAACAGTATATGATTAGTTGGCGAACAGTGCAGACCCAGATCAGCTGAGAATCCTGATTTATCATCACCAGTAAATTCCTCGCATGAATCTGCACCACTTGTTGCTATAATTAGGTACCGTGTCGGCGGTGAAGTGTTAGAGCGGGAGCTATTGGATACGTTTCCCCGGCCGCGTCATACCAGATATATTAACATGGAAGTAATGGTTTTACCTCCGCTACGCTCGCCGAGCCCCGGTAGCTTAGTCGGTAGTGAAGTGTTAGAGCGGGAGCTATTGGATACGTTTCCCCGGCCGCGTCATACCAAATATATTAACATGGAAGTAATGGTTTTACCTCCGCTGCGCTCGCCGAGCCCCGATAGCTTAGTCGGTAGTGAAGTGTTAGAGCGGGGGCTATTGGATACGTTTCCCCGGCCGCGTCATACCAAATATATTAACATGGAAGTAATGGTTTTACCTCCGCTAAGCTCGCCGAGCCCCGATAGCTTAGTCGGTAGTGAAGTGTTAGAGCGGGAGCTATTGGATACGTTTCCCCGGCCGCGTCATACCAAATATATTAACATGGAAGTAATGGTTTTACCTCCGCTACGCTCGCCGAGCCCCGGTAGCTTAGTCGGTAGTGAAGTGTTAGAGCGGGAGCTATTGGATACGTTTCCCCGGCCAGGTCATACCAAATATATTAACATGGAAGTAATGGTTTTACCTCCGCTGCGCTCGCCGAGCCCCGATAGCTTAGTCGGTAGTGAAGTGTTAGAGCGGGAGCTATTGGATACGTTTCCCCGGCCGCGTCATACCAAATATATTAACATGGAAGTAATGGTTTTACCTCCTCTGCGCTCGCCGAGCCCCGGTAGCTTAGTCGGTGGTGAAGTGTTAGAGCGGGGGCTATTGGATACGTTTCCCCGGCCACGTCATACCAAATATATTAACATGGAAGTAATTGTTTTACCTCCGCTGCGCTCGCCGAACACCGGTAGCTTAGTCGGTAGCGACGCGGGCTATCAATCCAAGGGCTGTGAGTTCGAATCCCAGCTCGGTCAAAATTCTCTCCGACGTTTGACGAAAGTCATTGTGCCAAGCGTCATTCGTCTTTCTCACCAATAGGCTTACATTACATTCTAATTTGTGGAAAAGCAACCAGTTGCTTGAAAAGATTGTTGTGTGGATTATTGGTGTCAGAAAGCCAGGAATCACATGAATAGGTACACTGACCGCCTTGATATGACTGAACAATTGTTGAAAACGGCGTTGAACCCAAATCAATCATTCATTCATTCATTCCGCCGCGCTCAAGATCATGGTTCTAGCATTACGACTGACTCAGGATAAATGGACAAGTTGTAATGTTAACTTACCCAGGACACGCCGTCATATACAAGTTTTGATGTTAACTTACCCAGGACACGACATCATATACAAGTTGTAATGTTAACTTACCCAGGGAACGCCGTCATATACAAGTTGTAATGTTAACTTACCCAGGACACGCCGTCATATACAAGTTGTAATGTTAACTTACCCAGGACACGCCGTCATATACAAGTTGTAATGTTAACTTACCCAGGACACGACATCATATACAAGTTGTAATGTTAACTTACCCAGGAAACGCCGTCATATACAAGTTGTAATGTTAACTTACCCAGGACACGCCGTCATATACAAGTTGTAATGTTAACTTACCCAGGACACGCCGTCATATACAAGTTGTAATGTTAACTTACCCAGGACACGACATCATATACAAGTTGTAATGTTAACTTACCCAGGAAACGCCGTCATATACAAGTTGTAATGTTAACTTACCCAGGAAACGACGTCATATAATTAAACAATTATTGAAAGCGGCGTAAAACACCGATCAATTATCGGTAAATCACGGAACCTTACGGAGATTAAGGAATATATTGCTTCCTTGGGCAGATAGGATTATCGATATTTATTGATTTAACTGATGATCAAAATTCTTGGGTATGCATACAAACTAACCAACGAATACATTTGCATCCGAATAATCATGTCTTACCGCAACAACTATTTTTTCAGAGGACCTGTGTCAAACCCCGCACGGACATGTCAACACATCGGGACATTATTTTAACAATTTCCCTCATATAGACGCTTTCTGACGACTCTGCAGGCTTTTTGAAAACATGGCGACAAAAGAAGAAATGAAGCCTCTGCAGCAGACGGCTTTTTGAAAACATAGCGACAAAAGGTGAAATTGCTAGTTTTGAATGTTTGCTCAAAACGAGCAATTTCACCTTTTGCCACAATGTTTTCCAGTTTTAGTCATAAGTTATCCATTCTATTATAGAGATTTTCTATTTTTTGACAAAATATGTTCAAAGTCGTCTGCTGCAGAATTGTCGTATGAGGGAAAGGGTTAACTGCGTGAATATTTCGACTGATCCTTTATCACAGTAAATGAACGATGACTCGCGAAAACAAACATCAAGGTAATTATTGACGCCGCGTGGAAGCGCGGCGTCAGTATGGGATAGGTTTTAATTTTGTACCATGGGGTGACGTAATCGAAAAGGGAGCAACCAACAAATATTATTGTAAAGAAAAACTCAGTAATATGTTTGAAAAAACAGCCTTTACGATTGAATAAATTGTATTAACTGATTTAAGAAACAACAAGATACAAAATATGTACATCGTTTACCGTTATTACAAAATTTTAGACACATTTAAATTGTTTTTAATAACTGTTCCCCAACTAACTAGGCTAAGCTTTTTTTATGAGTTGGTTTACGGAATTTACTAGGCCACGCTTTTTAAATTGTTTGGTTTACTTCTCTGACGACTCGATTCATCAAAGCTCAGAAAAAAGATTCGGGTGATGTTTTTTCCTATTTATTTCTGTTGTATTACTAAACTTAAAACGTTCCTCCCCATTCAGTTGTTCATTCAGACCATTGTATTATTGCTATATGTTGACTATACAAGAGAACTTTTTCTTTTAATTTCATAAATGCTTAATTTTGATATTAAATATCTTTAAACTCGTTAGATTTATTTGTATTTTTTGTTTATATACTTTTGTCTTTTGTTATCATACTTCTGCTCAACTGGAAGGAGACTAGACTTCCCTCTCTCCTTCCAAAGCTTGTGTCACACTTAACTTATAACTAGAGGCATTAACACTTAAGTTAATATCTGTCAATATTTCAGTATCTATGTCTTTTGTTTATCTAATTGATCTAGTAAGAGCAGATTTAAAATTAAGAAACTTCAGCTTGTATGACACTTTATTGTTGCAGTCAATGTTAAGCAAACGGTAAACCAAATGGTTTGAAGACTAAACTTTACATGCTGAATATCACATAGATCCTAGCATATAAAGTGTATAATCCCTACGTCAAAATGGACCCTTTTTGCTCTTGATAACATTTTATTATAGACTATGGTATCCAGGTGAGCAATAAAGGAACATCTTGGCCTTCTTGTTTAAGATAAAGGTACATTTGGCCATCTTGTTCAAACTATTTACATCCTGTCCGTTTGCACAGGTTATTTAAATGTATTGAACTGCATCTGCTTCCCTTTAAGTCATGCTTTAAAATCTTGCGCGGCGTCTTTGATGCTTAGCATCAAAATTCGTCTTGTTATACATGTACGTATGGAATGATACCGGCCTGCCCGTCAATTCTAAAGGATCAAATGATAAAGTTGTTTTGAGAAGATAAGTTTCTTTAAGCTCTTGAGACTTAAGATTGTAGATCGGACCAGACTGTGTGGATTCGCGGGCTGATCCGGCTTATCTGGTCTACACTGTCTGTAAATGAATTATGATAGTTTTCGCAGAGCGCTGCTCGAAGCGTCTAGTTGATATAAGCTGTCAGTTTGCACCTATGCAATGTAGGATATTTCTACCGAAGAGCTGTCAGTTTGCACCTATGTAATGTAGGATATTTCTACCGAAGAGCTGTCAGTTTGCACCTATGCAATGTAGGATATTTCTACCGAAGAGCTGTCAATTTGAACATATGCAATGTAGGATATTTCTACCGAAGATCTGTCAGTTTGCACCTATGCAATGTAGGATATTTCTACCGAAGAGCTGTCAGTTTGCACCTATGCAATGTAGGATATTTCTACCGAAGAGCTGTCAGTTTGCACCTATGCAATGTACGATATTTCTACCGAAGATCTATCAGTTTGCACCTATGCAATGTACGATATTTCTACTGAAGAGCTGTCAGTTTGCACCTATGCAATGTACGATATTTCTACCGAAGAGCTGTCAGTTTGCACCTATGCAATGTACGATATTTCTACCGAAGAGCTGTCAGTTTGCACCTATGCAATATACGATATTTCTACCGAAGAGCTGTCAGTTTGCACCTAAGCAATGTACGATATTTCTACCGAAGAGAAACGAGACCAACTTGTTAAAATTGTGCGCCTTAAACAGTATTTGTTATGTTTTTAAAAGTTACTGTTTGTACTGTCTGTTAATGAATGCAAGTAAAACATTCCGTATTGTTATCCAGCTGTATTCTACTATTGTTAATGAATGCAAGTAAAACATTCCGTATTATTATCCAGCTGCTTCTGGGATACTTGGACGACTGGGAGGCGATTGTTGTTGAAGATGCCGATCAGACTGTGTCATGATGCCGATCAGACTGTGTCATGATGCCGATCAGACTGTGTCATGATGCCAAATCTTATCTTGACCATTGCTGGTCATACTGTCCCGTAGAACGGATTTTCGTGTGACGTGACACCAGTCTGCTTAACCCTTTCCCACATACATCAATTATGCAGCAGACGACTATGTTGAAGATGCCGATCAGACTGTGTCATGATGCCAAATATTATCTTGACCATTGCTGGTCATACTGTCCCGTAGATCGGATTTTCGTGTGACGTGGCACCAGTCTGCTTAACCCTTTCCCACATACATAAATTATGCAGCAGACGATTTTGTAAACATCTAAGCGAATACACGGACAATCTCTATAAATGAAGGTATATTTACTGAAATAATTTAAAACATTGTGGCAAAAGGAGAAATTGCTCGTTTTGAGCAATTTGTCCTATTGTCACAATGTTTTAAAATACGTCTGCTGCAGAGGCGTCCGAAAGCGTCTATATGTGGGAAAGGGTTAATTTGCATCTGACGATTTGTCGTCTTAACCCTTTCCCACATAAAGACACATGTTAACGCTTTAGCAGCAGACAACTTTTTGACAAACGTTGTGGCAAAATGAGAAATTGCTCGTCATGAATATATTTTCAAGAGTCGTCTACTGAAATTGTGTCCAATGAAGGGGTTTGCGGGCTCGAACCTCAGCTCGGCCAACATTCTTTCCGACGTTTGATAAAAAGTCACTGTGACGAGCGTCATTCGACATCCACCAATGGGCTAACAGTCAATCTTGAAAAACAGCCGGTAGCGCGGAAAGTATGTTGTGTGACAAACCAAGGAATACATGAATAGGTGAACATGCCGCCGTGATATGACTGAAAAACTGTTGAAAACGGCGTTAAACCCCAATTAAGCAAACAGACTCTGTAAGTGGGAATGGGTGAACGGGATTTTACTGCTATATATGTACCGGTACTTGTTTTAGAATATATTTCCCACGAAACTTTACTCTCTTCTTTTTAATGTATTAAGAAAGCATTTTTACCCCCAATGTCATCAACCAATCGGAATTGGATGACGGAATTATCCGAGGAGTTTCGATTGCCGATGGATGATGATGTATGACGGAATTACCCGATGAATTACGATTGCAGAGGAATTATCCCGTTAACCAATCGGAATACCTCGGGGATGAATGTATGCCGGAATTAACAGAGGAATTCCGAGTGTAGCGTCAATCTAAACCCTGGATCCTTCATCAAGCCCAGTTTTCAACTCCATTCAATAGTATAATTTTTATTTATCGAAATGTCCATACAATTTGCTTACATGGTTTCTAAGTCGTATGCAACAAAGATGAGCCGTCTCGCGAGAAAACAAACACGATGGCTTCTGCGTAATGTATCGACTCAGATCAGCCTGCGCAATCCGCGCAGACTGACCCGGGCCGACACATTCCGTCTCAGGGGTATAGAGGTATAGAGTAATGATTTCTGATACAGAAAATCCACAGGAGGCGAACAGTGTCTGTCCGGGTTAGCCTGCGCGGTATACTTAAGATGATCCGGGTGGATACTTTACGCAGAGTCCACAATGTTGGTTTTCTCGCGGGACGGCTCAATTATAGTTTGTCTACACTTTTTTGTTGTATGTTAAAAGGTGCATCTAGGCTTGAATAACATTTAGACGGACAGTGAAGACTCTGGTGAGACTGTGCGTATAATCAATTCGTTAATCCATTGTATAAACCATAACGTGAACCATTTATTCGACATACAAAAGGTAGCACGAGCTATCATTTCACTATGAACACACAATAAGAGAATAATAAATTCGTTAATTCATTGTATAAAACCACACCGTGAACCAATTATTCGACATACACAAGGTAAGAGATAAATGTAGAGTCAAACTTGTGTTAGCGGTCACCTCTGTTAAGCAGCAACTTGAAGATTAATGAAAACATCATTCTCTTCTTTATTTGTCTTATGTTAAGCAGCAACTTGAAAATTAATGAAAACATCATTTTCTTCTTTATTTGTCTTATGTTAAGAAGCCACTTGAAGATTAATGAAAACATCATTCTCTTCTTTATTTGTCTTATGTTAAACAGCCACTTGAAAATTAATGAAAACATCATTCTCTTCTTTATTTGTCTTATGTTAAACAGCCACTTGAAGATTATTGAAAACATCATTCTCTTCTTTTTTTGTCTTATGTTAAGCAGAAGCTTGAAGATTAATGAAAACATCATTTTCTTCTTTGTTTGTCTTATGTTAAGCAGCAGCTTGAAGATTGATGAAAACATCATTCTTTTCTTTTTTTGTCTTATGTTAAACAGCCACTTGAAGATTAATCAAGACATCATTCTCTTCTTTATTTGTCTTATGTTAAGCAGCAGCTTGAAGATTAATGAAAACATCATTCTCTTCTTTATTTGTCTTATGTTAAGCAGCCACTTGAAGATTAATAAAAACATCCTTCTCTTCTTTATTTGTCTTATGTTAAGAAGCAACTTGAAGATTAATGAAAACATCATTCTCTTCTTCATTTGTCTAATGTTAAACAGCCACTTGAAGATTAATGAAAACATCATTCTCTTCCTTATTTGTCTTATGTTAAACAGCCACTTGAAGATTAAACAAGAAACCACTTTGCTTTATTTGGCTTGTATTAAGTAGCCACCTGTATTCAGCAGCCAAACGTTTTGACTATCCCCTGTGTTGCAGCTTAAGAAAAGTGTGACTGTATATCAAAACACCGTGCAAAGGGTAAGACAATCATCAATTGAGCCGTCCCGCGAGATAACCAACATTATGGACTTTGCGTAAAGTATTGACGCGGATAAGCCAAATCATGCCTCGTCTTGATTTTCTGTTACAGGAATCATCATATACCTCTATCCCCCTGAGACAGAAGGTGTCGGCCCGGATTAGCCTGCGTGGACTGCGCAGGCTGATCTGAGTCATACATTACGCAGAGATAATAAGGTAAGATAATTATCAATTCGATATACCAACGTTAAGAAAATTATCAATTCGAAATACCAAAGGTTAGATAATTTTCAATTTGATATACCAAAGGTAAGATAATTATCAATTCGATTTACCAAAGGTAAGATAATTATCAATTAGATATACCAAAAGTAAGATAATTATCAATTCGATATACCAAAGGTAAGATAATTTTCAATTCTACATACTTAAGCAAAGTGACCTATGAATTCGATATACAACTTGTAAAATATTCATCAAATCGACATCCAGAAGGTCAAGTAAGAAATAATTGGCCATTAAAATAGTAGGAGAATTAACTACTCGACTTCATCAATGTTAGAAAATCATTAATTCGACATACGAAATGAAAAAGAGTTATCATTTCGACCTACTAAAGGTAAGATAATTATCAAATCAGAATACAAGGTAAAAACAATAATACATTCGACATACAAAAATAAGAATTAACAATTCGATTAAAAAATAGTGAGATAAACATGTACGAAAGTAGGGATCATTATTTTGACGAAAATCTAAAGGTAAGCTTTTTAAGAACTCGACATACAAATGTTTAGAGACTTAAAATGTTATACGATAGGTAAACTAAGTAATTCGAGTGGTTGGTTTTTATTAAGGCTTAACCCTTTCCAACATGCAACACATATGCAACAGACGACTTTGAAAACATCTAAGAAAAATTGTAGAAAATTCCTAAAAATGAGGGTATCATTACTAAAAAAGTTGAAAAAATTGTGGCAAAAGAAGAAACTGCTCGTTTTGAGCAATTTCTGCTTTTGTCACGATGTTTTCAAAAATTCGTCTGCTGCAGAGACGTCAGAAGCGTCTACATGTGGGAAAGGCTTAAGTAGTGTTTTCTTTGTTTAACCCTTTGCCTGCTGAAATCGATTTTTATGAACCCTATTCCGCCAGTGTAGAAACAGTATAGAGCGGTTTATACACGCCGTCCGACTGGTCTCTATACTGTTGAGTGCTAAACTCACTTTTAACTATGGACTCATCCAAGTACAAAGTTTGACAATTCCATTTAAAAAATTGAACATAGAAGTGGTTTAATTCGCAGCTGACATGCCTGTGTGATCAACCCACATCGTCTGATATTATTTTCCCCTATTTGTTTTCTCATTTACAGAACAAAACGCAAGAGTTCATGGTACGACTGGAGGCTATAGATAGAACTCGTCTAAACCGGACGAGCAAGATAAACTTTGATGTTTTTAATGATACGTTAGAAACTTTCCTTGAAGGCAACGCTTAGGCAAGGTAAGTACATACATACTAAGTCGACTCACGGGGAATGTATGCATCCGAGCCCTGATAACTCAACAGGAAGTAGCAAGGGATGTCAGTCCATGGCTTGTGAGTTTGATCCCCGGCTCGGCCAACATTCTTCCCGACGTTTGACAAAGGTCAATGCGCCATTCGTCTCTTCAGTTAATGGGTTTACCGTCTGCGTTGTGAGAAAAGAAACACATGTGTATGTGAACTGCCCACCGTAATAGTGTTGAAAAAGTGTTGAAAACGGCGTTAAACCAACATTATCAATCTAAAAGGGAAACCTGGATGATTGCTTCTTTAACGCTTTTTAAAGCCATGATTGATTGATTGATTGATTGATTGATTGGGGTCTAACGCCGTTGTCAACAAGTGGTCGGTCATCACGGCAACTCAAATGTGTCCTCGCTTTCTCACACCAGTACTCCACACAACATACTTTCCAAGCATGCTGGTCTGCCACATAGACTGTTCGTCCATTGCTGGAACACGATTGACTCTTGTCTATTTGACTTTTTTCAAACGTCGGAAAGAATGTGGCGGAGTTAGGTCTTGAACTGAAACATTCTGGATTGACGGATCGCGTCGCAACCGATGCTCGTTGAAGATTCATGTCAGTAAACGTGTCTGGCCAGTCTGATCGTCTGAGCGATTTTTATACAAACTGGTTAAAAAAGGATGTAACAAATTGTACTAAGTGTATTGTTACAACTTACATTTACCATATATATTTTAAAATCATAAACTTACCAGTACGCTTGTGAAGACTTTCCACAGTCAATGTAGGGTTTAAATAACTTTAACATATAAAACTGATGAGTATAACAGACTCCCTTTTATACGGACGCCCTTCCTATGGATTTGATGATTTCACATTTATATTTGTAAAATGATGAAATGCGACACCTCGATTCATGACAGTTGTAACTATATTTTGAAAGAAGATGTTGTTACGCTTGTATTGAATTCACTAATGCATGTAAAGTGTTTGTCACCAGCTTTTGATGTAATCGAGACACTTCTGAATCGCGACATGCGATAAAGGGTCTTAACCCTGCACATGTTTGGTAGACCACATAGAAAGCGTATATACAAAACTATAGAAAATCTTAATGCAAAGAAGGTTTTTTGTTTGTTTAAAAAACAGCCGATTTGAGTAATTACAATAATATAGGCCTCCATGAAAATATTACAATAATGAATCGAGTGGAAGATTAATTATTTACCTATTTCACGATCTCTCCGTTTCAGAGCTTTGATAACATTTTGAGATAAATTTTGCATTTCTATTTGATTATAGACATATTTACATGTAAGTGAATGTATATCTTTAAAGAATGGCTAGATGTGAACTCCTTTTATATCGTTGATCATGGTGCAATAAAACAAGAAGTTCAACTATTAAATAGTGTTGAGAACACTGTGGCAAACGGAGATTTTTCTCATTACTAGCAATTATTCCTTTTCGCACAATGTTCTCAAAAGTCGTACGCTGCAGATGTGTGAAAATGCGTTTTTAAGTCAGAAGGGGTTTATGTATCTGAGAAACGAAAATCAAATGAGCAAAAGGAAAATATAAACAAAGTATGTAGTATTTTTGGGATGGGATGGAAAACATTGTGAGAAAAAAGTAAATTGCTCTTCACAAGCTCTTTTTCACACATTTTTGTGAATTGCCTGCATCCACCCCTATGCATCAAAATGGTTTTCTATCTGGAGAAAGCTAAGCAAAGGGAGAGCTTTATTACTATATTCATTCGTAAAGATTCACCGATCTGTTTCATGGGAAACCTATTTTCATTTCTGATTTCCATTTATTGAAATGTATACCTGTGACGTACATGTATATACATAATTTAAACTTATTCGTTCGTGATATTTACATAGTCATTCATTATAAAGGAACATTGTGATGTTAATGCGTAGGTATGATAATGGTTGGTAGAGGTTTCCTTTCTCTACACCAAATCATATAAGTTACTACTTTCTTTTAATTATACTTACTGTGTACCTTTGACAGGTAAGATCATATAATGCAAAATGTACTTTAACTTCTCCTTTTGAAACATTGTGGCAAAATAATAAAGTGATGGTCTTGAACTTTATTTACTTTCATTCATTGAGATATCGATTATTTTTGCCTAAATGTTTGTAAAGTCGTCTACTGCAGATGTGTTGTATGTTGGACAGCGTTAGATGTAAGCACACGACTAAAGGATGGTTTGCATGTTTTCCTCCTTGAATAATGCGGCGTCCAAGGAAAACGATTTGTATGCTATGTGTTACAAGTGTAGAAATAGATCATCCTACCCGCTCTTGCTACATAAACGTCATTACGTAGCTATGTGTTACAAGTGTAGAAATAGATCATCCTACCCACTCTTGCTATACATAAACGTCGTTACGTAGCTATGTGTTACAAGTGTAGAAATAGATCACCCTACCCACTCTTGCTATACATAAACGTCATTACGTAGCTATGTGTTACAAGTGTAGAAATAGATCATCCTACCCGCTCTTGCTATTCATAAACGTCATTACGTAGCTATGTGTTACAAGTATAGAAATAGATCATCCTACCCGCTCTTGCTATACATAAACGTCATTACCTAGCTATTTGTTACAAGTGTAGAAATATATCATCCTACCCACTCTTGCTATTCATGAACGTCATTACGTAGCTATGTGTTACAAGTGTAGAAATAGATCATCCTACCCGCTCTTGCTATTCATAAACGTCATTACGTAGCTATGTGTTACAAGTGTAGAAATAGATCATCCTACCCGCTCTTGCTATTCATAAACGTCATTACGTAGCTATGTGTTACAAGTATAGAAATAGATCATCCTACCCGCTCTTGCTATACATAAACGTCATTACGTAGCTATTTGTTACAAGTGTAGAAATAGATCATCCTACCCACTCTTGCTATTCATAAACGTCATTACGTAGCTATGTGTTACAAGTGTAGAAATAGATCATCCTACCCGCTCTTGCTATTCATAAACGTCATTACGTAGCTATGTGTTACAAGTATAGAAATAGATCATCCTACCCGCTCTTGCTATACATAAACGTCATTACGTAGCTATGTGTTACAAGTGTAGAAATAGATCATCCTACCCACTCTTGCTATTCATAAACGTCATTACGTAGCTATGTGTTACAAGTGTAGAAATAGATCATCCTACCCACTCTTGCTATACATAAACGTCGTTACGTTCATTTAACCCTTTCACATATGAGCCGTCCTGCGAGAAAACCAACACTGTGGACTATGCGTAAAGTATCGACTCGGATCAGCCTAAGCATGCCGAACAGGCTTACTCGGATAGATACGTTTCACCTCCTGTTTCAGGAAGCATTACTCTATACCTCTGTCCCCCTGAGATGAACTTGTCAGCCCGGATCAGTTTGCGCGGACATTAACTTGACTCAAAACCTTCATTATCACCGCAATGGTGCAGTCCGCCTCCGGTGAGCGAGGTTGTAGGTATGACCAGACACAACCAAAGATGTACTAAATAAAAATTGTAGTAATATCTTCTCCCCTTGGCGCTCAGCATTGCAGGGTTAGCATTACAACTGGCTCGATGGCGTAAGGATAAATGGACCAGTAGTACTGGTAACTTACTCGAAGATTTGTTTTAGCGACGTACATACATGAAAAGAAAACAAATATTTTACATATTCGGTTGTCCCCAACAACACAAATATGACTGCCTGACAGTGTTTGGGGTCGATCCTCGGTAGCTTTATCAGAGGCGACGCGGGATGTCAATCGATGGGTTGTAAGTTCTAACCCAAGATCCTCCAATATTATTTCCTAACGTTTGACAAAAGTCAATGTGACACATGTCATTTGTCTTTCACCAATGGGCTAACAAACTATGTGGAAAAGTAGCCAGTTGCATGGAATTTATGATGTTGCGAGTACTGGTGTGATTAAGCTTGGAAAACATATGAGTATGTGAATTGGCCGCCGTGATATGACTGAACATTTGTTGAAAACGGCGATAACCCCCAATCAACCAACCAAACAATGTTTTTGGGGCAACACGTTCCGAACAATGTCAACCACAGTGGACTTGCGATAACTCTGGGATCGTCTCGGTGGTTTAGTGGTAGATCGTCCGCCTCTGGTGCGGGAGGTCGCGGGTTCGATAGCCGGCCGGGCCATACAAAATAATCCTTGGCGCTCAGGACTAGAATTACGACTGACTGACTGGGGTCAGGATAAATGGACCAGTAGTACAGGTAACCTACCCAAGATATGTCGTGATATAACTTAAATGTTTTCTAAAGCGGCGTTAAACACCAAGCAATCAATTAATCAATGTCTTTTAGAGACTGCTGTACGGCGTCAGAGAGTATGAGAAATCCAGAAAACACAAGGGTATGTGAACGAAAAATGGTTGAGAATAGCGATGAACCCAAATCAATCATCAATCAATCACCATAACTTGAACTCGAAAGGGACCCGTAAATAAGTTCGAATAATCGATGTGTTCGAGTAATCGAAATGTTCGAGTAATCAATGTGTTCGAGTTATCGATGTGTTCGAGTTGTTGATGCGTTCGAGTAATCGATGTGTTCGAGTTATCGATGTGTTCGAGTTATCGATGTGTTCGAGTTATCGATGAGTTCGAGTAATCGATGTGTTCGAGTAATCGATGTGTTCGAGTAATAGACGTATTCTAGTAATCGATGTGTTTGAGTGTTCCTTCGATGTATGCAACAATTAAAACTTGTATCACAGCATACTTACATATTTATTATGGTGGTATCTGTTATACCAGACTCCAATTCGACCAACCTTACTAAGCGATAAGTAATACTTAAACTCTTAAATAATATTAGAACACATTACACAATTCATATTTTACAATTTGTTATGTAAATGTCTAAGTTGACATGAATAGTTACCTTGAAATCTTTACACATGTTTTATTAGTAAAACAAAGATGATGAAATATGCTTTCAAGTATGTCAGTATTACTTATCACTAAGTAGAGTTGGTGGAATTGGGACCTGATCTAGATATAACTTCACACTATGAGTGCGTATGTGGGAAAAAATGCACACGCTGGCCTTAGTCAACAGTCCATGTTCATATCAGCTGTACGTGGGAAAAGGCATTGTAAATTCTTGTTACGTTATTTTAATATGTGTTAAATAATACAATGACAGAGGGAAATACTATATTTACGATAAGTACATTAAATACCTTAAAACTGGAATATGACTCGGTTATGAGACCCAAATTACAGAAAAGAACCCTACAATGCATACATCATCCGAATCACAGTACGTAGAGGTCAACAACGCTATGACCTTCCGTGAGCAGCGAAGAGTTTTAGTGATAACCGCGATCATCTCGGATAATGATGGACATGTCTTTGCTTAGTAAATAAGGATGGACTCGTTTCTTGACAAACTCATTGAGATTTACATATGCATTTAACGGATAATCGCGTTCAAATGATATATACACGTCATTGGTTATTTCAAGTTCATCTCCAACGATTGGATGGTGATTCAAAGGTCTTCGGGTTCTAAGATAGAGGTATCGTAACAGCCAACGTTTGTGATTACATACAGCAACGAGCGACCCAATTAAAAGTATGCTTATCAAACTTGTGACACTTACAATCATTTGAATCCAAGTGATACATTCAATTTGCAATTGATCTCGAAAAAATTTGATATCCAGCAAGCTTACTGCGGTCATATTATTGTATCTACACGTCAGGTTGGCTCTATTAACAAATGATACTTTCGTGATCACCAGCTATTTGACAAAATCTCTATGGTCACAATCGCAAGCTAATAAGTTTCCTTCAAATTGACAGAGATATTTGTAATAATTGCCAGTTTATCGAGTTCCTTGCAAATATCATAAGGCATAGAGTTAAACTGATTATCCGACAGATTCAGCATTTGCAAGCAAACCATTTTGTCAATATAGAACGGTACATCAGTTAATGAATTGCCCGTTAGAACTAGACTCATTAGTTTTCTTTGACTTCTGAAGATTGTCGAACGTAGGCTCTTTATACCAATGTTACCCAGATTCAGATGCTCTAAATTTGTTAGGTCAGAAAAGACTTATCCTGTTTCGTCTAACATTATCCGTTTACCGATTTCGTTATTCTGCATCAAAAGTGTCTTAAGGTTGAACATGTCGCTACCTGTTTCCGGATGAATAAGCGTGAACTTGTTTGATAAGAGAATGTGCTAATGAACTCTCGTTTCCAGTTTCCATGATCTTTTTTACGTATATTTGTAGGGTAAGTGCCCGATGACTGGAAACATGCTAATGTCAGAAGCATGTACATATATAGGAAAGTATCAAGAAGTGAACCAGGAAACTATCGCCCTGTATCTCTTACTTCAATTGTGTGTAAAATTCTTGAGAAAATAACTCGCAATGATATTCTTGACTATATATTGATCATCACAACCTTTTTTCAGACAGGCAATATGGATTCGGAGGCGATAGAAATACTACACTTCAGTTAATAACAGTTCTAGAGGACTTAGATGAAAAGTTTCAGGTTTACTCAGTTTATTTTGATTATGCTAATGCATTTGACAGTAAACCTCATCAGCGACTTCTTCACAAACTGAAAGCATACGGTATAGCTTGTAGTATATTGAACTGGATCGAGATATTTCTTACATTCAGAAACAACGGGTAAGTGTAAATGGTTCATTATCAGATTGGAGTAAAATTATATCTGGCTTACCCCAAGGATCCATTTTGGGACATTTGCTATTTGTGAGTTATGTATTTGATGTTATCGAGATCTCCAAATGTGTGAATGGAGTAAGAGACGGCTTCTTGAGTTCAACACTAAAACATGTAAAGTACTCAACATTGGATACACTCTTTATGACAGCAAATCTGTTATGTTTGATAGATAAAATACATATCATAAAATACAAGAGGACACATAAGAGAAAAACCTTGGAATACAATTCTCAGATAATCTCATTTTGAGGAACATATTAACACACTAGTCAAACAAGTTAAAAGTCGAATAGGCCTTATAGAAGAAAATGTGTGTACATGGGCAAGAAGCAATTCCTGTTATTATATACATATCTTATTCGCCCAATCTAGACTTTGGAGATGTCATATATTACCATTCCCTGAAGAAGGACAAGCAATTTCTTGAAAACTGGTAACGTCCTACCGCTAGGTTGGTTCCTGAGATATTGCATCTAACATACACCCAGCGTTTAACTATACTGAATTTACCCTCTGTGGAATATAGACGTATTCGTGGTGATCTCATTCAAGTGTTTAAAATGTTACACATAATTGACAACATTGATTATGCTACACTGCCTACTCTGAACAAATTCATATGTCAGAGGCCAAAACTACAAGATACAGAAACCCAGGACAAACAGAAATATTCGTTTTAATTTATTGGCACACACAGTTATCAATAATTGGAATGCTTTACCTGCTGATGCTGTTATTGCGATACATGTGTTGTGTTTTAAAACTATGTTTGTCATACTGTCGCTAACAAAATATACTTTTTAGATTATGTCTATCAGTTACCCAAAATGTAAGTACAAGAAGGAACGGAGATATCGAAACACAAAAAATACCACGAGGGGGAACAACAGGCCTTTTGGACCTGATAGTTTGCCCACAAGAAGAAAGAAGAATTACATGTGCGAACATCGTTGTTAAATGTCACGAAACCAGGATATAACATGCTTTGTTTATGTGGCGATTGTGGTAACAATAGCCACTTTACTATGACACAAGAAGAACAATATATAGGGAGATTTCGGCAGTACGTCAGAAATCATTAATTGAAAACATTTACCTCAAAATAGTTCCATCATGTCTGCAGAGACATGGTTAACAATAATAATGTCAGTGCTATTTTGGTACGAAATTGATGCTAAGATTTAAGAACTATCGAACTAACATGTAATTGAGTTAAAAAATGTAAACATTAGCCTTCTTCGTGTCTGGAGACGGAAAATATTATTGCGCGAGACATACCACCCAGTAAGGAGTGACGTAGTAAGCAGGTGCCCGTTAGGTCACCCGACGTTTGGTTGGCAAAACAACATGCTTTGTAAATAGAGCCCGAATAGAATTTTGATATAAAGGATTTAATTCAGAAATCATTACATTATTCTTAGATTCTATGTTGAATATATTACAAATACATTTAATTAACACTTTTCGAAGTAAAATTCTACTATAAAGTTATATTGTGTAACCAAATTGGAGATAAATTGAACATATTTAGATTTAATCGGAAGTAATATAGAGTTGCTGAGATGTTTTCTTAAAATAGTCTCTACATGTACTTGCAAATTTAGGATGCAAAGATGACCAGCAACAACATATCATCACCTATGAGGAAAGGATCACGATGATCAAGACATCGATGAAGCGTATACCAGCCAAGGATGACTACCATCTCCTGAACAGGCAGGAACAAGTCACTGATTCAACCTACGCACCGAACATAACAGGCTTATTGCACTTATGCATTCAAAGTTAAAGATGTATCCATCACTGCAATGTCCATAAGGCATGGAACAACAAAAAGCATTTCATTTACTACAAACATGTCGCCTGGTAGAGCACGAAAGAAAATGTTTGTCGCCAGAATACACAAATATGCAGAGCGATGGAAGATGAAAAAGACGGCGTCCTTCATCGGAAAGAGAGTGTAGACAGGCTTGGATGGAAAGGGAGTAGACGTATGCTTCAAGTTCTACAACTTACCACTGGTTCTAATCAACTACTATTACTCGTAGTACTACTACTATCTTAACGCAGTCTATGATACTAAGTATTCAACAACAGTAATATCGGGAGGGGGGGGGGGGGCGGTAAATGACGCAAAAAACAAAAAACAATGTTTATATTTTACGAAAAGATATGGTGATGACGACTTTCAAATAATATATGCAAATATACGGAATATTTCTATACGGGATAGCTCAATTATTGAAAACAAAATAATTGTGACAAAAATACAAATTGGTCATTATGATCGATTTGTCCTTCTTCCACAACGTTTTCAAAGGTCGTCTGCTGCAGACGTGTCAGACAGCATCAGTAAGTTGAAAAGGGTTCAACCAAGGACATAGATAAAAGCGACAAGTATCCTTCACCGTCAATAAATAAATCTCAAAACTATTTACTATATGACAAAGACACTTTCTGAAAGTATAAACTTAAGCTTAATTTATTTCTATTAATATACTGCAATATATTTTAAACAAGAGGACCACGATGGCCCTAAATCGCTCACCTTAATTATGCAATGATGAAAAACAAAAAGGGCACTAGGCAAAATGAAGGTTGATATTGTTAATATTCTTAGGGCTGGATTTTGAATCTTTGTATGAATAATTGTCTTGATGTGTTTTGCATTAGATATGCCCCATATTCGAACATGGACTAGATATCATCAAGACAAACATTCAGACAAAGTTTCAATTTGCTTAAAGTAAAAAATGCGGCTTCTCCATAATTAACAAGATTTTCCTTAAATTAGGCCTAGTGACCTAGTTTTAACCCAATATGACCCATATTCGAAATTGACCTAGATATCATCAAGACAAACATTATGATAACGTTTAACATGCTCAAGCTATAAATGCAGCATACAGAGCGCTAATAAAGTTCCCTTAAATTTGGCCTAGTGATCTAGTTTCTGACCCAACATGACCCGTTTTTGAAATTGGCCTAGATATTTTTCAGACAGACATTTTGACAAAAGTCTTAACAAGATTTCCTTCAATTTGAACATAGTGATAAACTTTTTGACACGACATGACCCATATTCAAATTTGCCTATATATCATCAAGACAAACATTCTAATAAAGTTTCAACATGCTCAAGTTAAAAATGCGGCCTTCACAATATTATCAAGATATTCCTCCAATTTTACCTAGTGAGCTAGTTGTTGACCTCATATAACCCATTTTCGATCTTGTCCAAAAATTGATGGAGATGAATGTTCTTGTAAACTTCATCAAGATCAGATGCAATATATAGCCTGTAGAGTGTTAACAGTCAATTCTTGACGGTGAACGACGGACGGACGCCGGACAAAATGTGTTCACAATAGCTTACCTTGAGCACATCGTGCACAGGTGAGCCCAAACAGTCACTAATATTAGTCTTACCCCTCTTGTATACGTCCCTTTTTATAGTAGCCAAGTACCATTACCGGATTTGTTTTCTACGAAAATCGCATTTAAACCTTTTCCCTCATTCAGACCCGCTTTGACCCTTCTACAGCAGACCACATTTTTAATCATTATGTATAGATGTTTTTAAAGTCACCTGCTGCATATCTTTTTTGTTATGGGAAAAAGTTAATTAGATAATTACTGACAAATATTTATTATCGTACTTCAATATAAATATATTGGGAACCCGTCATGACCGAGAAGTTAGCGTCGGGGATTTTGAATCGAGCGTTCCAGGTTCGATCCAAAGTCACGGCGGTAATAGGGGAGTACTCTTAGGCCAGGCACATATTCTAGCCTTGTACTGCTTTTTATTTCAGTCAGGGATCATGAATAGGAGAACAGTGGCCGTGATATAAATAAAATAGTGTTAAAACAGCGTAAAGTAAACGTTTTATTACAAATCCTTTAGTACTGTTGGCTGAACTCGTATAAATAGCCTCCTTAAGAGCGACACCTATATGCTTGGTGCAAGTTATAAACAGTTTTAAACAGTATCTACAGAATAACCTTCTACCACTGTACTTTAACTGAACTTCTTCCTAAATTAAGACTCGGTGACTTAACTTGTAATCGAACGAGCTATAAATCATCACGACAATCATTATAATAACGTTTTATCATTCATGAGATCCAAAATGATGTTTATAGAATGCAGTCTTTTTTTAAATATTTTCCTTATACAGTACTTTACAGCTCAAGAGAATTTAAAAAAAAAAAAAACGCTGATAAGGCAGCCCCGCGGCGTTCCCGCTCACCTGTATGCGGAGTTTCCCCTAAAATAACGCCGCGACCCCGCGGAGTTTGTTCACGTGTAATCCTTCATTTATTTATAGTTTTACTTATGCATGTATGATATAGTTCAATGGATTCAATGGATTTTGTTCATTTTGTTGACGCCTCACATGTGCGTTTGAGTGCATCTCATTTTTCAATTTCATACAAACCGCATTTTCTAGAAAGCAAATGTCAACCGGTTATCTATTTTCATGACAATGATCGTTTGCAGTGAATACAAAACATCACACTAATGGAGTAAAATGCTTCAAATCAAGAGCAATTTTCCACCAGTAAGCCAGACGCGACCAGTAACATAAGCCCATCCGTAATGAGATCAAAATACATGAATGTTAATCATTACTTTCAATCAATAGGTGTTAAAAAAACAAAAAACAAAAATAGTAGACAACGTGTTTTGTTTGCATTATCATGTAATACTTAATCACACATGATGTCGGCTTCATGAAGCATTCATGTATCATAAAGTCATACATCAATTCAACCACCCAGTGCCAGCCATAATATGTCCTCTCCGATTAATATCGGCGAACCTTTGATTGACGAATCTGTTTTCTGTCCGATAAGTAATGACATGACAACAGGAGGCTTATTATTTTTCTTTTTTTTTGTTTCCAACTGTCACTTGACAGCCCGTTTATTGTTATTGTTATCATACATTATTTACATAGGTAACACAATTTACAGCAACTGTAAACACTTTTTAAAGAAAAAAACACAGATATTGCTACCAACAATACCACTTGGGAAAAAGTATACTGCTGCTGCAGAGTTTAAAAGGCGTTTCCTTCAGGTGAAAGAGATAACGATCTATTATCATGTTGTCCCCACTGTATTTTCAATCTAGTACATAACGAAAACGAAAACAATCGCTAGAATGATGAAGTGATCAAGTGAGATAGGTTTCGCAATGTATATGTGCATGCGTGCGTTCGAATGTGTGTGTATATGTGTGTTTGTTATGAGTAAGTGTTATCGTTTTATGTTGGTTTTAACGTTAAGCTCACAGTTAATTAGAATTGAAATTTTATTGTTTAATATTATTGGAAATTATCGTGGAAAATTGTAAGCATGGCGTCTACTGTACTTTTCCTGTTTGCTATCTCCCAAAGATAAGAGAACTCTTGTTTGAACAGTGAATATATATTGTAGAATTTTGTTCTGTTTTCGCTAAAGAACTAGGCTTTGTATATACAAAAACAAACTAGTGATAGTATGATGTTAAGTTGATGATATTTAGGGTGGCGTAGTTCATACCATTCCACATGTTGCCAATAGTTTATGTAATTGTGACCAACTGACTTCAACTAATGAACATTGTACAAAGACATGTTTATACGTTTTAGGTATATTACAAACGTGACAATTAGGAGAATATATCCTTTTCCACTTGAAACGTGTTTCTCTTGATGTGAAGATTTTATGTAATGGTCGGTATTTAAATTGTTTTTATTCTGTTGTCCTATAGATTGTTAATGAACTCATAAATAGTCGAACCAGTTGGTTTTGTGATGAAGTAGTTCATTTCAATATTAATGAATGTATGGTTCATTGAACTTTTTATTCATTGGAAGCCGCCAAGAGGCGGCTTCCTGTAGGGATGCTTTTAATTTTCGGTCAAGGAGAATATTTAGACCTGCCAGCGTGACCACATATCTTGATTTCTCTTTGTCCTTTCTAAGAACATTAATTTAAGGTAATGACTTTTAAAACATCCCTTTTACACTCTATATACATGTGTGAGTTTTACAAAACAAAAGACAAAGGCCAGTATATTAATTGAATGTATGTACATTTTTATTTAAGCGAAATTCATACTGTATCTTGTCTAAACAGTAAACTGAATTGGTTACCTGCCTCATACGCTTTTTTTAGTTCGATAGTATGTTAAACCGGGAACCTCGAACAACAGAAGGTACGCAGTAAATGTCTGTTTCTTGTTGTTGTTGTTTGGCGTTGTTTACCCTCGCGCTCGGTATTAAAGCCATTCCGTTCCTTACATGCTATAATATATTACGCAGTAATTCTAGATGAAGAAATGCAGACATGAACAAAATATCTGTTTCACAATAAATGTTACCGTCTAGTTGAAATGTTAATGTTTATCAAACTTATTCATACGAATCACAAGAAAAAAAATCCTAGTAGTACTTAAAGGGAGGTAATTTGAAGTATATACGCACAATTTAATTAAGTTCCCATTTGGTCTGACACCTTTGTCTAATACTACACATGTATGAACATTTAAATAAACAATTTAAAGGGAATACCAATATTTAACACAGTTAAACATTTATTTAAGACAAATTCATACTGTATCTTGAACAGTAAACAAGAGAAGGCACGCAGTAAATGTAATCTGTTTCTTGTTGTTGTTGTTTACCCTCGCGCTCGGCATTAATGCCGTTCCGTTCCTTACATGCTATCATATATTACGCAGTAATTCTAGATGAAGAAGTGCAGACATGAACATATATAAACCACAGAAATATCTGTTTCACAATAATGTTGCCGTCTAGTTGAAATGTAAATGTTTATCAAACTTATTCAAACGAATCACAAGAAAAAAATCGTGAAAGTACTTAAAGGGAGGTAATTTCTAGTATATACGCACAATTTCACTAAGTTCCCATTTGGTCTGACACCTTTGTCTAATAATACACATGTATGACGATTTAAATAAACAATTTAAAGGGAATACAAATATTTAACACAGCTAAACATTTAAATACATGTTCAGCAGCTAACCGTTTACCACATACAACAACCAATTAAGTAGAGGAAAGTTTACGTCGTGCCGGGTTAGCTAGTCGCAATATAAAATCGCAAATATTGGAAATATACTTATACACAAACGGACGTTTCTAGTTTCAGTACATACAAAAACGGTTCATTCTTTAATTTACTTTAACATGTTGGTATATTGAAATGGGTGTTTCTGTGAGATTCACAAACTTAGTACGTTGAAATGAAAATTTGTTTATAACATTATACATTTTATATTCATACCTATACATTAGGGTATCTACAAACAATTAATGAATTGTGTACACATTTATCTTGGCTGTGTTTTCATTCATATAATTTCAATGTTTATCAATCTTAATCATACGAATCACAAGGGAAATATCCTTGTATTGCTTAAAGGGAGGTAATTTGAAGTACCCAACAGTCTTCAAAGGGATAATTATGTCAGCGTATTACCGTCTACAGTTGTTTGTGGATTTAAATGTTCTTTTTTCTTATTTCTACATGAACAACGAAAAATTGCGGCTTGTAATAATCTGATATGTTTTTTTGTTTGTTATCGAATTGAGTTGCATGTTTAATATTGTAGTTTCCAGTTTGGTTTTGAATTTTGTTTTTATTGATCTTTCCGATGTGAGTATGTTTAACCATGGCTTTGGGATACATTGTTTTAACGTATGCGTTTCGGCTATCCAATTAATCTTCATATTCAATTTATTGCATATTGTTTCCTCACAGACATAACCGTTATTGTTTATTATATCATTTATAAACAGTATGTTGGAATTTACCCAGTTCTTGAATATTATACATTTACGATTGTGTTTGATGAATTTGTTTCCCCAAATGAGTTCTTTTCTGATATCGTCAAAAGTCTTTAGATTTGATTCATCGTTATGTTTAGCTTTAATACAAATGTCAAGTGTTTTTTTTGTAGTAGTCACTTATGTGTGATGTTTAAATGCTGCGTATGGAATCCAGGTTGATTCATGTGAAATATCAAATGATCTTTTCCATATCTATCTATTTAAGAAATATTTTGGGATTTCTTGCCAGTAAACTTTGACATTTTGCCTCTCGATTAAGGATTTTTTTCCATTTAAGTTTTTAGAGAAGTGATGAAAGCATCAAGGTCAATCATTCCAAGTCCACATTTGGATTTCGGTCCTATAATTAATGATTTTTTAATATTTTTCTTTTTGTTGTTCCAAAGAAATTCAAATATTAATTTGTTTATTTTTCTACAATCCGCTTCTTTGGGACTAATAATGACTGGAATAGAAACAAAAATTGGGAATGATTATGCTATTTATTATTTGAATTTTGCCATAAAATGTTAATTTATGTTTGTTCCAGTTTTCAGTAAAACTGTTACACTGTTTCAATTTATTATTCCAGTTTAATTCATTGCATTCGTTTACGTTTGTTCCGAAGTTAGCAACAAGCGTTTTTATTGGGCTAGATCGCCGTGCCATATTTTTTTGTGTGGTTGGATACTAGCTTTCCAATCCACATTGCTTCAGTTTTGATAGAATTTAACTTAAGTCCAGAGTGTTTCACAAGTTGTGTCACAATGTTTAATGCGTTTGATACGTCATTTGTGCTTTTTAAAAATAAGCTAGTATGAGAATCGCAATATTTAATGTTGACATTTAGGTGATCTAAATATGTGTAATAGTGAATTGTATCCACATTCATTCGATCTGCAACAGACGACCTAGAAATCGTTTAGGAACAAATATGAAATACAGTTCTGTAAGAGACATACATGTATCAATACAATGTATCTGGCATATTCAATGAATATAGTTGGATATGTTTTTGTAAAGTGGTTATTATGGGCTATTTCTACATTTACGGTAATATTTTTACGTTTTCAGATGCAGATATATTTGCATATGAACTAGTGTTATATGTTTGCCTTTAAGTTTTCAAATTGACTACTGCTGATTTGGTGTATGTCGAAAAAGGTTAATAATTATAGTCTTTTGCTCAGCGGCAATATACAATTTAGTTGTAAACTACGTGCAATGTAATGTAATTTAGAAAATAACAATATCAACATTCGCATCCGTCCAATAAGATCATGATCTAATCGTTTTACCATCTAGGCTTACAAGCTTCGTAAGAACGGTTATGACCAAAACCTATTTATAGACGTAGGTTCTTTGATCGTAAAGTAAAATATATGTCAATGTATCCGAAGATCGGATTGGGCGTGACATGATACATGAGTAAGTTCTCCTTTTGTCGAATGTTTTCATCTCTACTCCATAATTGGTATTTAAGTCTTTGATATGTTTTTGTATTTTATGTAGACGTTTGAATGTCGTCGACTGCAGATTTATTATATGTTGGAAATAACAAATAAAAAGTTGTGCGCTTGTTAGCTGATCGTTTAGTGATCTTATCAGGTTAACTCGTTTACAACACACAACAAGCAGACGACTTTAAAAACACTTTGACAATAATTATTTTCAGCAGTGTCTCAATTTGCCACAATGCGCTGTCTGACCCTTCAACTGCAGACGAGTTGTGAAATCGGTGTGGTCGTTGTCACAATGTTGTCAACTTTATTCAGTAGTTGATATTGCTATAGAGTGGCATTATACATGTCGTTTCCTCCTCTGGTATTTTCTTAAAAGTACCTTCTGTGTCATCTTTTGATATTAGTCCCTCGTTTATGCGGCTCAAGACGGTGTCTTGTCACACAGATGTTTTACCTGCAGCGAGGTGAAAGGCTTTGACATTTTTATGATGACGTCTTTCCTTACCGACTCCAGTTTCTCCCTCCTTGCTCTTCACCCTGCCACCGAACCAACTATTCCTCCATCTTATATTTCCCGGACCGAACAATTCCGGGAAAAACTATATTGTTAAGGTTATTCCAAAATATCCTATGTCGATGGAATCATCCCTAAGCTTCCGAACTCATATTCTGTTTTGTTTTAGCTTTTTGAATAAGTTGTTACCAGTTAAGTAGCTAGGACCATGATAAAACCATATTACAGGACAATGATATATGAATTGAAATAAAATGTAAATAGAGTTCAGAACGGCAAATATTTTAAAAAACATTCATTTTAATTCACCTTTTTACACGATGTTTCGTTATGCAAAGTTAATAAAAATGCGCTTACTTTTCAGGAAATATCTTTATAAAGATAATATTTTCACGCCGATTAACCAACCTGCTTTTGAGATATATAATAGGAGTAATTAACGGTATACCACTCTTTAATATGAAATAAGGTACAGTGGATGTTTGTATGTCAACCCTTAACTCTTTACCCATATTTTCTGTAGATGACTTTCAACTGTATTTCAGTTATATCGTCGTATTTCCTTGTTAAATTACCAATACTTACGTGTTTTTACCCTGACACGATAACATATAATTTCCCCCATCTATTAGCGCGTAAGATGGAAGCCAATAATATTATTTTTAAAGTGTTTGGAATGCCGGGGAACTATTGTCTTCTGTAACCACATACAGGCGCCTCTCCAACAGATGATTTATGAAAACATTGTGACAAAATGTAAAATCGCTCAAATTGCTGATGTTACCACCATGTTTTCAACTTAACTCAATATTGATTCATTCATTGGGGCTTATCGCAGTTTTCAACTATTTTCCAGTATATCACGGGTGACACAACACCTACTTATGTGTGTCCTAGCTACCAGTTCTCCTTACAACAAACTTTCAAAGCTGGCTGCTTTTCCACATTGACTGTAAGCCCATTGTTGAAACACGAATGACGCTTGCCACATTTACTTTTGTCAAACGTCGAAAATGTTGGCCGATCTGGGATTTGAACTCACAACCCCTCTTTCGACAGCCCAAATCGCTACCGACTGAGATACCGAGGCTGAATAATTAAGCTTCTATTCATTGAGATAGTTTGTGTCGTCTGCTGCATACATGTATATCTAGTATATTGGAAGTGGTTTTCATTTTCATTACGCGGTATGATCCATAATGTTTTAGTTTACTTTATGCATATCTAAACGAAGTACACTATGCACAAGCATACACTATAACCTATAAATGAGCCGTTGTGTGTGATATTGATGCCACTTCAAGCAGTGAAGTGAATGTTCACCAGCAACCAGTTGTATAGACTAGTGACCTAGTATTTTACCATACATGTTTCATAATTACAAGTACGCTGGGTATCATCACGACAGGTGATTGTTCTGTGTTTTACATGGCTTTGAACATTTCAGTTATATCACGACGTTTCCTAGGTAAGTCAATAGTACTGCAGGTCCATTTATCCTGAAATCCGCAAGTTTGTCGTAATGCTAATCCCGCAATCTTGAACGCCAAGGAGGGCAGCCATCAGTAGGATTTTAAAGATTTTGGTATGATCCGGCCGGGTCGAACCCAAGAACTCCCGCACCCAATGAGGACGCTCTACTACTACAACACCGAGTCGTTGCATCATTACGACAAACATGTTGAGAGGACTTAACTTTGATCTAGTAACCTGGAACACTACTAGACAGGACTCACATTTCGACAATCTAGATGATATCGAGAAAATCATTCTGACAAAGTTTCATCAATCTAGATTCAAACATATAGAGTTTCGAAGTTGTGTGAAGTTAGCAAAACATACGACATTCGACATTAAAAAAATACCAGCACGACATTCGATTTTTTGAAGTTTTAATTTTTGAATGTCGTATGACGAATGTCGCGCCAGCTAGACATTCAATTTTTTGAATTTTGAATTTTTGAATGTCGCATTTTTTTAATGTCGAATGTCGAATGTCGTATGTTTAGCTAACTTCACACAGCTGAGTTTCGACAACATCTTTTCTTAAATTTGGTATATTGATCTAGTTTGTATTCGATGTGACACACATGTAAACATTCACACGCTGACTGTGCTATAAATAGACTAGATTGAGGTTTTGGTATGTCTATCGATTTTCTACAAACGATGTGCCAAACGTTAACATTGTTAGCTGGTCTCTAAAACCACCAAAGGTTGGATTGAGGTGCTCTGTTACGTTACTGTATGGAAATTATTCCGTCCTTAGCAGCACGTAAACAAGATCTAAGTGCAATATCAAAGCGTGCTATATGGTCAGTTGTTTTATAATCTCTGTATATTAGGTCTTCAAATTAATATAATTTATACTCTTTAATTATCAAATTTTCGACCACTTGGTGTTCAGGAAGATTTTGAAAAAAGGAGGAAATTTTAGTGCAGTCCATTTTGGTTTAAAGGGATCAACTTTCTCATTACAAAAACGTTCAGAACTTCAAATTAATTGTTCATAGGTTCTATTTTCATGCTAGTCGAATGTTTTTTGTATTCATTAATTTGCTTTCTTTCCTATATTGATAATGTTATCTTATTTATATTCCACGATATATGTTTCTGTTCAGATACTTTCAATAAGTCAATCGTAAGATGACTTTCTTCATTAATTTTCTCAAAGTAACTGTATTTTTTTATAAAAGTAACAACATGTCATACATGGGCATATTTGATATGGAATATGTTTTATTATTAAAGATTAATTCGGATATATAGAATACATCTAATTAATTTGCATACATGTACTTTTTTAATATGAAAAAAGAATTCTCTAATAACATGAAAGGAGTATTATTATAAAAATGTCATACAATTAAAAGACATTCCGTTTAAGGGATTCGACCCGTGACCACTGCATGCATTGGTAACTGCATTGGTGCAATGTGTGTTGTTGCGTACACAATTAATTACGCTGTATGTGTAAACCTATTTTAAATTGGACATTGTATTTTTACCGTTTTCTCGAATTCACAATATAGAACAAAAAGTCACGAACAGTTATGAGTGTCATGTTTATTATTTTCAATAATAAACAGGTGCACGCTGATGTGATCCATATTGATATGATTGGGTAAACATTCGTCTGCAATAAATATATATTTTTAAACTTTGATAGTTCGATATTGGTCAAAAGTTATATTGTGAAAAAACATTTACGGCAATTTACGCCGATACAGATTTTACCTATATTCGAGAGCAGTGGACCGAATGATGTATTCCCGAGTAAATTGGAATACGTTTGTTAAGAGATATATTATTTCCGATTTCGAATCCAGTTGTTAGCGTGTCAAACTTTAAGGGTTTTCATATAATTTTGGGACAACTAGTAAAGGTATTAGTTACAAATTTAGGAAGTTAACATCGAACGCGATTACTATACTCTACACTGTTCACATACTTCCTACATACACTTGTTAGATGATTATTTCAAAATGTGAAGATTTTAACAAGACGTAGCAGATATACTGGCTGATCTGAACATACAATGTAGCACAATGCTAACTTAGAATAAAGTCACCACATCATTGCAAAGCAATCTCAGCAGATGCCTTGCTTTAACTAGGCGTGTTCCTGGTACTAATTATTTGTAGCACGTGCCATTTAGCAGCATTGTGAATCGGTCTGATTCTCCAGGATTTTAGAAAACACTCCATTGCTTGTTGTATTTTATTTTCCTGTGTGTATATACATCCTAACAAATTATAGGCTGTTTCAGGATGTCCAAGGTTTTCAAATATATTTATAATATGATTTAAGTTGTCGATAGCATTTTGTTTATATACGGGCTTGTTTGTTTTTGAATAGAGAACATACTGAAGGAAATACAGGTAAACCTTAGAATCCACCACAATCCAATCAAACCACTTTTCACGCATTTCATCCCTAGATCCAGCTGGTGTATTGACTGAACGATACATCTCGTAGTGTAATGCTGGAGGGACAAGGTTTGCTTGGTGAGGTAGAAACGTTAAACATCCAGTGGTACAGGTTCTCGAGAACTTTATGTTTGTAATACTTTGCGACCTAAGTATTCGTAATTGTTCCTTGGTTCCTTCATTCGAACAAAATTGAAAACAATAATGGCAGCCACACACTGACATAATATGTGATTTTAAAGACGTTTCACATTTAAGAAGAATCCTCTCACAAATATCATGCCTTTCACTCTGTAGGCAATATGTTGCGACTATTAAATATGAGGACATAAAGTCACAGTCTTTACTTTCTTCTATGTAATACGTAAACTTGCTAAACAACATCCTTAGTCGATCCGCGTTTCTGGTGGCCAACATGATGCTGGCGATACATTGTGCTATTTGAATGCGTAAGTATGGGATAAAGGAGCTTATTGCTAATTTTGTCTCTTTCTCCGTATGATCTTCTACACAATCGGTATTTATAAAATAGGTTTCAATAAAGTGTAATTCTAAAACAGCCTGATCAGCTGATCTACTTCTACACAACTTAAGGTATTGATACGCGTTTGTTTTTAACATACAAGTAAATGTAACGTACTGGTCTTGTGAGTGTTCAGATATTGTTTTTCTTTGAACTCTCATTATACTTGGTCCACGCCCGAACAATACAACGTGCAACACCTCCCCGATCTTATCACATGTCAATGACCATAGAAAGCTACACCAGTGTTCTAGCATGTCCTCTAAGACATCTTGTACATGTCTAAGGGTTCTATACTTAAGCCTATCAAACATGTTCTCATCCGGAATAAAATAATTTGGGCAGCGATTCTCTTTTACCCAGTGCAATAGTATTTTAATACAAACACGTATACATTCTAAAAAGTTTCCACGTCTCCAGAATACGCAAGGAGTTTTTTCAATTGCATATAATACACATGTTTTGCAGTGATAAGAAGAAATAGATTTAGGGGCACGTTTATGTATAATGTCTTTCTTTATCATCTTAAGAAAAACGTAACATTTGTGCTGTGTAGAGTTAAGACTAGCCATGAGTTCACGTTCCTGAAGAGAAAATGAAATTCTCCATTCAATCGATCCATTTTGACTTGATGGGTGATTTATTCCCACGAAGAAACATCCGGATTCTTTCAGTATTTTTATTTGTGCTTCATTTAACCGATCGCAACTGATAACCCTTCTTAACCAGGACTTAGCACAGCTAGGGATGTACTGACATTTTACTGCCAAAACTACGTCTTGATCTTTCTTTCCATCTACAACTGAATGTGTCACAGCAGGACCATTTTGCTCTCGGAAATTAAAATCACGATACTTAGTGCTTACTAAACAAATCCTGCCGTAGCAGTCAGATCTTACCATCTGATCTGTCAGGATTGAAGGGTCAATGTTAAGAAATGTAAGGAAAGATTGATTAAAAAAGCGATGATTAATTAGAAATGTATCTAAGACCAGTTGTAGTTTATAATATCCAGGTTTTGTGGTCTCATCTGTTACCATGAGATATGAAAAGTTTTTTCGTGGTGAATGAGAGATACTGTCTACAACAGTCGAAAGGAGGCAGTATAGCATGTCTTTATCGGAATTCAGTCCTGGTGTTGTTGTACCCTCACAGTCACTTCCGAACACGTACTGTTGTAAAGGTTCGTCATCCAATAAGCCGCTTATATGTGTGTACACTATTTCATCTACTATTGCATGTCCTCTATATCTGTCCCTTATCTCCTCAGAAGCGCCGATCCAATCTAGAATTTCATAAAGACGGAGTGACAAATTGCTATACTGTGCAGCCATCCTGTGGAACTGTGAACTGTAAATAGAAACGACTTATACTGTATCACACTTGTAAATATAACACGTAAAGTTTCCGTAGACAGAAGGATGAGTTGATTAACTGTACCATTTAAATGATCATGCTACACTAACTAACATTTACATTGACTAATCAGACCACAAACAAAGAACATTTTAATACATTAATTCGGTAATAAAAAAATTTACCTCTATCAATTATTTGAGCTAATTTAAATATCTGTTCTGCTTTATTCTTAAAAACGAAATTATAAACAAGAACTGCGACAAACAAAAATAGGGTATTGAGAAATATTCATGCAGTGAAGTATGTACACATGCTCTCTCTGGCCAGATCCTCACATTTCTGCTTACATGTTATACATAATTATATTGCCTTATGACATAATTATGAGTCGCGGCAAGCGATTTGGGGTCCTAATGCGGCTGCGTACTCTTAAGACTAGGGTGACTTTGTACACCCACATTCCGCTTTTTTACACTAACTGTATCCCTAGATGTAGCGTACTAAACAAACAAAAAACAGAATTGCAGACCCATTTGTTAGTACGCCAATTTACTTTTGCACGATATTACATTGAGTGAATAAGACCACAAATTGCTAGACGCGGATCTTATATAAGTGTAGCCCAACTAGGTTCAACCCCGTGTCTTTATAGGTGAAACCAACACGGATATGTAACTATGTTTCTCCTCGCCTGGCTCATACATATCATTTTGTATAGTATAATTGCTATGTATCATACATATACATATATCTATTATTATACTTAATAAACAATAACACGAGTGAGATGTTAATCATTGTCAGGCAGACACACGGACAGCAGGTTCAACTAGAGTTCCTTCCGATCAACTAGTTATGGACTTATTAAAACACTTAATGTTTGCATATGTTTATCAATTCCGTAAAGATGTACGGGTGCGTCTATTGCGAAAATACGCTTATTTCCATAAACAAAAGGGCCAAGATGGCTTTTAAGCGATCACCTAGTTCATGGTATAGTAGCAAATGCGTAAATGTCATGGGAACTTTGACCAGGATTTTGAAAGGAGTAGACACTGTAAACCAAACAGCTTATTAGCCCAGGTAAGGTAACGGTAATTAGCCGCTGTCCGTGTCTGCCATGTATTTATGAACTATTCAAGGCCGACACTTTCCGTCTCAGTGCGATAGAGGTATAGAGTAATAATTCCTTAAACAGAAAATCCCCAGGAAAAGTGTCTGTCTGGGTTTGCCTGCGCGCGGTATGCTTAGGCTGATCCGGGTCGATACTTTACGCAGAGTCCACAATGTTAGTTTTCTCATTATTCGGCTCATATGTCTTGAACAATTCAGGTAGAGTTTCTGTCACGCAAGTAACATTTTTTTTCGAATTCAGATCAGCAAGTTTCGAGGGAAATTTACGTTTTTTCATTATATCCCCGTTCTGATGCTATCTGGAGGATATATTTTACAATCAATTAAACATGGCTTGAACACACGTTGTAGAGTGTCACCTAAATAACGTTTCTACCTCAGTACGTTGTAATCAGACAACATATTTCAGAGAAGAAGTTGTATCGTTTAAAATATTTTCCAGCGTCCTTTTTCAACCAATCTCTTTTTTAAAGATTGTCACCGAATAACTATTTTTTAAAGATAATCTTGAAATCAGATAAGCATTTAAGAAGAGAAGAATGCTTGAAGTAGATAGTCTGACACCAGCGAGTCAATAGTAATGATAACCCCGCAATCCCGAGCGCCAAGGGAAGAACACCATTATTGCCATTCTTAAAGTCATTAGTATGCCCCGGCCGGGAAACGAACCCACAAACTTCCGTAGCTAAGGCGGACACTCTACCACTACACTACTGAGGCGATCTTGGTAGAGGGCCACGGTTGTACTACTTGTGCCAGTTTATTTGTTGTAATTGTAACTGTTGTACAATAATATGATTAACCCTTATACTATATGCCTATATGGTTTAAAAAAGTCCCGTCCCCTGGTGGTTATGTTTTTCAACGAATCGTAATAATTTGATTAATCTCAGTAGAACCAAATTCCTTTTAAAAATCGGGCCAGTAATAAGTTTTAAGTTTTTTATTTTATTTTGTCTTAGCAAACATAGTTTACAATGGACTTCTTTTAACAAACTCGAAAGAGGACCACCTATGGAACATTCCCATGTTATTTTGAAATTGAGTCAATTGTTTTAGTTATGGAAGATGTTTGTAGGGACACATGAACGGAGGGACAACGCCGGATGGTGGGTGATCACTTAAGCTCACACCACACTTCGTGCTCATTTGCGCTAAAAAACAAGTGTCCAGTTTATTTAAACGTAAATTAAAGTAGTAATGTTGTGTTGTCATTTGTTTTAGGCAATGATGTTATTAGTAGCATTATTATACTCGTATGTGCGGGAAATAAGAATGTCTGCGCATCTTTGCTAAGGATCCAAATGAACACGTCTTTACAGTTCTCGAAACCTTCTATGACTATTTAGCAGTGCAAAGCCAGATCAGACTGTGCGGATGCGATGGCTTATTTGGATACATATTGATTGTAAAGGCCTTACTATTGGTTTACGCAGACTGCCTGTCAAAACGAAACAAAAGGAACAAGCTGGTGATACGTCTACCATTTGAGTGATTACATAGTAAGTAGTACATCTATAACTGTTAATGTTTGGAAGTACCTGTATTTTAGCAAGCACATGTCAAATCGTTCATAGTTATTCCATTGCCCATAAAGTGAAGTTATTCCAGCAAATATCTTTTTATAACATTTTCTTAAAATGACAAATTACTCACAACGATCAAAATGTATTTCTTCCACAATGTTTAATCATCCACTTGTTATATACACCACCATACATAGGTTTCATACCTTATATGCATTTGCATGAGCGAATTATTACTATTGGCAGGTAGACGGATGGACGGATAGTGGGTTAACCTTTTTTACAGTCCGATGAAGATACTGAAATACTTTCATATCATCTTGAAGTCTGTAAAGATGATTGGCTGCTTCTAATACGTGCACAGGTGTAGAATAATGGATATTATTCTTATTTAGGACGGGGTTTGTAGGTTTGTTCACGTATATATGAAGTATTCTAAATGACAGGTTATATCTTAATGTACTGGCTGTCTACGATGTACGTAACCACCTGTCAAGGATACACAGGTCACCGTGTATGTAAAAGTTAGGAAGGCTCTATATAAAGAGGGGAGTTAGACTATTGTAGGCAGACCGGCATAGCCGTCGGCTCGCTATGCTGTCAGACTGTGTATTAACTAAGCTGTGTGATTTGAGTTATTATACGACAGAGGTCTTTTTGGCGAACGTGATCAGGACCAACACAAAGGAAAACCACTATACGGCTCAACATCAAATAGTAAGTGAATATTTTCGACTATTTCTCTTTATTCTTAGTCAAACAACATGGCAAATGACAGAGATGGAGATGATTTCAAAGTTCTTTTTCAAAAAATTCTCAGAACAATTAGTAAACTTAGGATTACATGGCGCGACGAATTTTGTTCCTATTTTTGACGGCGAACATTCTAAATTTCAAAATTGTGTTAAGGCTATAGAAAAATGCGCGTTAGTTAATAACCTTCCGGACCAGAAACAGAAACTCGTCGCGTATAGGTTAAGCTCGGGAACGGTATCCGATTACATACTTCGAAATATTCAGGAGTCTCCACACGCGGAGTGGGCATATCTAAAAACCACCTTAGCCGACCGTTTTAGCGTAATTTCAGATGCGCACATCAATTTCTCGAGGCTTAGTAATATACGTCAGAATAAACTTGAAAGTATACAAGATTTCGCTGAACGTATTCTCGTTTTGGCACAAGACGCGTATGCAGTTTTGACCAATCACAGCGATTAGTTAACCATCAGACGGTAGGATTCTTTGTCGACGGACTAGCAGACGAATCAATTCGACAAAAATTGACTAGGGAAAACCAAACTTCTTTTCATAACGCAGTAACATCCGCAATAAACGAGTTCAATATAAGAATAAAATGTAAATTACGATCGCATGAGATAAGACAAACTTTTGAACCTAGACAAACCCACGAAAAGCACGAAAATCTAAATTCTGAACAGCCTATGGAGGTAGAGGCAATTAGGCGATATAATATTTGTACTTTTTGTAATAGAAGGGGTCATGTCAGCAGTAATTGCCGTAAGCGTTTAAGACATTTCAATGCAATCAAAACCGAGTTACGCGGCCAACAATTTCGAAATGATTGACAACTACCGAATAGGGGACCTGGTTGGGATTTGGGGCAAAATTACGAAAAAAAGGAGATTTCAGACCTCCGATCCGTTGTTTCTTTTGCGGGAAACTGGGTCATCGTAAATCCGATTGTAGACAGTATTTACAATTGAGAACAAATTCAGATAACGGCTACTACAACCAAAAAAACTATTAAACCTCGGCTGTAAACGGGACGACAGTCCGAAGAAATTAGATTCTATTCAATTCAACACTCATTTGGAGGAGAACGATATTCCCAATAGTTGCTTAATCAAGTTACATAATGTAGTTTTAATAAAGGGTTTAATGTATGTTTTGGTACAGTTATAAGAGTATAACACGAAATTGCCTAATTACTCAGCAAATAATGCCCGAAGGGCATTATGTCAGCTGTGTAATTTGGCTATTTCGTGTTATACTCTTATAACTGTACCAAAACATACATTAAACCCTTATAATTGCAGTTTAAGAAAGAAACAGCTATTTTTCATCGAAAGAATTGTTTGAAAAGGGACATATAAATTGAAAATTGGGATCTCTTTTTTATGTTCTTTACGCCGATAACATGACCTAATACTAGGAAAATTACCTAATACTAGGAAAATGACGTCACGTTAGCGTTTTGACGTCATACGTTAGTCGCTTTGGCGCCAAAACCCATCAATTTCATCTAGAATATTGTAAACGTTAAGTACAGTTTTATCGAAATACGCCTCATAAGTACCTTTATGTGATAGATATAATATCTCATGAGTGTTATTTATTATTACTTTTAAAAAATTAAGCTGAATATGACCTCGACATAATTATTTGTGGCATTGTTAACGATTAACTGTCGAAATTAAAGGTATTTTCCGAAATTAGTTCCGTAAACTGGTCATGTGATCAATTGCAGTTATTGGAAAATAAACGCAATTCCTTTTAGTCACGTGATCGGTTTTGAACCAATCAAAACGAGCGATTCACCGTGCTTTTGAAGCAACTGCAATTATGAATACTTATTGACACAGGTGCATCTTTTTCACTAATACACAAACGTATTTTTAATTCTCTCAAACCACAGGTAGAATTAAACAAGACTGGAATATGGCTTAGTTCAGCATCAGGCGACGCAATCAAAGTTTTAGGCACGGTACATTTAGAAATGAAGATAAATAAATTAAAAAATAGCCATACTTTCATCGTTGCAGATAATTTATCACGCAATTGCATTCTTGGCAAGGATTTTTTGGCAAAAAACAGTTGTAGGATATATTTCGATCTAAATTGTATTAGAATAAAGGACCAATATGTGCCCTTGCAAAACGATGCCTGCATAGCCTCTTTAGTCCGTCTTTGTAAAACAGTTACTCTTAAACCTCAGACAACCTATAGACTCCCATCTAAACTAAAGCAAAATCCCTCTATTCCGGAAAATTCTGTATGTGAAGTTACTGCGGTAGATGAAGGATTTCTAACCAGCAAACCGTATATCAAATTAACACCTAGTCTCTCTACAGTAACAAAAAAACGTCGCGTTCCGGTAGTAATTTCATTTTTTTCAAATAAAACTATCAAAATAAAGCGAGGTTGTGTCCTCGGGCGTGTTAAACGTATCGATAAGAAAACATCCGTAACAAGCTTGACAACTGACAACCATGAGCGACCAGCTCTGAATATCTGCTCAGTCAATAGCAATGTCGCGGGTGGCGATTTAGTCGATATGAATTCCCCACGAAAACAAATAAACGTCCCTTTACACAAGAGTACAAAAGTTTGCAATTTAGTAGACAGATATCATGATATTTTTTCCAAAGATGAGTTCGATTTAGGTAAATACCCTCACGAACAAATAGCACTGCATACAAAGCATGACACACCCATTAAATCTAGACCATATCTCGTTCCATTCCTGAAAAGGGATATTTTAAAGAAAAAAATCGGGAATTTGCTTGATGCTAAGATTATACGCCCTTCTCATAGTGAATACAGTCAATCATGCATACTTGTAGACAAGAAAGACGGTTCTAAAAGATTGTGTATTGATTTCCGCCGCCTAAATTCCATAGTTAAGTGCACAAGCTACTCACTGCCAAGGACGGACGACATATTAGCGTCCCTAAACGGAACCAAATTTTTCACAACTTTAGACCTATCAACCTCATATCATCAAATTGAACCTATGGAATCCGACAAGGAAAAGACCACTTTCACCACACCTTTTGGCCTATATGAATTCAATAGATTACATTTTGGTATAAATTTAGCAGGTGGTCGTTTCCAAAGCATTTTAAACAAATTTATTAAAGGCTGCGAGATGTTTTCGGCTAGTTACTTAGATGATATGTTGATTTACAGTGAAAACGAAGTAGACCATTTAAGTCACATTGAGGAGATTTGCCTGAAGATAAAAGCTAAGAAATGCACCTTCTTTAAAGAGTCAATTATATACCTTGGCCACGAAATTAGCGTAAATGGCATTGCACCTGACCAACAAAAAGTAAAGGCCCTTAGAAACATCCAATCCCCCAAAAGTGTTAAAGACGTTAGATCATTTTTAGGTTTTACTGGTTATTAGAGAAGTTTTACAAAAAAATACGAAGAAGTAGCTATCCCTTTAACTCAGTTAACTCACAAAAATGTTAAATTTCAATGGACGCAGGAATGCACTAACAGTTTTCAAGAAATTACAAAAAGGCTAGAACAAATGCCAATTTTATCACATCCAGATATTTCTTAGGAGTACGTTTTGTATTGTGACGCTTCAGATCAGTCAGTCGAGGCAGTGTTGACTCAAAACCCATCCGGTTTAGAAAATGGTGAAAAACCCTTATTTTTTCTCAGTCATGCACTTTCTAGAACTCAAAAAATATATAGCCCTATAATGAAGGAAACTTTTGCAATTGACTATGCATTAAAGAAACTAAATTGTTACCTTCAGGGAGCTAAGTTTACTATCACAACGGATCATAAACCGTTAGTACACCTGTTGACTGCAAATTTTGACAATAAACTATTACAGCGTTATGCTTTGAATATTTCCTTTTATGATTGCAAGATTGAATACATACCCGGAAACAAAAACATTGCAGCTGATTATATGTCGCGCGAAATATCACACACATCGGATACACCGTTTTCAGACAACCCCCACCCTATAAACGTAATTAATAACGAAGATCTAAATCCAAAACAAATAGCTGAGGCTTCTAAAGAACCTTCACCTTTAATAAACTCTCAAATCACAGAGTTATCAAAATTAAACTTAAGCCAGGAACAAGACATTGACGAAGATATTTCAAAATTAAAGGATCGCTTAAAGACAAATTCATTAACAAAGAATGAGACTAGAAGATTCATTATAATCGACGATATACTCTATTTCATCACTGACCCTGATTACTATATCATTACCCGCATGTACATTCTTAAACATCTAAGAAATATAGTCCTACAAGCTCGACATGAAATTGGCCACTCAGGCATAAGCAGAATGTATGAAATTGTAAAAAAAGATTTTTACTGGCTCAATTTATTCAAGGATATTAATTCCTTTGTGGGAACATGCGTCCCGTGTCAAACGGTAAATTTGAAACAAATTAAAACGCCTTTGCGCGACAGTATCTCACCATACCCATTTGCAGAAGTTAGTATAGATTGTCGTTTTTCTCTGCGAACTTACAGCTTTCCCCGAAGTTATCCCTACAAAGGACATAACTGCAGAGACAATAGTAAATGCATTCTTTGAAAATATCTTTTGGCGGTACGGTTGCCCTTTAAAGGTAAAAACCGATAATGGTCCGTGTTTTATTGCAAAAATGTTTCAAGAGACAATGGCAGAATTACACATAAATCATACTAGAACAACTATTTATTGCCCTGCTTCTAATGGTCGCAATGAAATAACCCATGCCACTCTGAATTCTATCCTGACAAAACTAATACCAAAAAATCGCAATTTATGGGATGTAATGATAGGACCAGCGCTAGGCGGATTACATTTTAACATATCAGAAAGCATGAAACAAAGCCCGTATTTCCTCCTTTACGGAAGAGACGCAATCCTACCCATAGATAACCTTTTTGATCGAAGGCTAAAATACTATGGTACTGATTTCCACAAAAATATGTTGGTTCGCAACCATCAAATTTACAGTGACGTTTATAAATCAATTATTAAGTCACGGTTGACCCGAAATACATACGCAAATAAAGGCAGGCACGAGGTCAATATACAAATAAACGACGCAGTCTACATAAAAAATCATGTCCGTAAGGGTAAACTGGCCCCACATTGGAAACCATATTTCAGAGTCATTCAAATTAAAGGACCAAAAACCTTGGTAGTTAAAAATCAGTTAGACAACCAGCTTATTACGATTAACAAAGACGATGTAAGACTCGCAAATTTAAGTGAATGGGTTATTCCCATTTCAAAAGATTGACAACCAAGCCCGATCAGAAATTGTCGCTATGAACTTCCCCAACTAACAAGTAGTTCAGAATTACCCGAGACTGTTCAAAACAATAATAAATCCAATTCCCGCGGAAATAGGCTCCTCTCACGTACACAACGAGATAGGTTATTGTCGAGAAGCGAGTGTTCGCACGGCGAAGTTTCGCGCGACGAAGTTCCACACAACGAAACATCACACAATAGCCAAAATTCAGAAGACAATTTAACTTTATTCCAACTGCAGGCAAGGCTTAGGAGACAAAAATACGACAGATAGCACTATGCTCCAACCGACAATTATTCGTTACAGTCAGAAACAGTTGAAGATAATGGGAATAAGTCCCAATATGAAGCTTGCGAGAGTTCAATGGAAGTAGAATAATTAAATTATTAAACAAATAATTAAAGAAGTGTTTATAACTCTAGAAGTGTTGAATTGAAACTAGAATATGAAATGTCCTGTAAAACCTTTTACAGCAGTTGTATTAGTAAATACATAAGAAAGTGTTAAGTAGAAGATAGAAATACGTAAGATGTCCTGTGAATCAATGGAAGTTGGATGATTTCACTAAATTATTGTTTTAATAATTAAAAAGGTGTGTATAACTCAAGGAGTGTTGAATCGAGAATATCGAGAATAGAAAATATGGAGTCCTGTAAACATACTATTTTACAAAGTTTGTATTAGTAAATACATAGAAAAGAATATAAAGAGAAAGTACAGCAGAAGCCTGTAGTCCTTTTACAGAATATGTAAATGTAGATACATGAACACTATAGTTACCTAGTTGCAAATGGATAAATTTAGTCTAAAGTAATTTAAAGCGATTAGCATAAATTCACTTACCGGGGAAAAAAATTATGTAATTACAACACGTTTAACCAAAATGACCTCCGCGGTCAGATTAAGTTTAAAATATTATTGAATAATGTAAATGTTTCAAGCACCTGCATTTATTTTTGACATATCAAATCTGTTCCTATTATTGGTTAATTATGTAAGTCTTTATCATTGGTTAATTATGTAAGTCTTTCTCATTGGTTAATGATGTTAGTTCTTCTCATTGGAAAATTGTGTAAAATAAAATACCATTGTTCCCTCATATGACACCTGTCGAGTAAAGGTCCTTAATTAAGGACGCGGATGTTTGCTTGAGGCAATTTGCACACAATACCGACCGGTCAGTTAAAGACATTATCTCCCCCATTTGCGCCTATTAAATTTCAATGACGTTTAAAACCGGAGGCAGTTATTTTTTAACAGACACATTTGCGGGTCAAGAATGCGACTAAGATTTAAAGATTTCCCTTTATCCTTTGCCGCCGCAACCTTACGTCATCCGTAATAAACAATATTTTACGACGAACTTTGTGTTAAATCAGGATTTTTATTAACGCGGCCGTAATCCTGTGTTTACATTGTTCAAATTTGCTAATAAGTAAGATAACTATGCATTAATTAAAAGTTTGCCTAAAAATAAAGGAATGAATGTCAAATATTCACGAACTAGCAGTGGCCTATACGAAACATCCAGCCACGAACGAAAACCCATTGAAAGAGAAGGGTAGCAAGCCAATCTCAACTTTCCACCTTTGACCTTACCAAAAGGCGCATATGACAATTATTCATAGAGCATGTCATTTTGGTTCCAACAAAAAATAAATAATTAGGAGGCTAGCGAACATCGAACGGGTACCAGACAGCTACTACGCATGCGCAGGTTCGAAACTGCGTGGGCACAGACAGCTAAAACGTTTGTAGGATTATTTCGGAGTAATGTTCCACTATTCTCCATCCAACCGACGACAACCGGCGATGTTTCCACCGACTAAACAACCGACGCGGTGCAACTATTAACATTAAAAATGTGTACTATTCCTTTTCAAAACCTTATTTTGGTTTAAGAACTGTTGAAATGATATGGGATTAAAATTATTATTCGGAATCCATAATCTTCAAGTCAAATATCAAAACAAATTCCCCTACAGCACTTTCAAGATATTCTTCACGATGGGACGATATAGGAAAGACAGGAAAAAACAGCCTGAGGCGATAGCAATCAACGATTTTGTGCCATTCTGCGTCATGAACAGAATGCACATTATGGAACATTCATTCCCCTTAAAGTTGCAGACACTACATATTCCAGAAACAGACCTAAAGACATTCATTTATTATAATATTGTAATAATAATAATAAATTCTTTATTTTAAGAAGATAACACATTATGCATTTTATACAAATTAACAAATGTAAAAAGTCATATTTACAATGTGGTCTTCTGTAACAAAACACATTTTTAACAAATCATTCATTCAATTATACGACAAGCACCATCATGTTAAAGTAAATAGTAAATATAGATTTTAAAAACAACATTATATCACACATTTCAGCATTCATACAGAACATATATGTATCCATAAGCATATATAAATTGAAACAAATGAGAACAATGTTGTAAATACTTTTCTTATAACTTCGATATGTTAAGTAAGTGCTTTTTACACTGGTATTTAAAAGTTTGTAACTTAGTAATATTCTTAATATTTGAAGGCAGACTGTTCTAGATTTTAGCACTGCTATGGGTAAAGCTTGTTTTCAAGTTATTTGTTTTAAATTTCATGACATTCAAATTATTTTTACTAGCAGAACGTAAATTGTAATGTTCGTTGTTTGCAAAGGACACAAGGTTACAAATGTAACTTGGTGTAAGGTTATGTTTACTTTTAAATACCAATAAAGCAATATAATAGTAATATCTTTGTTCAAAAGTCAACCACTGCAACTCAGAAAACATTGATTTAGAACTGGTTTGTACAGGTTTGTTTAATATAAGTCTAGCAACTCTTTTCTGGGTTTTAAATATAATATTTTGGACTTTAGAAGTCCCACCCCATACTGTACAACAATAGTCAAAAGTAGACATAATATACGCATTGTAATATAGTACTTTCATATCATGGGATACGTAAAATGATATTCTTTTAAGAAGATTAATTTTAGAGTTTACTTTACTTAATTGTTAATTAATATTGAATACTATGACTATGTGTATGTTATATTCCTCATCATACTTTGAGTTTTGTGTTTAACGCCAACTCTTTATTTATCATGTTTTATTGTTTGTTAAAATATTATTGTTGATTTGAGGTTTAATGATCTTTCATGTTAGTTACAACCTACACCTTGTGTTGGATATTTTTCCTTTTTTACAAATGACATTGGTAGGTGTAGAATAATATATATTATTCTTATTTAGGACGGGGTTTGTAGATTTGTTCACGTATATATATGAAGTATTCTAAATGACACATCTTAATGTACAGGCTGTCTACGATATACGTAACCACCTTTCAAGGATACACAGGTCACCGTTTATGTAAAAGTTAGGAAGGCTCTATATAAAGAGGGAAGTTAGACTATTGTAGGCAGACCGGCATAGCCGTCGGCTCGCTATGCTGTCAGACTGTGTATTACATATCTTATAAACTAAGCTGTGTGATTTGAGTTATTATACGACACAGGCAGCAAGAATATTTGCTATTAGGACATAGAGGTTCGTTTTCATCCATATAACGATCGTAAGGTAAGAATCAATGTAAAGGGAAACAGTCATGATCAAACGTTTTGACATGGTTGTTTCACATTAATAAATAATCAACCGCGGTGACAGTGTATTGGTCAGCAATGAAACCGGACGGTCAGAGTTCGAATCCCAGTAGTTATAGGAAGGACTCTCAAATAGGTTACTGCGTGTCGTAATTATCTACCATAAAACAACGTGATCATGTGACCCATCGTTGTAATCCTCCAGAGGCATTAACAAGTCGATATGAGCTGTGCTCCAGGATTGATTTTTGGGGTTTTACGACGTTTTCAACAATTTGTCAGTCATATCACGGCGACCAGTTAACCTACTCATGTGTTTCCTGGCTTTCTCACACCAGTACTCCACACACAATTATTTCCAAGCATTTTGTTGCTTTTCCAGGTTACAATACACAAAATAAATTCCTTATTTGTTTCCATGTAAATCGATGAGTTTCAGTCCTCAATTGTCACACTTTCTAAGCGTTTCTCATGTGGAACACTTATATCATTGAAAGGAGTTACCTTTAACCTTTAAAACGATCCAAAGAAAGTGTGTATGGGTGTGGGGGGTGGGGGATGGGGTCATGCATTATGCAAGAAAGAACTCACCAAGCGAAAATAGTTACCGTCATTTTGTACCAAATCGGGAACGGACAAAACCAGTGCTTAGCATTCTCTACTTTCACCTTCAAACAAGGTAAAAATAGTAAAAGTGATAAAATCAATCATTTCCAGTGCATACTGTACACATTCACGATGCATTTAAACTCAATGTCATATATTCAATAAATTCTGGTGATGGTATACAATCATGTCTACGTAAACAAAAGTTTATTTAGGGACTATAGTAGCGTAATTTGACCTCCACATTGACTGTTAGCCCATTGGTGGAAGACGAATCACAGTGACTTTTGTCAAACGTCGGAAAGAATCTTGGCTGAACTAAGGTTCGAACTCACAACCCCTTGATTGACAGCCCGCGTCGCTACCGACTGAGCTACCGGGGCTGGGCAGAAACCAAATCGACACTGCCTTACAGGAGTTCCTTTCAACAGTCTATGTCTAATTTGTGATCAGGGCAGAGATAGATCAGTCTGCGCGGATGCACTACCTGTGTTTGATCTACACGGCCGTGCGCCATTTATATAATATGTTATCTGATATAAACCTTTCCCACATACAACACATTTGCAGGAGACGACTTTTAACACATCTTGGCAAAACTAAAATGATCTCTATAAAAGAATGTATAATAATTGAATACAGTTCAAAACATTTTGGTAAAAGGAGTAATTGTTCATTATGAGCAATTTCTCAATATGTCACACCGTTTTCAAAAATCACCTGCTGCAAACATTATTTTCCTGGCTTTCTCTCACCAGTACTCCAAACAGCATTATTCCAAGGCAACTGGCTACCTTCCCGATTAAAGCTTTACGCCTGTTGGTGGGAGCGAATTGACGCTATTAACATCGACTTTTCTCAATCATCGGAAAGAATGAATGGCCGAGCTGTGGTTCGAACTCACGACCCCTTGATTGATGCTTACAAGTTTAATTAACATTGATCTTAACGTTAAAACCAACTTAAAACTATAACACTTACTCATAACAAACACACACACATATACACGTCGCTACCGTCTGAATAACCGTGGTACGGCCCAGAGACATTTCAGACGGCTCATCCTCATATATGAAACCAATTTTATTTTATATTAATCTTGTCGATAACAGGGTTGATGTAAAATGGCTTACCTTCAATTAATTTCGGGTTAAAATAGAAACTAGTCATTCACTGACATCAGCTTTTAAATGAAACTCATGTTTGTTACTAGTAATTGAAGCAATGGTTTCGTCGGTTTTTAGAGGCGCACATTTCCTGTTTCCGAAACATTGATTAGAAAGTTAAAACGTAAATTAAAGTTGAGATTTAGTTTCATAACAACAAGGATCTAAAAATAGACGTGTTGGACTTATTCATGAAATTAGCGATGAAACAAGAAGGACAATAAAGAAACATAGTTTAGGTGTGTCGTTTTATGGATGATAGGTTAAGCCATTCAGTCTTACACGAAATAGATATGTATATATATAAATAAATACCCAATTAACATATCACAAGTAAGAAGATAATGTAATTATTCCGATAACTTGCCTAATAAAATAGACCATTTTTGTTCATCTTATTAGAGCGAGTCATCTAACACATCTACCATGCTTTTAATACAAGTTAGGGGAGGGTGTGGAGGGTTTAATTGATTAACCACATGAGTCGACTGACTGTTGAAACCAAACAGTGAAGAGAAAACCCGCGAAAAGGCGTTTATATGCATGCGCAAGGATACAAGTTATATCGATTAATGAAATTCTTGTTATGCGGTAAGAAGAGAGTGAATGACTATCATGAGTATTAACCAATAATATTCGTATTCTCAGTTCCCCGCTAATTAAGTGGTTTTACGTGAGCTCGTAAAACCATGTACATTTCATGCCGTAATGTTCTATTTAAAGCAATTATGTTACCTGTATCTATAAATAGATATATATTGGACTTAGTTCTGTTGGATTTGTAGAATTCAATATGTTCGGCATCAAACAAAAATGTTCTTCCTTGGACTTAACTGAAGAGCGATTTGCTACTCTTACATTACGTATCTATGATTATGACTTAACGTGGAAGAAATGTGGGTTTAGATAGAAATACTTAATACAAAAGCAAAAACGAGCCGTCTCGCGAGAAAACCAACACTATGGGCTCTGCGTAATATATCGACCCAGGTCATCCTGTGCAGTCCGCGCAGAATGATCCGGGCCGACACATTCCGTCTCAGGGGGATAGAGGTATAGAGTAATGATTCCTGATACAGTAAATCATCAGGAGGCGAAAAGTGTCTGATGTGAGACTGTGGAGATACATAAGCTCTTTACTACACATAGTAGCTTTCTGACGTCTCTCTATAAGATGATCTTTGAAAACATTGTGACAAAAGGAGAAATTTCTTATGTTTTCCATTTGCCACAACGTTTTTCTTTTTTTCAGTAATTTAACCTTCATGTATAGAGATTTAAAGTGTATTTGTCTACATGTATTCAAATGTCGTCTGTTGCAGATTTACTAAAATGTCTGCTAGAGATTTGTTGTTCGTCAGAAAGGGTAAACAGGTCGTCTGCTGAAGATTTATTGTATGTGGGAAAGGTTTAAAAGGTCGTTTGATGCAGATTTGTTGTACGTGGGAAAGGGTTTAAAGGTCGTTTACTGCGGATTTATTGTACGTGGGAAAGGGTTTAAAGGTCGTTTGATGCAGATTTATTGTATGTGGGAAAGGTTTAAAAGGTCGTTTGGGGCGGATTTATTGTACGTGGGAAAGGTTTAAAAGGTCGTTTGGGGCGGATTTATTGTTCGTGGGAAAGGTTTAAAAGGTCGTTTGGGGCGGATTTGTTGTACGTGGGAAGGTTTAAAAGGTCGTTTGCGGCGGATGTGTTGTATGTGGTAAAGGTTTTAAAGGTTGTTTGGGGCGGATTTGTTGTACGTGGGAAAGGTTTAAAACGTTGTTTGGGGCGGATTTATTGTACGTGGGAAAGGGTTTAAAGGTCGTTTGGGGCGGATTAGTTGTATGTGGGGAAGGTTTAAAAGGTCGTTTGATGCAGATTTATTGTACGTGGGAAAGGGTTTAAAGGTCGTTTGGGGCGGATTAGTTGTATGTGGGGAAGGTTTAAAAGGTCGTTTGATACAGATTTATTGTACGTGGGAAAGGGTTTAAAGGTTTTTTGGGGCGGATGAGTTGTATGTGGGGAAGGCTTAAAAGGTCGTTTGGGGCGGATTTATTGTACGTGGGAAAGGGTTTAAAAGGTCGTTTGCGGCGAATTTGTTGTATGTGGGAAAATGTTTAAAGGTCGTTTGGGGCGGATTTGTTGTTCATGGGAAAGGTTTAAAAGGTCGTTTACTACGGATTTGTTGTATGTGGGAAAGTGTTTAAAGGTCGTTTGGGGCGGATTTGTTGTACGTTGCAAAGGTTTAAAACGTCGTTTGGGGCGGATTTGTTGTTCGTGGGAAAGGTTTAAAATGTCGTTTGGGGCGGATTTGTTGTATGTGGGAAAGGTTTAAAAGGTCGTTTGCAGCGGATTTATTGTATGTGGGAAAGGGTTTTAAAGGTCTTGGGGAAGGGATAAGACCTAAACTCGTGAACTTATGATGTATATGTACATTTGTATAAAAAGGGCCTGAGGCCTATGTGACTGAAAAAACAGTCCAACCTGTGTTTAAAGACCACCCATGTGAAGAGAATAATATGTTTTTTGTTCACAGCTGGTCTTCAATGGCAGGGTCATTTATGAAAAACATGAGTCATTGGGAAATAAAAAGTTTGGCTGATATAGACAGGTAGTTGCTATACGAAGGTGGTCTTTATTACAGGTTTTACTGTATATAGAGCGTATTTCATGTCCTATAATCCCTTTTCTTTTTATCTAAAACCCTGTGGTTTAAAAGACGCATCTTTTGAGTGTCAACAATACACGTTTTATTGGGTAACAAGACATATTCCGTGGAGAAGATACGGGGTTGTCTCTCTGTTTATCTAAGTCAATGAGACGGACATACATTCTGTTTTGTATGTGATGTTCGATACAGACAATAAAACGAGCTAATATTCCCCCTCTTTCCCACTAAAACATGTTAACCTCTGAATCAAAATAGTTCTTCAAATATGAGTTCGGACAAAAACATTCTTTCCAACTTTATAAACATGACCGCGACAAGCGTCATCTACCATGTGCCGAACAGTTAATGTGGAAAAGCAGCTCGTTGCTTAAAAACACTTCTGAGTTGAGTACTGGTGTGAGGTGGTCAGGAAAACACATGGCTATGTGAATTGGCCGCCATGTTATGAAAATTGTAAACAAACCTGGGTTGAACTTCAACCAATCAATCTTTCAATGTTTCTGAAAATGATTCCAAAGCAGACGACTTCGTATGGAAATAATTAATTTCAGATTATTGTCAAATTAACTCTTTCGCTGTCAAATGCAATCACAGGTTTTGCAAACAATGCAGATTCGGGTGAGACGGGTGAGACGGGCTCTGAACGAGCTGTTTCTCCTGCAATCTACATTGTTTGACACATAGAAATTATATTTTACCAAATTTTCTGTAGGACGACAAATCGAGTGTAATAAGCACACATATTGTTCCAATCTAGTTTAAAACCTAAAAAAAAGCATTTGACTATACATTGTAAAAAATATAGTAAAGTGCTATTTTTAAATTTTAAACGAGATTGGCACCTGTGATATAGTCGGGGCGTCTACCATACCACAGACGTACAGTTGACGCTTTTACAGCAGACAAGTTTAGACAACATTGTCGGGAAAAAAAGAAAAGATGACACAAAATGGAGGACGGGGGGGGGGGGGGGGGGGGAGAAGCAATGTTTCTTCATTTCTTCATTCCTCATTTGCAAAAATGTTATAAACTCTGTAGAAAACGTATCCAACATATTTTTAAAAACAAAAGAGACTTGTAGATTGTTTCAGACAAAAATGGCATTGAGATATTGATAACTCCCCAAAATCGATTGCATATAAATATTTCAAATCTGCTGTAAGTCCGGAATTGTACTTGAGTGTTGACATACCTTACATATATAAAAAAGTTCTGTCTAACCTCAGGTGCTCAAACCACGATCTTGTGCTATAATGTGGTATGATTGTCCTATTTCACTAGAAACATAGATGATTTCAATGTTATATTCTCTTTAATTGAAATACAAACAATTGTAGAATATTGGCTTCTTTCCTTTCTGAAGCGCTTAATCTCAGAAATCAAATTTGGAAAAAGACATAAAAAAAGCCTTGAATACATTACGAATAAGCAAAACATTAACAATGTTATCCAAATGTGTTCATTTTATTTCATGTATATAATTATTAATGTATGCTTATGTGTATATACTGCTTGTATATAAGTTGGAGGTCCAAGTACTTGATTAACGTATTGAATTGTAAAATGACATAATACATATCCAGATTTGAATTTCTTACGCAATGCTTTCAGAGCAGAGGTATCTAAAGTATAGGCCAGAGCTCTAGAAAAAGAGCGTTTTGCTTGTTCTAAAATGACGCGATTCGTTTGAGTACCTACAACATAGGGTTTGGTTTGATAATAAGAGAGATATTGTGGGGAAAAGAGCTGTTAACCCCTCCTTATCTGGACTTCTGTATAATAATACTATTATACGGCTTAGTAAGACAAAGCTTTTCCTCTATCATGAGTGTGTCACTCATTCATGTCAACAGACTTTTTCCGACCATTCATCAACATCAAAAGTAAACTGTACTATCAAATAATTACAGTACTTTAAAACGCAATGAGGAACATTTATGAAATATTTTGACTGGATGAAATGACTGGGAAGAAACAATAGTGACAACACGGAAGCTGGGAATCTGACTAAGATATGGTTTTTAACGAAAAACAAATTCTTAAAAAATATTTATGTTTTCCCGTTTGATACGTGATTTGACCTTTAACATTTCCCATTTCGCGTTTTGTTAAACTACACCTTTGCCGAAAATAGTCCTAGCTTTTTTCCGATATTGTATCACTTTGATGTGTTATTTCAATTACGAAAAAACATATTTATACTATCGAATCAACACAGAGAATCAATTCTCAAGAAAATATCAAATTAACAGTAAATGCATATATTTCATGTGTCGGTAGGCACGTATGAATTCGGAGTTTTAGGCCAATTGACTAGTAACGTAGTAAACAGGTGCCCATTATGTAACGCTACCAAAACCTGACATTCGACCCAACGCTCTAGACTGCAGAGCTCCAGATAAGATGCGTGAATACATGATCACGCATTGAAATGCAGGAAAAACGAATGAAAATATTTGCTGTTCGTCGTATCAAGCATTTAAACCCGGAAAAACGGATATAAACATTTTCTGTGCGTCGTTTTAATCGTAAGACAAAATAAAAGTGACACATTTTTCAGAGACATCTCGATCGTTAAATATAATCGCGGTCGAATAAATTACCCTAACACCGTATGTTAATTTGACACTTCACCGAAAGTGAAAAATACATAAAAAAGACATCGGAATTGATACACAAAAAAATAATGTTTGCTCGCGGGCGAAAAAGATCCGTCTGCACAACCAATTAAACCTTGTTCGTTATTAAAATATATCAAAATGGAAGAACTACTGAGTTCCGCAATAGCAGAATACGTTTTTAATCATTTAATCGATGACGTGGTAAATAAACAACAGTCAATTAAAAGAAAACATCATGAAACAGTTTTCCCCAAAACAATCGATCTTTGGATTGACTTTGAGTGATGAAGTTATGTATTTTGTCTTTTCGTCCCTATTAATACACGATGTTTCCCTAAAATAATAAAATTCATCAAGATTAGGTGATTTACCAAAAGTATGTAATATTTAATTCACATACTGGTCAATGAATCATTCTTGAGACCTGACTTTAACCCATCGCAAGGGTCTGTTAGGTGTGTTCAAGTAATAATAGAGATGTTAAACATTAGGTTAAAAGACATTAAACATTCCCTTTAGTAAAGCAAGCATTTTGGACAAATTTGAAGTTGTACAAACAATTGATTTCATTATATAATGACGTTGCATATGAAATAGACCCCAAAAACAAGGGATTTATCAACGTCCCTGCCTATTTCACACTATGAGGTGATCAAACATAAGCCTTTTGAGATACTTACAGAAATAAAATCCATTTGATTTGAGTCTTTTGTCTTGAAATGCATTGTATACTTAAGTAGTCAAAGGGAGGTAATTAAACAAGATTTATAAACATGAATATAAAATGTTTATTAAAGTAAAATTGAAAATTCAAAATAGTGCATTAAAAGGAACAAATGCTTCTATTGAGCAGTTTTTCACGTTTTAATAATGCTTCCTGCTGCAGTATCATCAACATGTTGTCATTATGATGAACATTTTTCTCTTTTAAATTTACTCTTTTGTGTTCATGGTCGGATACAAAGTAAGTGTATATTGTTAAAGTCAGAGTTGTTAATTTACTGTTTAAACTGTTACATGGATACATAGGTAGTGGAATGCCTATTTAAGGTAAGAAGCATGATAAATAAGTTAAAAACATGTTGATCTTCCTTATTTTGGGGTGATGAGCTTCCTGTAGTGATTCACACTTTAATAATTATTATAGGGAATGAAACATATTTGTCCCAAGTAATTGTCTAGAGCTCTGTATCACAGAGATGCCAACACATTTCCGAAAGTATCGTTGTGCATTTTTATTTGTTTCCTTAAGATGATAGTAGAACAAGAGGGCCATGAAGGCCCTATATCGCTCACCTGATTCAATAGAACTTCAATAGTTTTCAAAGTTTTTACTCTATACATATAAGGAAAACAAGCAACCCCCTGGTGGCCATGTTTTTCAATGGATCGGATTTATTGGAATAACCTTGGAAGAAGGTCACCCAAAAAACATTTGTGCCAAATAATCTTTTCATTCAGGCAGGTGCTTCTGGACAAGAAGTTTTTAAAGACAGGGCCTCCCCTGGCTATTTTTTTTTTCTTTCGCCAACACTTTCGCCAAATTGAAAAAAAGGAGCCAAAATAAAAAAAGTTGTAGCCAAAATTGAGCCAACTTTGAAGGCAAAGTAAAGATCAACAGATAAAGGGTATAAATAACACTGTAAAACGAAATGTATTGGTTTTTTGTCTTTTATTTCATTCATGTCTTTAGCAATAGCACATGTTTTATTTATGAAATAACATAAGATGTATGAAAAGCACATATTTTTCATTTCTGTTCCATTTAAAACATGATTATATTTACGTATTTACATACAGTATTTATACAAGAACATCAGTCTCAAACCAGAATTCTGCGAGTCTTTAAACCAGCCCAAACCTTAAAGGCATCCTTAAGTTTTAACAATGCACATATAAGGAAAACAACTCCGACTGCTGGCGGCCATGTTTTTCAACGGATCGGAAATATTTGAACAATCTTAGTAAAGGGTGCCCCAAGGAACATTTGTGCAAAATAATTTTCAAATCGGGCCACTATGTTTGGACAAGAAGATTTTTAAAGTTTTAACAATGCACATATAAGAAAAACAAGCTCCGACCCCTGGAGGCCATGTTTTTCAACAGATCAGAAATATTTGAACAATCCTGGTAAAGGGTGCCCTAAGGAACATTTGTGCAAAATCATTTTCAAATCGGGCCAATATTTTTGGACAAGAAGATTTTTAAAGTTTTAAAAATGCACATATAAGGAAAATAAGCTCCTCCCCCCTGGCGGACATGTTTTTCAACGGATCGGAAATATTTGAACAATCTTGGTAGAGGGTACACCAAGAAACATTTGTGCAAAAAAAAAATCAAATCGGGCCAGTACTGTTGGACAAGAAGATTTTTTAAGATTTCGCAATTTTTCCCCTTTCCTGATGCCGCAGCAACCAAATTCTATTTAGAATTAAATTCTTTGAACAACTTTGAAAGAGGACCACCTAAGGACTGAAATATGTCCATTGGTTTAGTAGGAGAAGTCATTTGTAGGAAATTGTTAACAGACGGACAGATGACGACGACGACGCCGGACGCCGGACGGTGAGTGATCACAAAAGCTCACCTTGCACTTCATGCTTAGGTGAGCTAAAAATTAAATGACATACGTGTTAACACCTAAACGCAAAAAGGGAAATCTCACCGTTTTGTCTCAGTTTCCAACTTGAAAACGGTGTTTTAATTATAGACCATTTATTTATATGTTTCAGCCATTCGGGCAAAGGTGCGCGTTAAAATGCTGGTTTTATCAAGAAAAGCGTCTATTTATGGGAAAGGGTTAAGTATGCTTGTCAGTATCTATTGTTGTTACCATTCGCAACAGGTTTGTCATGATGCATTTGATTTATCAGGGATCAGCAAATCATATATCCATACCACTACAGTATTGAGACACTTATAACATATTTATACTTTTCACATTTTTAAAACAAAATTGTTTGCAGAAGATTTGTGCACATTTCAAATATTGAAGCTTTTACCCTATGATGTAGGGGCTTTCTGACGACAGACATCTTTAAACACATTTTGACTGAAATAGAACTTGCTCAATTCAAGTAATTCCAATTTGTCCATAATATTTTCTTCCCCTTTGTATTATATCTCCATTTATAGAGCTTCTAATATTTTGTTGCAAAGATATGTTCTAAGTCGTTTGCTGCAGATGTGTTGTATGTGGGAAAGGGTTAATTAACAAACCATGAAACAAGCTTTAACAAAAACGAAGCAAAATTAGATGATCTCAATAAGTTTTTACTCAAAGGGTAAAGTAAGAAATGTTATGAAAAAGATATAGTATGCAGCAGTGCGGCTAGTATATTTTACCTGTTATGCTAATACATTATGCATGTTTAATTTTTAAAATAAATCCTGTTTTACACATACATTTTTCACAATTATCCTTTACACCCAGTATATTACAGTATATATTGAACATTTCCAGGACAATATATATGGACGAAGATTATTTATAATCATGAAATAGACTAGATTGTCTTAAAACTACTAAGTCTTAAAGCGAGTTTAAAACATGTTCAAATGCAATTTTTAATTACATTTTCAAAATAATTCGTTACCAGTACTTTCAGTACTTTGATTTTATTTAACCCGGACATCGTCTAGCGACGTTGAGTCTTGTTGCATTGCGAACATTAAATCTAATTTGAGCCTATATTAACCCTTTCCCACCTGCAGACGCATTTTGACACAATAACAGCAGACGACTGACCTTTGGCCACAAATTGGTCAACTTTATTTAACAATTAAGCTATCTTTAATGGAGATTTTTCGGGGTTTTTTTCACTTTAATTTTAAAGTCATCTGTAAATTAGTTGTATGTGGGAAAGGTTTAGCATCAACTTCTCCAGTAGCCATTGCTACACAGTCTTCTTTAATATTTATTTTTCACCTGAATGGGTAAAACAAAGGTTGTTTCAAATGAAAATTATTATGGTGTAATGCAAATAGTCTTCATCTTTTGTCGGTGTATATTTGAGCTATACATGCTATCAACTGATACTTTTCAGTTAAATTAAGATGTGTCCCATCTTTGCCTCAAATCGTTTGTATGACTTTTATAATAACATGTATGACAATGTTCCTAATATCAAGTCACTATTAAGTAGAGCCTAACCAGATATACCTGTGCAGTAAATCAAAGCGTGACTTAAAGTGTATCAAATATTAATTAAGTTATAAGGAAGGTCGTTTTACTCCGACTGTGTTCGTCCAACGAAGCTCCTTTCTTTTAAGATTCGTTCCATTTGTAAGAGCTTAAAAATACCAAAATTAATAATAATAGTATTGTATGAGCTCGAACAGTATTCCATGTTAAAGTAATGATCCAGGTGTGTAAAGTGTAATAGATAGTAATACGCACATTGCTGATGATATGTGAATATACGGAGCAACGATGCGTTGACATTTACGAAGCAAATAGAGATAGTGAAATCATTAAAACGTGTATTTTACCACAAGCGCTACATATGAACACTTTCCTCAAAGGCAACGCATTTGACTTATCGGCAGAATACGCAGTTCTAAAACACTGTGCGGAAAATGGCGAACGTCTTCAAGATGAATCACCATTGATTCTGACTCTCGAATATAAATGTATGCCTAGAATGTTCGAAATAAACCACGCAAGTTCTATCAGCAATTGTTGTTTAATCAAGGTAAAATTATCGCACATATTACAATGTATAGACATTGTTTTATAAAGTATAGATGTCGGCGTGTTTCGCCCGTTGAACAGTATTTCAGTTAAACAACTGTGTGTGTTTATCAATTCAATCATTTTTCCAGTGTATCTAATCATTTCAGCTTTTAAAAGAATTCTCATTTAAGCGGGATTCCAACGCATATCGCAATAAGAGATCGATATATGGCACGGTATATCTAATCATTTCAGCTTTAAAAGACTTCTTATTCAAGCGGGTCTCCAACGCATATCGCAATAAGAAATCGATATATCTCACGGTATATCGATCTTAAAAAGAGGCTTAAAACAGCATACACACACACAAAACAAACTACCTATGATTGATTGATGTAAACGTTTGTCCGCCTTTAATAAATAGTTAAAATACACAAACAAACCCATTTGATTTATTGTCATGGATTTTATCTAATAACAGAAAAGTATCCCCTAAATCTGTGCTCTCTATACATATGTATATAAACTATATGTTACAAGAAAAAGCAAAACTATATTAATAAACTAAAATATGTTTTCAAAAAGCCTATTATAACTTACCATACACTTTTTTCCGCTTTATGATCCACACAACGTTTTGAGTATTATGCTAATATAGCTTTGCAATCTCAAAATATGAATATATCATGTCGTGAATGCTCACGTACCGTACCGTAAATTCAGTACAGTTCTATAAATAGATCGCTGTATTTGCTAAAATGTTATATAAAGTTACATGCACCTGTATATCAGATACTACTAAATGCCCTGACTCGTTTTGACGCATCTGGAAGATAACAACTTTTAAAAGCATTGTGTCAAAAGAAGGAATTTGCTCACAAGAGGTAATTCCTTCTTTTGTTTGATAATAACACTTTCATAAGGAATTGCACGAACATGTTCCGTGTTAATTGAATTGATGGACCCACAGCAAGATTAGTTTTCTATATCTTTTTCACTGTCGAATTTCACAAAGTCTATGTTCTAAAATTGGACCACTCCATTTTTGATCCAACAGGAAATTGGGTAAAATTTAATGTCTAAGTGGCAAGAAAAGCAGATTTCAGGAGAGACTGTCGTTACGAGCTGTCTCACCTGAATCTGCAATGTTTGCAAACGCCTTTAATTACATTTGACAGCGAAATGGTTACATTGCAATGTAAATTGTCGATGTTATGTATTCATCATGTGACAGCTTAATTTATACAGACACGCCAGTGATATGTATACATGCAACCGATACCTCAGGAAATTCAACATTACACTCGTGCAAAAATGCCTGCCCTGCGCATCCAAGCCAATGCAGCTCAAATCAGATACTGCTTAACGTTCGTGCATTGAAACAGTCTATGACTAGTTGGCGAACAGTACAGATCCAGATCAGCTGGGAATCCTGTCTTATCATCACAAGTAAAATCCTCACATGAATATGCACCACTTGGTTCAATATTTAGAAACCATGTCGGTGGTGAAGTGTTAGAGCGGAAGCTGGATTCGTTCCCCCGGCCGGGTCATGCCAAATATATTAACATGGAAGTAATGGTTTTACCTCCGCTACGCTCGCCGAGCCCCGGTAGCTTAGTCGGTAGTGAAGTGTTAGAGCGGGAGCTCTCGGATACGTTCCCCCGGTAGCTAAGTCGGTAGTGAAGTGTTAGAGCGGGAGCTATTGGATACGTTTCCCCGGCCAGGTCATACCAAATATATTAACATGGAAGTAATGGTTTTACCTCCGCTACGTTCGCCGAGCCCCGGTAGCTTAGTCGGTAGTGAAGTGTTAGAGCGGGAGCTCTCGGATACGTTACCCCGGTCAGGTCATACCAAATATATTAACATGGAAGTAATGGTTTTACCTTCGCTACGCTCGCCGAGCCCCGGTAGCTCAGTCGGTAGCGACGCGGGCTATCAATCCAAGGGTTGTGAGTTCGAATCCCAGCTCGGTCAAAATTCTCTCCGACGTTTGACGAAAGTCATTGTGCCAAGCGTCATTCGTCTTTCTCACCAATAGGCTTACATTACATTCTATGTGGAAAAGCAACCAGTTGCTTGGAAAGATTGTTGTGTGGATTATTGGTGTAAGAAAGCCAGGAATCACATGAATAGGTACACTGGCCGCCTTGATATGACTGAACAATTGTTGAAAACGGCGTTAAACCCAAATCAATCATTCATTCATTCATTCCGCCGCGCTCAAGATCATGGTTCTAGCATTACGACTGACTCAGGATAAATGGACAAGTTGTAATGTTAACTTACCCAAGACACGCCGTCATATACAAGTTGTAATGTTAACTTACCCAGGACACGACGTCATATATAAGTTGTAATGTTAACTTACCCAGGACAGGCCGTCATATACAAGTTGTAATGTTAACTTACCCAGGAAACGCCGTCATATACAAGTTGTAATGTTAACTTACTCAGGGAACGCCGTCATATACAAGTTGTAATGTTAACTTACCCAGGACACGCCGTCATATACAAGTTGTAATGTTAACTTACCCAGGACACGCCGTTATATTCAAGTTGGTATGTTAACTTACCCAGGGAACGCCGTCATATACAAGTTGTAATGTTAACTTACCCAGGACACGCCGTCATATACAAGTTGTAATGTTAACTTACCCAGGACACGCCGTTATATACAAGTTGTAATGTTAACTTACCCAAGGAACACCGTCATATACAAGTTGTAATGTTAACTTACCCAGGACACGCCGTCATATACAAGTTGTAATGTTAACTTACCCAGGACACTCCGTCATATACAAGTTGTAATGTTAACTTACCCAGGACATGCCGTCATATACAAGTTGTAATGTTAACTTACCCAGGACAGGCCGTCATCTACAAGTTGTAATGTTAACTTACCCAGGTAACGCCGTCATATACAAGTTGTAATGTTAACTTACCCAGGTAACGCCGTCATATACAAGTTGTAATGTTAACTAACCAGGACACGCCGTCATCTACAAGTTGTAATGTTAACTTACCCAGGACACTCCGTCATATACAAGTTGTAATGTTAACTTACCCAGGACACGCCGTCATATACAAGTTGTAATGTTAACTTACCCAGTACACGCCGTCATATACAAGTTGTAATGTTAACTTACCCAGGACACTCCGTCATATACAAGTTGTAATGTTAACTTACCCAGTACACGCCGTCATATACAAGTTGTAATGTTAACTTACCCAGGACACTCCGTCATATACAAGTTGTAATGTTAACTTACCCAGGACACGCCGTCATATAATTAAACAATTATTAAAAGCGGCGTAAAACACCATACAAACCAACCAAAACCCTTGCATCCGAATATACCTATGGAATGATACCGGCCTTCACGTCAATTCTAAAGGATCAAATGATATAGTGCTTTTGAGTTAAGTTTCTTTAAGCTCTTGAGACTTAAGATTGTAGATAAGATCTGACTGTGTGGGCGAGGTGGCTGATCTGGTTTTACACTGTCTGTAAATGAATTATGATAGTTTTCGCAGAGCGCCGCTTGAAGCGTCAGTTGATTTAAGCTGTCAGTTTTCACCAATACAATGTAGGATATTTCTACCGAAGAGCTGTCAGTTTGCACCTATGTAATGTTCGATATTTCTACCGATTTCTACCGAAGAGCTGTCAGTTTGCACCTATGTAATGTACGATATTTCTACCGAAGAGCTGTCAGTTTTCACCTATGCAATGTAGGATATGCCCACCGAAGAGAAACGAGACCAACATGTTAAAATTGTGCGCCTTAAACAGTATTTGTTATGTTTTTAAAATTTATATCTTTCTACTGTTTGTTAATGAATGCAAATAAAGTATTGTGTAGGTTTTTTGTTTTGCACGGTATTGTTATCCAGCTGCTTCTATGGTACTTGGACGACTGGAAGGCGATTGTTGTTGAAGATCCCGATCAGACTGAGTCATGATGCCAAAGCTCATCTGGACTATGACGTGACACCAGCACATCTGTTTAACCCTTTCCAACATACAACAATAATGCAGCAGACGACTTTGAAAACATCTAAGCGAATACACGGACAATCTCTATAAATGAAGGTACATTTACTGAAAAAGTTGGAAACATTGTTGCAAAAGGAGAAATTGCTTGTTTTGAGCAATTTGTCCTATTGTCACAATGTTTCAAAATTCGTCTGCTGCAGAGGCGTCCGAAAGCGAATTAACGGATAATTAATATGACGGAATTAACAGAGGAATTCCGACTGTAGCGTCAATCTAAACCCTGGATCCTTCATCAAGCCCAGTTTTCAACTCTATTCAATAGTATAATATTCATTCATCGAAATGTCCATACAATTTGCTTACATGGTTTCTAAATCGTATGCTGCAAAGATGAGCCGTCCCGCGAGAAAACAAACATGATGGCCTCTGATTAATGTATCGACCTAGGTCAGCCTGCGCAATCCGCGCAGACTGATCTGGGCCGACACATTCCGTCTCAGGGGGATAGAGGTATAGAGTAATGATTCCTGATACAAATAAATCCACAGGAAGCGAACAGTGTCTGTCAGGGTTAGCCTGCGCGGCATACTTAAGATAATCCTTGTGGATACTTTACGCAGAGTCCACAATGTTGGTTTTCTCGCGGGACGGCTCATTTATAGTTTGTCTACACTTTTGTGTTGTATGTTAAAAGGTGCATCTAGGCTTGAATAACATTTAGACGGACAGTGAAGACTCTGGTGAGACTGTGCGTATGATCAATTCGTTAATCCATTGTATAAACCATAACGTGAACCATTTATTCGACATACAAAAGGTAGCACGAGTTATCATTTCAGTATGAACACACAATAAGAGAATAATCAATTTGTTAATTCATTGTATAAAACCATACCGTGAACCAATTATTCGACATAGAGTCAAACTTGTGTTAGCGGTCACCTCTGTTAAGCAGCAACTTGAAGATTAATGAAAACATCATTCTCTTCTTTATTTGTCTTATGTTAAGGATCCACTTGAAGATTAATGAAAACATCCTTCTCTTCTTTATTTGTCTTATGTTAAGAAGCCACTTGAAGATTAATGAAAACATCATTCTCTTCTTTATTTGTCTTATGTTAAACAGCAGCTTGAAGATTAATGAAAACATCATTCTCTTCTTTATTTGTCTTATGTTAAGCAGCAGCTTGAAGATTAATGAAAACAGCATTCTCTTCTTTATTTGGCTTGTATTAAATAGCCACCTGTGTTCAGCAGCCAAACGTTTTGACTATCCCCTTTGTTGCAGCTTAAGAAAAGTGTGACTGTATATCAAAACACCGTGCAAAGGGTAAGACAATCATCAATTGAGCCGTCCCGCGAGATAACTAACATTATGGACTTTGCGTAAAGTATTGACGCGGATAAGCCAAATTATGCCTCGTCTTGATTTTCTGTTACAGGAATCATCATATACCTCTATCTCCCTGAGACAGAAGGTGTCGGCCCGGATAAGCCTGCGTGGACTGCGCAGGTTGATCTGAGTCGATACATTACGCAGAGATAATAAGGTAAGATAATTATCAATTCGATATACCAACGTTAAGAAAATTATCAATTCGAAATACCAAAGGTTAGATAATTTTCAATTTGATATACCAAAGGTAATATAATTATCAATTCGATTTACCAAAGGTAAGATAATTATCAATTAGATATACCAAAGGTAAGATAATTATCAATTCGATATACCAAAGGTAAGATAATTATCAATTCGACGTTCTTAAGCCAAATGACTTATGAATTCGATATACAACTTGTAAAATATTCATCAAATCGACATCCAGAAGGTCAAGTAAGAAATAATTCGCTATTAAAATAGTAGGAGAATTAACTACTCGACTTCACCAATGTTAGAAAATCATTAATTCGAAATACGAAAGGAAAAGAGTTATCATTCGACCTACCTACCTAAAGGTAAGATAATTATCAAATCAGAATACAAGGTAAAAAGAATAATACATTCGGCATACAAAAATAAGAATTAACAATTCGATTAAAAAATAGTGAGATATACATGTACGAAATTAGGGATCATTATTATGACGAAAATCTAAAAGTAAGCTATTTAAGAACTCGACAAACAAATTGTAAGAGATTTAAAATGTTATACGATAGGTAAACTAAGTAATTCGAGTGGTTGGTTGGTTTTTATTAAGGCTTAACCCTTTCCAACATGCAACACATCTGCAACAGACAACTTTGAAAACATCTAGGAAAAATTGTAGAAAATGCCTGAAAATGAAGGTATCATGGCTGAAAAAGTTGAAAAAAAAATTGGCAAAAGGAGAAATTGCTCGTTTTGAGCAATTTCTGCTTTTGTCACGATGTTTTCAAAATTCGTCTGTTGCAGAGACGTCAGAAGCGTCTACATGTGGGAATGGATTAATTAGTGTTTTCTTTGTTTAACCCTTTGCCTGCTGAAATCGATTTTTATGAACCCTATTCCGCCAGTGTAGAAACAGTATAGACCGTTTATACACGCCGTCTGACCGGTCTCTATACTGTTGAGTGCTCAACTCACTTTTAACTATGAACTCATCCAAGTACAGAAGTTTGACAATTCAATTTTAAAAATCCAACATAGAAGTGGTTTAATTCGCAGCTGACATGCCTGAGTGATCAATCCACATCGTCTGATATTATTTTCCACTATTTGTTTTCTCATTAACAGAACAAAACGCAAGAGTTCATGGTACGACTGGGGGCTATAGCTAGAACTCGTCTAAACCGGACGAGCAAGATAAACTTTGATGTTTTTAACGATACGTTAGAAACTTTCCTTGAAGGCAACGCTTGGGCAAGGTAAGTATATACACACTAAGTCGACTCACGGGGAATGTATGCATCCGAGCCCTGATAACTCAACCGGAAGTAACAAGGGATGTCAGTCCATGGCTTATGAGTTCGATCCCCGGCTCGGCCAACATTCTTCCCGACGTTTAACAAAGGTCAATGCGCCATTCGTCTCTTCAGTTAATGGGTTTACCGTCTGCGTTGTGAGAAAAGAAACACATGTGTATGTGAACTGCCCACTGTAATATTGTTGAAAACGGCGTTAAACCAACATTATCAATCTAAAAGGGAAACCTGGATGATTGCTTCTTTAACGCTTTTTAAAGCCATGATTGATTGATTGATTGATTGATTGATTGGGGTCTAACGCCGTTGTCAACAAGTGGTCGGTCATCACGGCAACTCAAATGTGTCCTCGCTTTCTCACACCAGTACTCCACACAACATACTTTCCAAGCATTCTGCTCTGCCAAATAGACAGATGTCCATTGGTGGAACACGATTGACTCTTGTCTATTTGACTTTGTTCAAACGTTGGAAAGAATGTGGCCGAGTTAGTTCTTGAACGGAAACATTCTGGATTGACGGGTCGCTTCGCAACCGATGCTCGTTGAAGATTCGTGTCAGCCAACGTGTCTGGCCAGTCTGATCGTCTGAGCGATTGGTATACAAACTGTTTAAAAAAGGATGTAACAAATTGTACTAAGTGTATTTTAACAGCTTAAATTTACCATATATTTAAATTGATAAACTTACCAGTATACTTGTGAAGACTTTCCACAGTCAATGAAGGGTTTTAAAACAAATTTAACAGATAAAACTGATGAGTATAACAGACATCTTTTATACGGACGCCCTTCTTATGGATTTGATGACTTCACATCTATTTTTGTAAAATGATGAAATGCGACCCCTCGATTCATGACAGTTGTAACTTTAATTTGAAAGAAGATGTTGGTACACTGGTATTGAATTGGCTAATGAATGTAAAGTGTTTGTCACCAGCGTTTGATGTAATCGAGACACTTCTGAACCGCGACATGCGATAACGGGTCTAAACCCGGTACATGTTTAGTAGACCACATAGAAAGCGTATATACAAAACTATAGACAATCTTAATACAAAGAAGGTTTTTTGTTTGTTTAAAAAACAGCCGATTTGAGTAATTACAATAATATAGGCCTCCATGAAAATATTACAATAATGAATCGAGTGGAAGATTATTTATTTACCTATTTCAAGATCTCTCCGTTTCAGAGCTTTAATAACATTTTGAAATAAATTTTGCATTTCTATTTGATTATAGACATATTTACATGTTAGTGATTGTACATCTCTAAAGAATGGCTTGATGTTAACTCCTCTTATATCGTTGATCATGGTGCAATAAAACAAAAAGTTCAACTATTAAATAGTGTTGAAAACACTGTTGCAAAGGGAGAATTTTCTCATTACTAGCAATTATTCCTTTTCGCACAATGTTCTCAAAAGTCGTACGCTGCAGATGTGTGAAAATGCGTTTTTAAGTCAGAAGGGGTTTATGTATCTGAGAAACGAAAATCAAATGAGCAAAAGGAAAATATAAACAAAGTATGTAGTATTTTTGAGATGGTGGAAAACATTGTGAGAAAAGAGTAAATTGCTCTTCACAAGCTCTTTTTCACACAATGTTTTTTTAAAGTTGAATTGCCTGCATCCATCCCTATGCATCATAATGGTTTTCTATCTGGAGAAAGCTAAGCAAAGGGAGCGCTTTATTACTATAATAGTATGCAATCGTAAAGATTCAACGATCCGTTTCATGGAAAACCTATTTTCATTTCTGATTTCCATTTATTGAAATGTATACCTGTGACGTTAAAATTATTCATTCGTGATATTTACATAATCATCCATTATGAAGTAACATTGTGATGGTAATGCGTAGGTATGATAATGGTTGGTAGAGGTTTCCTTTCTCTACACCAAATCATATAAGTTACTACTTTCTTTTAATTCTACTTACTGTGTAACTTTGACAGGTAATCTTGAACTTTATTTACTTTCATTCATTGAGATATCGATTATTTTTGCCTAAATGTTTGTAAAGTTGTCTACTGCAGATGTGTTGTATGTTGGAAAGCGATAAGCACACGACTAACGGATGGTTTGCATGTTTTCCTCCTTGAATAATGCGACGTCCAAGGAAAACAATTTGTATGCTATGTGTTACAAGTGTAAAAATAGATCATCCTACCCGCTCTTGCTATACATAAACGTCATTACGTAGCTATGTGTTACAAGTGTAGAAATAGATCATCCTACCCACTCTTGCTATACATAAACGTCGTTACGTAGCTATGTGTTACAAGTGTAGAAATAGATCATCCTACCCGCTCTTGCTATACATAAACGTCATTACGTAGCTATGTGTTACAAGTGTAGAAAAAGATCATCCTACCCACTCTTGCTATACATAAACGTCATTACGTTCATTTAACCCTTTCCCATATGAGCCGTCCTGCGAGAAAACCAACACTGTGGACTATGCGTAAAGTATCGACTCGGATCAGCCTAAGCATGCCGCACAGGCTTACTCGGATAGATACGTTAACCTCCTGTGGATTTTCTGTTTCAGGAATCAGTACTCTATACCTCTGTCCCCCTGAGACGGAACGTGTCAGCCCGGATCAGTCTGCGCGGACTGTGAAGTCTGATATGGTTCGATACATTACGCAGAGGCCATCATGTTGGTTTTCTCGCGGGACGTCTTAATTATATAGAATCACTTTGACGCATCTGCAGTTGACGTCTCTTGAAACAATTGTGGGAAACAGAGGAAATACTCAAAAAACCTATTTATCGTTTTGCGACAATGCTGTCAATTTTTTTTCAGTAATTTTATATTCTGTATAGATATTTTCCATCTTTTTCCTGATTTCTTTTGTAAATGTCTTCAAAGTCGTCGGCTGCAGAATTGCTGTATGTGGTAAAGAGTTTCGTTTCGTTTACGTTCCACATAACAAATTTGCAAACAGGAACAAACTCAGGTAGATCTGTTTGGTTGGATACGAATGTTTATCAGGACATTAACTTGACTCAAAACCTTCATTATCACCGCAGTGGTGCAGTCCGCCTCCGGTGAGCGAAGCTGCAGGTAAGACCAGACACAACCAAAGACGTACTAAAAGAAAATTGTAGTAATATCTTCTCCCCTTGGCGTTCAGGATTGCAGGGTTAGCATTACGATTGGCTCGATGGTGTCAGGATAAATGCACCAGTAGTACTGGTAACTTACTTGAAGATTTCTTTTGGCGACGTACATACATGAAAAGAAAACAAACATTGTATATATTGGGTTGTCCCCAACAACACAAATATGACTGCCTAACAGTTTTTTGGGTCGATCGTCGGTAGCTTAGTCAGAGGCGACGCGGGATGTCAATCCATGGGTTGTAAGTTCTAACCCAAGATCGTCCAACATTATTTTCTAACGTTTGACAAAAGTCACTGTGACACATGTCATTCGTCTTTCACAAATGGGCTAACAGACTATGTGGAAAAGTAGCCAGTTGCTTGGAATTTATGTTGTTGCGAGTACTTGTGTGATTAAGCCAGGAAAACACATAAGTATGTGAACTGGCCGCCTTAATATGTCTGAGAAATTGTTGAAAACGGCGATAACACCCAATCAACCAACCAAACACTGTTTTTGGGGTAACACGTTCCGAACAATGTCAACTACAGTGGACTCGCAATATCTCTGGCCTTGATGCTCAGGACTAGCATTACGACTGACTGACTGACTGGTGTCAGGATAAATGGACAAGTAGTACCGGTAACCTACCCAAGAAATGTCGCGATATAACTTAAATGTTTTTGAAAGCGGCGTAAAACACAAATCAATCAATCAATGTCTTTTAGAGACTCCTGAATGATGTCAAAGAGCATGAGAAAGCCAGAAAACACTGTGACTGAAAAATGGTTGAGAATGACGATGAACCCAACTCAATCAATCAATCAATCAATCACCATAACTTGAACTCGAAAAGGACCCGTAAATAAGTTCGAGTAATCGTTGTGTTCGAGCAATCGATGTGTTCGAGTAATCGATGTGTTCGAGTCAATGATATGTTCGAGTAATCGATGTGTTCGAGTAATCGACGTATTTGAGTAATCGATGTGTTCGAGTGTTCCTTCAATGTATGCAACAATTAAAACTTGTATCACAGCATACTTACATGTTTATTATTGTTGTGTCTGTTATACCAGACTCCAATTCGACCAACCTTACTAAGGGATAAGTAATACTTAAAATCTTAAATAATATTAGAACACATTCCACCATTCATATTTCACAATTGTTTATGTAAATGTCTAAGTTGACATGAATAGTTACCTTGAAATCTTTAGACATGTTTTATTAGTAAAACAAAGATGATGAAATATGCTTTCAAGTATTTCAGTATTACTTATTACTAAGTAAAGTTAATGGAATTTGGACCTGATCTAGACATCACTTCACAGTATGAGCGCGTATGTTAGAAAATGCACACGTATGCCTTAGTCAACAGTCCATGTTCATAGCAGCTGTACGTGGGAAAAGGCACACGTTGGCCTTAGTTAACAGTCCATGTTCATAACATCTGTACGTGGGAAAAGGCACACGTTGGCCTTAGTCCACAGTCCATGTTCATAACATCTGTACGTGGGAAAAAGGCACACGTTTGCCTTAGTCAACAGTCCATGTTCATAGCAGCTGTACTTGGGAAAAGGTACACGTATGCCTTAGTCAACAGTCCATGTTCATAACATCTGTACGTGGGAAAAGGCACACGTTGGCCTTAGTCAACAGTCCATGTTCATAAAATTTGTACGTGGGAAAATGCACACGTTGGCCTTAGTCAACAGTCCATGTTCATAACATCTGTACGTGGGAAAAGGCACACGTTGGCCTTAGTCAACAGTCCATGTTCATAACAACTGTACGTGGGAAAATGCACACGCATGCCTTAGTCAACAGTCCATGTTCATATCAGCTGTACGTGGGAAAAGGCACACGTGTGTACACATCAGCCGGTTCATCTGCTCTGTCGTATCAGAATGTACACGAGTTGATACAATCTTGTGAAGGGAATATGTGAACAGGGTACATCTTCATCGGACTGTATGAATGCTCTAGCTCAAACCGTCCCCAACATTATGGCTTCTGCGTAATGTATCGACCCGGATCAGTTTTTTGTTACAGGAATCCTTACTCTATACCTCTATCCCCTTAAAACGGAATGTGTCGGTCAGGGATTAGCCTGCGCAGACTGCGATCTGGGTCAATACATTACGCAGTGAACTTAATGTTGGTTTTCTCGTGGGACGGCACAATTCCGCATTGTTCACAAATAAAAATGTTCAAACTTTATCTTTTCACATATAGATCTTAATCATATAAAAACAAACATCTTGATTCGCAAATACACTCGAACCTGTCTTAAAGACCACATTGGAATAGCAATTCCCTGTCTATAGCGACCAAACTCTTTTAGTTTCCCAATTTCAAACTTTTAGTATGTCATTTTCTGTATAAATGACCGTGCAATGAAAAACAACCTGTGAACAAAGACCAGATTTCCCATGGCAGGTCTTTAGACAGGTTTTACTGTACATGTATAATCATTGTCACACCTAAGTCTGAGTACTTGCAGCGTGATTAAGTTTGAGACGTACACTCGTAAGACAGTGATTTGAAATAATTGAGCCGTCCCGCGAGAAATTCAACATTATGTTCTCTGCGCAAAGTATGGAACCATATCAGCCCAAACATGCCGACCAGGCTATCCCGGACAGACACTTTTCGTCTCCTGTGGATTTTCTGTTTCAGGAATCATTACTCTATACCTCTATCCTCTCCCCCACCCCCCTCAGGCGGAATATTTCGGCCCGGATCAGTCTGTGCAGATCTGGGTCGATACATTACGCACAGGCAATACTGTTGATTTTCACGCAGGACGGCTCATATCTTTATTCTAGATATGGAGCGGTCAATCCTATCAATAATTTCGGTACGATGCAAACGCCATATAAATCTGCCACAGCAAACACGGAAGCAGATTTCGAAGATTTTATAACACGATTGTATGAACTGCCTGCCCAGGTGAATTATATGTCTGATTGTTTGTATGTCAGTCCGTCTTTCTGTCGTTTCTTTCTGCTCATGATATATGTCTTACTCTCTATCTTTGAGTATCTCCGTCTTTCTGTGGTGTCTTTCTGCGCATGCTATCTATCTGTCTGTCTGTATGTCTGTCTGACAGTCTGTCTGTCTATTTGTCTCACTGTCTGTCGTTTATTTGTGCTCATTCTATCTGCATGTCTGTCTGGCTGGCTGGCTGTTTGTATGTATATCCGTCCTTCTGTCTTTTATTTCTGCTCATGCTATCTATTTGTCTGTCTATCTCTCTTACTGTCTGTCTGTGGGTATGTCCGTCTTTCTGTGGTTCTTTCTGCTCATCCTATCTTGGTGTCTGTAAAACTGGCTGTATATATGTATTTCCGTCCTTCTGTCTTTTCTTTCTGTTCATGCTATAGTCTTTTATTTGTTTTAAATTTCACCAATTCAGCTATAACTAATTGTCTGAGGTATCAGAAGCGTATAGTATATATGCAGTGCTCAATGAAAACCAACTTTATCATAATTTGTACATGATTTGATAGAAAGACCTGCCTTCGCATTCATGCTAAAGATCCAAATGAATACTAAAATGATACCTCTGCAGCAGACGGCTTTTTGAAAACATAGTGACAAAATAAGAAATTGCTCAAAACGAGCAATCTTTTGCCAAAATGTGTTCCACTTTAAGTCATAGGTTATCCATTCAATTAAAGAGATTTTCCATTTTTTGACAAAACATTTTATAAGTCGTCTGCTGCAGACATGTTCTATGTGGGAAAGGGTTAATAAGCTTACAGTGCACATCCATATCAAATTGCGCAAATACCTTGAATAGTCTGGATCTACACTGGTCGGAAATGTCTTCAGGTTGCGTTTTACAGGGTCCCGCTTATATAGTCATACGACTTCAAACTTTAACCAAGGTAGGTAACTACCGGAATTTCTACCGTCCAACTCAAGTCGACTCAATGTATTGATCGATTGATTGGGGTTTAACGCCGTTTTTAACAATTTCTCAGTTATATCACGGCGGCCAGTTCACCTATTCATGCATTTCCTGGTTTTATCACACCAGTACTCCACACAACAATGTTCCCAAGTAACTGGCTGCTTTTCCACATTAGCCTGGATTCGCACTCACAACCCCTGGATTGACAGCCCGCGTCGCTACCGACTGAGCTACCGGGGCTCGGCTCGAATCAATGTATATAACCCCCTGTCACCTAGCATGCGTCCACATTCCAGCAAGTTACAATTCTCGACCATTCAGTTGCCAGTACATCGAATACTTTGATTCGTTAGAGTTGATTTAAAAATCTTTATCTATATGCCCATTTCCCTGATATATGTATACCTGTGTCTGTCTCTCTGCCTGTCTGTCTGTCTGTCTGTCTGTATGTCTTTTTATCTCAGTGTATGTCTAGTTTGTCGAACTACAATCTAACACATGCCATACTACGATTAAATGAGTAATAACTAACTATCTTATTAACATACTTAGTTACCTATATAAATATACCACTATATGTCAAATTACTGCAAATACATCCGCGGTCATGCTGAGCCAAATAGTCCATAAAAGAACCGTGTTTACGCCAGATAAATCCGCTGTCATGCTAAGCCAAATAGTCCATAACAAACTTTGTTTGCGTAGAAATAAGTGAATACCATCACTAGAATGCATTTCATATATGACATTGAGTTTAAATTTATTGTTAATATGTATAGGATGCACCGAAAACGATTGATTTGATAATTTTCAGTATTTTGACCTTATTTGAAAGTGAAAGAAGAGAATGTGAAAAACCGGTTTTGTTCGGGCCCGATTTGGTCCCAAATGACGGTAACCATCTTCGACGGGTGAATTCTTTCTTTGCAAAATGTCATTAAGACCCTTAAATCACCGGAGGCGGTTCAAATAAACACAAAATAATCCAGTGAATGGAGACAGATACAAGCTAGCTTTTGTTATCAGTATAGATCCAGATCAGCATATGCATCCACACAGGAGGATCATGATTTACGCTGTTCACAGACAACTTAAACAAGTTTCTGTCATAAGATGTATCAATCTGATAAGACAGAGCATGTAGACAATGTGTTTTGTTTGTTTGTTTTATTTGGGCTTTACCACGTTTTCAACAATTGTCCAGTCATATCACGGCGGTAAGATCAGATACTCATGTGTTTCCTGGCTTTCTCACACCAGATGACTTTGAAACGATCTAGGAAAAACTATGGAATGTATTATGTAAAAAATGAAAGAAAACATATTTAAAAGAGTTAAAAGTATGATGGAAAAAGAGGAATTTATGGTCAGCGTGGGGGGTTTTATCCACCATTCCTGTGGTCACGGTGGAGTGATCTTGGACAAGCCTAGAACTGGTTTGTTTCCGCATGGATCATTAATAAGTGTTCTGTAGCCGTGATGTAACTGATAAAAGCCAATTTAACAATTTGAGCCGGCCCACTAGAAAACCAACAGTGTTGACTCTGCGTAAAGTATCGACCTGGATCAGTCTCAGCATGCCGCACAGGCTAACCGGGAAAAACGCTTTTTGCCTCCTGAGGATTTTCTGTTTCAGGAATCATTACTTTATACCTGTATCCCCCTGCGACGGTATGTATCGGCCCGGATCAGTCTGTGCGGACTGCGCAGGCTGATCTTGGACAATATTTGCAATCAAGAAAGGTTCATATGTAGTTTTTGATTAGGTTTTATTTTTATTTCAGACAAGTATTGTACCTAGCTTTGATTATTACATAGGCACATCTTCGTTGACTTATGCAGATGTATTCATCGATCAACTGAACTCTTCAACTGTAGAAATTTCTAAACGGTTGGTATATATTTTTATACACGTCCTATGTTTGACCACAAATTAATTGTCTGAGAGTCTATGTGGGAAGGTAGCGAGTTGCCAGGGTAGAATTGTGTGTAGAATACCGGATCAAGACAGCCAGAAAACACATTATTACGTGAACTGACCTCCGTTATATAACCGAAACGCTGTTTAAAACGGCGTTCAACTCAAATCGATCAATAAATAAATTGATTTCTGAGAGACAGCTTTACGTGTTCTACGATTCCTTTTCTCATTTTGCTTCAATGATAGATAAACTTCGAATCATGAACCGTCATCTGTATTTGTTGTTCAGTTTTAATACCTTGTGGTTCAGTCGATTGCGACGCCGGCTGTCTAACTAGGAGATGTGAGATAGAACCTCAGCTAGGCAAACATTCTTTCCTAGATTTGACAAACCTCAATGCCACACGTTTTATTCGCCTCTACCAATATATGTAGAAATGCTGCCAGTTGTATTGACATACAGTTGTGTGTTGTACTGGTTTGTGAAATCCAGGAAACGCATGGATAGGGGAACTGGTCGCCGTGATATGAATGAACAGGGCGTCAAAGCCCGAGCAATAAATACATTAATAAAACTCTAAATGTGATGTCACGATCCAATGCTCGAAGTTTATATGAGTCGTCCCGAGAGAAAACCAACATTATGGCCTCTGCGTAATGTATCGATCCAGATCAGCCTGTGCAGTCCGCGCATTTCCAGTTTAATCCAGTATATCTTTAACCAGTCTAAATCCATTTTCATATAATTCTGGCAAAAAGGCATATATACTATTTGTTTCCATTCTTTGAAATTTAAGAACATTAATCCAACATTCATATTTTATTGACTTTGAAATGTTTACACTGTATTATTTTCCTTAATTAAAAATCGTCTTGACATCAAATATATTATTTGCCATTTAATTTTCATACTGTTTATGTATTTTTTACGTCTATCATTTTCAATCCTCCTTCAGCATTTCAGTCTATTAGCTATAGTTCCTGAGGCTAATTTATATAAGACATTTAAAAGAGTAATAGGCCTCCAATTCTTAAGGAATTGTCTTGCCTTGTTTGCTTTCCTAAATCAGTGTTTTATGAGAAGGAATTTGATATGAACGCATAACTTAGTGCTATTACAACAAACTGACCTTATTCTTATTATCTTATTCCAAAACACATTGTAAAAAAATGAAGAAAATCCATCGCAATCCGGACGTTTGTTCAAAACTAGTCAATGATTACACTTTCTATTACAGAGATTGTTTCATAATTTTGCAAAGATGTTTTCAAAGTCTTCTGCTTCAGATTTGTTGTATCTGGGAAAGCGATAACGAAAACCGAGTGGCGTCAGACGAAGAAAGGAGGTCTACACACGCAAACAGTAACTGAATGCTTTAAACGTATTGTATTGCCGAAAGACCGATACGAACGGTTAGATTCAAGAACTCGGGATTCGATCATCTTTATTAGTCACATATATCAATATATTAACATTTGAATAAACGTAGATACATCTGAGCAAACTTTTATATCAAAAGTCTGGGGTGTATGTACTTGTGAGAAAAGTAGTAGATCAAAACGTCAACATAATAATGCCCGATTATATATAGTAAACATTATATGTACATTCTCATGTTATAAACACTTATTCTAGAGAAAGTCTACAACAGCGAGGTGAAGCAGCGATCCAGGTGTTTATAGATGCATATAAAGATCTGAGGAGTTTTATAATCCAGGTAATGTAGTTTATATAATCTGGCTGTGGTGATATGGAGTCCCGCGAAAAAACCAACAGTATGGCCTCTGCGTAATGTATCGAACCGGATCAGGAATCATTTCTCTTTACCTCTATCCCCCTGAGACGGAATGTGTTGGTCCGAATCAGTCTGTGCGTACTTCCTAAACTGATCTGAGTCAATACATTACGCAAAGGCAATAATGTAGGTTTTTTAGCGGGACGGCTTATATATATATAGACCTACACTTATATCCTAACTAGCAAAGTAGAATGTTTGATTGTTTGGTGTTTAACGCCGCTTTCAATAATTTTTCAGTTATTTTAGGCGCTTCTTAAGTAAAATACTAGCACTCCTGGTCCATTTATCCTGACACCAGCCAGGTAGTCGTTATGCTAACCCCGCAACTCTGAACACCAAGGAGGGCAGCCATTACTACCATTTTTAAATTCTTTGAAATGACCCGGTCGGAGATCGAACCCATGACATCCCGCGCCCGAAGCGGACGCTAAACCTCTACACTACTGAGGCGATTGACACACAAGTAGATGGGGTAGACTGACAACATAAAGATGAATTTCTGTAGTTAACGGAAGATTTACCGCCAAATGTCAACAGACCATGTGTGTCTCCCGTCTTTATCGTGTGAGCGCACTACAATCAATTAATTCCAGAGAACATACATTCCAAGAAAGACTTTTAATCATATAATTTGAAGATGAAGAACGTTAAATGCAACTATGGTTTCTATATCGTTGCGAAACATATTGTCCGAGCTGGTTTTTTGAAGTTACGTTACCAAGATTATTAGTCAAGACCACCTGAGATACAACATATCAAAATCACCAAATCCAGGAGATCTCCAATCTGAGAAAATCGACCAAAGGCTATTGACGACCAATGTACATTCAGGAAAACCTACCAATAACCTCGGTCTGATCGGATTCATCTGAATAAAAAAAGCGTTGATGCGTACAAAGAAACATGCTAAATCGACTATGACACTTGCACGAATGTTGGTCACCTTTTTGGTCACTTTTTACCACGTGTGAGGGTTTGTCATTTAGTAGTACACAGCAAGGGCACACAACACTATTGACACATAGATCGCGCCACGTTGTGGCATTTGTCCCGTTTAGGTTACGAACAGTTCACGAAGTGGAGGGAACATAGATGAAACATTCTCTAAATGTGTACAACTTGTCTAAAATAGACACGACTTTTTTCATCTACTGCATACGCCGATGAACCCGCCCATGAATATTTCCCTTAGTTCTATGTCAAATGATGTGTTTTGGCATACATCATTGTGAGTGCAAGTATCTACCCACTTAACCCTTTCCCAGACGAGTAGAAAAGGAAGAGTATAACGAGGGCTTGGAGTGAAACGGTTGTAACTAAAATTGGTATTTTGTCACCAAGGTTAATCACCTCGCCATAAAGTCTTAATAAGCATTTAATCATTCGTTTTGGTAAACAATGGAACTTTAGGTGCCATTGCTCGTTCTGAGCAATGGCACATCAATTTGCATTGTTTACAAAGGGGTAAAAATTGCCCCTAAACCAGGGTTTTCAAAAAAGGTTTTTAGTTACAACAGTTTTACGCAATATCTCTATTTATTGTCTAACCAAACCAAATGAGACGATTATGTTGAGTACCCACAACAAAGGCCTAGAATGTCAAAAATAATTTTAGAACATTCAGAACTACCTTTACCCAAAACGACTTTGAAAATATCTAGGTAAAAAAATGGAAAATATCCTAAAATGAAATATTAAAATAATCAAATAGAGCTGAAAAAACGTGGCAAAAGAAGTAATTATCACAATAATTTCCTTTTGCAACAATGGTTTCAAAATGTATATGTTATAGAGGAGAAAGCGTATTAAGAAAAGCGTAAAAACTTATTTTCTCAAACACCTCTCATATTGTTTAAGATTTCAAAACTATTTCAAATGATCATTTCTCCATGAAACCTTACGTTTTGCGTCCCATGATTAGCTCAGTCCGTTATCATTATAAAATGTATGCTTGTAAAAACCTCATTGATTCTCAGCTAAATTATATTGAAAATTTGATCCAATCAGTGAAAAAATAACCAATGCATTGCAATATTTTAAACACAGGAATATCTTCCAAACACGAGAAAGGAATGGGGAGTATGGGCCGTCGATGAAACAAACGGATTTTACAAAGCCTGCCTGAACTTTCACCTTTCAGTTGAAATGGACCCGGCAGCCGTTCACTCAATTGGTCTTACCGAAGTCGATCGTATCAGGAAGGAAATGAATAAGGTAAATCAATTTGAATGGGTTTATATTGGAATATGTGACGATACGAATACTTCCTTTAGTTCGAAGTATGTCTCGGAACTGATCCATGATGGAATACATTGTAACTGCAATTCTGATTCCCCATGCAATCCTATACATATTGCTCCCTTGAGTTATCAATACAATAAATAAATAAGGTAAATCGATTCTTTGGGACTTTCGAGAATTTGAGTATGCGACAACTCGGATATATGGTTTAGTTACCATGTCCTGGAAAGCGCTGTAGCAACATTTCTGATTGGCCATAAACTCCTTATATTAAAGCTCATTTCAGCTATAAAAGGGTGAATCAATTACATTTAACATGTGATAATTCGAGTATACGACAACTCCAATATATTGTTTAACTCGTACGATTTCCTTGTACGGCTTTTTAATAGAAATATTGTAGCAGCATTTCTGATTGCAGATACAATCCTTACCATATTGCTAATAGGAGCAATACAAACTGCTGCTTTGCTGTTTTCTGGTTAGGTTGTTATCACTGGCTTGCTTTTCATGACAAACGCTTTATCATAAACGAGCGATTTGAGTTTTTTATTGACTCTCCGTAAAGTGAGAAATTCAAGATCAATCGGCAGCCAGCTAGTTGGATTTCACTTCTATACTTTGGTCAGAAAGTACATCTATAATGGAGTATCACGTAGACGAAAAGTGAAGACTCGGTGATACGGTATGGATGCACAAGCTTGTCAGAGTCTTCACCGTACGTAGATACATGTTAATACCCCAAATATTATTAGACGTTATTCAAATGAAATGTGATCAGTTGAAAGGGCTAAATATAATTCATTCCTCCTTCTTATTTCCTACAGACTCTCCAAAGAATCGGGTTTGAAGGAACCGTTTTGGAATACTATGCTAGTGTGAAGGAGGACGAAAGATTTTTCACAAACAACGCAGTATGTATCAGTTTATTTACTACTGACAAACAGACTGACATATATACTTCATTTCCTCACCAGTGTACATATTAGCAACATGGTATATACATACAATATTAACATATGATAAATCTGTAAGTACTCTCGAGCATATATACATGTACTTGTAGTATATATAGAACTACATACTATTATTACAATATATATAATATAAAACGAAAAATATACCGGTACAAGAAAACAGATACAGTAAAGGATTGGTCACAACGAATCCACGTCTCATTTTTGCCACGACACGACAGAAAATTTGGGCAAAACAGTCCTGCGAACATTTTAGTATCAGGCCATCGACTTGCCGCCGTGAGGCAAAATTGCACATTTTCGACGATTGTTTGTGGTTTCTATGACTTGTGGTTGTCGTGAGTCCGTCCTACGACAGTCTTGCGACTGTCGTGCGATAAATATATTGTCGTGGGTACCAGTCTGTCGTGCCAAGCGAGACCCTTAAATGTCCCCATGAGAGCCATCTCAGTAAGACTTAAAACAGAGAACAAAATTTTAATTGTTTGTTTTTGCGTACAAAAAAAAAAGCAAGAATACCGCTAAACCCTTACCTTATTATCTCCATGTTGCAGTAATTAGAGCGTCGGCCGTGCAAGCACGTAGGAGATAAGAGTTTGATCCCCAGTCGGGTCATACAATAAACTTTTAACATGGACTAAATGGCTTACCCCCTTGGCGCCCACGTTTATCCGGTAGATTACCATGGAAATGCAGAGATATAACTGTGATATTGTTATTGGCGTGAAGCACCATTAAAACAGAAAATAAATCATTATCCGCCTTAAATCCTCAATTTGATTTCTGACAAGTTTCTTAATATCTATGAACAATAGAGTGTTACATGTTGATACATGAGAAGCGAACATTGGAGACTGCGATTAGACTTCACTAATGTACAGGCTGATCGTAGTATGCATCGTGCGCAATCGATTCGTGAAAAACATGATACGAACATGGTGTTTAATACTTTCCAACAAACAGAAGCTTAATTACGCCTCCGCGACAAATGCCGATTGAAAACAGGAAATTGCTCAAAATGAGTGTTCTTCTTTTTTTAATTCGGCGACAGTTCACTTATTCATGTTCCTTTAGTAAAATCAATGCACTGAAGTGCTGCAGAAAGGTTGGAGAAGTAGGGAAAATGTGAAAGGAAATAATAAATGTAGCTTATGTTTATATGTTTATTATTAAGAATATGAAAGATTATATTAAAAATAGTAAATATTATGAAACTGCCAATTTGAAAACAGGCGGAATTTGTTAGCACTATATCGCTCACATGAGTGCAAGAGATCACAAATAAGATAAGATAAGATAAGATAAGATATTGTTTATTTTGTAACATAAGGCCACCGGCCCGAAATACAAATTCATGTTAAATTAAAAAAATGAGTGATATTCACATACATACATATATAATTTACAACATGGAAATAATTGAAAAGCAAACAAATACGTTTAGTAGATACCCGTAAGTAAGCAAATGGTCCAGTTAAACATACAGACAATGATACATGTAACTGAGACTATACCAATAATAATACCACATTCACAGTATATCAATTTATAGAGTATGTCTAAGTAGAAACGCTTTATGTATAAATGTTGACAGGCGATATATATTGTTGATGTCTTTATTTGACATAATGTCGTAAGACAACTGTTCACAAATAGGTCTACGTAACCATGGTTGTGTGAAAAACTCTTGTCTTAGATTGGCATATAATGGACATAATAATAACATGTGAAATTCATCCTCAACAGTATATATATTTGACATTGAGCAGTGATTACAAAACCTAAGTTCTCTGTCAATATTCTGGTGTCGACCTGTCTCAATATTCAAACAATGACCCGAACATCTACAGTAAGACAAAGCTCTTTTATATATATACGGTATATCAATATATAGGTACCTCTAGCATTTCTTTTTTAAATTTCTGTAATAGAATGTTTTACTTGAAGTATTTACCTTTTCATTTAGGTTTTTCTGTGCACAATCACTAACACGTGTTTTAAACAAATAAGTAAATACAATGGTATAACATATTATATGTCTGTTTTGGATATCTATGGTTAGGCATTGTGGTAAGCTTAACCCAGTATTTAACACATCTTGTCATGTATACAACTGACAATGGCTGTCGCCCACATTCGGTAAGGGCTGTAAAGTTTGGTACATTTCTATTCAGGCAACATATACGTTTACAGGAATTGGATTGCACTCGTTCTATACATTCAGCATAATGGTACCCCTACACATCAGCAGTGTAAAATAAAATCGGTACGACAATAGAGTCAGACAATTTCAAAGCTTCATTAGCAAAGAAATAACCAAAATTCTTCTGGTATTTGAAAATGCTAACAATAGCTTTAGATGCCTGCTGAGCTAATGTTTCTTTTGTCTTACTCCAGGACTTTGTTGATGTGAAAAATACACGAAGGTAGTTGTAGTTAGGCACTACTTCTACTATGTTTCCCCGACATGTCAATCTCTCATAGGCTCGTAGAGATCCACCATTCCGAAACACCATTATCTTGTATTTATCTAGATTTAAGTTCATGCCAGTGTCTTTACAAAAGTTATCAAAATAGTTGATCTGGCGTTGTAGGTTTAACACAGTGTCAGCCAAGCTGGAAACATCATCAGCACACATCAATGCATATACATCGCCAATATCGTTGCTTATCTGAATACCGGAACCACATTTATGTCTAAGATAAGTAACTTAGTCTTTGATAAATACAGAAAATATTATGGCTGAACTGACACAGCCTTGGCGAGTTCCAATGCTACACGAACAAAGGTATGTTAGGCCACCGTCTACTCTAACACATGATTTAAGTTTATGATACATAGAGTCAAATATGCAGAGCAATTTTCCTTGTACACCATGTCTAGACAAACATGACCACAGTTTCTTGTGAATATAGCCATCAAATGCCTTTATGAAATCTATATAGAATACGTAACATCTTCCTTTTCTTTTGATTAAATATTTGTGTTTCACACCATTTAACGTAAATATATTATCAATGGTAGAGTATTGCGATCGGAACCCAGCTTGAGATTCCTCTATCACAGTGTTAACGTCACACCAGTTGGTTAAGCGTCTTGTTAACACATGCACAAATAGTTTACATAACGTGTTTATTAAAGAAATAGCCCTATAATTGTTGGGATCCAACTTAGTTCCTTTCTTATGTATGGGGGAAATAATACTCTCGCTCCATTGCTCGGGAAATTGTCCAGCGTCAAATATACTGTTAAAAAGAACATGTAGGTATGTATGGTAACCCAACGTCTATAGTGCACTTATACATTTCAATGCACAACCCATCAATGCCTGTAGCTCGATTACCATGAAGAGCAATTGTACTTTTTCTGATTACTTCCCTTGATAGGTTAAATCATCTGCATTTACCTCCCTTATTAGGTTATCAAGTATACTCAGTCCATCCACAACGCCGCTAGTATTACGATTGAATAAACCTTGAAAATAGGTAAACCATGTATCACTGTTGATACAAGAATTATTTGATTGCATGTTAATGTGTTTATTCGATAAACCTTCTTTTGTTTGCCAAAACAACTTTGGATTACGACAAGATTTAACAAGGTCTTGTCGTCGCTTCCTTTCAAGAGATCGCTTTTTAATAGTACACAAAGTCTTGAATTGCCTTTTATGTATAAATCGAAATCACTCAGACTAGAGGCTCTAAATGTTCTCAGGTATTTGTATTTAGCACGCATGGCCCGTAAACACTCGTCGTCCCACCAGTCCGGCTGAGTATTATTTACCTGTATCGGATCCGAACGCCTTTTCATAAATGTACCGGCTTGTTTATACAGTAAATTATAATCACCGAGTTTTTCAATAGAGTTGCCTGCCGTTAGGTTACTGTTAAACTGCTGAAATAGGCGAGAAAAGCTTTCGATAAATGTGTTTTCACAGGAATCTTTCCACTTGTACGAACATGATTTTTTTAAGACTGATTGATATTGTCATCATGTTCTGTATTACTTTGAAATAATATGGAAAAGGCATAGCCTCAAAACGAGCACAAAACAGAACAGAACAAGATATTACATAATACTATTAAACAGAAGAAACATATCAAAAACCTTTCAATTATTCTTACAAACCAGAACAGTTACATTTTATCAAAGAGCTCTTTAATCTTTATGACCAGGGCCTTTTGTATAATCCATGCTCAATCCTGAAGGATATTTGTAGCAAGTCACAAAATAAGCTCTCTGTGTCACTAAAACAGAAAGGAATTGCTCTGAATCTAAACAACTTATTGTTTCCATCTAAAGCGGTCCAAACATCCACCTTTATCGCTCTAGAGACTTACCTGCTAGACTGTCAGACGACATACAATGTAATCTGCAGTATCTAGAATATAGTTCCAATGTTGTACATTGAAGTTTTTAAAACCAGCACAAATTGAGACATGACTAGAAGGGACTATATACAAATGTTCCAACTCTGATCATATCCCGGGTCGTGAAAGTTCATGGTGTTGGAAAGTCTTTTCTTCACTGATCATCCTTCAGATCCCGGATGTGGTCGGATGGATGTCTCCTCTAAATTGTCAGATACTCCAAACTCTCAATATTAAACTACTGTTTTAGTTATTATGAGATGAAATGGAATGTTTAATCTTTACACAAATAATTTTAATATAATTATATATTGCACTTGTTAATTGATTGTTGGGATGGGTCCACTGGGACACGTCTGTTTTAATCTTGTCTTAGTGTAAGCATATCTACAATGGTCAAATCACTATTGTTTACAATTTTAAGCCATGGAAAAATCACATTTCAAAGTGATGACATCATCATATCTATTTCCCTCATAGTGTTTTACTTAAAGTTTTTTGTCTAATAAATCATAGAATACAAATTTATTTAGCAGGATTCACTCTGTGATTGAAAGCTCTGTCCCAGTATAACCTAATACACCTATTATGGATAAATTCTCCAACAATTTTTCAGTCTATTTTTACCTTTGTTATATTCTCCCATCTGCAAAATGTAATACATTGTATGGGGTTGACAAGGTATATTTATTAACCTACCTTTTCAGCAATTTTAATCCTGATGTAATTTTAAATCCATTTATATACACTTAACTCCAACAGGAATTCATTGTGGCCCCATAGTTTGCAGTTTCCGTGATATAACTGAAATATTGTTGAAAACTATGTAAAATCCCTAACAAAAACAAAACATTATTGTATGGATTTAAGTTAAACATTATTTCAGTTGTATTATAGAAACTGTTTGCTTATTCATGATGCCTCGATAAATGAACCAGTACTTGGCTAGTAAATGTACCTTGCCATGACCAAAAACCATCTGCGGATCGAACCCAGGGATGCCTGGTTCCACAATATAGACACAAAACTACAGACCAAATTACTAATCTTATATTATGTAATCATCTGCCTTGCTTCAGTTTATTTCATTTTCATTTTGTGAACACCTAAGTATAATATTGATTTTTTTTTTTAGTTTGTTAGTAATCAATATCTTAAGTTATGATACCCAGCCTTGCCACATGTAGGCAAACTCTAGTGACCTAGAATTTAAACCAACATGACCTATTTTTAGAAATTGGTCTAGCTATTGACAATACAAACTGTCTAACAAAGTGTCAAGCTGCTGATGCAAATAATGCAGTCGCTAGTATTAAAAATATTTTTCTCAAATTTAGCCTATTGACCTAGTTTTTAACAGAACAAGACCTTCACTAAAACTTAGATAAGGTATCATGAAGAAATCTATTAAAAATGTGGTTTCCACAATATTCACAAAGTTTTCCATTAATTTGTCGAAGTGACCTAGTTTTAGACCTAACATGACCCATTTTCAAACTTGGCCTAGATATCAGCAAGAAAAAGATTAATTTGGCATAGAAACCTAGTTCTTGACCGGACATGACCTACTGGTATATATTCGAACATAGACTAGATATTATCAAGGCATTTATTCTAATAAAGTTACAATATATGCTGATTGTTCAAATTAAAAATGCAGCATCCAGAGTGTTCACAAGATTTCCCTTCAATTTCACCTTGTGACCTAGTTTTTGACCTCACATGATCCAGTTTTGAACTTGGGAAAGATTTGATAGAGATAAATGTTCTGATGAACATTCAATAAAATTGGATGCCAAATGTTGCCTGTAGAGTGTTCACAAGGAAATTGGTGTTGATGCCCGACAGATGTTGAAAATGTGATCACAAGAGATCACCTGGAGCACTTTGTGCTCAGGTGAGCTAAATAAAACTAGGATGGAGTGCTCCCCGGAGCACGTGTGTCACCTGTAGGGTCCTTGTCAGAAAATAAAAAAAAATGACAGAAAAGGGGCAATAACTCTGATATAAACAATATTTGGATTATCCCCGTTTTGTGAACCAATCACACACATTGATATAAACATTTGTCAGAGGTTTCAATGTAATCCTTTGAGTAGAAAAAAAGTTATTTGAAAACCTGATGAAAAAGTGTGATGGACAGACGGACGACAGACAGCGGACAAAAAAAAAATCCCTATGTGCCTACTACCATGCTACCAGGTGACACAATAAAATGCTTAATTTAAACAATTTAATTTGATTTAAACAAAATGTTTGAAAATAACTGTAAATTAGCTCTTATACCTCTCCCATGTACAACACATATGCAGCAGAAGGTTTAATTTCTAGACAAAATTGAAAACACTTTGGCAAATGTAGAAATTGCTTGGTTAGAATAATTTCTGTTTTTTTTATAATGTTTTCAAAAGTGGTCAGCTGCAGAGTTGTCAGAAAACATATATATATTTATTCAAATTTCTCAGATGTAGAGTCTGTAAATTTAATCTAATCACTGTCTGATATTTTAATGTTGTGTTGTATCTTATCATACAGATGCACAGGCTACTATTAATCTAAACTAATGTCATCATATGTAACTATAGAAACTGTATTTAAATTTTACTGCAAAGACTTCAAAATGGTACTAATGTCTTTCCCTTAAAAATTGCTGATAGCAGGTTAAAACACCCTACAAACAAGCATGGTAAAGAGATTTACATGTAAAGTAAAATTCAGACATTAATTAACAAGACAATTGAACCCATATTCAATACAGAAGCAAATATTCACTACCTTGTATATTTTTAAACATGTGGATTACTTTGATAACTGAAATAACCTATTTTGGTTGCTTCAGTCATTATCCATGTTTGGAAAAAAACAATTCGTTAACTTCAATGTTCAGAGCTCAAGAAATGGCATATTTTGCATGTTATTAAAGCCTTATTTCACATCCTAATGCTAATGTTACAGCTAAATTACTCAAAAGAATCATCAGAGTGAGATCAGTCTTTGAGTAGTTACTGTACCCACAACATAGGATTAAATGAGTGCTAACTGAGATATTGTGGAAGTAATTAAGACCTGCTTACTCTTCCTTACATAGTTCTTTGGCTGTTGCAGTCAATTTTGTATGCAGGGCTAAACTCAGTCAATGAAAGAAGAAATTTCCAACACAATGCTGAATGGGAACATCCTTGACTGGATATAAAGTCAATACATTGTGGAGTTATAAAAAAAAGCCACTGAATTTGGATATGGTGAGGCATGTTTGGAAATAATTAGTGTAATGCAAGTGAACAAACATTATACAAAGAAACGCAAAAACTGACACTTAATCGGTAAGATTGTAGATCAGGCAGGGCAGGCTGAAGTGTTACCAAACAATGTCAGGGTGAAAAACTAACAAGACCTAATGACAGGATGTCTTTTTATTATTGTAAAAAGCTGAATTAAAAACCCCCATAAAATTCACTACTTGTTGGATTGACTTGTCATTGGTTCAAATCTGTGCAACTTGGATTGGATAGTGAATTGACTCTGACACAGATCTGCTAATGGACCCAAATATTAATCACTAATAATTAATCAGCTGATCCATTGGTTAAATGAATATAATTATAAATTGGTAGGAACAAAATATACAGAAATCTAATCGTCATACATAAATTGATAATTAAATAACAATTACACAATCAATGTGATGCAAAATTACATCATATATGAATAGAGAATATCATCAGTGGTTTTAATTAAATTTACTTATCACAAAAGCAGATAAACAAAAGACGACATACATTTCACATATGACTATGAGTGCGATACACATTTGGAACACAATGCCAGTTTCATTTTAGGCAACAAAAAGCAATGAACATGTCTGACATAATAAGAATGTTGCAAGGTGCTTATTATATACTATAGTACTATACTATATGTATAATTGCGATTGTGAGGTTGCAGCCCAAACTTGCCTTATGGCCCAGCAAAACACTCCTAATCTGCACAATTTAGTTTGGTTTGGTTTAAAACAAATAGTCACTCTAACCAGAACCTTGTAAAATGTTAACAAGATCTAACGTTTCGCCCCAATATGGTTGTGTGACAACTAGACATATGAAAGTAATATAACAGACCTGTGACAAACTTATCTCCTAGAACGAAAAGAACATTTTCAATTTTTCCTGTCACTTGTTTCATAAAGCCATAAAGGCCATTGCAATCATTTAGCAGCCGCCCACCTGCTTCCTTTAATCATCATGCCATATGCATACAAATAGTTTGTGAAATGTGGGCCGTGATAGGTTTGCTGACAGGTAGGAGTTAATGATGACTTTTCCGCGCTAGATTATCGCGCACCTGTACTGAAGTTCTCTCATAGCAACAAAGGAACATTCTTATTTTACCGGTCACTTGTTTCATAAAATAAACCTGATTGCACTTGATTGTGTTGTCAAAATGTTGTATTTGAAGTGGAATTACGTTTTATTCAGACACTGGACTATAATTTTAAGCCTTTGTGGCTTTATATTGTTATACAATGACATTCACAACATTTCGAGTTGCACTAAAGACAGTTCCTTGACAACAAAGCCTTCGTTGCTGCGGACTACTTAGATAAACAATAAATGTTCTTGTTTAATTTATCTACGCCAATCATTTATAAGAAATGTCTTAAAAATATGAGATGATGAATAAACATAACACTTTTACGAATGCATCAACAAAAATATTTCAATTTTCGAATTATATCCAATCAGAGCGTGGGCTGCGAACCTGAAAGTCGCCCATGAAATGACATCCGGAAAAAAGGCCATACTGATTTTAATTTACCATTGAATTCTGATATGTATCTTGATCTTGACTAAAGATGTTATGTAATAACTCGCTGTGCTCGTTATAAGCCTACAACACACTGGGAAGTGATCAGAGAAATCCTCAGCTCCAATGTAGAAGTCAGTACAGTGGTTAAACAATTGGGTTGAACCAATTACATAATCGACCAGGCTTTTACCATTATTTGCGGTACACGTATAATGTCCCTCCGTATCACTATGTAATCTGCCGTTGAATATGTGTACCTCATGAGTACAGCACAGGTTAAGAAAAGCAGAACCAAAGCGATTTAACACTTCGTCTTTTGATTTTCTTGGCGTACACAATGAATCACTAGGATATGCAGTTTCACAATGAAATATATGATCAACGTCATCACTGGGAATAAAGTCATCTAAATTATTTGTCCTCGCATTCAGATTTCCATCTAGTAAGAATACTACATCTGGAAAGTCTGACAATATGGTCATTATCTTATCGCTTAAAATGTCTATCCCGTTATGGTTACCGGTTTCATATATGACAGATCGATCAGGGGAAATATAAGAAAATAAGAGAACCAAGTCTGCCTGTAACCCCGTGAGTGCACGATTAACAAATGCAATCACACAGTCACTCCATTCATTGTAAATTCATTTTATGTAGTTCGTATTGGATAGTGACTCACTAACAAAGACCGTAACACAACCGGAGCCACGTTTAGCATTACCTGTCCGTTTACAATCGTGATTGACAAAGCCTGGTAAAAGATTCTCGAAATCCCGCTGTTGGGTTTGCCATGTTTCGTATAATGATATGACATTGAACTGGTCACAAAATGTTTTTAACTCAATTGTTGAGACATGCTTCTTGAGTCCTTAGTTTAATGAACACAAATTAAAATCAAGTATTTTAGATTTGCATTTTGGGCGTTGACCGGTGTCCTATTTAGGTACATGAATAGGTTTCTTCTGCTCAAAATCGAACACATAGTATTCCCCATCTACAACTAACGAATCAGTCTTGAAGAAAGCAGTTTTTCCCTGATCGATGGAATCTTTCATCAACTGATAGAGGCCGGTTCGAGCCTTTGATATACGCTCTGGAAAGTCTTCACCGATTCTTACTTGTAGGTCTGATTGCTCGCGTTTCTGTCGGAATGCCTTTAGTATCGTTTCTCTATACTTGTAATGAGAAAATTGCATGATAACATGACGATTACCAGATCGTCGATCATATCACGTTGTGTATGCATCCAAGATCTGGTCCCGGTTGGCTAAGCTGAAGTGAGTCGGTGTCAGCACGACTGGCGCGAGCGCCCCTTTCCCTTGGGAGAGTCGGGATTGGTTTCAACACCCTGGGCCGCGAGTAGCAGTAACAAATAAACTATAATGCACAGTGACACATGCTTGAAAGTGCATACATTTAATGTAGTAGATACAGTCTTGGAAATTTGTTTCCCTGGCTGCCTGAATGAACCAATTCTGGTTCGCCACTGCTCTATACTAATGCCACTTTTCTGTTAGATACAACTGCCCAAGTAAATGTAGAGTCCGTAGAAAATAATACCCGTGATTGTCAAAATTAAGTATTTACAGTCTTAAATATTTGTATTTACACTACGTATACAACATGTCGCACACGTTTTTGCACGAGTTTTAGCACGAGCCAATTTGAAAACAGGCGGACTTTGTTGGCACTATATCGCTCACCTGAGTGCAAGAGATCACAAGTATACTTATTTAAGACAAGAATAATCCAAGGAATATTTGACAGCATATTTATGCAGATTATGTTGAAGTTTCTGCCTTATTATTTTGAGAAATATGTCAATGTTAATTCAACTTCCATCAAGTAAAAATAATTCTCTAAAACATGTACTAGATTCATGCTACCTTGGAAAATAAAACAGTACTAGGCTAGGGAAAGTGTCATGCCCAATGGCTCTTCACAATGACCGACGCGAATGGGGATCTAACCAGATTACCATCCCCGACCCTCATCATTCGACCCCCATCAATTGACCCCCATCACTCGACCCCCATCAACGACCCCCATTACTCGAGCCTCATAACTCGACCCGCATCACTCGACTCCCATCACTCACGCATCACTCGACCCTCATCACTCGACCCGCATCACTCGATCCGCAATACCCGACCCCCATCACTAGACCCTCATTACTCGACCCCCATCACTCGACCCGCATTAATCGACCCTGATCACTCGACCCCATCACTCGACCCCATCACTCGACCCCCATCACTCGACCCCCATCACTTGACCCCCATCACTCGACCCCCATCACTCGACCCTCATCACCCGACCCCCATCATCCGACCCCAATCACTCGACCCCCATCACACGACCCTATAACTTGACACCCATCACTCGACCCTCATCAACCGACCACTATCACTCGACCCGCATCACTCGACTCTCATCACTCGGCCACTGCGGATTCCCCAACTTATATCTGATTCAATATACTTACTTTTCAGAGTGAACTTTTACAAGTATTCAATGATACAGTTTTTCAAAAGATACTTCCGAAACTTGACATGTTCTTCGAGAATGTTCCAGATGACCGGCTACTGTAAGTAACTTAAAGTACAATTAATAAATAAATAAACTCAAGCATTGTTTAAGCCTGTCCATGCAGAAAGGTAGACGTTGGAATTTGTAGAAAGTGTATGTTCAGATAAGCCTGTTCATCTGTTCAATTTAACACAAAAATAGCAACTCCCCAGAAGTTTAAAAAATGTTTTTGTAAATGCACAACAAACGCTTTGTTCATACTTCAAGAAGTAATTTCCTTTGGTAATATAAATTAGTTTCTTAACATAGGTCACAAAATCAAAAATGAATTCAATAGCAATGCATTGCTACAATATCTGGCAAAACCAATGACATGGGTCGGCCATGTATTTGTTTAATGACAACGAAAGCTTTATATTGCATGTTTGTTACTAACAATTGGCGGTGTTAAATGCTCCCCTACTTCTTATAACTGTTTAAGATAGTTATGAAACATTGTATATACTTAAATGAGATACAATACTACAATAGCAAGTATTTCATTTGAAGAAACAGTTGTCCATCGAAATGTTAATACTTCATAAATCTGACAACACTATTTCATCATTACATATCGTTTCAAAGGATTGGTAGATTGATTGATTGTTTTGTGTTTTAGGCCGCTTTCAACTTTTTTGAGTTATATTACGGCGTTTCCTGGGTAAGTTACCAATAATGTTGGTACATGTATCCTGACACCAGTCAGTCAGTCGTACTTTTAACCCTAAGCGCCAAGGAGCGCAGGAATTTCTACCATTTTTAAAGTCTTTGGTTTGAGCAAGCCGGAGATCGAACCTGCGACTTCCCGCACCTGAGGCGGACGCTCTACCACTACACCACAGAGGAAGGTGAACAATACGTACATGACTTCGATTTTTAATCTATATTTCTGATGAAATTCCTTCATTATTTGTTCATTTTTAATCTATATTTCATGATGTTATGCCTTCATTATTTGTTTAATTTTAATCTATATTTTCGGATGTTATTCCTTCATTATTTGTTTATTTTTAATCTACATTTTGGGATGTTATTCCTATATTATTTGTTTATTTTTAATCTATATTTTCGAATGTTATTCCTTCATTATTTGTTAATTTTTAGTTTATATTTTCGGATGTTATTCCTTCTTTTTTTGTTTAATTTTAATATATATTTTTGGATGTTATTCCTTTATTATTTGTTTATTTTTAATCTATATTTTTGGATGTTATTACTTTATTATTTGTTTATTTTTAATCTTAATTTTCCATTGTTATTCCTTCATTAATTTTTAATTCTTAGTTTATAATTTCGGATGTTTTTCCTTTTTTTTTTTTTTTTTTTTAATCCATATTTTTGGATGTTATTCCTCTATTATTTCTTCATCTTTAGTCTTTATTTTCGGATGTTATTCCTTCATTATTTGTTTATTTTTAATCTATATTTTCGAATGTTATTCCTGCATTATTTGTTTATTTATAATCTATATTTTCGGATGTTATTCCTTCATTGTTTGTTTATTTTAAATCTATATTTTCGGATGTTATTCCTTCGTTATTTGTTTATTTTCAGAGTTTTAAATAGTACCGAAGTAGGTGTTATAGCTTATTATATACATTCCTCTATTGATTCCACGGGACGCTTTTTTGTCAGTATTGCAAGACCAAATGAAACGTAAGGACATTACATTACCAACGTTTATTACTACCAAGTTGTAACTACAGCGACATCTTTGAAAACGTTTAGTAAAAAATATGGGAACTTTCTCAAACTGAAAGAACAAGTATTGACTAAAGGTTGAAAACAACGTGGCAATAGGAGAAATATCTCATTATGAACAATTTCTGATCATGCCATAATGTTTAAAAACGTCGTATACAATCAGAGGTGTCAGAAAACTAGATACCATATCAATATAAAAGCATCACATATAATTGGGTAAGTTGATAATGGTCCATTTATTCCCAGCCAGCGAGTCAGTCGAAATACTTTAAGTGAAAAGGAGGGAAAATCATTACTAGCATGTTTAAATGTGGTGAGATCCAAATTATGAAATGTTGAAACTTCTGCAAATATTGCTAATGTTGACAACAAGGTAAGTAATAAGTAGTTCAAAATTGCTTTCGCAGTAAATGTTGAAAAAATGTCAATAGCAAGTCATGAAAATGTACAAAATATGGCTTACTGTGTATGTCTACCCAGTAAAAATAAAGATTAAACAATCAATATTTAAGGGTCTATTGTACTGAAAAAGGAAATTATTACTCAAATTGTATCCCAGAAATAAGTTTCAAATATTTCAAGACAACTTTTGAACAGTTTGAAAAACTTTGACTTTACTATTCTAATCTGGAGTGCAGCCCATTTAAAAAATAAGGTTTGAACCCAGCGGTCTAGAAACTTATGAGAAATTTCTGAGAAACTTCTGAGAAACTTATGAAAGACAGGCTTATATATCTGTCTCGTCTCGTAATTTACACGATTTCGGCAATTCCGGGAGGCATGCTCATTAAAGCCTTCCCGCGAGAAAACAAACAGTGTGACGTCTGCGTAAAGTATCGACCCTGATAAGCCAAAGCATGCCGCGCAGGCTTACCCGGATAGACACGGATCGCCTCCTATGGATTTTCTGTTTCAGGAATCATTTATCTATACCTCTATACCCCTGCGATGTAAGGTGTCGGTCCGGATAAGTCTGCGCGGACTGTACAGGCCTGATCTGGGTCGATACATTACGTAAAGGCCATAATATGTTGCGCAGGCTTAGCCGGATAGACACTTTTCGCCTCCTGTAGATTTTCTGTTTCAGGAATCATTACTCTCTATACCTCTGAGACGGAATGTGTCGGCCCAGATCAATCTGCGCGAACTGCGCAGGCTGATCTGTGTCGATAAGTTTCGCAGAGGCCATAATGTTGTTTTTCTCGCGGAACTGCTCATTTGTACTATTTTTACAGGCCCTGTTTTTTCAAGCCACACTTGTATCTATATACTGACATTATAATAACATGTTTTTGTGTTGTTGGTTTTATTTTATTTATTTTGTTGTGTGGTGACAATAAGTGTATCAACGGTTTGTATGGTATATGTTTTATGTGTTATGCTTTAAGGTCTTTTACAGAAATAATGGGAATATCAATGCACGAGGCATATCCTGGACATCACTTAGAGGTTAATATACAATAATGGAAATACTCTTTAAATGTTATTGTACTCGCATAATAAAATTCACAGTTTTTTCTTTCATCCTCCACTTGCATAACATATATCCGCAACACACGACTTTGAAAACATATAGGCAAATATATGGAAAGTAAGAAGTAAAATATTATTGAAAGTGTAGTTCTTGAACGGAGTTGAGCACATTGTGGCACAAAGAGAAATTGCTGATAATGAAAAACATATCCTCTGTTACATTGTTTTCATACATCAACTGCTGGAAATATGTTAACAAGTGTTTGTATATAGTGAAGGAATAAATAGAGGTTGACAACATGCCATAGTCGCTTGGCTTCACAAGGTTTAAACTCTTTCCAACATATAACAACCTTTACAGCAGACGACTTTGAAAACATCTAGACAAAATCATTGACGGTTTATATGAACGAAAGTGTACTTGTTAAAAAGAGTTGAAAACATTGTGACAAACGGGGGAGATTTCTCAATTACTAAAATGTTTTAAACGCAGTCTGATGCAGAGGCTTCAAAAATCGTATTCATGTGAGAACATTTTAAAGCTATGTAATGAGGCCGCCAATTGACTGGGAATAAAAAGGTACCCTGTTTCTTTTTATTGGAGATTTACGCCAATGTCAATGGTATTTCATTTATTTCACAGAGACAAGTTCACCAAACGTGTTTTCTAGCTGTCATGCACCAGTAATATACATAACACTTTCTCCATGCATCTTGCTACTGCTACGTACTCTTATTTACCTCGTGAAGTCTGCTATCACAACGCTGGGGCCAAACACATACAATCTTTGAGAACTGAATTAAGACTTCTGATCCGCATACACTGATGAGTGTTGGCCATGTTTTCTTATTTAGTCAAAGAAGATTTTAAGAGTCGTCTGGAAAAAAAGATACAGTATCCATTTTGGATTATTTTGCCTGGATGCGTACGCACATCATTATCTACAATGTAAAATTTACGCTTAGTGTGATTTTCATGAAGTACCGAGCTTAATTACAATTGATGATAAATGAGAAGCCACTGATAAACTGAATAAATGCTTTAATTTCAATTGCAATGTGTCTGTATTGCCCATTGCGTACGTTATGGACTAATATTTTGTTCAGTAAAAACTAGAAACCGCGGAAACGCCCCTCATTCCACATACACATAACACTTTATTTTTTAACAAAGTACCATGTAATATAATGCAAATCAGTTTTGCTTAAGTAGAATAGGAAACCTTATTTAATTTTAATTCATTCAATTTATTCACAGAGAAGTTACCTATCTGGATTAAATTTGCCCATGTTTAGAAAGACGCCTATCTTATCGTACAATACAGTGCCGAACACCGTTCCGTATTACACAGCTTACTTAGAGGTACCGTTCGTTATGAACATTTATGTATTGTTGAGACAAATCAATAGCCAATCATTTCTGGTATATTATTGTTGATACAAAGTAGGACAAAATATGGTTTTGAAAACAGGATATTGTATCAACTCTTACTACGCCGAATTTCATATATGAGCCGTCTCGCGAAAAATCCAACATTATGGCCCGTACGTAATGTATCGACCCAGATCAGTTTGCACAGTCCGCGCAGGCTAATCCGGGCCGACAAATTCCGTATCAGTGGAATAGGGGTATAGGGTAATGATTCCTGAAACAGAAAATCCACAGGAGGCGAAAAGCGTCTATCCGGGTTAGCCTACGTGGCATGCTTAGGCTGATCAGGGTCGATACTTTACGCAGAGTACGGCTCAAATTTGATGTAATAAGATTTTTGGAATAAGTAAAACAATCTTGCTGTCAGGTTAGACCGCTCGTCACAATAAAAACAAAACTTTAGGTTGTTACGACAAGTGTAGATCCGTATCAACGGCTCATTTGCGTTTTCTAATCTGGCTTTGGACTGTTCGCAAAAAAGTCGTAACACATTTAGTACACAGCAAGAATTGGAAAACAGATTTTATTTGGATCCTGTTACACGGATTCTTAAGTTGATATTTTGTTTACTGGTGTAATAATAACGACAAGGGGCATCCATAGATTATTCTTTGATCTAAAATGTTTTTAACTATTTCATAGTAACTTCCATCACTAGTCAAATATGTGTACATGTATATAAAATATTACTAAGTATTCATTGTGTGGCCATGATAAGTCTGTATTAACACATGAACCGTTCCGTGAGAAAACCAACAGTATGGACCCAGATCAACCTTCGCAGTCCACGGAGGCTCATGCGGGCCGATACACAGAGGGATAGAGGTACAGAGTAATGATTCCTGAAACAGAATATCCACAGGAGGCTAAAAGTGTCCGTCCGGGCTAACCAGCGCGGCATGCTTAGGCTGATCAGGGTCGATACTTTACGCAAAGTTCACAATGTTGGTTTTCTGGCGGGACGGCTTACATTTTGATAATACATTTTAATCTTATATATTTTCTGTCCTATTAAGTTAACATATATAGACTTAACATATTTATCCAGGGTTGGGGATTATACGCAGAGTATTTGGGTGAAGAGATGGGCCTATATGAGACCGACTATGAACTGTAAGTTCTATTTTTGAGTTAGTTTAAACTAATTTGTTGTACATCGATTGTGAAACAAGCTTTAAGCTTATATTAATCATGTTCGATATGTGCCTCCTTGAGACGAAACCAGCAATAGCGCCGTTTGTGTTGAAATGTCCTAAAGGTAGAACCAATGGCAGAACCCGCTCATCACGGGATTCGCACCCGGGACCTTTAGTACGAGAGGTCGACGCTCAACCACTGCTCTACCACAAAGTTACCTTTTGGGATACCTGCCTTGAAAAGGAGACACTACGTAAGCACTTCTGCGTCGTATATACGTCTGTCCGCCCGTGAAACTGTATAGTTATGTCAATCAGGCTTTCAATTTTATCATTTTGGATAGGTACACATACGTTTCTTCTAACACTCTTCTTGTTTTGATGTTTTTGCTTGTTCTCATATGTTGTCCCACTGGCGCTAAAACCCCAAACTTAGACTGTGCGTGGTTGTATATCGTTTAAATATGTATAACCTATATGATTATCAAATAAAACACACACAAAAATCGATATTTTAAGAGTTTGTGCTCTTTTCTAATTACGTCTAGTAAGAAGAGAGAATAACGTAAACTTTTAGAAAATCAATTTTGTTTTTGTTTACTTTTGTAGTATTATAATTCTAACATAGTTCATTATTTAAAAAAAAAGCACAACCACACTAAGTTTGCAGTTTAAGTGCCACTGGCTGTTTCTGGATGCATGCTTCAGTGTGCCGTTTTAGCGAATATAAGTAGAAATTTGTAAAATCTTCCAGGAACGAACTCTGCTGAGCTGCACAATATAGAAGCCAACAGCGTTAAATTATTTGTCTTGATAAACAATGTACATTTAGGTGCCATTGCTCGTTCAATGGTACCTACATTTTGCATTGTTTACAAAGGGGTCAAAATTGCTTCTAAACCAGGGTTTTCAAAACTGGTTTTTAATAACAACCGTGTCACGCTAAGCCCTCCATATGGGGCAAGGGCTTTTTGTATGCATCTTTGACTTTTAAGCGAACAGTATTTTTTTAGATCAGACTTGGAGATCGACTGCGCAGTATGTTATTTATTTGCGCTGTTTGTTAATGCCCTATCGTTGATTTTGACGTGGTGCTGATCAATTTGAGTGCTCACTGAGTTTTTCAAAGTGTGTTTATCACTTGTGTTTACAGGATGGGGCGATACACACTGGAAATATTACGAGCTTGTAGACTCGTTGTCGACACTGGAATACATTATATGAGGTAAGCAAGTTCATCGTTTCATAGCATTCGTATGTCTTTTCAACATATAGTATATTTAAACTGCATCATTTAATGGTTCTTTTGTATGTTTTGCTTGTTTATGTATGTCGTCTACTGCAAAGACGAAAGAATCCATCATCTTTTTGGAAAAGGCGGATTTAGACTTTTTGCTCAAGTATTTGATTGATCTGATTGGTCAGCAGCATTTTCTTTTTCGAAATTAACCAATTAAAAGTCATATATGAAGCATACATTTGAGCCGTCCCTTGAGAAATCAAACATTGTAGACTCTGCGTAAAGTATCGATCCGGATCAGCCTAAGCATGCCGCGCAGGCTAACCCGTGCAGACACTTTTCGCCTCCTCTGGATTTTATTTTCTGTTTCAAGAAATCATTACTCTCTATCCCCCTATGACGGAATGTATCGGCCCGGATAAGCCTACGTGGACTGCTCAGGCTGATCTGGTCGATACATTACGCAGAGGCTATACTGTAGGTTTTCTCGCGGGACGGCTCATGTAATTTTTAAGCACTGGGAACTGTTTCAGACTTTTAAGTTTCGGTGCCTCTGATCCAGGTAGATTGTATCCTTATTTAGGTGGACCCGGTCTGATGCTGTTCAGTATCTAATGAAGTGTACAGCGTGGAGCCAGGCTGCAGCTGAAGGTGAGATAAACAGATACATCTCGATGCCCGGTCAAGCGTGTGCCTACAAGATAGGGGAGATCAAAATAAAAGAGCTGAGAACATTGGCACAAAACGAACTAGGTAGGTATTTTGATTGATATTAGTAGTCCATACCTTTAATGCTGACCATTTGAAAAAAATGTTCTTATTGGCTAAAACCTTAAAGTGTAGACAACCGAAGGGTGCGATACTTTTGTTTAATCTTTCCCACCTATCAAACACATTTTGATGCATTTGCAGCAGCTACTTTTCAAAACATTTTGGCAAAACCAGAAAATACTCAGCATGAGCAATTTCTCCTTTTGGCACAATGTTTTCAACTTTCTTCAATAATGATATTTTCATTTGTAGATACTTTTCATTATTTGCCAAAGACGATATCAAAGGCATCTGATTCATATTAATTAGAAAGGGTTAATGTATGCGGATAGTGAAGACTTATATGAAACTGTGTGTAACTGTGTATATTATCCGAGTCTTCACTGTTCTTAAATGCAATCAGATTAGTAAGGATCAGCCTTTCAATTCGCAATTCTTTTAAAATGGATTTGTCAAGCTTTGAAATAGGATGTGTTCATATTCAATTCTTGGAATATCACAATAAACATGTTGAGGTGGGCAACCAAATGCAATCAGATTCCTAAGGATCAGACTTTCAATTCGCAATTCTTTTAAAATGGACTTGTCAAGCTTGTGAGATAAGATGTGTTCATATTCAATTCTTGGAATATCACAATAAACATGTTGAGGTGGGCAACCAAATGCAATCAGATTCCTAAGGATCAGCTTTTCAATTCGCAATTCTTTTAAAATGGACTTGTCAAGCTTTGAGATAGGATGTGTTCATATTCAATTCTTGGAATATCACAATAAACATGTTGAGGTGGGCAACCAAATGTAATCATATTCCTGAGGACCAGCCGTGTCAAGCTTTGAGATAGGATGTGTTCATGTTCACTTCTTGGAATATCAAAATAAACATGTTGAGGTGGGCAGCTAACTGTTTAGGGCCGGATCCGCCGCCTGACCTGGCTCTAAACTGGTGACACAGGCGTCACAAGATCGGTTCCATCAGTCAAAGGGTCACAGAAGCCATCAAAATTACTTCGATCACTGTAACCTGAAATATTTTTTATAAATTTCGCATACATATAATGCTTCTCTCATACAGTCCCGAATATCCTTGCGATTATGGAAATATTGTATTCGGCAAAGAAAGAGGAGAATGGACAGGAAAAATAATGAAAATTTGAAGCCTTACGAATCTTTCCGAATTTCTTACGATCATTGCGAATATATACGAACCCATTATTATAATTTCTTGAGAATTTTTTAAGAATGTTGTTAGTGGCCATGCGAGTGTTGCGGTGATGATTTATGACGTTGTTTACCCTTGCGCTCGGCAATAATGCCATTTGGCGAGCAGAGTGTTGCGAGTGCTTGCGAACACTTTATGAATGAAGCGACTGCGCAATCGCTTGCTCTTGTGACTGCGTCTCTTCGTCACTTGTTCTCCAGCTACCGGACAGTACACATCGAGTCAAGTTAATCGTGCCAAGAGAAGTAAAGAGGGGCTTCAATTCTAGTGAATTTCTTACGAATGTTGCAAATACCTTGCGAGTGCTACAAATGCATTGCGATGATTGAGAATGGATTACGAATACTTACGAGTATGTTGTGAACAAGTGAAGAATATGCCTTCCTTGCGAATGTTAGGAGCATGTTGCTAATATTCACAACAATAAACGAACAATGGCGAGTGGTTAAGAACATTTACGAATGTTTTGCGACCATATCTCGATCATTACGATTAATTGGCGATTGCTACTCGCGTGGGCAAACACAAGGAATTTGCGACTATGTGAAAGAAGCATTAGATTCTTATTTCTTTTGCATAAAGTTGAACGAAAACAATTTTGTTTTCAATATTAATATAGGAATATAGGATGATGTTGTGTTTATTTCAGGTACAAAGTTTGACATTAAAAGTTTCCATAAGGTTGTGCTGGAAAATGGTCCCATGTCGCTGCGGCTCCTGGAAACCACCGTGAAAGACTGGATACTAGACGAGAAAACAAGACATTCTGTTAGCGGTGCTCCAGAATTATTATATCACACTCACTCGATATTTACACTCACTGTAGCAGTTTTCACCTGTAATATTCTTCTTTAGTTATCATTAGTTCATGACGTTATGTTGTATTTGCAGAAATATATCGATGTACTTAAAATATCCATGTATAAACTCACTGCTTCAAACAATGAATATATGAATAAAATAAACTGAAATATTCAGTCATCTGATCGCCAAATAGTTAACGGCGAAAGTAAACAAAATCAAAGAATGAATTAAATCAGTCATTAAATTCGTTTAGCCCTTTCCCACATACATTCGCTTTCTGACGCTTATAAAGCAGACAACTTGTGAAAACATTGTGGCCAAAGGGGAAATTGCTCATACAAAAACATTTCTCCATTGGCCACAATGTTTTCAATCATATTCAAAAAGTAAACTTTCATTTGTAGATGTTTTCTGTATTATTGCTTTGATGTTTTCAAAGTCGTCTGCTGTATATGTATGTTGTATGTGGCGGAAGGCTTAAGATGTGGTGCGTCAATAATTGACCTTTTTGTGACAAATTTCATATCGGAGTTTAATGCCGTTTCAACATTATTTCAGTCAGAAAAAAAATGTATTCATAATCCCGAGGGGCTTGTTCATAGTACTAATTATTTCTAGCACGTGCCATTTAGCAGCATTGTGAATTGGTCTGATCCTCCAGGATTTTAGAAAGTACTCCATTGCTTGTTGTGTTTCACTTTCCTGTATGTATATCCATCCTAACAAATTATAGGCTGTTTCAAGATGTCCAAGCTGTTTATCTCTCGTCATAATATGAATTAAGTTGTCGATAGCATCTTGTTTATAGACGGGCTTGTTTGTTTTTGAATAGAGAACATACTGAAGGAAGTACAGGTAAACCTTAGAATCCACCACAATACAATCAAACCACTTATCAAGAATTTCATCCCTAGATCCAGCTGGTGTATTGACCGAACGATACATCTCGTAGTGTAATGCTGGAGGGACAATGTTTGCTTGGTGAGGTAGAAATATTAAACATCCAGTGGTCAAGGTTTTCGAGAACTCTATGTTTGTAATACTTTGCGACCTAAGTATTCGTACTTGTTTCTTGGCTTCTTCATTAAAATAAAATTTAGACATTGACTTGCAGCCACACACTGACATAACATGTGATTTTAAAGACTTTTCACATTTAAGAAGAATCCTTTCACAAATATCATGCCTTTCACTCTGTAGACAATAGGTTGCGACTATTAAATATGAGGAAATGACGTCACAGTCTTTACTTTCTTCTATGTAATACTCGAACTTGCTAAACAACATCCTTAGTCGATCCGCGTTTCTGGTGGCCAACATGATGCTGGCGATACATTGTGCTATTTGAATGCATAAGTGTGGGATAAAGTAGCTTATTGCTAATTTTGTCTCTTCCTTCGTATGATCTTCTACACAATCGGTATTTAATAAATAGGTTTCAATTGAGTGAAATTTTAAAACAGCCTGATCAGCTGATCTACTTCTAAATAACAAAAGATAACGATACGCGCATGATTTTAATAAAAAATTAAAATGTATGTACTGTTCTAGTGATTGTTTAATTACTGTTCTACGTTGAACGCTCATTATACTTGGTCCACGCCCAAACAATACATCGTACAACACGTCCCCGATGTTATCACATGTCAATGACCATAGAAAGCTACACCAGTGTTCTAGCATGTCCTCTAAGACATCCTGTACTTGTCTAAGAGTTATGTACTCAAGCCTATCAAACATGTTCTCATCCGGAATAAAATAATTTGGGCAGCGATTCTCTTTTACCCAGTGCAATAGTATTTTAATACAAAAACGTATACATTCTAAAAAGTTTCCACGTCTCCAGAATACGCAAGGAGTTTTTTCAATTGCATATAATACACATGTTTTGCAGTGATAAGAAGAAATAGATTTAGGGGCACGTTTATGTATAATGTCTTTTTTTATCATCTTAAGAAAAACGTAACATTTGTGCTGTGTAGAGTTAAGACTAGCCATGAGTTCACGTTCCTGAAGTGAAAATGAAAGTCTCCATTCAATCGATCCATTTCGACATGTTGGGTGATTTATTCCCACGAAGAAACATCCGGATTCTTTCAATGTTTTTATTTGTGCTTCATTTAACCGATCGCAACTGATAACCCTTCTTAACCAGGACTTAGCACAGCTAGGGATGTACTGACATTTTACTGCGAAAACTACGTCTTGATCTTTCTTTCCATCTACACCTGAATGTGTCACAGCAGGACCATTTTGCTCTCGGAATGTATCATCACGATACTTAATGCTAAATAAACAAATCCTGCCGTAGTAGTCAGATACTACGTTTTGATCTGTCAGGATTGAAGGGTCAATGTTATGAATTATGTTAAGACGATTAAGTGGAATTTTATCTTTGACCAGTTGTAGTTTATAATATCCAGGTTTTGTGGTCTCATCTGTTACCATGAGAAATGAATGTCCGTTTCGTGGTGAATGAGAGATACTGTCTACAACAGTCGAATTGAACGTGACTAGCATGTCTTTATCGGAGTTCAGCCCTGGTGTTGTTGTACCCTCACAGTCACTCCCGAACACGTACTGTTTAAAAGGGTTCTCATACAAAAAGCCGTTTATATGGGTCACCAATATTTCCTGTACTATTGCATTTCCTCTATAAGTCTCCCTTTTCTCCTCAGAAGCGCCGATCCAATCTAGAATTTCATAAAGACGGAGTGACAAATTGCGATACTGTGCAGCCATCTTTTGGAACTGTGAACTGTAAATAGAAACGACGTATACTGTATCACACTTGTAAATATAAGACGTAAAGTTTCTGTAGACAGAAGGATGAGTACCATTTAAATGATCATGCTACATTAACTAACATTGACATTGACTAATCAGACCACAAACAAAGAACATTTTAATAAATTAATTCGGTCATAAAACAATTTACCTCTATCAATTAATTGAGCTAATATAAATATCTGTTCTGCTTTTATTGTTAAAAACGAAATTATAAACAAGAACTGCGACAAACAAAAATGGGGTATTGAGAGATATGCATTCAGTGAAGTATGTACACATGCTCTGTCTGGTCAGAGCCTCACATTTCTGATTACATGTTATACATAATTATATTGCCTTATGACATAATTATGAGTCGCGGCAAGCGATTTGGGGTCCTAATGCGGCTGCGTACTCTTAAGACTAGGGTGATTTTGTACACCCACATTCCCCCCTTTTTACACTAACTGTATCCCTAGATGTAGCGTACTAAACAAACAAAAAACAGAATTACAGACCCATTAGTTAGTACGCCAATTTACCTTTGCACGATATATCAGCGAGTGAATAAGACCACAAATCGCTAGACGCAGCTCTTATATAAGTGTAGCCCAATTGGGCTCAATCCCGTGCCGTTATAGATGAAACCAACACGGATATGTAACCATGTTTCTCCTCGCCTGGCTCATACATATCGTTTTGTATAGTATAATTGCTATGTATCATACGTATACATATATATATTCTTATACTTAATAAAAAATAACACGAGTGACATTTTAATCATTGTCAGACAGACACACGGACAGCAGGTTCAACGAGAGTTCCCTCCGATCAACTAGTTATAGATTATTACAACACTTAAGGTTTGCATATGATTATCAGGTCTGTAAAGATGTACGGGTGCGTCTATTGCGAGAATACGCTTATGTACAGAAACAAGAGGGCCAAGATGGCTTTTAAGCGATCCCCTGAGTCATTGTATAGTAGGAAATGCGTAAATGCTAATGTCATGGGAACTTTTAACAGGATTTTGAAAGGAGTAGACACTGCTTATCAGCCCGGACCATTTGTAATTAGGCATTATTTTCAAGCTGCCGAAAGCCATTGGTAATAAGGCAGGAGAAAAAGCAAAGGTAATTCGCCGCTGTTCGTGTCTGCCATGTATTTATGGACTATTCAGGGCCGACACTTTACGTCTCAGCGCGATAGATGTATAGAGTTATGATTCATGAAACAGAAAATCCACAGGAAAAGTGTGTGTCTGGGTAAGCCTGCGCGGCATGCTTAGCCTGATCCGGGTCGATATTTTACGCAGAGTCCACAATGTTAGTTTTCTCGTTATTCGGCTCATATGTCTTGAACAATTCAGGTAGAGTTTCTGTCACGCAAGTAACATTTTGTTTTTCGAATTCAGATCAGCAAATTCCGATGGAAATTTACGTGTTTTCATTATGTCCCCTTTCTGATGCCATCTGGAGGATATATTTCACAATCAATTAAACATGGCTTGAACAAACGTTGTAGAGTGTCACCTGAATCACAATTCTACCTCAATACGTTGTAATCAGACAACTGATTTCAGAGAAGAAGTTGTATCGTTTAAAATATTGTCCAGCCTACTTTTTCAACCAATCTTTTTTTTAAAGATTAAGAAGAGAAGAATACTTGAAGTAGATATTCTGACACCAGCGAGTCAATAGTAATGCAAACTCACAATCCCGAGCGTCAAGGGAAGAACACCATAACATCCATTCTTAAAGTCATTAGTATGCCCCGGTCGGGAAACGAACCCACGACCTCCCGCACCTAAGGCGGACACTCTACCACTACACTACTGAGGTGATCTTGGTAAAGGGTCACAGTTGTACTACTTGTGCCAGTTTATTTGTTGTAATCGGACCAGAACTTTTTTACAAGAATATGATTAAACCTAATACAATATGCCTATAAGGTATAAAAATGTCCCGCTTCCTGGTGGCCATGTTTGTTAACGGGTCGTAATAATTTAATAAATCTCAGTAGAACCAGATTTTTTTTCAAATCGGGCCAGTAATATTAAGTTTTTTACTTAATCTTGTCTTAGCAAACATAGTTTACTATGGACTTCTTTTAACAAACTCAAAAGAGCATTCCCCTAATGTTATTTTGAAATTGAGTCTATTGTTTTAGTAATGGAAGACGTTTGTAGGGAAACGTGAACGGAGGGACGACGCCGGATGGTGATGATCACTTTAGCTCACACCGCACTTCGTGCTCAATTGCGCTAAAACACTTTATCCCAGTTTATTTAAACGTAAATTACAGTAGTAATGTTGTGTTGTCATTTGTTTTAGGCAATGATGTTATTAGTAGCATTATTATACTCGTATGTCAGGAAAAAAACAATGTCTGCGCATCTTTGCTAAGGATCCAAATGGACACGTCTTTACAGTTCTCGAAACATTCTATGACTATTAAGCAGTGCAGATCCAAATCAGACTGTGTGGATGCGATGGCTTTTTTTGGATACATATTGATTGTAAAGGCCTTTCTGTTGGTTTACGCAGAGGGTCTGTCAAAACGAAGCAAAAGGACCAAGCTGGTGATACGTCTACCATTTGAGTGATTGTACAGTAAGTAGCACATGTATAACTGTTAATGTTTGGAAATACCTGTATGTTAGCAAGTACATGTCAAATCGTTTAAAGTTATACCATTGCCCATAAAGTGAAGTTATTACAGCAAACATCGTTTTAGAACATTTTGTTAAAATGACAAATTACTCACAACGAGCAAAATTTATTTCTTCCACAATATTTAATTTTCGACTTGTTATATACACTACCATACATATAGGTTTCATACCTTGTGTGAATTTGCATGAACGAATTATTGACGCCGCGTGGAAGCGCGGCGTCAGTATGGAATAGGTTTTAATTTTGTACCATGGGGTGACGTAATCAAAAAGGGAGAAACCCACAGATATTATTGTAAAGAAAAACTCTGTAATATGTTTGAAAAAACAGCCTATATGGTTGAATAAATTGTATAAACTGATTTAAGAAACAACAAGATACAAAATATGTACATCTTTCACAGTTGTTACAAAACTTTAGATACATTTAAATTGTGTTTAATAACTGTTCCCCAACTAATTAGGCTAAGCTTTTTTTATGAGTTGATTTACGGAGTTCACTAGGCTACGCTGTTTTAATTGTTTGGTTTACAAATTTATTGAAAATCTTGTTAACACTCTGGAAGCCGCATTTTTGACTTGAGCATGTTGACACTTTGTCAGAAAGTTTATCTCGATTATATCTAGGCCAAGTTTGAAACTGGGTCATGTCGGGTCAAAAACTAGGTCACTAGGCCAAATTTAATGATCAAGTGTTAACACTCTGGAAGCCGTATTTTTGGCTTGAACATGTTGAACATTTGTCAGAATGTTTGTCTTAGTGATATCTTGGCCGAGTTTGAATATAGATCATGTCGGGTCAAAAACTAGGTCAATAGGCCAAATTTAAAGAAAAGCTTGTTAACACTCTGGAAGCCGCATTTTTTACTTGAGCATGTTGAAACTTTCTCAGAATGTTTGTCTTAGTGATATCTAGGTAAAGTTCGAATATGGGTCACGTCAGGACAACTAGGTCACTAGGCTAAATTGCAGAACAATCTAGTTAACACTATAGAGATTGCATTTTTGACTTGAGCAGCTTGAAATGTTGTCAGAAAATTTGTCTAGATGATATTGCCATTGGCGCTGAAAGAGTAAAGTCTTATATAACCCATTCTCAGGTGAGCGATTCCAGGGCATCATGGCCCTATTGTTTCCAATTTATTTCTGTTGTATTACTAAACTTAAAACGTTCCTCCCCATACAGTTGTTAATTCAGACCATTGTATTCTTGCTATATGTTGACTATACATGAAAACTTTTTCTTTTAATTTCATAAATGCTTAATTTCGATATTAAATATCTTTAAACTTGTTAGAATTATTTGTATATTTTGTTTATATACTCTCGGTTTTTTTTTTATCATACTTCTGCTCAACTGGAAGGAGAATCGACTTCCCTCTCTCCTTCCAAAGCTTGTGTCACACTTAACTTATAACTAGAGGCATTAACACTTAAGTTAATATCTGTTAATATTTCAGTATCTATGTTTTTTGTTTGTCTAATTGATCTAGTTAGAGCAGATTTAAAATTAAGAAACTTCAGCTTGTTTTGTTGCAGTCAATGTTAAGCAAACGGTAAAACAAATAGTTTGAAGACTTAACTCGTCATTTCACGACTAAATTGTACATGCTGAATATCATATAGATCGTAGCATATAAAGTATATACTCCACTCCCTACGTCAAAATAGACCCTTTTTGCTATTGATAACATTTTATTATAGACTATGGTATCCAGGTGAGCAATAAGGAACATCTCGGCCTTCTTGTTTAAGATAAAGGTACATTTGGCCTTCTTTACATCCTGTCCGTTTGCACAGGTTATTTAAATGTTTTGAACTGCACCTGCTTTCCTTTAAGTCATGCCTTAAAAGCATGCGCGGCGTCTTTGATGCTTAGCATCAAAATTCGTCTTGTTACTATTGGCAGGCAGACGAATTGACGGATATGTCCAGTCCGATGAAAATACTAAAATACTTTCATATCATCTTGAGGTCTGTAAAGATGAATGGTTGCTCCTAATACGAGCACAGGCAGCAAGAAGATTTGCTATTTGGACTTAGAGGTTCGTTTTCATCCATATAATGATCATAAGGTAAGACTCAATGTAAAGGGGTACAGTCATGATCAAATGTTTTGATATGGTTGTTTCACATTAATAAATAATCAACCGTGGTGGCAGTGTATTGGTCAGCATTGAAACCGGTCGGTCAGAGTTCGAATCCCAGTAGTTATAGGAAGGACACTCAAATACTTTACGTCGTGTCGTAATTATCTACCATAAAACAACGTGATCATGTGACCCATCGTTGTAATCCATCAGAGGCATTAACAAGTACCTACGATATGAGCTGTGCTCCAGGATTGATTTTTGGGCTTTAACGGCGTTTTCAACAATTTGTCAGTCATATCACGGCGAGCAGTTAACCTACTCATGTGTTTCCTGGCTTTCTCACAGCAGTACCTCACACAAAACTATTTCCAAGCAATTTGCTGCTGTTACAATACTCCAAATAAATTACTTATTTGTTTCCATGTAAATCGACGAGTTTCAGTTCTCAATTGTCACACTTTATAAGCGTTTCTCATGTATAACACTTATATCATTGAAAAGAGTTACCTCTAAGCTTTAAAACGATCTAAAGAAAATGGGAGGGGGGGTCATGCATTATGCAAGAAAGAACTCACCAGGCAAAAATGGTTACCGTCATTTTGGACCAAATCGGGCCCGGACAAAACCAGTGTTTAGTATTCTCTACTTTCACTTTCAAGCAAGGTAAAAATACTAAAAGTGATCGAATCAATCATTTCCAGTGCATCCTATACACATTTACAATGAATTTAAACTCAATGTCATATATTCAATAGATTCTGATGATGAAATACACTCATTTCTATGCAAACAATCGCTTTTTTAGGGACCATAGTAGCGTAATTTGACCTCCACATAGACTGTTAGCCCATTGGTGGAAGACGAATAACAGTGACTTTTGTCAAACGTTGGAAAGAATCTTGGATTAGCTGAGGTTCGAACTCACAACCCCTTGATTAACATCCCACGTCGCTACCGACTGAGCTATCGGGATTCGGCAGAAACCAAATCGACACTGCCTTACAGGAGTTCCTTTCAACAGTTTAATACTAATTTGTGATCAGGGCAGAGATAGATCAGTCTGCGCGGATGCGCTGCTTGTGTTTGATCTACACGGCCGTGCGCCATTTATATACTATTTTATCTTATATAAACCTTTCCCACATACAACATATTTGCAGCAGACGACTTTGAACACATCTTGGCAAACCTAAAATGATCTCTATACAAGAATGTATAACAAGTGAATACAGTTCAAAACATTTTGGTAAAAGCAGTAATTATTCATGATGAGCAATTTCTCAATTTGTCAAAAATCATCTGCTGCAAACATTATTTTCCTGGCTTTCTCTCACCAGTATTCCATGCAGCATTATTCTAAGGCAACTGGCTACCTTCTCGATTAAAGCGTTACGCTTGTTGTTGGGAGCGGATTGACGCTATTCACAGCGACTTTTCTCAATCATCGGAAAGAACGAATGGCCGAGCCGTGGTTCGAACTCACGACCGCTTAACATTGGGCTTAACGTTAAAACCCACATAAAACTGTAACACTTACTCATAACAAACAAACAAACATATACACGTCGCTTCCGACTGAGTAACCTGGGCTCGGCCAAGAGACATTTCAGACGGCTCATTTTCGTAGAGAACCCCTCATAAATAAAACCAATTTTATTTTGTATTAATCTTGTCGATAACACGGTTGATGTAAAATTACTTACCTTCAATTAATTTCCGGGTTAAAATAGAAACTTGTCAATCAATGACATCAGCTTTTAAATGAAATCCGTTTGTATGAACTCATGTTTGTTACTAGTGATTGAAGCAATGGTCTGTTTTAAGAGGCGCACATTTCCTGCTTCCAAAATATTGATTACAAAAGTAAAACGTAAATTAAAGTTGAGTTTAGTTTCATAACACAAAGGATCTAAAAATATACGTGTTGGATTTATTCATGAAAATTTCATGCCGTCATGTTCTATTTAAGGATCCGGGACTCTAATACACATCGTCAAATATTGACAAACACCGCCATTGATCGTTAATTTCCGTTAATTTTCGTAGCTATCCGATATCGCTCGGTGTTGCTATTTTTAGCAATCGAATGACGTAGGCGAATATTCCAAAATGGAAGGTAAACAACGCAACTATCGTGGGCGTTTCCATAAAAAAACGAAAACCATCTCAAAAAAGGCGAAGGTAAAGGAACAGAATGTCGTTTATGATCACAACTATTGTGTTGGTTTCGTTTGCGATGGGGGTGGGTGTTTAAAGAAATGTTGTTCGCCGAAAGTCGATCGGGACAGTTGAAAAATTGGGAGGAGGGTTCAATGTCGAGTGGTTGGAGTTGCTTACAAATCTCCAAGCGTGCAGGTTTTGTCGTCTCGGTCCGGTACCACTGACCCTGTACAGTATAGTCGGGGAGGTGAAGAAAGGACTCGGAGGTTATCTAAATGTAAGGTGTCAGAATCCTGAGTGTGGAAAGGTGAACAGTGCTCCTTATGGGAAGACCCACCGAATGAAGCATGCTGGAATGCCCTGTTTCTCTGTAAACACTAAGCTTAGTACAGGTGAGATTTATTCAACAGCTCAATTCTCAATTTAGTTCTCATAAATTAACATGTATTTCTTATTCAAACAATGAACAAAACACATTCATATATGAGGTAATCTGATTAAAAAAGACAGTTTTACATGTACATTGATTGAAGCACCCCCCCCCCCCCCCCCCTTGATTAATGCACCTGTATTAATTTTCTCAAAGTTTTCTTTTAATATTACTTGAAGTTGGTGCAATGTTTTGAGCTGGGATCCTATATATACTTTTCCAAAATGTGTTGCCCTGGAGATTGATCCTGTTTCAATTTAAGTAATAACTGAATTATGAATAATGTAAAGTATGGTGATGTCCAATATCTTTTATATCAACCCTTTCCCACATGATGAGAAACCGAAGGCGAAAATAACTAATGATTCAAATTATATCGAATTTCAGCTATGATTGACAATGTTGGTGGACCGAGAAGGGTCAACAACTTTTTGACATCTTTGAATGTTCCATCAATCAGCAATAGCAACCTGAAAAAGATGGAAAGACGAGCTGGGATTGCTGTTGAAAAAATCTCAGACCAGTCTTCTCATGATGCAGCTCGTGATGCTTTCCGTATGGAAATGGAGTAAGAAACGAAGATATATTACTCAATATTTACTAGTATATTAACCATTTCCCACTTACGGGTGCTTTCTGATGCCTTTCCATGTTTGTGAATGGTGACTTTTGAAAACATTGTTACAAAATATGCATAATGTTACAAAAATATCATCATTTATTGTATAAGGATTTTCTTATTTTTGCCTATGGTAGATATTTTCAGCTGTTGCAGAACTGTTGTATATTGGAAATGGTTAAACTCTCTGAGTCTCTGTTTAACGAGTTGCATAAATTTGATTGGCTCTCCAATACATGTACTAATACTCATAATCACCCCTACTTCCCAACCTAATATCAAATTTAGTATATTACTTTCTGTATATGATTCTAAAGTGTTCTTGTTTGTTATATGTTCATGGATCACTATTCCGACTGAAAATTATTTTTTTATATTGTATAATTTTATGTTATTAGAGACATTGCCGAAGAAGAATCCGCACAGGCAGAAAAAGATATGAATGTCATCATTGCAGATTTGGGTGTTGCTTTAATTCCTGATTCATCTCCAACTACCAGGTAAATGTTCATCTCAGAATTTTACGTAATGCGCTGTTTCCCATATATCACGTATTGTTATCCCTTACCGACTGGCATTCGTATGTCATCTGTTCAAATATTCTTCTATCAAACTACCCGTCTGATTTCAACCACACTTCACATGAATGTTCCATTCCCTAATGGCCCTTATCAATACTTGAGGCATCAGAAAGGGGGAAAAAATGACAAAACTTAAAACATCTTGTCATTTTAATGTACTTGCAGAATTTCCTGATAACATAGTTGAAATTATCCTTCGATGACCCTCTATTGTTCAAGGGTTTGTTATTGGTTGAAAAACATGGTGGCTATGCAGCATCATAAAAGGGGGAAAATTACAAAATGTAAAATTTCCTCTTATGAAAGTGTCTATGATTTCGAAATGAATTGGTATAATTGTACCTTAGTGAATCTATACACAATTTGTTTTTAAAAGCCATATTGATTTGCTGAAAGTTATAGCAACCAGATGGCTTCACAAAAGGGGTGGACTTGATTTTAGCTTCTAATGAAATCTCATCATAACCCATTGGTCCTACTTTAACCAAACTGCATAGGAATGTTCCTCTGTTGTCAGATCATTTTTCAAAAAAGTTAAAAAATGCTTCAACTTTGAAAATTCCTTTTGATTTAGGGCTAGTTTTGCCCCCTTGTTATCTAATAAATAATCTGTAAATTTCTCAACAGAGATATTCTGAAGCCAAGCTGCAGCACACTAGTTGATCGCTCCACGACAGATGAGGACAATAGTGATGTTGACATTTCATCTACTAAAGAAACTGGTGGCCTAAAATGGTAATAATTGTTTGACTAAAATTTAATACATTTAAATATCAAATTTAGAAACCGCATTTGAAAATATCAAAACTGGTTTTCATCCAATGTTAGCTTGAAAATTTTCTGAAAATAAACAAATGAAAGCATTTTATTATTATGCCCTCCTATGCCTGGGATATATTGCTTTACACATAGGTTGGTAGGTTGGTCAGTAGACCAAAGCTTATCTGCTTGATAACTGGATAATACTTAAACCTACAATACTGTACTCAAACTTGTACTTTAAACATCTCTTGTAACATAAAGGTATGCATTATTGTTATTAGCTCTACTGGCCAAAGGCCAGAAGAGCTTATGCCATGGCGTTGTGTCCGTCGTCCGTACGTGCGTCCGTAAACAATTGCTTGTGAACGCGATTAAGTATTCAGTTTTGATTTTATCTCATTCAAACTTAGTTAGTTTAGTTAGATATCCATTAGAGCTCGGTTCCTTTCGCAAACCAGCCAGATCTGCCCATGCAAGACTAGATTATGGCCCTTGAAATTGTCAAAATTGCTATAATACAGCTTGTGAACACAATAGACGCTCCATTTACTATCTGATCTTCACCAAACTTAGCTAGTCAATATTGATAATAGCTCGGTTCCTTTCGAAAACCAGCCAGATGTGCCCTTGCATCTTTGGATTATGGCCCTTGAAATTGTCAAAATTGCTATAAAAAGCTTGTGAACGCGATAAAGTCTTAAGTTTTGATTGTATCTCAATCAAACTTATACAGTAGTTAGATATCCATGAGAACTCGGTTACTTTCGAAAACCAGCCATATGTACCCTTGCATCTTTGGATTATGGCCCTTGAAATTGTCAAAATTGCTATAATACAGCTTGTGAACGCGATAAAGTCTTCAGTTTTAATTTGATCTCAATCAAACTTATACAGTAGTTAGATATCCATGAGAGCTCAGTTCTTTTAGAAAACCAGCCAGATCTGCCCATGCAAGACTAGATTATGGCCCTTGAAATTGTCAAAATTGCTATAATACAGCTTGTGATCGCGATAAAGTATCCAGTTTTAATTTGATCTCAATCAAACTTATACAGCAGTTAGATATCCATGAGAGCTCAGTTCTTTTAGAAAACCAGCCAGATCTGCCCATGCAAGACTAGATTATGGCCCTTAAAATTGTCAAAATTGCTATAATACAGCTTGTGTACGCGATAAAGTCTTCAGTTTTGATTTGATCTCAATCAAACTTATACAGTAGTTAGATATCCATGAGAGCTCAGTTCCTTTAGAAAACCAGCCAGATCCGCCCATGCAAGACTAGATTATGGCCCTTGAAATTATCAAAATTGCTATAATACAGCTTGTGAACACAATAGAGGTGCCATTTACTATACGATCATCACCATACATACATGCTTTGGATTGAAAATAACCAAAGGACCATGCTAGTAGAGCATATGCTCTCATGGGCCTCTTGCTTTATTTTATTTTGACAGTAAAGCACAAGTTAAGTTGTTGCACAGCAAGTCACCGAAAGCTCGTAGAAGCCTGACCTCATCATTCGCATGTAAATCTAGGACCGGGATGTCTTGTGCAGTAGACACCGCATGGCAAAAGCGAGGATTTGACAGCCTGACATGTACGTTAATGGCATACAATTAAAATTGTTTAAATGCTTCTCTAACATAAATATATCATTGCAGGATGCCTCAGTATTTCAGTTATTTTGTGGTAAAATGTTGTAATAGGCATAGTTAAAAACTCTTTCAACCCATTTCTATTTACAACACATCTGTTGTAGACGACTTTGAAATCATAAAGACAAAGCTATGGAAAATCTCTACAAATGAGTTTCATTATTGAAAAATGTTCAAAACATTGTGGTAATAGGAGGAATTGCCTGTCATATTGAGTCTGTAGGAGGGAAAGGGTAATGTTTGTAAAGTATATCTGAGGTATTTGATCTTTGCAAAAAACATATATTGCGATTATGAGAATAGGTATAGTTGTGTTACCCCTTTCCAACACATAGAACCTTTTTAGCTCACCTGAGCTTTGCTTAAGGTGAGTTCATGTGATCGCCTTTTGTCCGTTGTCCGTCGTGCGTCAACATCTTCTCCTCAGTAACCAGTGGGTCAATTGAGATGTAACTTCACAGAAAGCATCTTCTCAATGACCTTACCAGAATTCCTTCAATTTTGCCCATTTTTTTAACTCTCTTAAAAAAATACACATTCATTTATAAATATGTTCCATAGTTTTGCGGAGATAATTTCAAATTTGTCTGCTGCAGATAAGTTGTGAATGGGAAAAGGATAAAGAGATGGCAAAAGTTGAAACTGAAATTTCAACCCCGAGAATGTGAGACTTTAAATAGTTCTTCCCCTGTTGTCAGTTACTTGTTCTGTAACAATGTAACATGTTTTGTTTTTTCAGCCCATACTTTTTTCATGAGTTAATCCAAATATGGGAAGAAAGTACTGAAAACTGTGGTTAAACATAGGTCATGTGGCACTTGTAAATGGTGGAGGAGAAACCGGCCAGGTCAGTTGGTTAGAAGTCATCGCTGTGTTGCCAATCATACAGGGAGTGCTAGACTTATGGAGAGTGCCAGTGGTGAAATTGCCCTTACTGAATTGGACAAAAGTGGCACTCCTGTGGAATACATAGAAGGGGATGGAGATAGCACCTTAATGGCTCGAGTTCGACAGAGATACCCAAATCTAAAGAAACACTTTGACAGAAATCACATTGTAAAAGATATTGGGAAAAGTTTGTATGCTCTCCATTTATCTAAGAAGTGTAAACTAAGTAAGTCTGTAGTATCCCATATTTTAAAATGCTTGAAATACTGTTTTGCTAAGAATCAGGGAGATAAAGATGGTATAGAGGAAAACTTGCATGCTCACTATACCTCACCAGTTTGGGGATCATTCAGTTTGTAGTGACAAATTCTGTGCTGTGAAAAAGAATCCAGAAAGGAAACATGTTCATTTGAGTTTGCCATATAAAGTTGCTTTAAGGGATGATGGCATTCTTCGAACTGAGCTTGACAAAATAATGCAGCCCGTGATAGCTAATGCTGAATCCTACTGTGACCTGGGATCATCACAGCATTGTGAACACGCCAACCGTGAGGTAGCACTTAGGGCACCAAAATCACTTCACTACGGAGAGTCAGAATCTCTGGATTTTCGAGTCCAAGCAACAGCAGCATTTATTAATGAAGGAAGGGACTATATTTGCCAGGTTTGTAAATTACCTGATATTGTTGCCAGCTGCATTGTTTTGAAGTTTCCATTTATACTGTTTTTAACACTATATCAAGAGCATCTTTAGAGTTCTATTACTTTTAACTTGATATACAAACACTGAACTAGTAAAAACCTAAATATGTTTGTATGCTCTTGATATAGATGTAAGTTTGTTGTTTTATTTTACTCCACATTTTGTTTCATTGTTTCATGTTGCTCTCTGACCCATATCAGGAGACGAATTTTAAGTACACTGTAACAAACAAAGAAAATGCTTATAATGAGCAATATCTCCTTTTGTTACAGTGTGTCGACCCTTTTCAGTAATTACACTTTCATTTATAGTTTAGTCACATGATTTTCTAAAGGCAACTATGATCTGTATCTCAACTCATAATCTTTGTTCTGTATTCTTGTTTAAAGTTCACTGTTTATCTTTGTTTAAAGATAACTTTCATTTTCCAGTTCAGTTTCAAGCCAGACAGAATATATACGAAAGTGCATAAGTTTGCTGTTCCTGGTATGTTATAAATTGTTTGTAAACTGATACTTTTAATATCGTTCTTAGCTCACCTGAAAACGAAGTGCTCAAGGGGAGGTATTATGAACACATTATGTCTGTTGTGCATCGTCAAAAATTGCCTTATTTACATTATGCATCAAATCTTAATGATAGTTTATTAGAATAAATCTTTAAGAAGTTTGAAACTGGGCCATGTGAGCTTGAAAACTAGGTCAAATGAAGGACAATCTTGTTAACACTCTGCAGGCTGCCTTTTTTGCTTCAGCATGTTAAAACTTTTGTCAGAATATTTGTCTTGATGATTTGTAGGACAAGTTCGAATATGGGTCATTGTCGGGTGTAAAAATAGGCCACTTGGCCAAATCGAAGGAAAATCTTGTTAACACTCTGGAGGCTGCATTTTTAATTTGAGCTTGTTGAAACTTTGTAAAAATGTTGGTCTTGATGATATATGTTTAAAAAAAAAATTATATTTTTTTTTATCAACTTAATTAACTCTTTTCCACCTATAGACGTATGTTGACACATCTGCAGCAGACAACTCTTGAAAACATTGTAGCAAAAGGAGAAATTGTTCAAAACAAGCAATTTCTCCTTTTGCCACAATGTTTTCAACTGTATTCAGTAATTATACCTTCAATTTTAGAGACTTTTCATATTTTATACTACAGATTTGCTGTAGGTTAGGAAGAGTTAAAAGCACCAGACTGTAATAACTTGTTTTACTTTTACAATGATGAGTATATGAAGATTTAACATTAAAGTCACCTGAGGTATAAGAATATTGATTAATAAGCACAAATTTAATTAGGTTTTAGTGATTGGGGTTTAACGCCGTTTTCAACAATATTTCAGTCATATCACGAAGGCCAGTTTACCTACTCATATAACCAGTACTCCAACATAAACAACATACTTTCCAAGCAACTGGCTTCTTTTCCACATAGACTGTTAGCCCATTGGTGAAGAAAGTTGGCCAAGCTGGGGTTTGAACTCACAACCCCTGGATTGACAGCCCGCGTTGCTACCAACTAAGCTACCAGGGCTCGACGATTTAATAAGGTGAATAACAACCCCACAAAAAAGGATCAATAGATGTAATTATTTATATGCACTTGTAAATACGCGTAATATAATAATCTAATATATTAGTAATTCTTCCAGATTTGAAATATCACTTTCGTTTAATTAAGATGTTTTAAGATCAGTAAATTATTCTTATGAGGAACATAAATGCACAAGCAATGTGGTTTATAATTTAGTTTTGACTACTGTTCACAGGTATAGCTCTTGAATCAACAGTGGATATTGAAAAGGTACCCGACGCAGTACCAAAGGGTAGTTTTTCTCCGGTAATCACTGATGATCCAACTATCATTGTCATAGACCTTGAAACTACAGACCTAAGTAAGTAGAATTTAAATAATAGGAAAAAACACAGCTTTCTTACAAGTAAACATGAATTAATCAAGAGATATGATATTGGTTAGGCATAATTGTTCGTTCGTCCAGAGCCATATCTAACGCATGGTTTGACGGAGCTGACCATATGGAAATATATACAACAACAGGGAAATGTCAGACGGCAAGATTAACGCCTCAAAGATCTTTTTTGCTAATTCTTGCATATGTACTTTATATTATGGTTTATATCACAACTTCTTTGTGAACGCTGAACATTGAACATCAAATATTCATAAAAATTGATCTGAATCATTTTGTTCTCATCTGTTAGTTGGATAGTGATACCCGTGTTATCGTCACAAAACTTTAACATTACCTCATAACTTAAAAACAGCTCAAAAGTTTCAAGTGAAACTCGGTTCACATGTTACTAGGAACAATATACGTGTACATGTCTATACCAAGTCTTATAATTCTTTAGTTATGCCCGTTTTCCTCTTAGAAAAAGCAGACGAGCATTGTTGTTTGCTTGTGGTGCTCTTGTTATTTTAAAATGTCTTATGCTTTGCAGTACTTGGAAATCGGATACCCCACATAACACAAATATCAGCTGCTGAAGTGGAAGGTCCACGATGGTTCGACAACTATGTGATTCCGAAGCAGCCGATTGCCTTTGGAGCACAACAAGCTACAGGAATAGTTTTTAAAAATGGAAAAATGACAGTTCATGGTCAGCAAGTTGAACTTCAGGATATTGACACAGCATTACATAACTTAATTATTTGGTTGGAAATGTTTCCAAATGTTATCATCATGGCACATAATGGGAAAGTTTTTGACTTTCCAGTTCTGATGTCTGCTGTTTCAGACACCAATCTGTTGGATGAGTTTCAAAAGTGTGTTATTGGTTGTGAAGATTCATTAAGTGTTTTCAGAAAGTGTTTTCCTAATAGGTCAACATACAAACAACAGGATTTGGTTCGTGATCTTCTAAATGTTACATATAATGCTCATGATGCCAAAGAGGATGTAATTGCTCTTCGTGATCTGTTCAGGTTTGCAGAATTGCCTGTAACAGATTTCATGAAGTTTAGTTTTACCCCAAAAGCTGTTCACCTCCAGCTAAAATACAGGATTGAAATATCAAAGAATTTGCCATCATTGTCTAAACTTGTTGCATGTGGTGTTTGCAAACAGGCTACAGCTGAGAATATTGCTGGTTCTGGTCTCAATATGCATTATATTTGCAGAAATTTTTTAGACGGGAGGGGGAAGATGGACTCATGAGTGTATTTACGGGAAAAAATTCCGCGGGGCAGCCTCGTGTTATAAATACAAAGAGAACTTTAGAAACTGTTATACCAAGATTATCAGAACATCTGCAAAATAAGTTACAAAGAGACCAAAAGTTGCAAACAGAACCTTAGAAACTGTAATATAAAAAATTATCAAAACTGAACATCTGCACAAAAATAGGTAGCTAATGTCGTTATTGTCTCCCAAAGTACTGGTGAGAACAGTATTGAAAACATCACTAAACCCCAATTAATCAATTATTAATCCACCCCAATGACTGGATTTCTCTGCAAATGCAGTATATTGAGATCAGAACTTAGTTAAGTAAGGTCAATAATTCAGTAATTAGCCTAAGTATAGTTCTTGTACAGTACACTGTCTCTCATTGTGCCCTGACATTGTATGCATTTTTATTAGATTCCGTCTTTTAGTTTTCAAGTTATTCACTGGACAAGAAAAAAGTAACAAAGGGCAATAACTATATAATTTGGTAAATTATAATTATGGTTCATGTACACTGCACTTCCTCTAATTGTGCTTTACCATTGTATGAAGTTTTATTAAATTCCATCCCTTAGTTTGAAAAATATTCTCTGCACTAGAAAATCATAAGAAAGGTCATTGAAAATTATTCTCCGAATAAGAAAAAAGTAAGAAAGGGCAATAACTCTGTAATCAGCTCAAATAGAGTTATAGTTATTGTACACTGTACTGCCTCTCATTGTGCCTTACCATTGTATGAATTTTTAATAGATTCCATCTAGTAGTTTTCAAGTTATTCTCCAGACAAGAAAAGTTACAAAGGGCAATAACTCTGTAATAAGGTAAAATAAGGGGCCATAACTGTTGATCTACTGTTTTGATGTAGCCCAAAACCTTATTATGCCTAGATACCATAGGCATCATGTTCTTGTAATATAATTTGATTATGATCTGGATTGATGGAGAATTTTAAGATTTTCAAAAATGAAAGGGCCATAACTCTGGGAGTACGTAATGTATTTGATCCATATTTAAACTCAGTCTATATATAATGGAAATATACATGTTAACCAAGTTTTATGAACATTGCTATACAAATGAGGTTTTGACAGTGCAAACTGTTATTGAAGTAGTGCAGATACTTAAAACAACGAAAGATGTCATTACATTTTGGGGGGTACAGGCTTAACTCGATGGTATATAAAATCTAAACACCATGGTAAAAGTTCATAATTTTCACATATTTATTAAAATATATGATACTGACATTTTTATGCCCCCGGAATCATAGATTCGGTGGGCCTATAGTTTTTGGCCTGTCTGCACGTCTGTCTGTCTGTCTGTCTGTCTGTCTGTCAGTACCAACATTTTTGACCTTGCGACCTTGACCTTTGACCTAGATGTTGCCATTCTCGAAACAAACTTTAACCTTGGCCATTACTTTTGAACCATAACAGGTACGGCTACCATATTTCACATGTGTATTCCTTGTGACATGACCTTTCTGTCAGTACCAACATTTTTGACCTTGCAACCTTGACCTTTGACCTAGATGTTGCCATTCTCGAAAAAACCTTTAACCTTGACCACTACTTTTGAACCATAAGTGGGTTATGTGTGCAAGATGCCGTGTATAAAGGTATATTAAAATTTCATCACATTTAAAAATTGATTTATTTCAATAGCACAGAAGTACGGATCACAACCAACAGTAGTTATTATTTGTCAATAGCAATAGTGTTATTATTAACAGCTGCATATAGTAAGAAAATGTGCGGCTTCTGTGTTACAATGTATTATATATAATAATTCAGTTAATATTGTATTCGCCTTAAATGTGCAAACTACCGTGTACAATGGTATGATAACATTTCGTGACATATATATGTAGTTCATTGTTCCAGTAGTCGTTCATTTCCAGATTATAAAGAATCTATACTTTCATACGGAAGCGTTTACTACATAATACAGTAGCCTCTCCTTGACATTTTAATTCACACCGTATGGTATATTCGCCTTAAGCGTGCAAAATATCGTCTAAAACGGTATGATACTATTTCGTGACGTAGTGTTCTTGTTAAATGATTGCTTCCGTTCGCCAATGTACGGTGTTTTTGTTACAATATATTGTAACAAATAATGCCGTTAATTGTTCAGGTAGTCGTTCATTTCCAGTTTATAAAGAACCCCCTAGTCACTTTTTTTATATTCCGCATATTTTCGCCTTAAGTGTTAGTTTTGTTTTTTCTAGTTATGATTATTATACCGTTACATTGCCAAATTATCTATACTTTCATACGGAAGCAACGTTTAGATTAGACAAAAGCAAATCTATGGCATTTTAAGTTATATAGCATGTTCCCATAAGTGGGTTATGTGTGCAAGATGCCGTTTACAAAGGTATGAAAACATTTGATCACATTTAAACATTGATTTATTTCCATAGCACAGAAGTACGGACCGCAACCAACAGAAGCTAGTACTTGTCAATAGCAAAAGTGTTATTGATAATAGCTGCCTTTAGTTCGAAAATGTCCGGCTCTGTGTTACAATTTAGTGTATATAATAATTCAATTAATATTGTATTCGCCGTATATGTGCAAACTACCGTGTACAATGGTATGATAACATTTCGTGACATTGAAATATTTATTACCTATGTCATATTGTCATATTTCTTTCCACAGCACAGAAGCACGTACAACCAGCAACAGTAGCTATGACGTTGTCAATAGTAATAGTGTTTTTGTTAAAAGTTGGTTTCGGTTAGTCAATGTACGGCATTTGTGTTACAATATATTATACATAATAATGCAGTTCATTGTTCAAGTAGTCGTTCTTTTCCAGATTATAAAGAATCTATACTTTCATACGGAAGCATTTACAGCATAAGACAGTAGCCACTCCTTGACATTTTAATTCACACAGTAAGGTATATTCGCATTAATTGTGCAAAATACCGTCTAAAAAGGTATGATAATATTTCGTGACGTAGTGTTCTTGTTAAATGTTTGTTTATATTAGCCAATGTATGGCCTTTGTGTTACAAACTATTGTATATAATAATGTAGCTAACCGTTCAGGTAGTCGTTCATTTCGAGCTTATAAAGAACATCTTAGTCACTTTTATTATATTCGGTATATTTTCGCCTTAAGTGTTAGTTTTGTTTATGATTTATATTCCGTTACGTTCAGCGCTAGCATTTGCTAAATTATCTATACTTTTAAACGGAAGCAATGTTTAACTTAGACAGAAGCAACTCTATGACATTTTAAGTTATATGGTTCGTTCCTATTAATGGGTTATGTGTGCAAGATGCCGTGTATAAAGGTATGATAACATTTCATCACATTTAAAAATTGATTTATTTCCATAGCACAGAAGTATGGACCACAACCAACAGTAGTTATTACTTGTCAATAACAATAGTGTTATTATTAGAAGCTGCCTTTAGTAAGAAAATGTGCGGCTTCTGTGTTACAATGTATTATATTTAATAATTCAGTTAATATTATATTCGCCTTAAATGTGCAAACTACCGTGTACAATGGTATGATAACATTTCGTGACATTGAAATATTGATTACCTATGTCATATTGTCATATTTCTTTCCACAGCACAGAACCACATACAGCCAGCAATTGTAGCTGTTTCTTTGTCAATAGTAATAGAGTTTTTGTAAGTTGGTTTCGGTTAGTCAATGTACGGCATTTGTGTTACAATATATTACATATAATAAATGATGCAGTTCATTATTCCAGTAGTCGTTCATTTCCTGATTATAAAGAATCTATGCTTTCATACGGAAGCATTTACTAGATAAGACAGTAGCCACTCCTTGACATTTTAATTCACACCGTTTAGTATATTCGCCTTATGTGTGCAAAATACCCTTTTAAGAAAGTATGATATTATTTTGTGACGTAGTGCTCTTGTTAAATGTTTGCTTCGTTAGCCAATGTAAGGCCTTTGTTTTACAATGTATTGTATATAATAATGCAGTTAATTATTCGCGTAGTCATTCATTTCCAGATTATAAAGAGTACCCGTTAGTCACTTTTATTATATTCGGTACATTTTCGCCTTAAGTGTTAGTTTTGTGGTTTTAAGTTAGGATTATTATTCCGTTACGTTCAGCGCAGGCATTTGCCAAATCATCTATACTTTCACGCGGAAGCAATGTTTAGATTAGACAGAAGCAACTTTAAGACATTTTAAGTTATATAGCATGTTCCCATAAGTGGGTTATGTGTGCAAGATGCCGTGTATAAAGGTATGATAAAATTTCATCACATTTAAATATTGATTTATTTCAATCGCACAGAAGTACGGATCACAACCAACAGTAGGTATTATTTGTCAATAGCAATATTGTTATTATTAAAAACTGCTTTTAGTAAGAAAATGTGTGGCTTCTGTGTTACAATGTATTATATATAATAATTCAGTTAATATTGTATTCGCCTTAAATGTGCAAACTACCGTGTACAATGGTATGATAACATTTCGTGACATATATATGTAGTTCATTGTTCCAGTAGTCGTTCATTTTCAGATTATAAAGAATCTATAATTTCATACGGAAGCGTTTACTATATAATACAATAGCCTCTCCTTGACATTTTAATTTACACCGTATGGTATATTCGCCTTAAGCGTGCAAAATATCGTCTAAAAAGGTATGATACTATTTCGTGACGTAGTGTTCTTGTTAAATGTTGCTTCCGTTAGCCAATGTACGGCCTTTTTGTTACAATATATTGTAAAAAATAATGCAGTTAATTGTTCAGGTAGTCGTTCATTTCCAGTTTACAAAGAACCCCCTAGTCACTTTTTTTATATTCGGCATATTTTCGCCTTAAGTGTTAGTTTTGTGTTTTCTAGTTATGATTAATATACCGTTACGTTGCCAAATTATCTATACTTTCAAACTTAAGCAACGTTGAGATTAGACAGAAGCAACTCTATGGCATTTTAAGTTATATAGAATGTTCCCATACGTGGGTTAAGTGTGCAAGATGTCGTTTATAAAGGTATGATAACATTTCATCACATTTAAACATTGATTTATTTCCATAGCACAGAAGAACGGACCGCAACCAACAGTAGCTATTACTTGTCAATCGTAAAAGTGTTATTGATAATAGCTGCCTTTAGTTAAAAAATGTCCGGCTCTGTGTTACAATTTATTATATATAATAATTCAATTAATATTGTATTCGCCGAAAATGTGCAAACTACCGTGTACAATGGTATGATAACATTTCGTGACATTGAAATATTTATTACATATATTACATATTGTCATATTTCTTTCCACAGCACAGAAGCACGTACAACCAGCAACAGTAGCTATCACTTTGTCAATAGTAAAAGTGTTTTTGTTTGTTGTTCCGAGTTAGCCTGCGCGGTATGCTTAGGCTGATCAGGGTCGATACTTTACGCAGAGTCCACACTGTTGGTACACTCGTAATTCGGCTCAAATAATGAATTGAATATCTGGACAAAAGAAAAGATAGTTTTGGGGATGGATTGGAAAGCATTGCGTTTTACCTTCAATATAATATATATACATATTTTTTTTTCAAGATAATAAAATGATTCAATATAACAGTCGGTTACGGACGAATAATGATGCCGCTGTATATGTACAGCAGACAGATTTTCAAAATATGGGTAAAGGCGGACAAACCAAGTTGAACCAAATACCTAATGCGAGCAATTTCTTCTTTACTAACCCGTTCTCACTTACAGACACATCTGCAGGAGACTACTTGTGAACACATGCGAGTACAAGAGACATTGAATAAAACATGGAAGTACAAGAGACATTGAATAAAACATGCGAGTACAAGAGACATTGAATAAAATATGGAAGTACAAGAGACATTGAATAAAACATGCAAGTACAAGAGACATTGAATAAAACATGCGAGTACAAGAGACATTGAATAAAACATGCGAGTACAAGAGACATTGAATAAAATATGGAAGTACAAGAGACATAGAATAAAACATGCGACTACAAGAGACATTGAATAAAATATGGAAGTACAAGAGACATTGAATAAAACATGCGAGTACAAGAGACATTGAATAAAACATGCGAGTGCAAGAGACATTGAATAAAATATGGAAGTACAAGAGACATTGAATAAAACATACGAGTACAAGAGACATTGAATAAAATATGGAAGTACAAGAGACATTGAATAAAACATGCGAGTACAAGAGACATTGAATAAAACATGGGAGTACAAGAGGCATTGAATAAAACATGCGAGCACAAGAGACATTGAATAAAACATGTGAGTACAAGAGACATTGAATAAAACATGGGAGTACAAGAGACATTGAATAAAACACACGAGTACAAGAGACATTGAATAAAACATGGGAGTACAAGAGACATTGAATAAAACACATGAGTACAAGAGACATTGAATAAAACATGGGAGTACAAGAGACATTGAATAAAACACATGAGTACAAGAGACATTGAATAAAACACATGAGTACAAGAGACATTGAATAAAACACATGAGTACAAGAGACATTGAATTAAACACATGAGTACAAGAGAATTTAAGAAAACATGGGAGTACAAGAGACATTGAATAAAACACATGAGTACAAGAGACATTGAATAAAACATGGGAGTACAAGAGACATTGAATAAAACACATGAGTACAAGAGACATTGAATAAAACATGGAAGTACAAGAGACATTGAATAAAACACATGAGTACAAGAGACATTGAATAAAACATGGGAGTACAAGAGACATTGAATAAAACATGTGAGTACAAGAGACATTGAATAAAACATGTGAGTACAAGAGACACTGAATAAAACATGTGAGTACAAGAGACATTGAATAAAAACATGCGAGCACAAGAGACATTGAATGTGTTCAGCCATATTCAATAACAAATAATACTTGAATTTATAGAGATTTACCATATGTTTGCCTTTTTTTTACCAATATCTGCTGCAGTTGTGTTGTATGTGTGAAAGGGTTAACCCATAGCAATGCTCTATAGTCGATTATACATATTATCTACATATACTTTACAAGCAGCCGACACTTACACTAGTAGTACTACTGTGCGTTCAGTAAAGGTCACGTCAGCTAATGATAGCAAATCCACAAACAATTAAAGGTACTAAACACTAACTGTCAGTTGATAAATGAAACATCAACCTGCTTTTTTTTTATTGATTCAAACTTTCAACTTGCAGAGGAACCTTATTGCGTTAAATATAAAGTCTCCGAGGCTAACCAGTTTATTGTATATATATAGTGTTAATATAATCATTTTCTATTTGTGTATGTAAATATTGAAAATAAATATGTTCAAACTAAGCATCTAATCTCAGCTAACGTAGCAGTTCACTGAACACAATGTTGGTTTAAATTGTCTAATTAGGTTTAAAATGAATACAATAAATAATGCATTACCTACCTTATAATGCTGTAACAATCTTCAAATTAATTCGGTCTTTTAGTCCGAAGAGTTGGCTGCACACTAAGGAAACTTATATCCAACAACTATGTTTTTACATTCTCTGTTATCTAGTTCACGGTTTTCCCCAAATTCGACATTTTCCGAAAAATAAATCGGGCGATGTGATTTGGAATCTCAAATTGGATTTTCCTGGTTCTGTTTAGTCAACAGAATCCACTTTCATTTTCGATAGCAACATCAGGTCAATTATAGAAGTCAAGGATAACATCTGTTCTGAAGAACTCTTAGCAAATTATTTAAGCAACGGTTTACTGATTGATTTGGGTTTAACGCCGTTTTCAATAACTTTTCACTCATATCACGACGGCCAGTTCACCTACTCGTGTGTTTCATGGTTTTCTCACACCAGTTTTCTACACAACATACTTTCCAAGCAACTGGCTGCTTTTCCACTAAATTAAAGTATTATGATAAAAGAGAAACGTCTAGTTTAAGCCAATGTCACATATGTCAACAAGACTTTCAAAAGTCATACGTTGCAAAGTTGTCAAAATTAATGTTCTCCGTTTAAGGGGGGAAAAGGCGCCTTTGTAAAAGTTGTGAGAACGTAATAAATCGAATTATTTACACTTCTTTTACTTAGATTTTCAAAACTCAATTTCCTTGTAAAATATAAAATTATTCACGCGGACTTTTTTCAGTGTGCAACACTAATTGTGGTAAAAGAAGAAATTGCTCAAAACAAATTTTGCTTAAGGAATGCTTAAGGAATGCTTTACCAGAGGTATAACCATAGCCTTGTGATCTACTCGGTTCAAATCCCAATTATTGCAAGTATTATTCTTTGCAACCTTAAGCCTGAAATTACAGAACGCATCAAACAAGAGATTGAGATTAGAAGTAAATAAATGTGCGCAAGATCACACCAAGATCTTCGAGACTTTGCAACATTGGACGATTTAGATTTGCCTTAAGATTTCGTGAACTGATTATTGAAAGAGTTATACTCATGTCGGTACATTCTCTGTTATCTTGTTCACTGTTGCCGAAGATCGACATTGTGGGTGTTCCAAAGACGATTATATCACACAAGAAAACAATGAGTTAACCCTTTCCCACCTGCAGACGAATTTTTACGCAATAGCAGCAGACGACTTTTGAAAACATTTTCTCCTTTAGCCACAATGTTTTCAACTTTATTTAACATTTAAGCTATCTCTTATGGAGATTTTCCAGGTTTTTGTAACTATGTTTTAATAGTCGTCTAGGGCATATTTGTTGTATGTGGAAAAGGGTTAAGCTAAGAAGTAAATAACTTTGGGCAAGATCACACCAAAACCGACTGTCGACACTTTGCGAAATAGGACGATTTAGACCAGCCTTAGCTTTCTCGAAATCTGTTTAAAATAATGTACTTGTTCGCCACTATGTCTTGTTTGGATACGGGCGTCTCATGTTCGATCCCCAGTCATGGTGGATTGTCATTGGGCAAGGCACATTTCATGGATCATGGATAAGTGAACTGTCGCCGTGATATATCTAAATAATGTTTAAAATGGCGTAAAACCTAAATTAAAATTGTTTTAGCAAGGATCATGGGTTTATACTGTAGTTTGTTTACGAATTGTATCGTTAGAACCAAATGGTTGTCAAGGTCATATGCATGGTGAACATGCATACTCGGAACTCTTAACCCGTTAAGCAAATCTGCAGTAGAGGACTTTGAAAACATACTCACATAAATGAGACAAATATCTGTAAAGGGAAATGTAATTTTTAAAGGGAATTGAAAACATTGTGGCAAATGTAGAAATTGCTCATTATGAGCAATTTATCCTTTTGCCAGTGTTTTCAAATATTGTCTGCTGCAGACGCGTCAGAAAGCGTCTATATGTGGGAAAGGGTTAAAGCATGATAATAACCGAGCCGTTCAGTCTGGTAAGGTTAGTTTACAGGGGTTTTCAAATTTCTGTTTTCAGCAAAAATTCATGCAAATGAAACTAGAATCTAGAATTGCTAAAGCCTCGTTTTATAGGTCAAGGTCGGGATGATATGCGCACGAACGAAAAATCCGGGCTCCGATAAAAAATAGATTTCTACTATAAACGAGTACAATAGATGGATACTTTCTGTGGTAAAAGTATATGAGGCCTTAGGGTACATAATAGTCGTACAACCAAGCAAATTGGTGGCCGAAACAGGAAAGGTAAACGGAAGAAAAGTAGTGACACTGATCCGATTGAAACAAAAACTCCCAAACATGGCGGACAAAATGGCCGACAAGATGGACGTGACGAGGCATCAGTGAGTGAATCCGAAAGTGTTAGTGAAAGTATTCGTCAAGCAAACAGTGTATTATTTAACCAATCTCTGTCAAATATGAACTCGTCAGTGTTTTGTGTGGACAGTGCTAATAACGGAAGTATGGAGAAAAGTGTTACTAAGCCAGAGTCTCAAGAACCATCATCGCCTGGCATTGTTATTATAGAATATCTCAAACGTTATGATAAAAAAATTGACTATATCGATAAAAGGTAAGACAAACTGGACTCACTTGAAAAAGAGATTAGTAGTTTTGAACAAGAGCTTAAAGCTTTGAAAATCCATGTATATGAAAATATGAAAATAACGGAGGAAAAGGTGACAAAGGTGCAGGATAGGGTTGATTCTATGGATTTTTAACTTGGATTAGCAAATGAGCAGTTGTCTCAACTACAAAAAGAAAAGGGTGTCATGAAGGACCAACTATTGTATGTCCAATCACAATCCATGCGGAACAACCTATTATTCTCAAACATAACGGAATCTGAAGGAGAGAGTCCTGTCGATTCAGAACAGATTTTGCGAGATTTCATGATTGAAAAACTTAAAATGGCTCAAGATATGGTAAACCAAATTAAGTTTGAAAGGGTACACAGAATGGGTCAAAAGCAAGATCAACCTGCATATTCTCGTATGATAGTTGCCAAGTTCTGTAAATACAAAGACAGAGAAATTGTACGTAAACAATCGTCAAATCTAAGTAGCACCAATTACTACATTTCCGAGCAGTTTCCGAAGGAAATTGTGGCACGTAGAAAGAGCCTCATCCCCCAGTTAAAAGCCGCAAAGCAGCAGGGTAAATCGGCATGGTTGAGTTATGATAGGCTGTATATAAATGGGAGACCAGTGCAGACAGATTCTTTTTAGCGGTGCGCCGAGGACGAACTAAATGTACTATCTTGGAACGTACATGGTCTTAGCGATACACTCTCAGACAGTGATTTTCGTAAGAAACTCGAAGCTAATGACAATGGTTTTTTTGTATGAGACATGGGCAAAATCAAATACAAAATTAGACATAAAGGGCTATAAAAGCTATAACTTTCACAGGAAATCGCAACATAGGCGTGCTCGTAGAAATAGTGGGGGTATTGCCGTATTTGTCCGCCAATCTATCAGTGCGAGGAGTAGTCAGGTGTGCATATCCAGGAAAAATGCACTCGGTAACCCCACTCTATATTCTATATAAAGTCGCCATCTTGGATCGAGTAGAAAATGAGTCGCTTTTTGGACCTGCTCGGCCGTGACCTTTACTGGGTTGAACCGGTCGGAAGTGGTCAGCGTAGCCGGCGATTTTAAGATACACCGCCATCTTAGCGTTACTACATTGGGCGCCGCCATATTAATGGATCGGGACAGCAGACGACGTTTTTTTTCCCCCAATAATCCGAACATTTTAATTTCCAAATAACCGCGAGATAAACGGTTTATGATAACAAAAGTTTAAGTAACATTCTCACGGCTTTATTTACAACTACACAAGAAAATTAACAATCATATATACATATTTATATACATTTATCTACAAAGTACATCTACATCAACGTATATATAGTATACATTATGTGACAAAATATATATATTATATCCATCTTTCTGTCTTATTAGAGCTTAATTTCCATATGGTGTTGTGCAATAGTCGTCGGTGATAACATAGTAATCACATGGCCAGTGGAAGGATTTCTGACAATTTTGTGTTCGTCTACCACAGGCACACAATTGCTTACCATTTCCTTCACTGTATTAAAATTAATGTCAAGAGAGTTTTTGAAATTTAGCGTGATACCACGCACTTTACAAATTGAAGTTTGTCCTTTTATATTGGGTTTTAGCAAGGTGTAAGCATAGTTTTTCGGTCCTCCAGTCACGAATTGAGTGATTTTGTTGTTTTATGTTTCATCAGTTAGGTCTCCTAAGTAGTCTCCGAGTGGTGGCTCCCATTGTCCCGGAATGGTGGTAAAGACAACTGATTCTGTGTCACAGTACAAGGCCCTTCGACCCAATGGCCTTAAGTAGCTATAGAGTTTAAGGCGTGCTTGAGCTGTCGTATAGGCCGCTATGATAACATTAGTCCTGGGGGACGCTTCAATAAAGTCGGCATTATACATCCAGTCTATCTTTATGGACTCGTCGTTGACAAAATGTATATTTAATACTTTTTGTTTGTCGGAAGTCAGAATATCGAAAAATTCCACAGGATCTGTTATGAAGGATGTCTGCGACAGGTTTGTTCGTTGACCAAATTTACCCCAGAAAGAGTTCAGCTTTAATTTGGCTAGAGATCGTAGCCCCGGATTTTTCTCGATTTTACTGTAGTCTAGCAGTATTCCTTCCTTGTCGTGATACTGTTTTATATACAGACGTCTGTCTGTCTCAGTTTTGCACCAGTCTGTCCAACCACTGGCTTCTTGTTTTACTCTTAAAAAAGTATTCAAATATTCGGTAAATAACCCTCCTGTTTTTGTTATTGGATCATACTGTGACAATTCCTCAAAATGCCAGACCTCATATACATTTTCAAGGATATACCCTTGTACCAATGCCTCCTTAACTTCATCTCTGACCCAAGTACCAACAAATGCTCTCTGACTGTCGCTATGCTCGCACGGTCCCTGCTGGAGGTTTTCACTGCACAGGCGACATAAACTAAACATGAGTTTACCATTGCATTTCATGGGTAACACAGGGATATGTAATCCTTTAGGCGGCAAGACCTTACATTTGATGAGGCCCTCATAGTTAGAAATGTCTTTGAAATTATCTGTAATTATCTGAGGGTGGCCTACAGGTATTTTTCCCAGTTTTGTTCACAAACCGATACAGTGAGGTGACATCATAATACTTTATATGTTTCTTCATAGTCGCTTCTTCATATAGTTTAAAGCCTTCCGTTCGACCGCCAAAGAAAGCGTCTCGCGGTTCAAGGGGACTGACGATCTCCAGGTTTTGAATATATTGTTTCATATTCAGATTTGTCTCCATTCTTGCTTGAAGTCACACTCCCAAATGGATATGTACGTATAACCGCTTTCTTCAATAAAACGTTTCTTCTCCATAGTCATGGCATACAATTCGCTCATGCTCATTTCATTAACAGGGTTCACTGTTGCCTTGGAAAAACACTTCGGACAGCCGTGCCAAAAACAACCATGGAACTCTAAAGCTACGTCTCTGTTGTCACTGGTTCTATAACAGCCGTCTATTTTGTAGGGTCCGACGTGTTTCTCGCCATAGTTTCTGCCATGTTGGATGTTGATTTGCTTTGTGTGAGACATGAACGACATCCATTGGTACGCCAGTATGGACTGTTTGTCCTCAGGTCGATAACCATGTGGTGGTATAATTGCGATGGTCTCATGCTCCAGAAAATTCGTCCTGTACACCAAATGACATGCGGATGCAATCGTGATACATTTCCCAAAATGATCTATTCCTTTGTTGTCACCTTTGCGGGTCAAGTCCATAAATAACTGTCTGAATTTGAGGCAGCACTTTCTAAGAATATCGATATCTGAACGACAATACCGAAGAAGTTCCTTTTGAAAGTCGAACCGCTCATTTTTGTGCTCTTCGAACCATTGCAGGAATTTTTCCCTTGACTCTGGTTTCATGCTATCGGGTGTGTAATAATGTAGATCTGATAGGTGTGGTAATACAGCATCTTGATTCTCCTTGCGATTAAACAAATGAGGAAAGTAACCTTTCACTAATTCTTTCTCGCCAAAAGATTCGGGCATATTAGCCAATGCCATAGGGATGAAGTTTAGTGAATCTATCATTCGAATGTTGCACACATCAACCTTGATGGACATGTACTTAGACCCTGTTGTAATTACGCCTGGAAGGATGGCGTTTTCATGAAGGTATTGTAGAATAGGATAGCTATCATATCCTTTAAAATTATGACAGATTACTGTAACACCAACGTTTTCCTCAGAGAAAAGCCATTTACAAAAGGCTTCCGTTGTCTGCAACCCTTGAAATACTCTTTCATTTTTTCCACATGATTTGCATGATGATTCAGATGTGATTGTATTGTCAAGACACAATTCACAGACCTTCTGGGTCACACAAAGATTAGGTCTATGTTCAATTGTTCCGCACCATGATTTTGAGCAGTGAGTGCACTTTCCATTCTCATTTGGATTGTACCCAATATCGCATTGAATCACGTCATCCTGCGTACATTCGAAGTCGAAAAAGATATAGGTAGTACGGTTGTTTTTCTTAATCTTCTTCTTGTCATCAATAACTGGCTGCATGTAACATAGATGATCTTCACTGAAGAAATCCTTGCAGGTTTTACAGTATTCTTCGTGACAGATGTGTGGTTTCTTATGCCTTTTCAGGTTAATTGTCTGGTCACAGTCTTTGCATTTAAAGTAAACATCGCAAGTGCTTTTACCACCCTTACTCTTCTTGAAATGCATTTGAAAGCAAACGTCACTCTTGAAGTATCTATTGCATTGCTTACAGAACCTCCAGTTCTCTTTGTCACCAGCATGCAGTTGGTGGCAGTACATACATGGGTTATTACATGAATGACGTTCTTTATTGGAGTAACCCTTTTTACACGTTTCGCAAAAGTAGCTTCTGTTAAGAAAGCCGGTCATCTTGGTGATCACATCAAAATGTTCGTCATGATAATACAAATATATTGGAACACCGCCCTCTGTGCCATCGTAGATAATGCCGTTGAAATGGTCTTTGGACAACACGTGGATCTGGAATTTTGGCAAAACAGCTTGAAACTTCTTGACTTCCTCAATGCCGCATTTTTGCTGGGAAACACCAGCTTTCTTGTGCAATTCTTCAGCCAAATATTTTTGAAGTTGTGTCCCTTTACGTATACTGTCCCATTGTGGATGATTTTCTATCCGTGCCATCGATGTCACAATAGCCCTAGCGCAACACAGATCGTCGTTATTTCTAATTTAGATAACACTTCCTTTGCTTTGAAGCAGTTTTGCTATGTCTACAAATGGTTTTCGTTTGTTCCCCTTTCCGTATGGGTTTTGCACATGTACAATGTCGATGCGAAAGGTTTCATCCACAACAAACTGTTGGTACAATTGAAGAACACGTTCGATTTGCGATAGTATTTTCTCAACAGTCAGTTCCCAGCGTGGCATGAATTCCAGTGTGATCGGAAAGTCTAATTCAGGATTGTCAATAGAAATCCGTACCAAATCTGTATCCGGTATCATCTCTGTGATGTGTGATAGACTGAAAAATCGTTTTCAGTGTTTTCAAAATAGTTGGTAATCCTTGTATTTCCAGACCTCTGACATTCAATTTGTAGTAAGTGGCCGTCGTTCTGAACTTTTCTATCTTCTTTTCACCAACTTGCTCAATGTCATAGCAGCTTGATGGATCATGTTTTATCTTCTGTCGTTTAGCTGCTTCGCTACCCTCCTGACTTTCCGCGGTACACTTAGCCCTTGACCAACCATGTTCTTCATGCAAGTGTTTGTCTAAGGCATCCTCTCTGGAGAGTTAACATGGTAGTTATATCGGTGAAATAAAATGTATCGGATGTATAACAGACGACAACCTAGGTAGAGCAGACGAAGTTTATACTGGCTTACGATGAACATCTCCTTAGTAAATAGCTGTGTAGTATTCGCTAGATTTAAAATTTGAAAAGATAATAAAGACCTTATTTAGTACACTACATACACTTTTATTTACATACATGTTTTACATACTATTTACATTATACATGAGGTATATTCACAACATACACATTTATATAACACAAAATACATCATATAATACAATAATACATTGTTTAAACCAAAATAGCGTCAATTTAAATCCCTAGCTTTGACCCAACTATTAAACTTTTTGGGATAGTATTTCCACATGACTAAGTATTGCTTATTGCGTCCTTTGCCACGGCTTTTTAGCACTTTTTCCACCTGCCAAGTCTGATTCAGATTAATGTTAATTTTCTGTAATTCGCTTTGATAAAATGTTCCTTTAATGTCCTCGTCTTGTAAATCTCGTAGTCTGTATATGGGTAATGCACTTCTATGATAGCGTTTGTGCACTTGAAACACTTCACCCGTGTAAGTCTCATCATACGCTCGTGTAAAGGAATTCCGCAGATGACTGATTCTCACATGATCGCTGATTTTAAATTTGAATGGTTTTAGTTTTGTGTTCGTCTTTCTTTGTTTTGGGTTTTGGGCAAAGTAGGTAGCCAGTCGTACTTCCTCCTGGTTATTGTCTGTGACATCGGAAGGTGACACCGATAAGAACAGATAGTAGCGATTTACCTGCATTATTTATACAGCGTTATACAACGCTTAATAAATTTTCTAAAATAATCGAGAAAATCAGCGATTTCGTTAGGTAAGTGTTTACATTTTTATCCATCAGCCAATTAAATTATAGTATGCGTATTTGATTTCATCTATTTTCTCAGTTGTTAGCCATAGAACAGTAAACATCGATAGTTCATAAAACCATGGAATTAAATTTTATAAACCCAAATAAAATGTTTCGCCAGATAAATTGCCTAAAACCCCAAGTCGGCTAATTGACAACTGAGCAATTTACTACAGACTGACAAAAATACTAAAATCTGATTGGCTGTTGGAAACACTTGGGGTTTTAGGCAATTTATCTGGCGAAACATTTTATCTTATCGGTATCTGAGGCTGGAATGAGATAAACTACTGGAAAATGAGAGTTAAATACTAATAATTGGACATGTATGGACTTTCAGCGCATTACGTCAATGATTAAAAATAGATAACTGGTTTAAACAGGTTTTTGTGTCGTCTGCTATTATAGTGGAACATGAGAGTTAAATACTAATGATTGGACATGCATGGACTTGCATCGCATTACGACAATGATTAAAACAGGTTTTTGTGTCACCTGCTATTATAGACCCTCCATGATGGCCGTGTCCAGTGTAGATCGCTAAAATGGCGGTGTATCTTAAAATCGCCGGCTACGCTGACCGCTTCCGACCGGTTCAACCCAGTAAAGGTCACGGCCGAGCAGGTCCAAAAAGCGACTCATTTTCTACTCGATCCAAGATGGCGACTTTATATAGAAAATAGAGTGGGGTTACCGAGTGCATTTTTCCTGGATATGCACACCTGACTACTGCGGGGGTAAAAATCGTTAAATCACATTTTGACACAGTTGTATGGCTATACTTTGATAAAAATTTCTTTAAAACTGATAAGGACATATACATCGCTGCAGTATATTTATGGGTAGAAAACTCGCCGTACTATAGCGTTGTGGATGTCGATTTATTTCAAAATCTACAGGAGGACATTGAGTTTTTGAGGAAAAGGGAAGTATTTTTATATGCGGCGACCTTAACGCACGAGTTGGTAATGGGTCAAAATGTGATTACATTGTGTGTGATTATAATTTGGACATTGATAAAACTGGTTATATTGTTGATGAACCACTTTACCGTCGTTCGATGGATACAGTCAGTAACTCACATGGGCTTAAACTTCTCGATTTATGTAAATCGACTGGCATACGCATTGCTAACGGAAGATTTTATTCCGACCACGGGGTGGGTACCTATACATATGCTAGTAAGCTAGGTTCAAGCGTTATTGATTATCTTCTGCTTGGTGAATGCGATTTTAATTTGATAAGCGGTTTTGAGATTGGTTCTTTTTGTGAATGGTCAGATCACGCACCTCTCGTTTTCAAAATTGAATGTCATCCACCCGCTACAAAGAACGATAATTCTGGCAATGTTATACACAGCATAAAGTGGGATAATGAGTTACGTAATGAATTTTGAAGTAAGCTGATCTCCCAATTGCCATCATTTAATAAGGTTATATACTGTATCCATGAAACGTGTAATAAGGATGATGTTAATAAGTGTGTTTTAGATTTTTCTAATGTTATTAACAACGTTGCACGGCCTTTATTTAGTAAATCTGTATATAGGTCGAATGATAATGGTATTTCGAATGATTTGAACATAAAGAAGGCCGAATGGTTTGATTTGGATTGCAAAAATGCAAAACAAATTTACGTTAAATCATTAAGTAAATATAATGGCTGTAAAAGTAATATAAATAGGAAAGAAATGTGCCATAATAAGAACGTGTACAAACAATTGATAAACAAACGGAAAAGGGCTTTTATTTACAGAAAGGTTAAGAAAATAGAAAACATGAAACACTCAAATCCAAAAGATTTTTGGAAACTTTTTAGCAATAAGAAGAAAACAAAAAGTTCTGACATAGGCCTAGAAGAATTTTACAAATATTTTTCTACTCTAAATGAAAATTTAGGGCAGTCACAAAACCAAATAGCCGAAGAATTTTGTGCAGATTATGATTTTGATTCTACCCAATGCAGTTTTGAAGAATTGGATAAGCCCGTAACTTGTGCTGAAATTGAGCATGTAGTAAGTCAACTAAAGAAAAATAAATCATACGGTAGCGACAGCTTGCTAAATGAATATTTTATTGAATCAATAGATATCTTATTCTCACATTTAGTAGATATTTTTAATTGTATTTTGAATTCGGGCATTTTCCCGATAATTGGTGTGAAGGAACTGTCATACCGATTTTCAAGAAGAATGACCCGAATGATGTAAACAATTACCGAGGTATTACCCTAGTCAGTTGTTTTTCAAAAGTGTTTACAGGTATATTAAATAAGCGCATAAGTGACTGGGTCGAAACTAATGATATTATTAGTGACGCTCAGTTTGGTTTTTGGAAAGGACGTTCTACAACAGATGCTATTTTTGTTTTAAATTCCATTATCCAACATGTTTTATCTAATAAAGGCAGGTTGTATTGCGCTTTTGTTGATCTAAAGAAGGCTTTTGATAGCATTTATCATAAAGGCTTATGGTATAAGCTATAAACAGTTGGGATCCAAGGGAAACTACTGCATGTTATACTTGACATGTATACAACTGTCAAATTAAGGGTAAGATCTTGTAGTGATTATTCAGATTTTTTTAATGTGCTGTAGGATTGAAACAATGGGAGGTAATTTCGCCAATAATGTTTTCCCTTTTTCTTGAAGACTTAGAACTTGTCCTGAATGACCGTGCTAATTCTGGACTTACTATTGACGACATTACTTTCATTTTGATGTTGTTTGCAGATGATATGGTAATCCTTAGTAACATTCCTGAAGATCTCCAAAATAGCCTAAACTTGTTGGGAAGTTATTGTGATAATTGGCGCTTGTCAGTAAATGTAGATAAGTCAAAAGTTATGGTATTTAGGAAAAGAAGTGGGTTAAGGGCTAACGAATCATGGACTTTTAAGGGGCAATATATTGAATTAGTGAATGATTTTAACTATCTGGGGTGTGTTTTTAACTACACCGGCTCTTGTCTGTTACATAATGATTTTAGTGTAGGTAAAGGAATTAAAGCACTTAATACTCTTATGGTAAATGTAAGGAAATACAATATGAAAGTAAATACGTTATGTCAGCTTTTTGACTCCTTCGTTGGGGCCACATTAAATTATGGATGTGAAACAACAGGCTTTTCAAAGTCCAAGCAAATAGAGCGAGTCCATCTTAAATTTTTAAAACAAATTTTACATGTTAAACAATCAACCAGCTCTATGGGCATATATGGGGAGATTGGAAGATATCCATTATACATAGCCAGATATTATAGAATAATAAAATATTGGTGCAAAATTATTACAACAGATAATGTGATCATTAGTCGATTATACCAAATAATGCTTACAGATTGTTTAAAAGGTTGTAACAATTGGGCAAACAATATTAAGAATATCTTAGACACAGCTGGGTTATCTTAGGCTTGGGAAAACCAATCTATTATTAACTATAAAACATTTCCTGGAATCGCTAAACAGAGGTTAATTGATATTTTCACACAAGGATGGTCATCTAATTTAAATAGTAGCTGTTCACTGAGAACATATAAATTACTTAAAAATACGTTTGACTGTGAACAATATTTGAATGTTTTACCCAGTAATCTATTCATGCATCTTGCCAGACTACGCCTATCGTCTCATAATTTGAGAGTAGAATCTGGTCGATATACTTCACAAAGGACTGAGTATGAACAAAGATATTGTAATTTCTGTCATGAGAACGATATTGAGGATGAATACCACTTTGTCTTAATATGTGCTGTATACTCGAAAATTCGAACGAAATTCATTAAACCTTATTACAGAGTTAAGCCATCTGTAAATAAATTTATAGATTTATTAAAAACGGATAAAACGGTTACGTTACTGAACTTGGCCAAATATTTACGTGAAGCTTTTGCACAAAGGATAAGCTTAGTCAATACCACCTGAAGATCCAGATCTAACATGCGATATGCCATGACGATTCAACATGTTTCTTATCATTTGTATGTACGTGTTAGTATACATTAGATACATAGGTCTTTATACATATTCACATATATTTCTTACATTTTCAGATATGTTCAACCTCATTTGTATATTGATAGGATATATTTGTACAGAATCAGCATTGTGCACATAGTTGTCTTGACTTGAACTTTGTATTATATAGTATATCATCATATGTATGTAACTAGAAACTTTGTAAAGTTTGCGTTACTGAATAAATAAATCTTGAATCTTGAACCTTGAATTATAAACATGTATTCAGACAACTGCGCATTTATCTGACATGTCAGGGGAATTTTCCTGTCTAAATCCCGACTTTCATTTTCGATTCATGACACCCCCTCGTTGGTGTAGTGGTAGAGGTAGAATGACAACCACATTGCTGAAGGTCGCGGGTTCGATCCTCGGTCGGGTCATACCAAAGACTTAAACACAATGGTAGTAATGACTCTTCTACATCAGAGTTGCGGGGTTAGCATTACGACTGACTGACTGACTGGTGTCAGGATAAATGAACCAACCATAAGTACTGGTAACTAAACCAGGAAAAGCCGTGTTATATCTGAACAAGTATCGTAAGCGGCGTAAATCATTAAATAATCAATCAATCAATCGATCGATTGATGACGTAGAAACATATTTATTTATGTATAAGGATTTGACAACTCGGAGCCGAAGGTCACACTTATACTGTATTGCAAATTGTAAAGGTTCCATCGAGGACTTTTCGTAGACTGAGTTAGAAATATTAACACAGAATGAATGTGTTAACACTTTATCTAGACTGGAACCAGTCTCTTAACGCTTTTTAAACATACAACAAATCTTCAGCAGACGAAATCGAAAAGGTATTGGCAAAAACGTGAAAAGGTTTAATTATCTAACCAAGTTGAAAACATTATGGAAAAAGTTGAAATTGCTCATTATGAGCATTTTTTTCCTTTTGCTACAATGTTTTCAAAAGTCATCTGCTGCAGAGGCGTCAGGTTAAGGGCTAAGTTAAGATATACCATCGGAGATGAATTAATATAATCAGTATCTCTACAGTCTAAATAACCATTTCCTCCAAAAACGACGCAGTACTAGGCTAGGAAATGTGCTTTGCCCAAGGGCACTCCACCATGACCGTAGTGCCGCGACTGGGGATCGAATCTGGGACACCCGGTTTCGAAATCCCCGACGCTAACCACTCGACCACAGCGGATTCCTAGGTCTGTTTTGTATGAGGCTCAATATCCAATTGACCTCTGACAATAAGGTCGATTGTTGTGAATAGACGAGAGCCATATCAGACTAATATGGCCCCTGCTTCAGCCCCGCCCCATCTTTCGTTATTTATTATATCACAGGAGTATTGAAGTTATATCAGACTAATATGGCCCCTTCTTCAGCCCCGCCCCCTCTTTCATTATGTATTATATCACAGGAGTATTGAAATTATATCAGAGGAATATGGCCCCTGCTTCAGCCCCGCCCCCTCTTTCTTTATTTATTATATCACAGGAGTATTGCAGTTATATCAGACTAATATGGGCCCTGCTTCAGCCCCGCCCCATCTTTCGTTATGTATTATATCACAGGAGTATTGAAATTATATCAGAGGAATATGGCCCCTGCTTCAGCCCCGCCCCTTCTTTTTTTATTTATTATATCACAGGAGTATTGAAATTATATCAGAGGAATATGGGCCCTGCTTCAGCCCCGCCCCTCTTTCATTATGTATTATATGATTTTATATCACAGGAATATTGAAGTTATATCAGACTAATATGGGCCCTGCTTCAGCACCGCCCCGTCTTTCATTATGTATTATATCACAGGAGTATTGAAGTTAAGTTATTAAGATTTCTAGGTTTTCGTCATGTTTTACTTTTACTTAATAAAGAGAGTGAAAGTGCTGGTGAGACTGTGTGAATTCTTCTCTGATCGCACGCATACATTAAGAAGACATAATGTCGACCAACGTGGTTCTTATATCACAGGAGTATTGAAGTTATATCAGACTAATATGGCCCCTTCTTCAGCCCCGCCCCCTCTTTCATTATGTATTATATCACAGGAGTATTGAAATTATATCTGAGGAATATGGCCCCTGCTTCAGCCCCGCCCCCTCTTTCGTTATGTATTATATCACAGGAGTATTGAAGTTAAGTTATTAAGATTTCTAGGTTTTCGTCACGTTTTACTTTTTCTTAATAAAGAGAGTGAAAGTGCTGGTGAGACTGTGTGAATTCTTCTCTGATCGCACGCATACATTAAGAAGACATAATTTCGACCAACGTGGTTCTTATATATGTGTTACCCTTTCCTACATATAGACGCTTTCTGACGCCTCTGCTATAACTGATATATATATATAGCAAAATGTCCATACTCGACTTGTTGACATTTTAACACTTATAAGACGTTTTCTGGCAATTCTTCAGCATACGAAATTTGAAAACATGGTGGCAAAGGGAGAAATTGCTCATAAAATGAGCAATTTCTCCTTTTGCCACCATGTTTTTATCTCTTTGCAATGATTAAACTTTCATTTATAGAGGATTTGCATAGTTTTGCCTAGATGTTTTGAAAGTCGTCTGTTGCAAATGTGTTGTATGTGGGGAAGGGTTAAGACAACTTTAATAACACTTTATTAGTTTATTTTGTACAAATATCGATTTCTCCTTTAAGTGAAGGCGGGGATTGAAGGTCTGGTGAGAGTGCGTCCGTAAATCACTATCAATAATGTTATAAATAAATATAAGAAGTGATAATTTTGTGGAACGAAGGGAAGCCACTGCGAATAATATGATTTGCATTTGACTTTATTATCTCCCTTTGACTTTGACGCCCTTATGCTCACCAACAGCTTTCGTTTCCTCATATACAATCGGAATTCACAATGTAAATCAGAGGAGTTGGTTAAATGGGTCAGTTCCAACATACAATGCAGTGGACTCACAATATCTCGAACATGGGAAACTTGGAATATATCGTTTCACTCGAATCTTCCTTTTGGAAGCATCGTAACAGCAGTTATGGTTGCTCTTACCCACAACCAGAACTGTTGCTGCTGCTGCGCTGTTTCCTACTCGAACCATTTCCTTGAACGGACCTTTGTTTCTTTTCTGTTGCTGCGCGAGTTATCGCGAGTCTACTGTACGTGTATAGTACACGAGACACACTTTGTGAGTGAGGGTCTTGCTACAATTGCGAATGGAACACCACGCATGCTAGGCTTAACATAGTCTTTTCTATCTTAGTATATGCTATATATATTGACGTTGATGTATATTCTGACGAAAACCTAGAAGTGTAGCCCTAATACGTTTACGTCATAATAATTAAGTTCCATCAAATGATAAATAGTCTGCACCATTTAGTAAAAGTATTTATTGTATTGGAATACAAACAAACATGTTATTATTGTATTAAAACATTCTTAAAAATACACAGTCGCCTGCATATGGCCTAATATATTTAAACAATATAAATAAACAAGACGGCCAAGATGGCCCTAAATCGATCACCTTAATGATAGTTAATTGGAAGCAAATATTTAACTGCAAATATCTGTGAAAATTTGATCAGGAGTTCAAATGAAACTGCAAGGAGTGGACACTCAGTTAAAGAACTAGTTTATCAGTAAAAGCCATTTGTATCTTGAAATCTAACAAAAACCTTAATAAGAATGGAATTATAAATTTATGTCATTTTGCACCTTTCCTGATGCCGCTTTGCTGCCCTGTTTGTCAACGAAATAAATATGGCTTGAACAGTTTTTGTAGAGTCACCCAACAAACATTTCTGCCAAATTATTTTGGAATATGAAAATGGATAATGGAGATGGAGGTTTTTAAAGTTTGGGTATTTTTCTCAATTTCTGATGGCGCAGCAACAAAAGATCTACACAGAATGCAAGTCTTTGAACAATTTTGAAAGAAGACCAACAAAGGAACATTCCTGTGAAGTAACGTTGAAATTGGTCGAGTGGAATGGTAGGTCAGTTGTCATTTGTAGCTAAAAGTTCAATTTACCCCTTTTGTGATGACGCGAGGTTGCTATGATTTTGAAACCAATCAATACGGCTTGAACAAATTAAGTAGAGGATCACTGAAGTAAGATTCTTATTCCATTTCCTTAATATCAGACAAGATCTTAAAAAAATAGAATTTCCAAATTTCGTAAATTTGCCCCTTTTCTGATGCCTCCTGAATGCCATGTTTTTCAACCAAACAGTATGCCTTGAACACTCTTTGTAGAGGCTCACCCAAGGAACATTTCTACCAAACTATGTTGCAATCTGACATGCAGATTCAGAGACGAAGATTTTTAAAGTTTGGACATTTTGCCCCCTTTCTGATGCCGCAGCAACCCTGGCGGCCATGTTTTTCAACGGATCGGATAAATTTGAACAATCTTGGTAGAGGGTGCCCCAGGGAACATTTGTGCAAAATAATTAAATAAAAGAAGATTTTTAAAGTTTTAACAATGCACATATAAGGAAAACAAGCTCCGCCCCATGAAGGCCATGTTTTTCAACGGATCTGTAATATTTGAACAATCTTGGTAAAGGGTGCCCCAAGGAACATTTCTGCAAAATAATTTTCAAATAGGGCCAGTACTTTTGGACAAGAAGATTTTTAAAGTTTTAACAATGCACATATAAGGAAAATAAGCTCCGCCCCCAGCTGGCGGCCATGTTTTTCAACGGATCGGACATATTTGAACAATCTTGGCAGAGGGTACCCCAAGGAACATTTGTGCAAAATAATGTTTAAATCGGGCCAGTACTTTTGGACAAGAAGATTTTTTAAGATTTTTCAATTTTCCCCTTTTCTGATGACGCAGCAACCAAAGTTCTCGATAGAATTTAAATTTTTGAACAATTTTGAAAGACGTTCACCAAAGGAACATTACTGTGAAGTTTGGTTGAAATTGGGCATGTGGTTATGGAGGAGATGATCTAAATGCTAAATGTTAACGACGAACGACGGACGACGGACGACAGACTTTGGCTCTAGGTGATTTTAAAAAAGAGACAGATTTTTAATTAATAGACGAGAAACTATATAAATTGCGTCTGTAATAACAGTAGTTAAACGTTTCTCTACACGTGTACATGATTGAAAACCTTTAGATTCACAGTAGAAGCTGGAACTATTTAACCACATTTCACATAACCGGAAACTGATTAATAGTCCATAGTTTGGTATACACAATGAAGACGAGCTTATAACTTGATTAGAAAAAAAAGTCAAGTGTTATTATTGTGCCATCGCTTTTGTCCAGGGTCGGTAATTTCTGACGTGTGAGAACCTCACACATATAACCCTAACTAACAATACTTTAAATAGAGATATGAGCCGTTCCACGAGAAAACCAACATTGTGGAATCTACGTAAAGTATCGACCCGGATCAGCCTAAGCATGCCGCCCAGGCTAACCCGGGCAGATACTTTTCGCCTCGTATGAATTTTCTGTTTCAGGAATCATTAGTCTACATCCCTAAGACGGAATGTGTCAGACTGGATTAGCCTGCGTGGACTGCACATGCTGATCTGGGTCGATACATTACGCAAAATTCATAATGTGGGATTTCTCGTGAAACGGCTCATATATATATAAAGACATGAATAGTCCATGAATTATTTTCAAATTACTAGTTACTAGAGTGACGTATACCCCTTCTGTCAAATTACTTTTAACTTTAACCTTTAGTCGTTAGTTAACGTATGGTACCCGATGTACTATAGCTTACTACAATTTCATTATAGGGTCAGGCATACACCAACAATGGCCGAGCTCTTTGGACATGGTGTAGCAAGCAAAAGGCTACAGAGATAACATTGCATCTGGTTTAATGTTTAGGTTCACAGTCTTAGGACACCCGGATATAATTATTTAGACACGAACAGATGTAACCTGATCACCGGTTTGTTATATATTGCACGAGTTTGCTGACTGTTCATTATAGTGAAACTATTTTCGCAAACGGAGATAATGTTAACCATTTCCCTCATGTATACGATTTCTGACGCCACTGCAGCAGACGGTTTTTTGGAAAACATAGTGACAAAAATGATTTTTTCAAAACAAGCAATTCCTCCTTTTGCCACAATGTTTAACAACATTTAACCCTTTCCACATATAACGAATCGGCAGCAGACGACTTTGAAAACATCTTAGCAAAATCATGGAAATTATCTTTAATGGACAGTTTAACCCTTTCTCACATAAGACAATTCTGCAGCGAAAGACTTTGAAAACATATTGGCGAAAATGTGAAATATCTCCATGAATAAGAGTTTAATTTGGACAGTTTAACCCTTTCCCACATACGACAATTCTGCAGCGGACGACTTTGAAAACATATTGGCAAAAATGTGAAATATCTCCATAAATAAGAGTTTAATTATTTAATAGAGTTGAAAACATTGAGGCAAAAGGGAAAATTGTTCATGATGAGCAATTTCCCCTTTTGTTACAATGTTTTCAAAAATCTTCTGCAGCCAATTCGTTGGAATCGTCTGCAAGTGGGAAAGGGTTGTAAACTATTGTAAAGCCGTCTGTTACAGAGAGACGTAACACATGTCTCTACAAGTGTGAACGGAGTTAGGAACGAATAACAAACTTTTACAAATGGGTTTTGGTCATAGCCGTTGTCGATGTGCATCCTAGATGCATGAACGACTAGTTAACGATGAGGTGGAGATCCTGGTCAGATTGTGCGTTTGTAGAATAATGGATATTATTCTTAGGACGGGGCTTGTTCACGTATATATGAAGTATTCTGAATGACAGGTTACATCTTAATGTACTGACTGTCTACGATATACGTGACCACCTGTCAAGGATACACAGGTCACCGTTTATGTAAGTTTAAGGAAGGCTGTATATAAAGAGGGGAGTTACACTATTGTAGGCAGACCGGCCATAGAGAATGTAAGTGAGTGTAAGGAACGACAACTCTGTGATGGAGAATGAAAGTTAGTGTAAGGAACGACAACTCTGTGATGGAGAATGAAAGTTAGTGTAAGGAACGACAACTATGTGAAGGAGAATGTAAGTTAGTGTAAGAAACGACAACTCTGTGAAGGAGAATGAAAGTGAGTGTAAGGAACGACAACTATGTGAAGGAGAATGAAAGTGAGTGTGAGAAACGACAACTCTGTAAGGGAGAATGTAAGTTAGTGTAAGGAACGACAATTTTGTGAAGGAGAATGAAAGTTAGTGTAAGGAACGACAACTCTGCGAAGGAGAATGAAAGTGAGTGTAAGGAACGACAACTCTGTAAAGGAGAATGAAAGTTAGTGTAAGGAACGACAACTATGCCAAGGAGAATGAAAGTGAGTTTAAGGAACGACAACTCTGCGAAGGAGAATGAGAAAGAGTTTAATAACGACAACTATGTGAAGGCGAATGAAAGTGAGTTTAAGGAACGACAACTCTGCGAATGACAGTGACTTTAAGGAACGACAACTCTGTGACGGAGAATGAAAGTCAATTTAAGGAACGACAACTATGTGAAGGAGAATGAAAGTGAGTTAAAGGAACGACAACTCTCTGAAAGGAGAACGAAAGTTAGTTTAAGGAACGACAACTCTCTGAAGGAGAATGAAAGTTAGTTTAAGGAACGACAACTCTGTGAAAGAGAATGAAAGTGAGTGTAAAGAACGACAACTCTGTGAAGGAGAATGTCAGTTAGTGTAAGGAACAACAACTCTGTGAAGGAGAATGGAAGTTAGTTTAAGGAAGGACAACTCTGCGAATGAGAATGAATGTGAGTGTAAGGAACGACAACTCTGTGAAGGAGAATGAAAGTGAGTGTAAGGAACGACATATATGTGAAGGAGAATGAAATTGAGTGTAAGGAACGACAACTATGTGAAGGAGAATGAAAGTGAGTTTAAGGAACGAAAATATGTGAAGGAGAATGTAAGTGAGTGTAAGGAACGACAACTCTGTGAAGAAGAATGAAAATGAGTGTAAGGAATGACAACTATGTGAAAGAGAATGAAAGTGAGTGTAATTAACGACAACTCTGCGAAGGAGAATGTAAGTGAGTGTAAGGAACGACAACTCTGTGAAGGAGAATGAAAGTGAATTTAAGGAACAACAACTATGTGAAGGAGAAATAAAGTGAGTGTAAGGAACGACAACTATGTGAAGGAGATTGAAAGTGAGTGTAAGGAACGACAACTCTGTGAAGGAGAATGGAAGTTAGTTTAAGGAACGACAACTCTGCGAATGAGAATGAATGTGAGTGTAAGGAACGACAACTCTGTGAAGGAGAATGAAAATGAGTGTAAGGAACGACAACTATGTGAAGGAGAATGAAAGTGAGTGTAAGGAACGACACCTCTGCGAAGGAGAATGTAAGTGAGTCTAAGGAACGACAACTCTGTGAAGGAGAATGAAAGTGAGTTTAAGGAACAACAACTATGTGAAGGAGAATGAAAGTGAGTTAAAGGAACGACAACTCTCTGAAGGATAATGAAAGTTAGTTTAAGGAACGACAACTCTCTGAAGGAGAATGAAAGTTAGTTTAAGGAACGACAACTCTGTGAAGGAGAATGAAAGTGAGTGTAAGGAACGACAACTCTGTGAATGAGAATGTAAGTTAGTGTAAGGAACGACAACTATGTGAAGGAGAATGAAAGTGAGTGTAAGGAACGACAACTATGTGAAGGAGGTTAAAAGTGAGTGTAAGGAACGACAACTATGTGAAGGACATTGAAAGTGAGTGTAAGGAACGACAACTCTGTGAAGGAGAATGGAAGTTAGTGTAAGGAACGACAACTATGTGAAGGAGAATGAAAGTGCGTGTAAGGAACGACAACTCTGTGAAAGAGAATGAAAGTGAGTGTAAGGAACGACAACTATGTGAAGGAGATTGAAAGTGAGTGTAAGGAACGACAACTCTGTGAAGGAGAATGGAAGTTAGTTTAAGGAACGACAACTCTGCGAATGAGAATGCATGTGAGTGTAAGGAACGACAACTTTATGAAGGAGAATGAAAGTGAGTGTAAGGAACGACATCTATGTGAAGGAGAATGAAATTGAGTGTAAGGAACGACAACTATGTGAAGGAGAATGAAAGTGAGTTTAAGGAACGAAAACTATGTGAAGGAGAATGTAAGTGAGTGTTAGGAACGACAACTCTGTGAAGGAGAATGAAAGTGAGTGTAAGGAACGACAACTATGTGAAGGAGAATGAAAGTGAGTGTAAGGAACGACAACTCTGCGAAGGAGAATGCAAGTGAGTGTAAGGAACGACAACTCTGCGAAGGAGAATGAAAGTGAGTGTAAGGAACGACAACTCTGTGAAGGAGAATGAAAGTGAGTGTAAGGAACGACAACTCTGTGAAGGAGAATGAAAGTGAGTGTAAGGAACGACAACTCTGTGAAGGAGAATGTAAGTGAGTGTAAGGAACGACAACTCTGCGAAGGAGAATGAAAGTGAGTGTAAGGAACGACAACTCTGCGAAGGAGAATGAAAGTGAGTGTAAGGAACGACAACTTTGCGAAGGAGAAGGAAAGTGAGTTTAAGGAACAACAACTATGTGAAGGAGAATGAAAGTGAGTTTAAGGAACGACAACTATGTGAAGGAGGATAAAAGTCAGTTTAAGGAACGAAAACTCTGCGAAGGAGAATGAAAGTGAGTGTAAGGAACGACAACTTTGCGAAGGAGAAGGAAAGTGAGTTTAAGGAACAACAACTATGTGAAGGAGAATGAAAGTGAGTTTAAGGAACGACAACTATGTGAAGGAGGATGAAAGTCAGTTTAAGGAACGACAACTCTGCGAAGGAGAATGAAAGTGAGTGTAAGGAACGACAACTTTGCGAAGGAGAAGGAAAGTGAGTTTAAGGAACAACAACTATGTGAAGGAGAATGAAAGTGAGTTTAAGGAACGACAACTCTGTGAAGGAGGATGAAAGTGATTGTAAGGAACGACAACTATGTGAAGGAGAATGAACGTGAGTGTAAGGAACGACAACTATGTGATGGAGAATGAAAGTTAGTGAAAGGAACGACAACTATGTGAAGGAGAATGACAGTGAGTTTAAAGAACGACAACTCTGTGACGGAGAATGAAAGTCAGTTTAAAGAACGACAACTCTGTGAAAGAGAATGAAAGTTAGTGTAAGGAACGACAACTCTGCGAAGGAGAATGAAAGTGAGTGTTAGGAACGACAGCTCTGCGAAGGAGAATGCGTATACACATGTCTTGGAGTAAATCAATTTGGGCGACAATTCCAAGAATGTTGTTACAACTATGGCGTCAGAACAAATATGAACGGTCAGTAAAGGATCTAGTGAGACAGTGTGTATTCACAGGCTAAGCTGAATCTACTTATACACTGTTCACTTTTCGCACATGCAATAAAATAAACCACATTCACATGATGTGATTCATCATTTGATCCGTGATCGAAGAACTCAGAAATAGGGTATTTGTGAAAAGTATATATAGAGTTGTTAAACCCTTTGCCACATATAGACGCTTTCTGACATCTCTGCAGCAGAAGAATTTTAAAAACATTGTGACAAAAGAAGAAATTGCTCAAAACGAGCAATGTATCCTTTTGCCCCAATGTTTTCAACTTTTTTCAGTAAATATACCCTCATTTATAGGGAATTCCTATATTTTTTTCCACATTTTTCCAAAGTCGTCTGCTGCAGAATAGCTGTATGTTGGAAGGGTTAAACCTCTCTAGAGAAACAGCTGACGGAGGCAAAGACATTCGGCTCTTCTAGAGAGTTGTTTCCTTGAACAGGCTAATTCTTTCCGTGACAGAAAGACTGAAGCAGACAACATTTGAAAACATTGTTCCAAAAATATCTTTAAATCCAACCCAAAATATCTTGTATTTAGGTCAATACTTTCAATTCATTCTCTGTCAGATTTGGAAAAAACGTTAAACTCTTTCGCTGTTAAGGGCAATTAAAATGTGAAAGTAAGCTGTCAGAATGGGTTTGAATTTTTCGGTTCAACCCACTTCTCCTTCTGGTTTGACAACACTAGTTGCGGAGCTAGGCGTGCATTTAGAGGTAAATTTGAATACCAGCTTTCGCGTCCGAGATTGCTTGAAAAGGAGCTGTAAACATGGTATTTATGCCTGCATCCACATATTGCTTATTATTTTGAGAGTCTAAGCAGCTCTTCAATTTTACACTAACCCCCTGCGTTTTTATTGGGTGATTTTTGAAGTAAAGGGTAAAATTGACTGTTTTTATAATGCCAGAATGATTGTTATGAGAAATATTGAGAGAATAAAAATTGGGATATCCTCAGGAAACAGAAAATCCGCTTTCAACGGTGTAATGCCCCCTTTATATAGTTGAGTTATAAATAACTCGTACGAGTTGTCACTCTTTGGGTGTGTAACATTGAGTGATTTGATTGTTTGGTGTTTTACGCCGCTTTCAACAATGTTTAAGTTAGATCAGGGTGTTTCCTGGGTAAGTTACAAGTACTACTGGTCCATTTATCGTGACACCAGCCAGTCAGTTGTAATGTTAACCACGCAACCCTGAGCGGTACTACTGGTCCATTTATCGTGACACCAACCAGTCAGTTGTAATGCTAACCAGACAACCCAGAGCGCCAAGGAGGGCGCCCATTATTACCAATTTTAAAGTATTTTGTATGATACGGCCGGGAATTGAACCCGCGACCTCCCGCACCCGATGCGAACGTTCTACCCTAACACCACCGAGACGGTGGGGTGTGTTATAAAATAAGACAGGAAATCCAAACATATAGCGTATGTTTGAAGATAAAGATCTGGATGCACACCCATGGGCATGATGTCACTGATCTAAATTCACTCTCACTCTTTTTTAGGTTTTTCTTGAAAAATTCTGTGACTAATTGTCAAACAGTGCAGAGCCAGATTAATTTGTATACGGATGTGTGCTATCATACGGATCTATACCACACTCTTTAGAGCACCAGTTAAACGTGTTCCCGTTTCTCACAAATGAGCCGTTTCGAGAGAAAACCAGTTTTATGAACCAGATCAGCCTGCGCAGGCTGATCCGGGACGACACATTATGTCTGATGGGGATAGAGTAATGAATCAAGAAACAGAAAATCCACAGGAGGCGAAAAGTGTCTGTCCGAGTTAGCCTGCGCGGCATGCTTAGGCTGATCAGGATCGATACTTTACGCAGAGTCTACAATGTTGGTTTTATCGTAATTCGGCTATAAATAAATATATATATATATATTTTTTTTTTTTTTTTTTTTTTTTTTAAATAATAAAATAGTTCAATGTTACAATCTGGATACGGACAATTCGTAAATCGGCTATAAATATATATATATATATTTTTCAAATAATAAAATAATTCAACGTAACAATCTGATACGGACATCTGACGCCACTGTACATGAACAGCAGACACATTTTCAAAACATGGGTAAAGGCGGACAAATCAAGTTGAACGGCGTGTAACAAATTACCTATAGGGAGCAATTTTTTCTTTACTAACACGTTCCCGCTTACATATAAATCTGCAGTAGGCTACTTTTGAATACATGTGAGTATAAGAACAATTGAACGTTTTCAATAAATAATACTTAAATTTAAAGACATTTTCCATAATTTTGCCCCTTTCCTAATATGTTCAAGTAGTCGTCTGCTGCAGTATTGTTGTATGTGTGTAAGGGTTAACCTCTAGCAATGCTCTAGAGTAGATGGTACATATTATCTACATATACTTTAAAAGCAGACGACACTTACACTATTATACTACTGTGCGTTCAGTAAGGTTCACGTCAGCTAACGATAGCAAATCCACAAACAATTAATGTGACTAAACACTAAATGTGAGTTAATAAATGAAACATCAACCTGCTTTTTTAAATTGTTTTCAAACTTTCAACTTGCAGAGGAACATTATTTGATTAAACCTAAATCCTCTAACCAGTTTATTAGTCGCCGGGCAGAAGCCCGCGACTTCTATTTTTAATAGGTTTTCGGAAATGATATGGGAGGGGGGATTATTATTAGAAAGAAACACATTTAGATGTCTTGAACATATTACAATTGTGTTTGTTTAAAAACACTAAGTAATGACACATCTAAAATGAAATAAATATTCCGATGTTTTAGGTATTTTCAGTTTCTTTATTTTGACTCGTATTTATGTTTTTTTGTTTTATTTACGAAGACAAAACAGTTCCTATTAGCTAGACTGAAATACTTTATTTTACACTATATACTACATGTAACCAAAGGCGATAACTACAAACCTTTACGTCGCACAGTCTAATTTGGTTTACATACCAACTGCGTAGATCAATCTCCTTTGCAGAGAGCCGCTCTTTACACTCACTTACAAATAGTAAATCATAGGTGATTTAAAATGTTTAATTGGTTCGAAACAAATGAAGAAAAGAACAAATCGAGATAAAACTGGTTTTAATAGAAAAATTACTTTGAACGAACATTATCTGCCTATAAAGAGAGTTTCAATAACGACACCTCTGCGAATAAGAAAGAATCGGTCTTTCGTACAAAATTATTTCGTCCTTGACAATTTTAAATGTGTCATTTAATTCCCTAAAGGCATATTGCTTCCGATCTGCATATTGTTATGCATCATCGACACAAGGACGCTCATCATAATATAATTTTAAAACATGAGTAGTTTGTTATTTTCATTATAAAAAAGGAAGGAAAGAATTAAAATAAATTAACATGTTGTAGGGCTCAGTTTATGTTCGAAATTAAGTTTAAATTATACAACAATTTCATTGAGATTTAACTGTTTAGCTGATATTATATTTCGAAGGTGGCTAACTCATAAATATTGGACTACATTTCAACATTTGTTAAAGTATGATATCATTAGGATGCCAAGCTAATATCATTTTGAGAAAAAGAGAAAACTCATGTCTTCAGCGATTTAACCCTTATCTCATTGTTTTAAAAGTAGATTGCTGCAAAGGTGTCCTCTGTTGACTTTAATAGAGGAAAGGTAAAATGACGTGCTATTGCATGCAAATCCTAAATTGTCTGTTTAGTGTTTTTATTGAAAAAAAATAAAATTCAAATATTCTGACAAACATCTTGAAAAGTGTATGTGGAATTCACAAATCTTATAATTATTCCTTAATGAAAGCACTGTATACATACTAAGACTAATGATTGGCAAGATTACTCATTTCTATTACTGTTTATGATCAATGATTAGTTGGTTGTGTGTATGGTCAGGTCAACCTACTTTGGAATGGAGATTGATCATAAACAATGAAAGGCTTCAATTATCATTTACTTCGTTGATCAAACAATGCAAGTTATGAAACATTTTCACTTGACCCCCACCCCTGATGTTACAATATGCCCCTCAGTTGATAACTGTTTATTCAACTACTAGAATGTTAGTGTTATGCATAACTGCAGTATGGATTTCCGGCGACATTGATGCGTTGCATCAACTTTCTCTTGTTGTAGTGTTTATATAATCATTTTCGGATTTTGCGTCTTAATATTGAAAATACAAATATTTAAACTAAGCATCTATCTTCAACTAACGTAGCAGTTCACTGAACACAATGTCGGTTTAAATTGTCAATTTAGATTTAAATAAATAATGCATTACCTACCTTATAATGCTGTGACAATCTTTAAATTAATTCGATCTTTTAGTCTGAAAAGTTTGCTGCACACTGAGGCAACTTACTAACAACAGATATGTGTTTACATTCTCTGTGAACTATTTCATGGTTTCCCGAATTCGACATTTTCCGAAATGGAATCCCAAATTGGGTTTTCCCGAGACGGTTGAGTCAACAGAATCCACTTTCGTTTTCGATTGCAGCATCAGGTCAAAAATAAAGGTCAAAGATAACGTTTGTTCTGAAGAACTCCCCACAAATTATATAATTTATTTTATTTGGGTCTTACGCTATTTTCAACATTATTTAAGTTATATAATAGCGACAGTTCACTTATTCATGATCCCTGGGTAAACAAACCAGTACTAGGCTAAGAAATGTGCCTTGCCCAAGGGCATTCCACCATGACCGTCGTGCCTCGACTTGGATCGAACCCGGGACGGGACGACCAGTTTTCAAATCCCCGACGCTAACCATACGACCAGGGAGGATTCCGCGAATGATATAAGTAACGGTCTAGTTTAGTAACAGTCTACTTTAGAAACGGTCTACTTTAGTGACGGTCTACTTTAGTGACGGTCTACTTTAGTAACGGTCTACTTTAGTGACGGTCTACTTTAGTGACGGTCTACTTTAGTAACGGTCTACTTAGTAACGGTCTACTTTTAAGTAATAAAAATACTGGTAAACACCGAGAAATAGGTTGATTGATTGGGATTTAACCCTTTCCCCCATACGACAATTCTGCAGCAGACGACTTTGAACGTATTTTGTCAGATGGATAACCTGTGACTAAAAGTGGAAAACATTGTGACAAAAGGAGAAATTGCACGTTCTGTGCAATTTCTTCTTTTGTCACTATGTTTTCAAAACGCCGTCTGCTTTAACCCTTTCCCTCATACGACAATTCTGCAGCAGACGACTTTGAACATATTTTGTCAAAAAATAGAAAAATTGAATGGATAACCTATCACTAAAATATCCAAAACGCTTAAACGTTGGGTGTTCCAAAGAAGGTTATATTACAAAAGAAAACGACGAGTTAACCCTTTCCCACTTGCAGACGATTCTTTACGCAATAGCAGACGACTTTTGAAAACAGTGTGATGAGCAATTTCTCCTTTGGCCGCAATGTTTTCAACCTATTGAACAATTAAGCTATTTTTTATGTATATTTTCCAGGCTTGTGTAACTATGTTTTTATAGTCGTTTACGGCATATGTGTTGTTTTTGGGAAAAGGTTAAGCGAAGAAGTTAATAACTTTGGACAAGATCACACCAAAACCGATCGTCGATGCTTTGCTAAATAGGACGATTTAGATCAGCCCGAACATTCTCGAACTCTGTTAAAAATAATTACTTGTTCGCTACTATGAGTTGTTTGAATACGGGCGTCCCGGGTACGATCCCCAGTCATGTTGGTGTGACCATGGGCAAGGCACATTTCATGGATAATGGATAAGTGAAATAATGTTTAAAATGGAGTATAACCAAAATTAAATTTGTTTGAGCAAGGATCATGGATTCTTCTGGAGTTTGTTTACGAATTGTATCGTTATCACCAAAGGTCATATGCATGGTGATCATGACTATTCGGAACTTTTAAGCCTTTCCCACATACAGCAAATATGCAGTATATGACTTTGAAAACATACTCACATAAATTAGGAAAATCTCTATAAAGGGAAGTACAAGAGAAAGTTGATGCAACGCATCAATGTCGCCGGATATCCATAGTGCAGTTATGCATAACACTAACATTATAGTAGTTGAATCAACAGTTATCAACTGTGGGGCATATTGGAACATCAGGGGTGGGGTCAAGTGAAAATGTATCATAACTTGCATTGTTTTGTCAACGAAGTGAATGATAATTGAAGCCTTTCATTGTTTATGATCAATCTCCATTCCAAAGTAGGTTGACCATACACACAACCAACTAATTATTGATCATAAACAGTAATGGAAATGAGTAATCTTGCCAATCATTAGTCTTAGTATGTATACAGTGCTTTCATTAAGGAATAATTATAAGATTTGTGAATTCCACATACACTTTTCAAGATGTTTGTCAGAATATTTGAATTTTATTATTATTCAATAAAACCACAAAACAGACAATTTAGGATTTGCATGCAATAGCACGTCATTTTACCTTTCCTCTTTTAAAGTCAACAGTGTACACCTTTGCAGCAATCTACTTTTAAAACAATGAGATAAGGGTTAAATCGCTGAAGACATGAGTGTTCTCTTTTTCTCAAAATGATATTAGCTTAGCATCCTAATTATATCATACTTTAACAAATGTTGAAATGTAGTCCAATATTTATAAATTAGACCACCTTCGAAATATAATATCAACTAAACAGTTAAATCTCATTGAAATTGTTGTATAATTTAAACTTAATTCCGAACATAAACTTAGCCCTACAACATGTTAATTTATTTTAATTCTTTCCTACCTTTTTTATAATGAAAACAACAAACTACTCATGTTTTGAAATTATATTATGATGAGCGCCCTTGTGTCAATGATACATAACAATATGCAGATCGGAAGCAATATGACACATTTAAAATTGTCAAGGACGAAATCATTTTGTACGAAATACCCGATTCTTTCTTATTCGCAGAGGTGTCGTTCTTGAAACTCTCTTTATAGGCAGAGAGTGTTCGTTCAAAGTCATTTTTCCATTAAAACCAGTTTTATCTCGGTTTGTTCTTTTCTTCATTTGTTTCGAACCAAATAAACATTTTAAATCACCTATAATTTACTATTTGTAAGTGAGTGTAAAGAGCGGCTCTCTGCAAAGGAGATTGATCTACGCAGTTGGTATTCGCGAGTCACGCAGGTGCGCGTAAGTAAACACATTAGACTTTTGATTACATGTAGTATATAGTGTAAAATAAAGTATACCAGTCTAGCTAATAGGGACTGTTTTGTCTTCGTAAATAAAACAAAAAAACATAAATGCGAGTCAAAATAAAGAAACTGAAAATACCTAAAACATCGGAATATTTATTTCACTTTAGATGTGTCATTACTTAGTGTTTTTAAACAAACACAATTGTAATATGTTCAAGACATCTAAATGTGTGTCTTTCTAATAATAATCCCCCCTCCCATGTGATTTCAGAAAACCTATTAAAAATAGAAGTCGCGGGCTTCTGCCCGGCGACTAATAATTATTAAAGGGAGTTGAAAACATTGTGGCAAATGGAGAAATTTTTCATTAATAGCAAATTTATCCATCAGCGTCAGAAGTCGTCTATATGTGGGAAAGGGTTAAGCATGACAGGGTTTTCACAATTCTGTTCAGCAAAAGTTCATGAAAATGAAACTAGAAATTAGAAATGCTAAAGCCTCGTTTTATACATTTATTCAGACAACTGCGCATTTATCTGAAGTGTTACGCGAGGAATTTTCCTGTGGAAATTCCGACTTTCATTTTCGATTCATGACACCCCCTCGCTGGTGTAGTGGTAGTGGTAGAGTGACAGCCACATTGCTGTAGGTCGTCGGTTCGATCCCCGGCCGGGTCGTACCAAAGACTTATCACAAATAGTTGTAATGACCCTCCTCCTTCGCGCTCAGGGTTGCAGGGTTAGCATTACATAAGTACTGGTAACTAACCCAGTAAACGCTGTGATATATCTGAATAAATGAACCATAAGTACTGGTAACTAACCCAGTAAACGCTGTGATATATCTGAATAAATTATTGTAAGCGGCGTACAACACCAAATAATCAATCAATTGATCAATCGATCAATCAATCAATCAATCAATCAATCAATCAATCAATCAATCAATCAATCAATCAATCAATCAATCAATCGACGTAGAAAACATAAATAAGGATTCAAAAGCTCTGAGCCGTAGGTTACACTAATACTCTATTGCACATTGTGAAGGTTCCGTCATTCGTAGACTGGTATCAATCCCGACGTGAAAACACAAACTTTAAAAGCATATATCTTGGTAGTTACAGAATGTAAAAAAAAGTTAATTACATCAAAATGATACATTACTGTAGGGCTATTTAGTGATACAGTTTAAACTGAGCAAAGCGTTTTCCTTTAAGAATATTAACACAGAATATAAATTTGTTTACACTTTATCTAGACTGGAACCAGTCTCTTAAACATTTCCCACATACAACAAATCTTCAGCAGACGACTTCGAAAACGTATGGCAAAAACGTGAAAATTCACAATAAATAAAAGTTTAATTATCAAATAAAGTTAAAACCATTGTGGCAATTTCTCCTTTTGCTACAATGTTTTGAATTAATGTAGTAACAATCTCTACAACACATGTCTAAACAATGCTTCCCCTCAAAATAGACGCATTTTGACTGCTCTGCAGCGGATGACTTTCGAAAAAGTGTGACAAAATGAGAAATTGCTCATCATGACCAATTTCTACATTTGCTAAAATGTATTTAACTCTCAGCATTTATTATGCTATTATTTACGTGAGTTTTGATATGTTTTGCCAATATGTTTTCTAACACGTCTGCTATAGAATTGTATGTGAAAAGGGGTTAACTCTAAAAGTCGTATGGTTTCCAACTGTTTTCTAAAAGTCGTATTTAGCGAAACGAGGGTTACATAATAGCACAACGTAATTTAGACCAGACACATTTTCTCTTGTTCTGGTCAGAGCCATGTCAATACAATCCAACCTGTGTTTAAAGACCACCCATGGGACGAGAAAAAGTTGTCTTTGTTCACATGTGGTCTTTAATTACGGGGGTCATTTATGCAGAAAATGAGTTATTTTGAAATTAAAAGTGTGGTAGCTAAAGACAGGGAATTGCTAAACAAAGGTGGTCTTTAGCACAGGTTTGATTGTGCTGTATGTATCAGGGGCATAGCTTGGCAATAGTCAATGGGTAGGCCGTCTAGTGAGAAAATCAACATTGTGGACTCTGCGTAAAGTATCGACCCGGATCAGCCTAAGCATGCCACACAGGCGTACCCGGATATACACTTTTCGCCTCCTGTGGAGTTTCTGTTTTAGGAATCACTACTCTATCTATCCCACCCTTAGACGGAATGTGTCGGCCGGATTAGTCTGCGCAGACAGCGCAGGATGATCTGGTCGATACATTACGCAGATGTGTATCGCCGCAGCTGCATTTTTTGGCATTTTTAGAACAAAAATGTGTAGGCACGTGCCTACAGTGCCTAATGGGAGCTACGCCCCTGTGTATATGTCTCGGTCCTGGCTAGTTACGATCAACACGAACCTGACAGCTTGGATAAATATAGTCTGGACACGGGAACAGGTGCAC
>JASEVX010000008.1:56622841-56690341 GCA_031761405.1 Serripes groenlandicus
GTCTCTGTCTGTGTCTGTCTGTCTGTCTGCGTCTGTCTGTGTCTGTCTGTGTCTGTCTGTCTGTCTGTCTGTCTGTCTTTCTGTCTGTCTGTGTCTGTCTGTGTCTGTCTGTGTATGTGTCTGTGTCTGTCTGTGTCTGTCTGTGTCTGTCTGTGTCTGTCTGTGTCTGTCTGTGTCTGTCTGTGTGTGTCTGTGTCTGTCTGTGTCTGTCTGTCTGTCTGTGTCTGTCTGTGTCTGTCTGTGTCTGTCTGTGTCTGTCTGTGTCTGTCTGTGTCTGTCTGTGTCTGTCTGTGTCTGTCTGTGTCTGTGTCTGTGTCTCTGTCTCTGTCTGTGTCTCTGTCTGTGTCTCTGTCTGTGTCTCTGTCTGTGTCTCTGTCTGTGTCTCTGTCTGTGTCTCTGTCTGTGTCTCTGTCTGTGTCTCTGTATGTGTCTCTGTCTCTGTCTCTGTCTCTGTCTCTGTCTGTGTATCTGTCTGTGTATCTGTCTCTGTCTCTGTCTCTGTCTCTGTATCTGTCTGTGTCTGTGTATCTGTCTGTGTCTGTGTATCTGTCTCTGTCTGTGTATCTGTCTGTGTCTGTCTCTGTCTGTGTCTCTGTCTGTGTCTGTCTGTGTCTGTCTGTGTCTGTCTGTGTCTGTCTGTGTCTGTCTGTGTCTGTCTGTGTCTGTCTGTGTCTGTCTGTGTCTGTCTGTGTGTGTCTGTCTGTGTCTGTCTGTGTCTCTGTCTCTGTCTCTGTCTGTGTCTCTGTCTCTGTCTCTGTCTCTGTCTGTGTCTGTGTATCTGTCTGTGTCTGTGTATCTGTCTCTGTCTGTGTATCTGTCTGTGTCTGTCTGTCTCTGTCTGTCTCTGTCTGTGTCTGTCTGTGTCTGTCTGTGTCTGTCTGTGTCTGTCTGTGTCTGTCTGTGTCTGTCTGTGTCTGTATGTGTCTCTGTCTCTGTCTCTGTCTCTGTCTGTGTATCTGTCTGTGTCTGTGTATCTGTCTGTGTCTGTGTATCTGTCTGTGTCTGTGTCTGTGTCTCTGTCTGTGTCTCTGTCTGTGTCTGTCTGTGTCTGTGTATCTGTCTGTGTCTGTCTGTGTCTGTCTGTGTCTGTCTGTGTCTATCTGTGTCTGTCTGTGTCTGTCTGTGTATGTCTGTGTCTGTCTGTGTCTGTCTGTGTCTGTCTGTCTGTGTCTGTCTGTGTATGTCTGTGTCTCTGTCTCTGTCTCTGTCTCTGTCTCTGTCTCTGTTTGTGTATCTGTCTCTGTCTCTGTCTCTGTCTGTGTCTGTGTATCTGTCTGTGTCTGTGTATCTGTCTGTGTATCTGTCTCTGTCTGTGTATCTGTCTGTGTCTGTCTGTCTCTGTCTGTGTCTGTCTGTGTCTGTCTGTGTCTGTCTGTGTCTGTCTGTGTCTGTCTGTGTCTGTCTGTGTCTGTCTGTGTGTGTCTGTGTGTGTCTGTCTGTGTCTCTGTCTCTGTCTCTGTCTGTGTATCTGTCTGTGTCTGTGTCTGTGTATCTGTCTGTGTCTGTGTATCTGTCTGTGTCTGTGTATCTGTCTCTGTCTCTGTCTGTGTCTGTCTGTGTCTGTCTGTGTCTGTCTGTGTCTGTCTGTGTCTGTCTGTGTCTGTCTGTGTCTGTCTGTGTGTGTCTGTGTCTGTCTGTGTGTGTCTGTGTCTGTCTGTGTCTGTCTGTGTCTGTCTGTGTCTGTCTGTGTCTGTCTGTGTCTGTCTGTGTCTGTCTGTGTGTGTCTTGTGTCTGTGTGTGTCTGTCTGTGTCTGTCTGTGTCTCTGTCTCTGTCTCTGTCTGTGTATCTGTCTGTGTCTGTGTATCTGTCTGTGTCTGTGTCTGTGTATCTGTCTCTGTCTGTGTCTGTCTGTGTCTGTCTGTGTCTGTCTGTGTGTGTCTGTCTGTGTCTGTCTGTGTCTCTGTCTCTGTCTGTGTATCTGTCTGTGTATCTGTCTGTGTCTGTGTATCTGTCTGTGTCTGTGCATCTGTCTGTGTCTGTGTATCTGTCTGTGTCTGTGTCTGTGTCTGTGTCTGTGTCTGTGTCTGTGTCTGTGTCTGTGTATCTGTCTCTGTGTCTGTCTGTGTGTGTCTGTGTGTGTCTGTGTCTGTCTGTGTCTGTCTGTGTCTGTCTGTCTGTGTCTGTCTGTGTCTGTCTGTGTCTGTCTGTCTGTGTCTGTCTGTGTCTGTCTGTGTCTGTCTGTGTCTGTCTGTGTCTGTCTGTGTCTGTCTGTGTCTGTCTGTCTGTGTCTGTCTGTCTGTGTCTGTCTGTGTCTGTGTCTGTCTGTGTCTGTGTCTGTCTGTGTCTGTCTGTGTCTGTGTCTGTCTGTCTGTGTCTGTCTGTGTCTGTCTGTGTCTGTCTGTGTCTGTCTGTGTCTGTCTGTGTCTGTCTGTGTCTGTGTCTGTCTGTGTCTGTCTGTGTCTGTGTCTGTGTCTGTCTGTGTCTGTGTCTGTCTGTGTCTGTCTGTGTCTGTCTGTGTCTGTGTCTGTGTCTGTCTGTGTGTCTGTCTGTGTCTGTCTGTGTCTGTGTCTGTCTGTGTCTGTGTCTGTCTGTCTGTCTGTGTCTGTGTCTGTGTCTGTGTCTGTCTGTGTCTGTCTGTGTCTGTGTCTGTGTCTGTCTGTGTCTGTCTGTGTCTGTGTCTGTCTGTGTCTGTCTGTGTCTGTCTGTGTCTGTGTCTGTCTGTGTCTGTCTGTGTCTGTCTGTGTCTGTCTGTGTCTGTGTCTGTCTGTGTCTGTGTCTGTCTGTCTGTGTCTGTCTGTGTCTGTCTGTGTCTGTGTCTGTCTGTGTCTGTCTGTGTCTGTGTCTGTCTGTGTCTGTGTCTGTCTGTGTCTGTGTCTGTCTGTGTCTGTGTCTGTCTGTGTCTGTCTCTGTCTGTCTGTGTCTGTGTCTGTCTGTGTCTGTCTGTGTCTGTGTCTGTCTGTGTCTGTGTCTGTGTCTGTGTCTGTCTGTGTCTGTGTCTGTGTCTGTCTGTGTCTGTGTCTGTGTCTGTCTGTGTCTGTGTCTGTGTCTGTCTGTGTCTGTGTCTGTCTGTGTCTGTGTCTGTCTGTGTCTGTCTGTGTCTGTGTCTGTCTGTGTCTGTGTCTGTCTGTGTCTGTGTCTGTGTCTGTCTGTGTCTGTCTGTGTCTGTGTCTGTGTCTGTCTGTGTCTGTGTCTGTCTGTGTCTGTGTCTGTCTGTGTCTGTCTGTGTCTGTCTGTGTATGTGTCTGTGTCTGTCTGTGTCTGTCTGTGTCTGTGTCTGTCTGTGTCTGTGTCTGTCTGTGTCTGTCTGTGTCTGTGTCTGTGTCTGTCTGTGTCTGTCTGTGTCTGTGTCTGTCTGTGTCTGTCTGTGTCTGTGTCTGTCTGTGTCTGTGTCTGTGTCTGTCTGTGTCTGTCTGTGTCTGTGTCTGTGTCTGTCTGTGTCTGTGTCTGTGTCTGTCTGTGTCTGTCTGTGTCTGTCTGTCTGTCTGTCTGTGTCTGTCTGTCTGTCTGTGTCTGTCTGTGTGTCTGTGTCTGTGTCTGTGTCTGTGTCTGTGTCTGTGTGTCTGTGTCTGTGTCTGTGTCTGTGTCTGTGTCTGTGTGTCTGTGTCTGTCTGTCTGTGTCTGTGTCTGTCTGTCTGTCTGTCTGTCTGTCTCTGTGTCTGTCTGTGTCTGTGTCTGTGTCTGTGTCTGTGTCTGTGTCTGTGTATGTGTCTGTCTGTGTCTGTGTCTGTCTGTGTCTGTCTCTGTCTGTGTCTGTGTCTGTGTCTGTCTGTGTCTGTCTGTGTCTGTCTGTGTCTGTGTCTGTCTGTGTCTGTCTGTGTCTGTCTGTGTCTGTCTGTGTCTGTGTCTGTGTCTGTGTCTGTCTGTGTCTGTCTGTGTCTGTGTCTGTGTCTGTCTGTGTCTGTGTCTGTGTCTGTGTCTGTGTCTGTGTCTGTGTCTGTGTCTGTCTGTGTCTGTGTCTGTCTGTGTCTGTCTCTGTCTGTGTCTGTCTCTGTCTGTGTCTGTGTCTGTCTGTGTCTGTCTGTGTCTGTCTGTGTCTGTCTGTGGGAAAGGGTTAAGAGAAAATTCAGACTTGCGTCTTATGGTGACAGCGGAAACATCATTTGCAATTTTGAAAACATTGTAAATGCTCCACGAAGTTTCTAAATATGTTATGTTTGGGCTCGAAATTAAAAGTAGTTTCACCTTTCTCGTTTGTTTGCGATGCAGACGATCGAGTTATTTAACCCTTTCCCCGATACGACAAATACTAAATAGTATGCAGCATACGAAAAGACGAAAACAGATGGCAAAACAGTGAAAGACTTACGTATTGGATAATTGCAATTTCACCCTTTGCTGTCGTCTGCTGCTGACGCGTCTATAAGTTGGATTAAATGATGAATTGAAAGAATGGGTTTATCTCCGTTTTCAACATTTGTTCAGTCATATCACGACGGAAGGTTCGCCTACCAATGGGTTTCCTGACTTTCTCACAACAGTTCTCCACACAGCAATTTTGACACGCAACTAGTTGCTTTTTTTCATATAAACCGTATGTCGGAAAGGGTTAACTTACCATAACAAGAACTGTGTATATGTATACTATGTACCAGGTAATCTCGGATTAAAGACGACAATATTAACAGCAGGTACGTGTGGTTATATCATAACAGCTTCTGGGGCTGCCATTCCAGCCGCTGTAGGGAGCTTTGCCGGTGTACTGGTGACCGGCGCCAAACTCTGGATCCAAACAGACCCTGCAAAAGTAGCTCTTTCGACTGCAGTAGGTACGGGAATATCGTCGGGCGCCATCGCCGGAGCCATTACCGGTAAAGCATTCATCAGCGCCGCATCCGGGGCTTTAGCTGGGGGTATGTCGTCTGCTGCAGTAGGGTCGGTGTTTATCGGAACTCTAGCGGCAGCCGGATCGATCGCATCAAGTCCAATTGGTATGTTGACAATGGGTACCAGCTGTGATGGGAACGAGGTTAAATTTGATTGCTGGAAACCAGTAATACGCGATACGTCAGAGGAGCCATCCAGTGGGATGGTGCTAAGAGATGTGTTGACACATTCGAATGTTGCCAAGGTTACAGTCACAGACGGAAGCTCGCTGCCGAAGATGGTCATCGAAAATGTCTGGAATGAGAAGTTCGAGATCGAATATGTGATGTTGATAGACTCTGACGAATTGTATTGTCATGCTAATCGTATTAATTAACATTTGACCTAAATATTGTATCTTACTTACAATTTAAAGTCGACTGCTTTGGAAACGAGCAAATGAAAAACAAAGACATTTAACTGCTTAGTCTGCACTTCGTCACCTTTTCCTAGAACGTTTTCGAAAGTCATCTGCTGAAGTGGTTATACAACTTGCTTGTATCGGATAAAGGGTTAATAATGTTGCCATAAAAGGCAAACATGCCCTCAACTTCAAGAAATAAACACCCACAAAACAAAAACACAAACTGACTTGTTTTCCGAATTTAAGGCTGGGTGGCCATGTGACGAAGTGAAACTTACCTATCCATCATCCAGTTAGTATCAAGACCATTGAGCATCCAGTCGAGTTCCTGGCTGCTTCTTGTGTTAAGACCATTAGCCAACTTGTTACATATCGAGGGCTTGGCGTGAAACGGTTGTAACTAAAATTGGTATTTTTTGTACCAAGGTTAATCACCTCGCAATAAAATCATTTTTCTTGGTAAACAATGGAAATTTAGGTGCCACTAAATTTGCATTATTTACAAAGGGGTCAAAATTGCCCCTAAACCAGGCTTTTCAAAATAGGTTTTTAGTAACCGTTTCACGCCAGGCCCTCGATATGCTTGAATATTCATGGCGTTGGTGTTGTTAAAATTGTAAATATTGTAGTCCAATACTAGAATGCACGAAAGTGCTCGGTGGTCACGAGTTACTACAACCAAAACAAAAATGGCTATACTATCCCTTAATGTCAGAATAAATGCAAAGGAATTATTAGTAATAACAATTATTTGTAAGGATAGTTCAGCCAGAGGATTAGAAAAAGGTACAAGTTGGATGTTGTGACCATTATAGATCTAGACCAGCGTGTGCATCCGTACAGTCTGAACACATTATACACTGTTCACATATTAATAATGTAGAATTTGTTAAGATGGATCGGGCGGACAGGTTGATGACCTTAAATTATACTGTTCAGATATGCCGACTTGCAACTTTTCTCCCGTACTTTTATGGAACTGAAAATGTACAGAAATAAGCTGACTGGGCAAGTATATAATGCAGCCAGGTAGCATTTTACCATCACACGTGTGACTACGACATGATATAGTGATATGTCTATCCGATATAAGAGCTGTAACTCCTTCCCACACACATATATTTACAGCAGACGACAATTCATACATCTTGGCAACAATATGAACATTCTCTGTGAATGAATGTGATATAATTAAATAACAGTTGAAAGTCATTGTGACAAAATCAGAAATTGCTCAAACTGATTAATTTTGAAGCGTCCCCATTTCAGTAAGTTAAACTCTTAACCTTTGCAGACGACTTTTGAAATCATTGTGGCAAGATAACAAAAAATGTTCATAATAGGGTTAGGGTAAGGGTGAAATTTCGCGTTTTGCCAGAATTTTTCCAATTACATACAATTATTAAAATGTCATGTTTTTCAAAACGAGCAATTTCTTCTCTTTGCCACAATATTTTCAACTCTTTTCAGTAACTATAACTACATTTATAGAGTTTTTCCGTGTTTTTGTCTGGATGTTTTCAAAGTTGTCTGCTGCAGATTTGCTGTATGTGGGGAAAGGATTAATGACTTCGGAACAACGTTGTTTGTAAGGTACATGTATCTGCCTTAACCTTTACCCAACAACTTTGCAGCAGTCAACTTTGAACATATTAAGCACAATCTCTAATAATTGTAAATAAATTATTTAATACAGTAAACAAATTGTGGCTCATTATGGGCATTTTCTCCTTTTGTCAAAATGTTTTCTAAATTCGTCTGCTGCAGAGGCGTCGGAAAGCGTCTGTACATGGGAATGGGTCGAACTCGTTTATACATCCAGGGATGTAGATCTACGTCCCTGATACATCGGAAAAGGGTCAACTAGATGTATATATTGTCAGGGACTACTAATATTAGTAGTCCCAGATATTGTGTTAAGATATAAGTACTTTGAATTATTATAAACAAAATAAAGAATGTGTTGTATTGAATGGTTGTGTGTGTTTGTTTGTGTGGTAAAAGACCATTGATGTAACCAAACAGTTGTTGAAATTAATGTGCTGACCCCGAATTCGGCATAGGGGCATGGCACGCTATTTTAAATAAAAGTATACTCTTTTATGCGAATCTAATTCTTTGAAAGTGTTTGTCTGATTTCTCGATAATTTGATAACCATCTTTTCCTCTGTTCATACCAGGGGTGTACCCACCGCACTGAAAGTGCTTTGATTTCTCATTTAAAACTAAAGCCCATCCTTCTCTTAAATATTGCTGCAATATTCATCCATGTTGCTATCTATCATCGTAATCTTTCTTTGTATTCATTCTTCAACGGTAGACGAACGTAATATAATGAGTTAGAGTTTCATTGAAACGAAGTAGTAATCTACAATAACATTTTCATTTCAATCCTAATGTATATTTATAGCGCATGCCTTTCGATCGGCTATCTACGGAAAGATCCGAAGAATCGAGTTATCAAACAATCTATTTATAGCACATGCATTTATAGCAAAACGGCTATCTACGGAAAGATCCGAATACAAATAAACGGATCAGGCCGAGTCGAAACGATTGGCTTCATACTATTGAAAACATATTAATTCAAAAACAAAACGACACGAGTTTAAACAAGCAACTGAGAATTACAAAGATAATGGATATTTTAAATTATTCTATCAAAGAAATATGACAATAAAAAATATCGTCAGGATGGATTGTGCGCATTATGATCTTTAAATATGAAAACTATAAAAACCTGTTTTATAGTAATTGAAGCGAATTTTATAAACAAATTTAAACGTGTACAAATCATACTTACCTGGTACAGGAGATACCTTGATCATCAAGGAGGTTCTCTCAGGACGAGGCCATTCCAATGCACTTCGGTTGGGCTGACGCTTGCGTTCGTCACAAATGTTGATTACTCGGGTACGTAATTATTTCGTGTAGGGGTCTGCGTTCGCGCTAACCCCTGTAACAATAAACACATACTATATCTAAACCATGTAACACTTCTGATATTTCCCTTACGTTTCGCTTCAAACCGTATCTTAAACCTACGGAAAATTTCAAACAAACAAATATCAGTCCTTTGCTGATCCTCTTTCGAATTATTAAAATTTTAAATTATATTTAGAACTTTGGTAGTTGGGGTATCAGAAAGGTATATATCAAATGATATAACTTACATATTCTGCTCATCATTAATTGGTTGCATAGCATGGTTGCAAAGATACATCAGAAAAAGGGGCAAATTGACAACACTTTAAATTCTACTCCCACGAAAATGCTTGTCTGATTTTTTTTTTTTAGCAGAAATGTTTCTTTAGTGACCATCTACATAGTTATTCAAGCCATATTAATTGGTGCGAAAATATAGCCACCGGTCGGCATCAGAAAAAGGTTATATTTACGAAAACTTTAAACTTCTTTATATAATAGATTGTTTTATTATTATTATTAGCGTCAGGCCCATATGAGATTCAGTGACCAATTGTATTGCATATGACAACAAAGTGACTATAGATATAGAGCATCGAAAGTTGCGTTCTAACTAGTTATACGACAAGCGAATTCTGTTTTAATTGTTTATTTCATTCGTTGATAACCCCTGGGTTACGAGGCCGGCGCCTCATCGCTCTGATCCACTGAATAAATGACCCAATCGCATGAACAAAATGTTTTTGCTAACAGTATAGATCCAGATCAGCCCGTGCATCCGCACACTTTTATATACACTGTTCACAGGTTACTGACACACGCTTGTCAGACGATTCTTTCAACGTGTGTATAATCTAATAAGATTGAACACGAGAGGACATGTATATTTAAACCTACACTTTTCCATATTATTTTCATCATGTAGTGGCTTAAAGACCTGAGTCATCGAACAATCTGTTTATAGCATTTACGGAAAGATTCGATTGTGTAGTGGTAGTGGTAGAGTGACAGCCACATTGCTGAAGGTCGCGGGTTCGATCCTCGGCCGGGTCATACCAAAGTCAAAATGGTAGTAATGACTCTCCTACTTAAGGGTTGCGGAGTTAGCATTAAGACTGACTGACTGGTGTTAGGATAAATGAACCAACAATAGGTACTGGTAACTAACCTAGGAAAAGCCGTGTTATAACTGAACAATTATCTTAAACGGCGTAAATCATTAAATAATCAATCAATCAATTGATCGATTGATGACGTAGACGTTTTCAAATCCTTAGTTATGTATAAGGATTTGACAACTCGGAGCCGAAGGTTACACTTATACTGTATTGCAAATTGTAAAGGTTCCATCGAGGACTTTTCGTAGACTGGTATCAATCCCGAAAGTTAAGAATATTAACACAGAATGAATGTGTTAACACTTTATCTAGACTGCAACCAGTCTCGTAACCCTTTGTATACATACAACACATCTTCAGCAGACGACGTCCAAAAGGTATTGGCAAAAACGTGAACAATCTCAAAAAATAAAAGTTGAATTATCTAATCAAGTTGAAAACATTATGGCAAAAGTTGAAATTGCTCATTATGAGCAATTTCTCCTTTTGCTACAATGTTATCATTATGCGTCGTCTGCTGCAGAGTCGTCAGGTAAAGGGTTAAGTTAAGATATCCCATCAGAGATGAATGAATATAAAGACAATCTCTACAACACATGTCTAAATAACCCTTTCCTCTAAGAATGACGCATTTTGACTCCTCTGCAGCAGATGACTTTGAAAAGGTGTGATAAACTGAGAAATTGCTTATCATGACCAATTTCTTCTTTTGCTACTTTCGTAATGAAAGTACAACCTGACCATTTGGCATCGCTTATATCAATCCACTAAAATTGAAAATCTAAAATATCGTGTCAGATATTTCAAAAGTCAGTAAGGAATAATTATGTTACTGTCTGGTCCAAATAAATATATTTATCACATGACAATACTTGTTTCCGATCTAATATACCCATTGCCTATTTCTTTATATGTAACGTGTGTAATATAATACGACCGAATCACTATTTTTGTATTCATCCGCAAATGTTTACAAAATGGCTGAGAACGTGTATCCTGTAAACACAAACGTGGGAGCATAAGTTATAAATCATAAGTTATAACAAATGAATTAAAAGTAATAAGTTATAGTTTATAACAAACAAATAATAAGTAACAAATGTCCCTCCAGGGCTTCCGTAATAATGTTATAAATAACCAGTTTTATCTCGGTTTGTTCTTTTCTTCATTTGTTTCGAACCAATCAAACATTTTAAATCACCTATAATTTACTATTTGTAAGTGTAAAGAGCGGCTCTCTGCAAAGGAGATTGATCTACGCAGTTGGTATTCGCGAGTCACGCAGGTGCGCGTAAGTAAGCAAATTAGACTGCGACGTAAAGGTTTGTAGTTATCGACGTTTGATTACATGTAGTATATAGTGTAAAATAAAGTATACCAGTCTAGCTAATAGGGTAAGTTTTTTCTTCGTAAATAAAACAAAAAAACATAAATGCGAGTCAAAATAAAGAAACTGAAAATACCTAAAACATCGGAATATTTATTTCATTTTAGATGTGTCATTACTTAGTGTTTTTAAACAAACACAATTGTAATATGTTCAAGACATCTAAATGTGTTTCTTTCTAATAATAATCCCCCCTCCCATGTGATTTCAGAAAACCTATTAAAAATAGAAGTCGCGGGCTTCTGCCCGGCAACTAATAAGAAGGGATAATTTTGTGGAACGAAGGGAAGTCACTGCGAATAATTTGATTTGCATTTGACATTATTATCTCCCTTTGACTTTGACGCCCATATGGTCACCAACAGCTTTCGTTTCCTCATATACAATCGGAATTCACAATGTAAATCAGAGGAGTTGGTAAAATGGGTCAGTTCCAACATACAATGGAGTGGACTCACGATATCTCGAACATGGGAATCTTCCCTTTGGAGGCATCGTAACAGCAGTTCTGGTTGCTCTTACGCACAACTGTTGCTGCTGCTGCGCTGTTTCCTACTCGAACCATTTCCTTGAACGGACCTTTCTTTATTTTCAGCTGCTGTGCGAGTTATCGTGAGTCCCCTGTACGTGTATAGTACACGAGTTCGAGTTATCGCGAGTCCACTGTACGTGTATAGTACACGAGTTCGAGTTATCGCGAGTCTACTGTACGTATATAGTACACGAGACACATTTTGTGAGTGAGGGTCTTGTTACAATTGAGAATGGAAAACCACGCATGCCAGTCTTAACATAGTCTTTTCTGTCTTAGTATATGCTATATATATTGACGTTGATGTATATTCTGACGAAAACCTAGAAGTGTAGCCCTAATACTTTTACGTCATAATAATATTTTTTTTTTTTTTTTTTTAATATTTTATTTCCAAAACCGGTTAAGTACAGTATTTACATAATATGTGATTAATATAACATATGGAGTACTATATAACATAACATATCATAACATTATTAGGTCGTTATATCGTCCGCGATACTTGTGGTTTTAGTCACGGGTTATACGTGCATTTCGTTTATTGTACTAGTTATTTTACTATAGAGGAATGTCATTGACGGATTTAAGTTGTTTACATTTGTGTGGTTTCTTTTTTCCCCTTTGTTTACTTAAAAGGAAATGAATTAGTAGATTTTTTTATGTTACAAAGTGCTGTTTCGATTTGCGAATTTCGGATAATTTAGTTATTTGTTTGGATATGTGTTTGGATTATACGGTACATTTGGATTGTGAGTATGCATGCTGACTTTTTCCAATATCTGTCTATCTTTAGTTATGACTTGAGAAATTTTTGAAATTGTTTTAGAAAATCTATTCTAACATTTTTGTTTTCATAGTATTTTACTATAATCAATATGTCATAGTATAATATGTTTATTATGTTCAGTGATTTTGTTCGTCTTTCGCTTTTGAAATATGTTATGTAGATGCAATAAGCTATTATATTCAATAGCATTTTTAGGGGCTGATATTCAAGAATTTCCAATTTATATCCAAAGATCAGGTTTTGTAGATTTCTAAAGGATCTGTGATAACCGCAATTTCTAAAGCATTCATCTACTTTTGCCCAAAAAGTGTCTAAATACTGGCAATAAATGAAGAAGTGTTCAAAATCTTCTAATTTATTGCAAGATTTACACAATGGATCTTTTTCAATATTCCATATAAATAAGTTTAGGTTCATGGCAAGTATTCGGTGTAATATCTTATATTTAAACTCCTTAATGGGATTATCTATAATGATTTTGTTTATGAAATAATAAAATTCTCTCCACAATATATTTTTGCCAAATAATTGTTCCCAATAACTATGTATATATGGAAACTCAATTTATTCTTCAAGAGATAATTATAAATGTCTTTATTGATCATAGTATTTAGTTCTTTATGATCAATTGAAAATTTTAATGCCGTTTTGACAGTGGTTTGGATAGAATCATTAGATTATAAGTGTTTCTTCCATTTTGTTGGGATAGAATATTTCAATGTATGAAATTCTGCTATCCAGTTTTGTTTTTTTAAAGTTTTTGTAATATATCGTCCGCTTTAATTTCCCCATTATTTGAGAGGATATCATTCATAAATAGGATATTTGATTAAATCCAGGAGGTATTATTTAAACATTTACCTTTATATTTGATGAACTGATTTCCCCATATAATCTGTTTTCTTATTTCCGGAAATGTGTCAAGTGATCTATGATTTGTTTGCTTGGTGTTGTTTAGTTTGATCCATAGTTCAATAAGACTTTTGTAGAATAGCGGAAGTTTAAATGTTGGTGCCTTTAAGCTACGCAGAGAGTCTAAGTTCATATTGAAAATCAGTAATTTTTGGCCATAATGATTCAAGAAGAAAAGTGGAATCAATTTCCAATTAGCTTTATAATTATTTTGTAGGTTTTTTATCCATTTCAAGGTTAATGTTTTGTAAAATAAATCTATGTCCAGCATTTCTAATCCACCATGTAAATGATGTCCGATTACAGTATTTCTTTTAAATTTATCATTCTTTCCTTTCCAAAGGAAAGTTTGAAAAGTAAAGTATTGAGTTGTTCAAGTGTGTTTTTTGGTTTGTATAGATTTTGCCGTATGTATGTTATCTTTGGCAATAACATTGATTTGATAATTAAAATCTTTCCAAATAGTGTTAGTTTTCTTTTATTCCAAGAATTTATCATTGATTGGCAATGTGATATCCTATCTTCCCAGTTTAGTATGTTGCATTGACATTTGTCATTGCCAAAATAAACTCCTAATGCTTTAACATATGTGTTTGTGAATTTTACATTATGTACTATTTCTAATTTTGTTGTTTTTAGTTTGCCAACCCAAAGGCCAATTGTTTTATCTTTATTTAGTTTAAGCCCTGAGAATAAGCCAAACTCATCTATATGCTGGAACATCATTTTCATTTTTAAGGAATAATGTTGTGCCATCAGATAATTGTGATATTTTTATTGTATTGATAATTCTCCACTTTTAACTGGAATGCCTGTAATATTTGCTGTGTTACGAATTTTAATGGCAAGTACTTCTGCAACAATAATAAAAATCTGTGCTGATAGTGGACATCCTTGTCTTATACCCCGTGATATTTTGAAGATATCTGATATTCAACCATTATTGATTACACGACCATTGATATTTGTATATAAGCTATTGACTCATTTTAAAAAGGACTCTTTATAACCACATTTCCTCAAGACTGTAAACATAAATTTCCATGCAACTGTATCGAATGCCTTTTAAAGTCTAAAAATAATATTGCACCATCAATGTTTAATGCTTCTGTATACTCAATTATATCTTGTATTTGTCTGATGTTGTAACCGATATATCTGTTCTTTAGATAGCCTTGTTGGTCTAAACTGATAATGTTTGGGAGTGTGTTTTGGAATCGTGTTGCTAATACTCTAGCAGCTAGTTTATAATCTGTTGATAGTAATGAAATAGGTCTCCAATTTTCTAAATTTTCTGCATCACCCTTTTTGTAGATAAGTGAGAGAACGCTTTGTTTCTGAGTGGTTGATAGTTGACCCTTATCGTAGCCTTCATTAAGTGAGTTTATTACCAAATGTGATATAATGTTCCAGAACTTAACATAGAATTCAACTGTTAATCCATCAAGCCCAGGACTTTTGTTAAGTTTCATATCTATTACCGCTTGATAGCATTCATCTATAGTAAATTTGCCTTCGCATGTGTTTGCCTCGTCGTCAGTTAATGTCTTTTCTGGCAATGCATTTTGAAGATATTCCTCAATTTCCTTTTCATCGCAGTTATAGTAAGTATGATAAAGATTTTGGTCAAATATTACTTTCTTCATCTAATATGTCTTTTGTTTTTGTTATGCTAGTACTGTTGCTTTTTAGTGCTGTTACAACCTTTCTAGATTGTCTGGACTTTTCTAAATTATGAAAGTATTTTGAATTTTTCTCTCCTTCTTCTAAGAATTTAACTCGTGATCTTATTTGTGCACCTTTGCCTTTATAGTTATATATTGCTTCAATTTGGCTTTCAAGTTCATTTATTCTAGTTGTTTTTATATCTGTCAATTTTTCGTCTGACATTAGCATTTTTAGTTCATCTTCTAGTTCTTGTAATGTATTGGTTCTTTGAAGAGATTTTACCCTTGCATATTCTATGGAGTAGTCACGGATTTCTAATTTGCATATTTCCCATTTAGTTTGATGACTGTTCATTTTGATTTTATCATTTTTTCTTATAATATTACATATATTATTTCCATAATCAAGATCATTTAGGTGGTCATTATTTAGTTTCCAGAATCCTTTGCCTCTCTCGTTTGGAATCGCAAGTTTTAGCGAAATTGCCATATGGTCTGTATATTGAATAAGTGCAGGACGAATGTCTGTGTGAAATATTAGAGGAGTAAGAGTTTTGTCAGTTAGCCAGAAATCAATCCTGCTTTTTTCGACACTGTCTTTCCTTCTCCAAGTGTACTGGCATTTATCTTTATTGATGTGTTTCCAGATATCTATTAATTTGTGGAGCTTAATCATTTTCTGTAGATTTGCTATTGGTATGTTTTTAGGTTTATCGTTAACTGTTTTGTATATTCTGTCTGAGTGGGATAGAATGTCATTGTGGTCCCCCCAACAATGTTAGCACCTTCACTGAAGTTTAGTAATGTATCTGAAATTTCTTGGTAAAATAAATATCGTCTTTTTTTTGTGATTTGGTGAATAAATGTTCAATAGGGTTAGTATATTCTTAAATACGTTTATATTAAGAAAGATGTATCTACCATTGTCATTGTAACGAATATGCATTGTAGCGAAGCCGACTTATTGTAGTTTAACAAAGTTACGTCCCTTTGTTTAATAGGATCCATTTATCGAAATATTGACGAGAACAAAGGCATCTTCAAATCCAGTAAGTACTGGTTTAATTGTCCTGCTAAGTCTTTAAATAATTATAGAGCAAGCATATATCATCAATAAGCACGCTGCATACCCAGCCTGTCGTATATTTTGTTTATATTTAAAGCCTTATTTAATGATCAAAGTGCATTCACCAGACGCTCATTACAACATAGAGTATGTACATCGTCAATGTCCGTGAAGGGGTGGCAGTAATTGGGATTCCGCCAGGTGGAGCCAATTGTGCAGGTTAGTATAAATACCGGTGTATTGTGATAGAAAGTTTATGCTCGCCAAATAGTTAATTCTGCATGGCGAGGGTAAATAAAACCAAAATAGTAGTAGAAAGTCAGTTCCGTGTTCTTCGTCAAACAGTTAACATCTCTGAAAACAGCGTTCTATGACTTTGGGTATTAGGCATCAGTAGACTTCTTTCTCTCGATATATTCTATCGGATATCAAGAAGCAAGCTGTAGCCGTGCTGCTCGGGTCGTAGTTTCATGTCGTAAGAGAGTGTGGGACTTTAATAGGAAGTGGTTGACTTCATTGAGGCCTCAGTTGCATAATTGGCTTCAAGGAAGCCTTTGTGAAGCATTAGGCGGCTTCAAAAGTATAGACCTCTGTGAGGCCGAGAGCGGCGGACGTCACGGAAGCGATTGAGCGTCGTGGTGAAGGTCCTGTAAATACCTTGGTTCGTTGTTCCTTATCAGTTCTGTATTAAGTTTATTTGAAGCCATTTCATTGAAGCGTTGTTGAACTCCGAGAACGTTACAACTGGTGGCAGCGGTGGGATGAAGACAACTGCCATACCGGAGTTGCCTTACCCACGGGTTTCCCAGGCCAAGACTTGGGACGAGTATTTTCGGAGTGGGAAGTATTGTAACGAAAACGTTCGGTATACGTTGCATTTGATATGCAAATTTACATCACCGTGTCGAAGTGATGGAGTTTAGGGTTAGATATATAAGACAAGTGGACCCCTTCAGGGTTGAGTATACTTTTCGCTGAAGTGATCTTCTGCGTCTTTAGCCCGGAACGTTACATCATCATATTTTCTATTTAAAATTTTGAAGTTAAGTTTCTTGCTGATTAATATGGAGCATCCTCTACTATTACTTTCTCCAAATGAATGAAAGATCTCCCATTCGTCAAATTCCTGTGTTATAATGTTTTCAATGTCTTGTGTAAAGTGTGTTTCTTGTAAGAAAACAACTTCTGCTTTTTGAGAGCCTATCCATTGCTTTAATCTCGATCGTTTGTGTATGTCTCTGAGACCTTGTGTGTTTAATTAAACAAAGTGAGTAATAGTATTATGCTCGTTCAAATGCATGGAAAGTCATATACATAAATATTTCAATATGTTTAGAAACTTTAGTATGAGTAACAAAGCGTCGCAAGCAGTATGAGAGCCGAACATAAAAAAACGACGCCTATACTACTCACGTACGCCAATTCATTCATACCATATATGTCAATGTTTACATTACGATTTTCGTTTACTACTATTTTACATACACAATTGGATATATATATTTACACATGTATATTTAACTTTATTTGTAGACGTGAATGTTTTCCTATAACAATAGTCTTGGCCGTGATCAGTCTCTTTGTCCTTAAAACGTTCAATTCTGTTATATTCGTGTTCGATTAAATGCCGATGTTCTATCTCATGTCTGGTTATCAGTCTGTTTTCTATAATAAATTGTTTGGTATAAACGTGAAGCTGATGCATTTATTTTTTTCTGTTGTTTTGTTTCTTTTGTCTCTTCGCGCTATCAGTGTTCGATTGTTTGTCGCGTAACTCCTCCGCTGGCGTCGGTGGTGATCTATCTTGAACGTTCATTTGTCTCCCTTTGTTTGGTGTAAGTATCGGTCTATTGACTGCTGCGTATCGATTTCTTTTTTTTTACTCGGAGATTTTGTGCAAGGCGTGGTAGCGGACGAATTTTCTATAGGCCACGTGTTTTTTTATATCTGCTTTTTAGTTTGATTATCAACATTTTCAGGTTCATCATACTCCGTGGATTCAGCATCCGATTCTATTTCAGAACATTCTAGTTCACACATCTTTATATGCCCACTTTCATTGCATTGAGTGCAAACCCAATTGTTTTTGCACTCCGAAAATTACCATGGCCTAGAGTATGTTTTGTTTTGGCCAAAATGTAGGACGCAAGCACTGAATTTCCCAAATGTCATGAATCCTGGTAGGAGCGCTTTCAGGGTAGAATTCGTTACATTATTAAGCGATCGCCTGTTTCACAATCAGTGAGTTTTCCGTTTATCCTGAGCTTTTCTCGGAAAAGTGAAATGATTTCTATACCTTTTAAAGTGAAAGTTCTTTTTATTATGTTATCATCCACTGACAAAGGGATGTTTTTAACCCTGATTCTTGTCGTGTTCTCAGTGTCGAGACGATCGGGGTTTGTATTAAGTACTGGTATAATCTTACCACGTAAAGGGACTCCTTCGGACATAAGGGTGACTTTGTCTTCTAAGTTATCCATGTAAACCCGCCACATGCCTCTTACTCTTTGTAACCCTTTGAGATGGGAAATATCAGTTCTCTCTCCTATAGCATGATAAAGTTCAACGTGGTTTAACCATTCCCTATTTAAAGGCTTTCGTTCTCCAAATATTTCTGATTCTCTTAGAAAAACTAACGGAACATCAAAGGAAGAAATACCTTCACTGCTAACATCATCGGGGTTTGACGCCGCCATGTTTTCTCCCATGTCCGCCATGTTTTTTCCCATGTCCGCCATGTTTACAGTTTTTGTCAATATTATGTTGTTATTCGGAATCTGGACGTACCTGGTGGATTTTCTATAAAATCATTTATTCAGTCCTTTTCCGGCACTATTAACACATCTTTGTAGCAAATTACGATCGGGGAAAAACAATGCAATTTGATCTCTTTTTTTCTGAGTACAATGAAACACCGCCTTAGCAATGTGACACGTGACCAAATAATAATTAAGTTCCATCAAATGATAAATAGTCTGCACCATTTAGTAAAAGTATTTATTGTATTGAAAAACAAACAAACATGTTAAACAATATAAATAGACAAGAGGGCCAAGATGGCCCTAAATTGATCACTTAAATGATAGTTAATTAGAAGCAAATATTTAACTGCAAATATCTGTGAAAATTTGATCAGGAGTTCAAATGAAACTGCAAGGAATGGACACTCAGTTAAAGAAATAGTTTATCAGTAAAAGCCATTTGTATCTTGAAATCTAACAAAAACCTTAATAAGAATGGAATTATACAGTTTTGTCATTTTGCACCTTTCCTGATGCCGCTTTGCTGCCCTGTTTGTCAACGAAATCAATATGGTTTGAACAGTTTTTGTAGAGTCACCCAAGGAACAATTCTGCCAAATTATCTTGGAATCTGACAAATGGATTATGGAGATGGAGGTTTTTTTAGTTTGGGTATTTTTCTCAATTTCTGATGGCGCAGCAACAACAGTTCTACACAGAATGCAAGTCTTTGAACAAGTTTGAAAGAGGACCAACAAAGGAACATTCCTGTGAAGTAACGTTGAAATTGGTCGAGTGGAATGGTAGGTCAGTTGTCATTTGTACCTATAAGTTCAATTTACCCCTTTTGTGATGACGCGAGGTTGCTATGATTTTGTAACCAATCATTACGGCTTGAACAAATTAAGAAGAGGATCACTGAAGTAAGATTCCTATTCCATTTCCTTAATATGAGACAAGAACTTAAAAAAATGGAATTTCCAAATTTTGTCATGTTGCCCCTTTTCTGATGCCTCCTGAATGCCATTTTTTCAACCAAACAGTATGCATTGAACAATCTGCGTAAAGGCTCACCCAAGGAACATTTCTACCAAACTATGTTGGAATCTGACATCCAGATTCAGAGGAGAAGATTTTTAAAGTTTGGACATTTTGCTCCCTTTCTGATGCCGCAGCAACCCTGGCGGCCATGTTTTTCAACGGATCGGAAATATTTGAACAATCAAAATATTTGTGCAAAATAATTCTCAAATCGGGCCAGTACTTTTGGACAAGAAGATTTTTAAAGTTTTAACAATGCACATATAAGGAAAATAAGCTCCGTCCCCAGCTGGCGGCCATGTTTTTCAACGGATCGGAAATATTTGAACAATCTTTGCAGAAGGTACCCCAAGGAACATTTGTGCAAAATAATTTTTAAATCCTGCCAGTACTTTTGAACAAGAAGTTTTTTAAGATTTGTCAATTTTCCCCTTTTCTGATGAAGCAGCAACCAAAGTTCTCTATGGAATTTAAATCTTTGAACAATTTTGAAAGAGGTCCACTAAAGGAACATTCCTGTGAAGTTTGGTTGAAATTGGTCATGTGGTTAAGGAGAAGATTATCTAAATGCTAAATGTTAACGACGGACGACAGACGACGGACGACAGACAAAAGTGATCAGAATATCTCACATTGAGCCTTTGGCTCTAGGTGATCTAAAAAAGAGATAGATTGTTTAATTAATAGACGAGAAACTATATAAATTGCGTCTGTAATAACAGTATTTAAACGTTTCCCTGCAGGTGTACATGATTGAAAACATTTCCCTACACGTGTACATGATTAAAGTCGTGCATAATAACGCGAATTTCGGTTTAAGAATCTACATATTTATTTGGAAATGAAAGTAATTTACGAGAGCTGTTTCGGGCATTATCTCACACCAACATGGGAACAATTTAGCCACATTTCACATAACCGGAAACTGATTAACAGTCCATAGTTTGGTATACACAACGAAGACGAACGTAGAACTTGATTAAAAACATTGGATAGAAAGAAAAGTCAAGTGTTTGTTTATTATTGTGCCATCGCTTTTGTCCAGGGTCAGTAATTTCCACGGGAAAACCAACAGTGTGGACTCTACGTAAAGTATCGACCTGGATCAGCCGAAGCATGCCGCCCAGGCTAACCCGGACATATACTTTTCGCCTCGTGTGGATTTTCTGTTTCAGGAATCATTACTCTATATCCCTAAGACGGAATGTGTCAGCCCGGATTAGCCTGCGTGGACTGCACAGGCTGAACTGGGTCGATACATTACGCAAAATCCATAATGTTGGATTTCTCGTGAAACGGCTCATATATATATATATAAGCTTATAAAGACATGAATAGTCCATGAATGATTTTCAAATTACTAGTTACTAAAGTGACGTATGTATCCCTTCTGTCAAATGACTTTTTAACGTTAACCTTTAGTCGTTAGTTAACGTATGGTACCCGATGTACTATAGATAACTACAATTTCATTATAGGGTCAGGTATACACCAACAATGGCCGAGCTCTTTGGACATGGTGTAGCAAGCAAAAGGCTACAGAGATAACATTGTATTGTACCAATCTGGTTTAATGTTTGGGTTCACGATCTTAGGACACCCGAATATAATTATTGAGACACGACCAGATGTAACCTGATCAACGGTTTGTTATATATTGCACGAGTTTGCTGACTGCTCATTATAGTGGAACTATTTTCGCAAACGGAGTTAATATTAACCCTTTCCCTCATGTAGACACTTTCTGACGCCCCTGCAGCAGACGGCTTTTGGAAAACATAGTAACAAAAAAAGAAATTTCTCAAAACGAGCAATTTCTCCTTTTGCCACAATGTTTAACAATATTTAATACGTTTCCACATATAACGAATCGGCAGCAGACGACTTTGAAAACATCTAAGCAAAATCATGGAAACTCTCTTTAATGGACAGTTTAACCCTTTCCCACATACGACAATTCTGCAGCGGACGACTTTGAAAACATATGGCAAAAATGTGAAATATCTCACAATGTTTTCAAAAGTCGTCTGCTGCCAATTCGTCGGAATCGTCTGCAAGTGGGAAGGAAAGGGTTAACTATTGTAAAGCCGTCTGTTACAGAGGCGCAACACATGTCTCTACTCTCTACATGTGGGAACGGGGTTAGTCTCGAAACGTCAGTTATCGTGTGACGAAGATCAATAAGACTGAGTCGTCCTGCGACAAAACCAACATAATGGCCTCTGCGTAAAGTATCGACCCGGATCATCCTAAGCATGCCGCACAGGCTATCCTGGACACACACTTTTCGCCTCCAGTGGATTTTCTGTTTCAGGAATCATAACTCTATGCCCCTTAGGCGGAATGTGTCGGCCCGGATCAGTCTGCGAAGACTGCGCAGGCTGGTCTGGGTCGATACATTATGCAGAGGCCATACCGTTGGTTTTTCTCGCAAGACGGCTTGTTAGTGTTTGTTTCAGTCAGATTCACCGTTGAACGGTCTAGCGTGGCAGGCCACTACTCCAGTCTTTACAAACAAAACGTAGTCTATTTCAAAACTCTCGTTCCAAATGTTTTCCGGTACAATCCGGGGTAGTTCGGGTACCAGCCCTTCGTTCATTGTAACCTTGGAAACATGCGGATGACTGACCACATCCTTCATCAACATCCCGTTGGATGGTTCCTCTGACGTGTCGTGTAGGACTGGTTTCCAGCAATCGTATGCAATGCCGCTTCCATCTGAATTCAGACTTGTTCCCAAAGCCAATAAACCCCAGCCTCCCGTACCGGCCACAAATGTTACTGCAAGCAAAAATTTATGTACAAGTGGTAAAGTCGGCGATGTGAAAATGGGCGAATTTTGCCATCGCTAACATTTCCGTAGGTATAACAATCAAACAATTCGCCATGGAAATGTATTATCAAATAAACACCAATAATCTGCTAACTTTAAGACAGGGAGAACTATCCAGTAAATATCCACCGATACAGAAAGCATACTTAAAAGACAAAACTTCTTACCAAGTTCTACGAAGACCGACCTTGGGAGGTATTGAAATTAGTTATTAGTATCGAAATTTAAGGGTTTCCGTGTGATCTATCTTAAAAAACTGTGATCCAGTATAAAAGACTGTGATCCAGTGTAAAAGACTGTGATTTAGTGTAAAAGACTGTGATTTAGTGTGTTTCCGGGCTTTCGCATACCAGTACTCCACACAACCGACATTCCAAGCAAATGGTTGCTTGTCCACATAGACTGGTAACCCAGTAATCGTGCCGGCGGCCCCTGCCATTCCCCCAGTCGTTCCAGCTGTTGCACCGAGTGCACCTCCGGCTACCGCAGTCGCACCCCCGTTGGCGACAATAGTTATTGCTCCTACAGTGGCAACTACCATTTTCCCTGGTAAAATAAAAAGCACTACTCAGGTGTTTTGGGGTGTCTTTTTTGCGTCTTCGACATCGTATACATCGTATACACCGTATACACCACTCATGAAAGTGAGTGTAATGAACGACAACTCTGCGAAGGAGAATGCGTATACACGTGTTGAAATAAATCAATTTAGGCGACAATTCCAAGAATGTTGTTACCGACGAACTGTCTCTCCTGAAATCTGCATTCCTAGCCACTAAGACTTTAAACTTTACCAAATTTCCTGTTGGACGGGAAATTGAGTTTTCCAATTTTCAACATGAAAGAGTCGACAGTGAAAGGGTTAAACGGTTGTTCTTAAGAGTGTTCAACAGAGTATTAATCTTGAGGGGTAAGACTGAAGATGAGCCGTCCCGCGAGAAAACCAACATTATGGTCTCTGCGTAAAGTATCGACCCGGATCAGCCTAAGTATACCGTGCAGACTAACACGGACAGGCACTTTTCGCCTACTGTGGATTTTCTGTTTCAGGCGTCATTACTCTATACTTCTATTCCCCTGGGACGGATTGTATTGGCCCGGGTTAGCCTGCACAGACTGCGCAGGCTGATCTGGGTCGATACATTACGCAGATTCAATAAAAAAATTTTTTTAGTGGAACGGCTCAGAATGACGATTAGTCTGTGATTCCATCATTGTTATTATCTGATCCTATTCTACACTGTTAATCTCAAACTCCGTGAAAGATGCTGTGACAAATAGCTGTTCAGTGCATATCCAGATCACGCTGTGTTAATGCGCAGGGCTTTGTATAGTTGAGTTATGAATAACTCGTACGAGTTGTCACTCTTTGGGTGTGTAAAATATAATGAGTGATTGATTGTTTGATGTTTAACGCCGCTCGCAACAATTTTTCCGTTGGATCACGGCGTTTTCTTTGTAAGTTACTAGTACTACTGGTCCATTTATCGTGACACCAACCAGTCAGTTGTAATGCTCACCACGCAACCATGAGCGCCAAGGAGGGCAGCCATTATTACCAATTTTAAAGTCTTTGGTATGATACGGCCGGGGATCGAACCCGCCACCTCCCACACTCGATGCGGAGGTTCTACCCTCACACCACCGAGGTGTTGCGGGTGTGCTACAAAATAAGCCAAGAAATCCACACATAGCGTATGTTTGACAGGTGAATATCTGGATGCACACCAATGGTGTCACTGATATAAATTTCACTCCCATTCTTTTTCAGATTTTTCTTCAAACCTTCTGTGTCTAGTGCAGGACCAGATCAACATGTATACGCATGCGCGCAATCATATGGAGCTACACTGGTCGCATGTTCATGGCGATTAGTTGTTCTAGAGGTAGACTATTTGTAAATTGCACGCGGATGGAAGTTGATGAAAAGGTGTAAAAGTGTTGGAGCGCTCTACTGTACGTTCCTAAATTTAACGCTTTCGATGCTGAATACTTAAATGGAGCCAAACACACTTTAGAGCAACAGTTAAACGTGTTCCCATTTCTGACAAATGAGCCGTTCCGTGAGAAAACCAACATTATGGACTCTGCGTGTTGTATCGATCAAGATCAGCCTTCAGATTCATGACACAGAAAATATACAGGAGGCGAAAAGTGTCTGTCCGGGTTAGCCTGCGCGGCATGCTTAGGCTGATCAGGGTCGATGCTTTACGCAGAGTCTACAATGTTGGTTTTCTCGTAATATGGCTCAAATAAGTATTTGAATGTTGGATGGATTTGAAAGCATTGTGTTTTACCTTCATTAATATATATATATATATATAGAGTCGTCAGAGCAGTAAACCAAATAATTAAAAGAGTGTAGCCTAGTGAACTCCGTAAACCAACTCATAAAAAAAGCTTAGCCTAGTTAGTTGGGGAACAGTTATTAAAAACAATTTAAATGTGTCTAAAGTTTTGTAACAACGGTAAAAGATGTACATATTTTGTATTTTGTTCTTTCTTAAATCAGTTAATACAATTTATTCAATCATAAAGGCTGTTTTTTCAAACATATTACAGAGTTATTCTTTACAATAATATTTGTTGGTTGTTCCCTTTTCGATTACGCACCCCATGGTACAACATTAAAACCTATCCCATACTGACGCAGCGCTTCCACGCGGCGTCAATAAAAGTATTGTATGAGCTCGAACAGTATTCCATGTTAAAGTAATGATCCAGGTGTGTAAAGTGTAATAGAAAGTAATACGCACATTGCTGATGATATGTGAATATACGGAGCAACGATGCGTTGATATTTACGAAGCAAATAGAGATAGTGAAATCATTAAAACGTGTATTTTACCACAAGCGCTACATATGAACACTTTCCTCAAAGGCAACGCATTTGACTTATCGGCAGAATACGCAGTTCTAAAACACTGTGCGGAAAGTGGCGAACGTCTTCAAGATGAATCACCAGTGATTCTAACTCTCGAATATAATAGTATGCCTAGAATGACCTATTATCGATTGATGTAAACGTTTGCCCGCGTTTAATAAATAGTTAAAATACACAAACAAACCCATTTGATTTATTGTCATGGATTTTATTTAATAACAGAGAAATATCCCCTAAATCGTTGCTCTCTATACATATGTCTATAAACTATACGTTACAAGAAAAAGCAAAACTATATTAAAAAACTAAAATATGTTTTCAAAAAGCCTATTATAACTTACCATACACTTTTTTCCGCTTTATGATCCACACAACTTTTTGAGTAGTATGTTAATATAGCTTTGCAATCTCAAAATATGAATATCTTATGTCTTGAATGCTCACGTACCGTACCGTAAATTCGGTACAATTCTATAAATAGATCGTTGTATTTGCTAACCGGCTATATAAAGTTACATGCACTTGTATATCAGAGACTACTAAATGCCCTGACTCGTTTGACGCATCTGAATGAAAACGACTTTTAAAAGCATTGTGTGAAAAGAAGGAATTTGCTCATGAGAAGTAACTTCTTTTGTTCAATTATAATAACATTTCATAAGGAATTGCACGAAAATGTCCCATGTTAATTTGATTGATGGACCAACCACAAGGTCAGTTCTCTATATCTCTTTTACTGCCGAATTGCACAAAGTCGGGTCTTCCATGTTCTAAAATTAGACCGTTCCATTTGTCTTCCAACAGGAAATGTTGTAAAATTTAATGTCTAAGTGGCAAGCAATGCATATTTCAGGAGAGACAGCGCGTTACCGAGCCCCGGTAGCTTAGTCGGTAGCGACGCGGGCTGTTAATCCAAGGGTTGTGAGTTTGAATCTCAGCTCGGCCAACATTCTCTTCGACGTTTGACAAAAGTCACTGTGCCAAGCGTCATTCGTCTTTCCCACCAACGGGCTTAAAGTCTATTTGGAAAGAAGGCAGTTGCTTGGAAAGATTGTTGTGTGGATTATTGGTGTGGAGAAAGCCAGGAATCACATGAATATGTGCACCGGCCGCCGTGATATGACTGAACAATTGTTGAAAACGGCGTTAAACTCCAATCATTCATTCATTCCGTTGCGCTCAGGATCATGGGGCTAGCATTACGACTGACTTAGGATAAATGGACAAGTTGTAATGTTTACTTACCCAGGGAATGCCGTCATAGAATTAAACAATTATTGAAAGTGTCGTAAAAAAACATGCAAACAACCCAACAAATACGCTTGCATCCGAATTATCATGTCTTACCGTAACAACTATTTTTCAGAAACCTGTGTCAAACCCCGCACTGACATGTCAACAAATCGGGACAATATTTTAACCTTTTCCGTCATAGAGACGCTTTCTGATGCCTCTGCAGCAGACGGCTTTTTATAAACATGACGACAAAAGAAGAAATGACGCCTCTGCAGCAGACGGCTTTTTGAAAACATGGCGACAAAAGAAGAAATTGCTCAAAACGAACAATTTCTCCTTTTGCCACAATGTTTTCGACTTTTAGTCATTCAATTATAGATATTTTCTATTTTTTGACAAAATATGTTCAAAGTCGTCTGCTGCAGAATTGTCGTATGAGTGAAAGGGTTAACTTCGTGAATATTTCGACTGATCCTTTATCAAAGTAAATGAACGATGCCCTGCGAAAACAAACATCAAGGTAATTGTTATACCTATGGAATGATACCTGCCTGCACGTCAATTCTAAAGAATCAACTGATAAAGTGGTTTTGAGAAGTTAAGTTTCTTTAAGCTCTTGAGACTTCAGATTGTAGATGAGATCAGACTGTGTTGATTCGCTGGCTGATCTGGCTGATCTGGTTCTACACTGTCTGCAAATGAATTATGATAGTTTTCGCAGAGCGCTGCTCGAAGCGTCTATTTGATGTAAGCTGTCGGTTTGCACCTATGCATTGTACGATATATCAACTAAAGAGCTGTCAGTTTGCACCTATGCAATGTACAATATTTCTACCGAAGAGAAACGAGACCAATATGTTAAAATCGTGCGCCTTAAACAGTAGTTTTTATGTTTGTAAAATGTATTCTACTATTGTTAATGAATGCAAATAAAGCATTTTGTAGGTTTTTGTTTTGCACTGTATTATTATCCAGCTGCTTCTGGGATACTTGGACGACTGGGAGGCGATTGTTGTTAAAGATGCCGATCAGACTGTGTCATGATGCCAAAGCTTATCTGGTCCTACAGTCTCGTAGATCGGATTGTCGTGTGACGTGACACCACCCCATCTGTTTAACCCTTTCCCACACACATCAGTTATGCAGCAGACGACTGTCTAAGCGAATACAAGGACAATCTCTATAAATGAAGGAATATTTACCGAAAAAGTGGAAAACATTGTGGCAAAAGGAGCAATTGCACGTTTTGATCAATTTCTCCTATTGTCACAATGTTTTCACAATTCGTCTGCTGCAGAGGCGTCAGAAAGCGTCTATATGTGGGAAAGGGTTAATTCATACATACAGAATTGCGTCTGACGATTATCCGTCTGTACCCTTTCCCACATAAAGACACATGTTGACGCTTTAGCAGCAGACGACTTTTTAGAAAAAAAAACATTGTGGCAAAAGGAAAAACTGCTTGTCATGTATAAAAAAGATTTAAGTATCGTCTGCTGAAATTGTGTCAAATTCAGGGGTTGTGGGTTCGAACCTCAGCTCGGCCAACATTCTTTTTGACGTTTGATAAAATGTCATTGTGACAAGCGTCATTCGACTTCCACCAATGGGCTTGGAAAGTATATACTGTGGAATACTGGTGTAAGGAAGCAAGGAAAAACATGAATAAGTGATATGACTGATTTTTTTTTTGAAAAAAGTGTTTAACCCCAGTCAATCTATCTAATTCATTAAGAAAGCTTTAAAGCTTTTTTATCCCCAATAGCGTCAATCAATCGGAATACCTCGGGGATGAATGGATGACGGAATTACCCGATGAGTTCCGATTGCCGAGGGATGATGATGGATGACGGCGGAATTACCCGAAGAGTTCCGATTGTAGTGTCAATCTAAATATATTGATTAGAGTCAGGGACTCTATCTATTGTAATATAGTGTCCCTGATTAGAGTACTTGAAAAGAAAGTAAACTCTAGATCCTTCATTAAGCCCAGTTGTCGTGGAAGAAAGTGGTGCAGAGGTAGAGCGTCGGCCTCTCATATCAAAGGTCCCTGGTTCGAGTCCCGTGATGAGCGGGTCCTGACTTTGGGATCTTTCCACACAAACGGCACGAGTACTGGTGAAGTCTCCAGGAAGCAGACATCGAGCGTGAGTAATCTAAGCCCGGGGCTTGTTTCGCAATCGATGTAAAATAAATAAGTTTAAACTAAACTAAACTAAGCCCAGTTGTTAACTCTATTAAATAGCATTATTTTCATTTTTCGTAATGTCCATATTTTTTCTTAAATGGTTTCTAAGTCGTATACTGCATATGAGCCGTCCCGTGAGAAAACCAACATTATGGACTCTGCGTAATGTATCGACCCAGATCAGCCTGCGTAGTCCGCGCAGACTGATTCGGGCCGACACATTTTGTCTCAGGGGGATAGAGGTATAGAGTAATAATTCCTGAGACAGACATTCCACAGGAGGCGAAAAGTGTCTGTCCGGGTTAGCCTGCGCGGCATACTTAGGATGATCCGGGTCGACACTTTACGCGGAGTCCACAATGTTGGTTTTCTTGCGGGACGGCTCAATTATAGTTTGTCTACACTTTGTGTTGTATGTTAAAAGATGCTTCTAGGCTTGAATAACATTTAGACGGACAGTGAAGACTCTGGTGAGACTGTGCCTATGTACTGGGTCACGTGAGTCTTTCTGTGCGCAGATTAATTAAGACCCTATCTTCTCTACGGAATCCTTCTTGTTACCAAATCAAACTTGTTTTGTTGATACTCAAAAGACTCGTCTTTGAAAGTACCACACCATAGGGTTTTAGATACAATACAATGTTTTAGGACATGAACTACGCATTTTATTAAGTCAAAGCTGTGATGAAGACCACCGTTGTATAGCAACTTCCTGTCTATATCAACCGAACTTTTAATTTCCTAATGACTCATTTTCTGCATAATTTACCCTGTAATTAAAGACTACCTGTGAACAAAGACCATATTGTTCGTTTCCCATAGGTGGTCTTTAAACACAGGTTGGACTGTATTAATATTCGGGTCACTACGCAATTATTTAAAATGTTTTTGTTTTTTTCAATAACGTAGGCTTCATGCCCATTTATACAAATTTACATATACAGTACATCATAAGTTCATGAAACATGAAGTGTTATATAACATGAACGAAGGGGGGATGTGTAACTACAGGAAAATAAGTGAATCGCTTCTAGCGAGTCTAGGTCTTATCCCTTCCCCACGACCTTTAAACCCGTTCCCACATGCAACAAATCTGCAGCAGACGACCTTTTAACCCGTTTCCACATGCAACAAATCTGCAGCAGACGACATTTTAACCCGTTTACACATGCAACAAATCTGCAGCAGACGACCTTTTAACCCGTTTCCACATACTAACAAATCTGCAGCAGACGACTTTTTAACCCGTTCCCACATGCAACAAATCTGCAGCAGACGACCTTTTAACCCGTTTCCACATACTAACAAATCTGTAGCAGACGACTTTTTAACCCGTTTCCACATGCAACAAATCTGCAGCAGACGACCTTTTAACCCGTTTCCATATACTAACAAATTTGCAGCAGACGACTTTTTAACCCGTTTCCACATGCAACAAATCTGCAGCAGACGACATTTTAACTCGTTCCCACATGCAACAAATCTGCAGCAGACGACCTTTTAACCTGTTTCAACATGCAACAAGTCTGCAGCAGACGACATTTTAACTCGTTCCCACATGCAACAAATCTGCAGCAGACGACCTTTTAACCCGTTTCCACATACTAACAAATCTGCAGCAGACGACCTTTTAACCCGTTTCCTAATACTAACACATCTGCAGCAGACGACTTTTTAACCCGTTTCCACATGCAACAAATCTGCAGCAGACGACCTTTTAACCCGTTTCCACATGCAACAATTTGCAGCAGACGACCTTTTAACCCGTTCCCACATGCAACAAATCTGCAGCAGACGACCTTTTAACCCGTTTCCACATACTAACAAATCTGCAGCAGACGACTTTTTAACCCGTTTCCACATGCAACAAATCTGCAGCAGACGACATTTTAACTCGTTCCCACATGCAACAAATCTGCAGCAGACGACCTTTTAACCCGTTTCCACATGCAACAAGTCTGCAGCAGACGACATTTTAACTCGTTCCCACATGCAACAAATCTGCAGCAGACGACCTTTTAACCCGTTTCCACATACTAACAAATCTGCAGCAGACGACCTTTTAACCCGTTTCCACATACTAACACATCTGCAGCAGACGACTTTTTAACCCGTTTCCACATGCAACAAATCTGCAGCAGACGACCTTTTAACCCGTTTCCACATGCAACAAATCTGCAGCAGACGACATTTTAACTCGTTTCCACATACTAATAAAACTGCAGCAGACGACTTTTTAACCCGTTTCCACATGCAACAAATCTGCAGCAGACGACCTTTTAACCCGTTCCCACATGCAACAAATCTGCAGCAGACGACCTTTTAACCCGTTTCCACATGCAACAAATCTGCAGTAGACGACATTTTAACCCGTTTCGACATACTATCAAATCTGCAGCAGACGACCTTTTAACCCGTTTCCACATGGAACAAATCTGCAGCAGACGACCTTTTAACCCGTTTCCACATACTAACAAATCTGCAGCAGACGACTTTTTAACTCGTTTCCATATACTAACAAATCTGCAGCAGACGACGTTTTAACCCGTTTCCACATGCAACAAATCTGCAGCAGACGACATTTTAACCCGTTCCCACATACTAACAAATCTGCAGCAGACGACATTTTAACCCGTCTCGACATACTAACAAATCTGCAGCAAACGACCTTTTAACCCGTTTCCACATACTAACACATCTGCAGCAGACGACCTTTTAACCCGTTTCCACATACTAACAAATCTGCAGCAGACGACTTTGAAAACATCTGGGAACAAACACGGATAAATGAGGGTATAATTACTGATATTTTTTAAAATATTGAATATTTTCAAAAGTCGTCTATTACAGTGGTGTAAGAAAGTGTCTATGTATGGGAACGGGTTAAAGCATCTGCGTACTTTGAAGACTCGGATGAGCTTATTTATCCACCAGTATCTTCTTTATCCGACTTCATATATTTTAGTCCTAGATACATATTTTAACACAAGCAATATAATTGTAGCCACGTTAGCTGTACGCCACTTTACCTATATATAATCCGCCCGCCACGATGGTGTAGTGGGAGAGTGTCCGCCCTGGGTCCGGGAGATGGCGAGTTCGATCCCCGACTGGGTCATACCAAAGACTTTAAAATGGTAGTAATGGCCACCCTCCTTGACGCTCAGGGTTTGTGGGGTTAGCATTACGACTGACTGGCTGGTGTCAGGATAAATGGACCAGCAGTACTGTTAACTTACCCAAGAAACGACGTGATATAACTGAAAACAAATATTTGAAAGCAGCGTAAAACACCAAACAATCAAAAACAAAAATGATCCAGTTTCGGAGTGATAATGAGACTCCAAACTGACAGACTCGGTTAAAGTGTAAATACATTGTAATTAATCATTTTTATAGGTTAAAGTCTAAAGGTTATTAACTGTTAATGGACCAACAGCTAACCGCACATATGTCTTAATTATCATCTCTGTTTAATTATGTACACTCTCTCCGTTTCGAGAGACTAACCGTATACATGCCTTGAACCAAATGTATGTATGATTATTTACGGTAAAATAGTTTGGGTTGAAAAACGATTTTTAAAAAAACAATCTGAAATAAAATGAAGAGGGACTTACTAGTCCATGTGTCGGACGTTATGAATATACCAAAAGGTTTTACAACACTGAATTAACAAGGGATTTAGGCCACGAAAACGGTTTCCTGCTGTTTTAATAAAAAGAAAATAACATGTTGCAGACACCTAAGGTTGACGAAAAACGTTGATATAAGTCATCAAAAATAGTAGATATCGTTCGTGTTTATATTAAAAGCTATAACCATATGAGCCGTGTGTCCTGCGAGAAAACCAACATTGTGGACTCTGCTTAAAGCATCGACCAGGATCAGCCTAAGCATGCCGCGCAAGCTTACCCGGACAGACACTTTACGCCTCCTGGGGATTTTCTGTTTCAGGAATCATGACTCTATATCTCTATCCCTCTAAGACGGAATATGTCGGCCTGGATCAGTCTGCACGAACAGCGCAGGCTGATCTCGGTCGATACATTACGCAGAGGTCATTATATTGGTTTTCTCGCGGGACTGCTGATATCAGTAACGTTACGCGATAATCGACCTTTTGATAGTTTGGACTAAACCCACTCCTCCTGGAGGTCTTTCACTTACAGACACAGCCAAAGAATATGAAAACAGATATATTGCAATGCTTCCACATCCGAATATGCTATATTGACCAATGGAATCAAAGGAAATATTGACTGCTGCTAGATTCAAAGGTCATCAGAGGAACAGTCTGGAAAGTTTATTTGTTCATAAATTATTGTATTTGTGTTGTTTTTTGGTATTCCTAAACAATCCAAAATATTACATAGCTTGACAGAAAAGAAAACCCATTTGAAAACATGTAATTGCAATAGGCTGTAACCCCCATTTTTCATTGAATGTGACGTTCTGTGCATTTCATTGGCCAAGCTTAATTCTGAGTCAAAAGTAGGTCAATCCGCCTTAACGGTATAACAAGCAGAACGTCATTTCAATCGACACATTCTTTTTACCTCATCGATATCAACATGAATTTACGCAGAGAACTCACTAATGTTGCAGTTAATCTCACATATATTGGCTATCAACTCTATAATATTCATCGCCAACTCAATGAAGAACAACCCAGACTGGAAGTCACAATTAAACAACAGAAATCAGAGGTGGTTTATTTAGGCGTACAATTGAAGAGAATAGTTTATTGGGTTGACAATGACAACGAGAAGACGGAGCAAACTTTGGCTGTTGTCATGTTTAAAACAAAAGAAGAAAAAAGCGGCCCTTTTCAGGGCCACCTCAAAAACTTAGAAAGTTCAACTTTTCAAATTGTCATTGAAAAAACGACTAAGTCCAAATCCGTCAGTGCAAAGGGGGGAAAGAACGTTAACGATGCATGACTATTTTCAAAAAATGCCCCAGTTCCCCTTCGCTTTCCTCCTCTAACTTACAAAAATTGCCCCAGTTCCCCCTTCGCTTTCCTCCTCTAATTCAAATTCTCTAATTCATCTGCCCTCCACAGGGAGGGTATACTGGGGCATTCGAAAAATATGCCAAACTTTGAATTCAAAATTGCCCCAGTTCCCCTTCGCTTTCCCCTTTTTAAATCCCTTCTACATGATTACTCCCTTACTACTTTGGTCCATTTTGCGTTGTTACGCACACAATTAATTACGCTGTATGTGTAAACCTATTTTAAATTGGACATTGTATTTTTACCGGTTTTCTCGAATTCTCAATATAGAACAAGAAGTGAAGAACAGTTATGAGTGTCATGTTAATTCTTTTCAACAATATACAGGTGCACGCTAATTTGATCCATATTGATGTATTGCGTAAACATTCGTCTACAATAAAAGTATAGTTTTAAATTATTCGTCACATTTTAAATACTTTTTTCAATTTTGATTTGTCATCTATATTCGATTTTAATTGGTTGACAGTTTGATATTGGTAAAAATGTATATTGTGATAAACCTTTACGGCGATACAATCTTTACATATATTCGAGTTTAGTGGACCGAATATTCTGTCAACGTGTGAAGATTTTAACAAAACGGAGCAGATGTACTGGCTAATTTAAACCTACAGTGTAACGAAATCCTAACTTAGAATAAAGTCACCACATCATTGCGAAGCAGTCATATGGGATGCCTTGCCTTAATTGGGCGTGTTCCTAGTACTAATTAGTCCTAGCACGTGCCACTTAGCAGCATTGTGAATTGGTCTGATCCTCCAGGATTTTAGAAAACACTCCATTGCTTGTTGGATTCTATTTTCCTGTGTGAATATCCATCCTAACAAATTGTAGGCTGTTTCAAGATGTCCAAGGTTTTTATCTCTCGTCATAATATGAATTAAGTTGACGATAGCATCTTGTTTATCGACGGGCTTGTTTGTTTTTGAATAGAGGACATACTGAAGGAAGTACAGGTAAACCTTAGAATCCACAACAATCCAATCAAACCACTTATCACGCACTTCATTACTAGATTCAGCTGGTGTATTGACCGAACGATACATCTCGTAGTGTAATGCTGGAGGGACAAGGTTTGCTTGGTGAGGTAGAAATTGTAAACATCCAGTGGTACAGGTTTTCGAGAACTCTATGTTTGTGTTTGTAATACTTTGCGAAGTAAGTATTCGTACTTGTTCCTTGGTTTCTTCATTAAAATAAATTTGAAATTGAGAAGAATTGCAGACACACATTGAATTAACATGTGACTTTAAAGACGTTTCACATTTAAGAAGAATCCTCTCACAAATATCATTCCTTTCACTCTGTAGACAATAGGTTGCGACTATTAAATATGAGGAAATAACGTCACAGTCTTTACTTTCTTCTATGTAATACGCAAACTTGCTAAACAACATCCTTAGTCGATCCGCGTTTCTGGTGGCCAACATGATGCTGGCGATACATTGTGCTATTTGAATGCGTAAGCATGGGAGAAAGTAGCTTATTGCTAATTGTGTCTCTTCCTTCGTATGATATTCTACATAATCGGTATTGATAAAATAGGTTTCAATTGAGTGTAATTCTAAAACAGCCTGATCAGCTGATCTACTTCTACACAACACAAGACATTGATACGCGCGTTTTTTTAAATTAATATTAAAATTTAGGTACCGTTCTTGTGATTGTTCAGTTATTGTTCTACGTTGAACTCTCATTATACTTGGTCCACGCCCAAACAATACAACGTATAACACCTCCCCGATGTTATCACATGTCAATGACCATAGAAAGCTACACCAGTGTTCTAGCATGTCCTCTAAGACATTCTGTACCTGTCTAAGGGTTCTGTTCAAAAGCCTATCAAACATGTTCTCATCCGGAACAAAATAATTTGGGCAGCGATTCTCCTTTACCCAGTGCAATAGTATTTTAATACAAAAACGTATACATTCTAAAAAGTTTTCACGTCTCCAGAATACGCAAGGAGTTTTTTCAATTGCATATAACACACATGTTTTGCAGTGATACGAAGAAATAGATTTAGGAGCATGTTTATGTATAATGTCTTTTTTTATTATCTTAAGAAAAACGTAACATTTGTGCTGTGTAGAGTTAAGACTAGCCATGAGTTCACGTTCCTGAAGTGAAAATGAAAGTCTCCATTCAATCGATCCATTTTGACTTAATGGGTGATTTATTCCCACGAAGAAACATCCGGATTCTTTCAATATTTTGATTTGTGCTTCATTTAACCGATCGCAACTGATAACCCTTCTTAACCAGGACTTAGCACAGCTAGGGATGTACTTACATCCTATTGCGCAAACTACGTCTAGATCTTTGTGTCCATCTACACCTTGACGTGTCACAGCAGGACCATTTTGCTCTCGGAATGTATCATTACAATACTTAATGCTTTTTAAACAAAACCTGCCGTATAAGTCAAATCTTATATAATCTGTCAGGATTGAAGGGTCAAGGTTATGAATTGTAGTGAAAAGGCGATTAATTGGAAATTTATCTTTGACCAGTTGTAGTTTATAATATCCAGGTTTTGTGGTCTCATCTGTTACCATGAGCAATGATCGTCCTTTCTGTGGTGAATGAGAGATACTGTCTACAACAGTTGAATTGAAGCAGAATAGCAAGTCTGTATCGGAGTTCAGTCCTGGTGTTGTTGTACCCTCACAGTCACTCCCGAACGCGTACTGTTTTAGTGGGTCGTCATTAAATAAGCCGTTTATATGGGTCAGTAATATTTCATTTACTACTGCATTTACTCTATATCTGTCCCTTATTTCCTCAGAAGCGCCAATCCAATCTAGAATTTCATAAAGACGGAGTGACAAATTGCGATACTGTGCAGCCATCTTGTGGAACTGTGAACTGTAAATAGAAACGACGTATACTGTATCACACTTGTAAATATAAGACGTAAAGTTTCCGTAGACAGAAGGATGAGTTGATCAACTGTACCATTTAAATGATCATGCTACATTAACTAACATTGACTAATCAGACCACAAACAAAGAACATTTTAATATATAATTTCGGTCATAAAACAATTTACCTCTATCAATTAATTGAGCTAATATAAATATATGTTCTGCTTTTATTCTTAAAAACGAAACTATAAACAAGAACTGCGACAAACAAAAATGGGCTAATGAGAGATATACATTCATTGAAGTATGTACACATGCTCTGTCAGGTCAGAGCCTCACATTTCTGATTACATGTTATGCATAATTATATTGCCTTATGACATAATTATGAGTCGCGGCAAGCGATTCGGGGTCCTAATGCGGCTGCGTACTCTAAAGACTAGGGTTATTTTGTACACCCACATTCCCCCTTTTTACACTAACTGTATCCTTAGATGTAGCGTACTAAACAAACACAAACAGAATTGCAGACCTATTTGTTAGTACGCCAATTTACCTTTGCACGATGTTACATTGAGTGAATAAGACCACAAATTGCTAGTCGCGGCTCTTATATAAGTGTAGCCCAACTGGGTTCAACCCCGTGTCTTTATAGATGAAACCAACACGGATATGTAACCATGCTTCTCCTCGCCTGGCTCATACATATCATTTTGCATAGTATAATTGCTATGTATCATACGTATACATATATATATATTCTTATACTTAATAAACAATAACACGAGTGACATTTGAATCATTGTCAGGCAGACACACGAACAGCAGGTTCACTTAGAGTTCCTTCTGATCAACTAGTTATGGACTTTTTACAACAGTTAAGGTTTGCATATGTTTATCAAGTCCGTAAAGATGTACGGGTGCGTCTATTGCGAGAATACGCTTATGTCAAGAAACAAGAGGGCCAAGATGGCTTTTAAGCGATCACCTGAGTCATGGTATAGTAGGAAATGCGTAAATGCTAATGTCATGGGAACTTTGACAATGCTTTTGAAAGGAGTAGACACTGTAAACCAAACAGCTTATTAGCCCAGGACCATTTGTAATTAGGCATTATTATCAAGCTGCAGAAAGCCATTGGTAATAATGCAGGAGAAAAAGCAAAGGTAATTAGCCGCTATCCGTGTCTGCCATGTATTTATGGACTATTCAGGGCCGACATTTTCCGTCTCAGCGCGATAGAGGTATAGAGAAATGATTCCCGAGCACCATGGAAAGGAAACCATTATATCCATTCTTAAAGTCATTAGTATGGCCCGGCCGGGAAACGAACCCACAAACTCCCGTAGCTAAGGCGGACAATCTACCACTACACTACTGAGGTGATCTTGGTAAAGGGTCACCGTTGTACTACCTACTTGTGCCAGTTTATTTGTTGTAATCGGACCAGATGTTTTGTACAAGGATATGATTAAACCTTATACTATATGCCTATATGGTATAAAAATGTCCCGTCGCCTGGTGGCCGTGTTTTTCAATGGATCGTAATAATTTGATCAATCTCAGTAGAACCAAATTCTGTTTCAAATCGGGCCAGTAATATTTTTTTGATAATAATAATGTTTTTTCCTTTATGTTGTCTTAGCAAACATAGTTTACTGTGGACTTCTTTTAACAAACTCGAAAGAGGACCACCTATGGAACATTCCCTTGAAGTTATTTTGAAATTGAGTCAATTTTTTTAGTAATGGAAGAAGTTTGTAGGGAAACGTTAACGGAGGGACGCCGCCGGATGGTGTATAATCACTTAAGCTCACCCCGCACTTCGTGCTCAATTGCGCTAAAACACTTTATCCAGTTTATTCAAACGTAAATTACAGTAGTAATGTTGTGTTGTCATTTGTTTTAGGCAATGATGTTATTAGTAACATTATTATACTCGCATATGCGGAAAAAAAATGTCTACGCATCTTTGCTAAGGATCCAAATGGACACGTCTTTACAGTTCTCGAAACCTTCTATGACTATTTAGCAGTACAGAGCCTGATCATACTGTGCGGGATGCGATGGCTTATTTGGATACATATTGATTGTAAAGGCCTTACTGTTGGTTTACGCAGAGGGCCTGTCAAAACGAAACAAAAGGACCAAGCTGGTGATACGATACGTGTACCATTTGAGTGATTGTAAAGTAAGTAGCATATTTATAACTGTTAATGTTTGGAAATACCTGTATCTTAGCAAGTACATGTCAAATCGTTTATAGTTATTCCATTGACCATAAAGTGAAGTTATTCCAGAAAAACATGACAAGTTACTATTTCATCCACAATGTTTAATCATTCACTTGTTATATATACCACCATAAATATAGGTTTCATACCATATATGAATTTACATGAACGAATTATTACTATTGGCAGGCAGACGGATTGACGGATAGTGGGTTAACCTTTTGTCCATTCCGATGAAAATACTAAAATACTTTCATATTATCTTGAAGTCTGTAAATATGAATGGCTGCTTCTAATACGAGCACAGGCAGCAAGAAGATTTGCTATTTGGATATAGAGGTTAATTTTCATCCATATAACGATCATAAGGTAAAACTCAATGTAAAGGGGTACAGTCATGATCAAACGTTTTGATATGGTTGTTTCACATTAATGAATAATCAACCGTGGTGGCAGTGTATTGATCAGCATTGAAACCGGTCGGTCAGAGTTCGAATCCCAGTAGTTATAGGAAGGACCCTCAAATAGTTTACGTCGTGTCGTAATTATCTACCATAAAACAACGTGATCATGTGACCCATCGTTGTAATCCACCAGAGGCATTAACAAGTCGCTATGATATGAGCTGTGCTCCAGGATTGATTTTTGGGGTTTAACGGCGTTTTCAACAATTTGACAGTCATATCACGGCGACCAGTTAACCTACTCATGTGTTTCCTGGCTTTCTCAAACCAGTACTCCACACAAAATTATTTCCAACCAACTTGCTGCTTTTCCAGGTTACAATACACCAAATATTTCTCGTGTAGAACACTATATATCATTAAAAAGAGTTACTCTAAGCCTTAAAATGATCCAAAGAAAATAGGGGCGGGGGTCATGCATTATGCAAGAAACTCACCAGTCGAAAATAGTTATCATCATTTTGGACCAAATCGGGCCCGGACAAAACCGGTGTTTAGCATCCTCTACTTTCACTTTCAAACAAGGTAAAAATACTAAAAGTGATCAAATCAATCAATTCCTTATTTGTTTCCATGTAAACCGACGAGATTCAGTCCTCAATTGTCACACTTTCTAAGCGTTTCTCATGTATAACACTATACATCATTGAAAAGAGTAACCTCTTAGCTTTAAAACGATCGAAAGAAAATTGGGATGGGGTGGGGGTCATTCATTATGCAATAATGAACTCACCAGGCGAAAATGGTTACCGTCATTTTGGACCAAATCAGGCCCGGACAAAACCGGTGTTTAGCATACTCTACTTTCACTTTCAAACAAGGTAAGAATACTAAAAGTGATCACATCAATCATTTCCAGTGCATCCTATACACATTCACAATGCATTTAAACTCAATGTCATATATTCAATACATTCTGGTGATGGTATACACTCATTTCTACGAAAACAAAGGTTTTTCTAGGGACTATAGTAGCGTGATTTGACCTCCACATAGACTGTTAGCCCATTGGTGGAAGACGAATCACTTTTGTCAAACGTCGGAAAGAATCTTGGATGAGCTGAGGTTCGAACTCACAACCCCTTGATTGACAGCCGGCGCCGCTACCGACTGAGCTACAGGGGCTCGGCAGAAACCAAATCGATACTGCCTTACAGACGTTCCTTTCAACAGTCTATGACTTATTTGTGATAAGGGCAGAGATTAGAGATAGATCAGTCTGCCTGTGTTTGATCTACACGGACGTGTGCCATTTATGTGTGCCATTTATATATAGAAATTATTATGTCCCTGACGTAAGATATCAACTTTATCTGACGAGGTTGGGAGAATTGATAATTGACGTCACGCGCGTGCACAAATACGCGCCGAATTACATTGTGTACACACGTCATACGGAAGCTAAAGAGTTCCGATTGAAACAGAAAATCCACAGGAGTCGAAACGTATATTATTTTGATTAAAATGCAATTATACATTTTATCGAGTAAATAAAATATAAATCAAGTTCAAAAGTGTATTTTAAATGTTATCCCCCCCCCCCCCCCCCCCCTCCCCCTTCCCACTGACACTCGACATGTACATTCATTGACAGCGTATCGTAAACATGACCCCGGGTCAAAAGTAGTTCCGGCAGCTCGTCATGTGGAGTGGATCACGTGGTCTATCGACTGATATCACTTAATGTTATCGGTCCCCCTTTATCAGTCAGTAAATACGCTAGTTGCTAGATAAAATATTTTATCATGCAATGAGCAGATTACGTGACGTATAACACTGGTATGATAAACCTTTTGTTTACATGTCTACTGGTATGATTCACTTTGTTATCTTATATAAACCTTTCCCACATACAACACATTTGCAGCAGACGACTTTGAACTCATCTTGGCAACACTAAAATGATCTCTATAAAAGAATGTATGATAATTGAATACAGTTCAAAACATTTTGGTAAAAGGAGTTCATTATGAGCAATTTCTCAATTTGTCACACTGTTTTCATATATCGTTTGCTGCAAACGTTATTTTCCTGGCTTTCTCTCACCTGTACTCCACACATCATTATTCCAAGGCAACTGGCTACCTTCCAACATGAAGCTTTACGCCTGTTGGTGGGAGCGGATTGACGCTATTCCCATCGACTTGTATCAATCATCGGAAAGAATGAATGGCCGAGCCGTGGTTCGAACTCACAACCCATTGATTGATGATTACAAGTTTAAAACCTACATAAAACTATAACACTTACTCATAACAAACAAACAAACATATACACGTGACTACCGACAAAGTAACCTGGGGCCGTATTCACAAAGCTCCTAAGGAAAAAAATATTCCTTAAATACGTTTCACCATTTTCTCCTTATCTCTAAGGAATGTCCTAAGAAGCTATTCACAAAACTCCTAAGGTAAAAATATTCCTTAAATCGGCCCATTTTTCCCTTAAAAGTTAAAGAGCACAGTACCATGCCTTAACTTTTCCCCTTAAAGTTAAGGAAAATCTCAAATCGCATATTCTCGATATCAATGGCCGCCGTCTCATCGCTAGAAATAATCAAAACATTTTTACATGTTTGTGTATGCGTTGTTGGTCATAAATAATATTGAATATTGAATTTCGCACAAAAAAATGAATGCTAAGATTGCGTAAAGAAATGTGACGTATCGGTGTCTTTTCGCTGTACATAGACAACAACAAAAAGTAGGAGGCGATCTGTCGAAATCTGTGTCAGGATGAGTATATTTCTTTTTTGTCTCGCCCACGATAGTGGAGTGAGACATAGCAGTCACTTTTCCGGCGACGGCGGCCGCTTTTACAAATAGCCATATCTCGGCAACCCCTGCTTGAATGTTTCAGGGTCAAGGTAATAATTGTGCAGAACTTGACCTTTGTTAGGTAACTTAACCTCAAAACTTAACCTTTCTTATATCTCAGGAACCTCTGCTTGAATTTTTCTGAAACTTTGTCAGATGTATTGTTTGGTCATGAGACATCTGTCAACGTCAATGTTTTCAGGGTCAAGATCATAAGTGTGCAGAACTTGACCTTTGTTAGGTAACTTAACCGCAAAACTTAACCTGTTTTATATCTCAGCAACCTCTGCTGGAATTTTTCTGAAACTTTGTCAGATGTATTGCTTGGTCATGGGACATCTGTCAACGTCAACATTTTTAGAGTCAAGGTCATACTTGTGCAGAACTTGACCTTCGTTAGGTAACTTAACCTCAAAACTTAACCTTTCTTATATCTCAGCAACCCCTGCTTGAATTTTTCTGAAACTTTGTCAGATGTATTGTTTAGTCATGGGACATTTGTCAACGTCAAAATTGTCAGGGTCAAGGTCATAATTGTACAGAACTTGACCTTTGTAAGGTAACTTAACCTCAAAACTTAACCTTTCTTATATCTCAGCAATCCCTGCTTGAATTTTTCTGAAACATTGTCAGATGTATTGTTTGGTCATGATACATCTGTCAGCGTCATAATTTTCAGGGTCAAGGTCATAATTGTGCAGAACTTGATCCTTTCTTATATCTCAGCAACCCATGCCGGATTTTTTCTGAAACTTTGTCAGATGTATTGTTTGGTCATGGGACATCTGTCAAGATCAAAATTTTCAGGGTCAAGGTCATAATTGTGCAGAACTTGACCTTTGTTAGGTAACTTAACCTCAAAACTTAACCTTTCTTATATCTCAGCAACCCCTGCTGGAATTTTTCTGAAACATTGTCAGATGTATTGTTTGGTCATGAGACATCTGTCAACGTCATAATTTTCAGGGTCAAGGTCATAATTGTGCAGAACTTGACCCTTTCTTATATCTCAGAAACCCTGCTGGAATTTTTCTGAAACTTTGTCAGATGTATTGTTTGGTCATGGGACATGTCAACAATAAAATGTTCAGGGTCAAGGTCATAATTGTGCAGAACTTGACCTTTGTTAGGTAACTTAACCTCAAAACTTAACCTTTCTTATATCTCAGCAACCTCTCCTTGAATTTTTCTGAAACTTTGTCAGATGTATTGTTTGGTCATGGGACATCTGTCAACGTCAACATTTTTAGGGTCAATGTCATAATTGTGCAGAACTTGACCTTTGTTAGGTAACTTAACCTCAAAACTTAACCTTTCTTATATCTCAGCAACCCCTGCTTGAATTTTTCTGAAACATTGTCAGATGTATTGTTTGGTCATGGGACATCTGTCAACGTCATAATTTTCAGGGTCAAGGTCATAATTGTGCAGAACTTGACCCTTTCTTATATCTCAGCAACCCCTGCTGGAATTTTTCTGAAACTTTGTCAGATGTATTGTTTGGTCATGGGACATGCCAAAAATAACATTTTCAGGGTCAAGGTCATACTTGTGCAGAACTTGACCTTTGTTAGGTAACTTAATCTCAAAACTTAACCTTTCTTAAATCTCAGCAACCTCTGCTTGAATTTTTCTGAAACTTTGTCAGATGTATTGTTTGGTCATGGGACATCTGTCAACGTCAAAATGTTCAGGGTCAAGGTCATAATTGTGCAGAACCTGACCTTTGTTAGGTAACTTAACCTCAAAACTTAACCTTTCTTATATCTCAGCAACCCCTGCTTGAATTTTTCTAAAACATTGTCAGATGTATTGTTTGGTCATGGGACATCTGTCAACGTCATAATTTTCAGGGTCAAGGTCATACTTGTGCAGAATTTGACCCTTTCTTATATCTCAGCAACCCCTGCTGGAATTTTTCTGAAACTTTGTCAGATGTATTGTTTGGTCATGATACATCTGTCAACATCATAATGTTCAGGGTCAAGGTCATAATTGTGCAAAACTTGACCCTTTCTTATATCTCAGCAACCCCTGCTGGAATTTTTCTGAAACTTTGTCAGATGTATTGTTTGGTCATGGGACATCCATCAACGTCAAAATGTTCAGGGTCAAGGTCATAATTGTGCAGAACTTGACCTTTGTTAGGTAACTTAACCTCAACATTTAACCTTTCTTATATCTCGGCAACCTCTGCTTGAATTTTTCTGAAACTTTTGTCAGATGTATTGTTTGGTCATGGGACATCTGTCAACGTCAAAATTGTCAGGGTCAATGTCATAATTGTGCAGAACTTGACCTTTGCTAGGTAACTTAACCTCAAAACTTAACCTTTCTTATATCTCAGCAACCCCTGCTTTTCAGTACAATAATATTTTCACATGACTTATTTTAAAATTACTATGTTGTTATTTTATGTGTAAAAACTTACTACCATAACCATAGTGATTGCAATTATTTACAATTTAATGTAGTATTATTGATCACTCTTTACTTCATGTGTGAATAAATAACACATGTAGTGAGTTTATTATTTATCATGACATGTTGATAACAATGCATTGACAGACACTTACTTTTTCACATTTTATCAACTTTACTTTCTTTTTGCATAGTGATACCATTTAATATCTGATTTTCTTAGAAGGGCGAGACACCCTCAGCCCGAGGTCTTGTATTAGCCCTGTGTCACCAAATACATTTCTTATTAATCCTCATAATTTGACAGACATTAAGAGAATAAATCGTAAAACTATATTTCAAGGTGGATTTATCAGTCCAAAATGATCAACTCAATGGGACCTTACCCCACCCACAAATCCGTCACTTGCCAAGTGTCAAAATAGAAAAACGTGTGTGCACGGTTTAATTGTTTAAAATGCACACTAATATTTTATTGATAGTTTGTTACAGTGTTATGTTACTTCGTTTGAACAGCGAATTAAACTGGCATTTTTAGTTATTAGTAATTCGAAAATGTGTTTTGTTTTCATTGTTTAGATAATAATGGTACCTTTGACATGATGAAAAGCTGTTAATATGAATGGAAAATTAACACATATTCTGTAGATCTATATAAACTACATATGTTGATGTGTATATTATGCTTTCAGCTTGTTGATGAAAGAAAAGAAATAGTGAGAAGTTAACTTCAAGAGTTAAACTTGCAGACAGAACTGAAGACATGTTTATATCAGTGTTCAGGCAGTGTTTACTCGTATATGTATCACATTGATGTGAGTATTTATATAAGATGTGCGGAAGTATATCAATGAAAAAAGCATAACTGATAAAGACACATTTTGAGCAAAAGTCAACTTTTGAAAAGAAATTGAGAAAAACAAGAAATGATCATAATTTCAAAGTGGTCTGCTGCAGATGGTAAGCTTTAATGTTCATTAGATTGGAAACTTAAACATGGTATTACATTTTAAATCATGTTTGCAAGTTTAATACGATTCATGTAGTCTCAATTTAATGTGATTGATGAGGAAAATGTATTGATAGAAGGATTTATATAAATATTTCCATGCAAACAATAAATGATATTTTTGCTATGTTTTTAGCCCTTTCCCTCATATAAACGCTTTCTGACGCCTCTGCAGCAGACGGCTTTTTGAAAACATAGTGACAAAAGAAGAAATTGCTCAAAACGAGCAATTTCTCCTTTTCCCACAATGTTTATCACTTTTAGTCATAGGTTATCCATTCAATTATATGTTCAAAGTCGTCTGCTGCAGAATTGTCGTATGAGGGAAAGGGTTAAGTTAACATTTCCTTCATACAAATGCTAAATCCAGCATATTCAACCAAGTTGTTAAAAGTATAGAGATATTGCACAAAGTTACTATTTATGCTTTGCAGACATTGGACATGTATTAATACTTTAATAAAAGTGCATTAGGCCTATTTAGGTTTGTTTTCTCTGAAAATGCTGTTGCAAGCTTAAATATATTGTATAAATTTTGGAAATTGGTCGCAGTTAATTAACATTTAAGTTATTCTTCTCTTAAATAAGGACTTAATGTGTTAGCAAACTTAAATTTTACTTGATGTTGATAAATTGGGTTATATCCTGTTGTTGATTGGATCTTGGACTACTATTCCCTGATTAGATGTCATACCAGAAAGAAAACAATTGATCAACAAGACTATCATTCTGTCATTGCTACTTTTTATCCCCCGCTTGTTCGAAGAAAAAAAGGGGGGTTATTAATTTCGGTTTGTCCGTCTGTCTGTCCGTCTGTCTGTCTGTCTGTCTGTCTGTCTGTCTGTCTGTCACACTTCGTTTCCGTGCAATAACTGCCACAAATGTGAACTGTTTTTTTTCAAACTTTGTAACAACGTTAAATGCCTTCAGGCCTAGGCCAAGTTCGAGTGTCACATTCGGCGGACTTTATTCGGTGGAGTTATGGTCCCTTAATTAACAACGAATGTTGTTTGTTGCTGTTTCCGTGCAATAACACTGCCACAAATGTGAACCGTTTTTTTTTTCAAACTTGTTAACAAGGTTAAATGCCTTAAGGGCTAGGCCAAGTTCGATCGTCACTTTCGGTAGACTATATTCGGCGGAGTTATGGCCCCTTATTTAACAAAACATGTTGTTTGTTGCTGTTACAGTGCAATAACTGCCACAAATGTGAACCGTTTTTTTCTATATGTGTTAAGAATAGCGGTAGTGGAAAGCATATGTGTTTATAAAAGCGGTAGTGGATGTATGTCTCTCTGTCTCTCTGTATCTCTGTCTCTCTCTTTTTATATCTGTCTGTTTGTCTGTCTGTCTGTTTGTCTGTATGTCTGTCTCTCTGTATGTCTCTCTGTCTCTCTGTATCTCTGTCTCTCTCTTTTTATGTCTGTCTGTCTGTCTGTCTGTATGTATGTCTGTCTGTCTGTCTGTCTGTCTGTCTGTCTGCCTGTCTCTCTATCTCTCTGTCTCTCTTTCTCTCTGTCTCTCTGTCTGTCTGTCTCTCTCTCTCTCTCTCGCTCTGTCTCTTTGTCTCTCTGTCTCTCTCTCTGTGTGTGTGTCTCTCTCTCTCTGTCTCTCTCTCTCTTTCTCTCTCTCTCTCTCTCTCTCTCTCTCTCTCTCTCTCTCTCTCTCTCTATCTTTATCTCTCTCACTATATATTATTCCCCCTCTCGCTCTTGTATCTCATATATTTCGCGCATAAGCAGACTTGTACATAAACAGTCAGTTTACCTGCCTTAGTTGAGTCGGTTTATCAATTGAACTACGTTGGATCAATATATTCAAAACGCATGCGACACTCTGTTCTGAAGTATGTCATCTACGTTCTATTACATTATGTGGTTAGATCATTCTTGAACGGATCGAATTTAGACAATTACCATCGACGCTTTTATATACATTCTAGTATACAGAGAGAATAACTATAATGTATTAAAAGTATTTGTTATGAAAAAAGACGGGTTATGAGGGTGTGGTTCTTTATTTTACTTTCATTGAAGAATCATACACAATCCATGTAAGGAGATATAGAGAAAGTATGATTTCGAAGAGTTATTTATAGCTGGAAGTAGGAAGCTAAATTAACGTACTCATTTAGACACAACTAACTGTCAACATAAATACGGGTTTTACTCAGGTATGTGCTTCTCCTCTATATATTATGTTTGTGTTATGTCGTTTAATACCCTTTTCAACGTTATTTCAGTTACATCACGGCGACAGTTAAGTTATTCACCTAGTACTGGTTCGTTTACCAAGGGATTACGGATAAGTGAACTATCTCCCATATATAACTGAAGTTATGTTGAAAACAACCTAAAACACCAATGGAACATAATATGTCTGAATGTTTACACTTTTACTACTTGAACCAAAATGTTAAAGCCTGTGCCACATCGGTTAAAAGGGTGGTCTTTTGAAATAACCGTTCCAACTTATATTTATACAGATTTTCCATTTTTTTTACGAACGTTGGTTAAGTTGGAAAACCTTTTCCTGATCTGGAGAACAGCGTATACTATGATTAGAAGTCAGGATTATGAAGAGTACACAAGTCTATGTCCTACAATACATCATATTACCAAATTATACCCGATGTTGTGGGTACTCGAAAGAACTGCCTAACTAAGACTATTCTATTGAGTACTCACACCATACGGTTTCTTCATTAACCCTTTCCACGTATGAGAAATATTGTCTTTTTCTACGATGTTTTCAAATCTTTTCAGTAATGAATCTTTTATTTAAATTGATTTTCCATATTTCTGCGCAGATGTATTAAGGGTCGTCTGTTGCAGAATTGTTTGTTTGTTGGAACTCTTTACCTGACAACTCATGACTCTTTATGCCACATACATTATAAATAAACTTTGTAGAGAACAACTATTTGTCCGCATTTCGGGGTTAAAAAGAATATTTTTCTAAGATTATTTGTAAATGAGGCTTTTCTAAAATAAGTCAGGTGAAACGGTTAAAATCTCTACTGCATTGTCGAAATTAAACATAAATTAATTTAAATTCTAATTTGTTAATAAGCAGTTTAAGGAAATTTTATCATTTTTAAACGAATATAATTCATGCTAAAGTCTTCGACAGAGGGCTAAAATTACAAACAATGCTATTTTGTCTTGTGATTTAACGCAGAATATGTCTGACGGGTGTGTGGTAAAATATCAAAACGGTCTGAAAACTATCTGATGAAATTAATTTCATTCTTACCACAATAGTGTTATACCATGTAACAATGTTTTGTTCATTTCCAATTGTCAAGGCTATAATCACGTTTATACTATAAGTTACAAAGCTTGTTAGGAGCGTATTTCATATTCTAAAATTATAATTTGACCTTCAAACCCTATGTTGTGGAGAAACAAATAGAATCATCTCAGTGATGCAGTTCTTTTGAGTACCCACATCATAAGGTTTTATTTTGAATTAAGAGAATAATATAAGATAGATATTATGGGATACATATTAGTTTACTCCTCTTTAATAAGGCCTCTGATTTAAACATGAAGTAATAGCATTAGCTCTATTTAAACAAGTTGTGGCATAAATTATCACCTGTCGCTATGTTTTCAATTCAACTCAATAATTATAATAGAGATTTTCCATAATTTGGCGTTGTTTGTTGCAGTACTTTTTACATTTTACCACAGTATATCTTTTATTACTACATGTAAATAATTCAAGACACAGTCACAATATCAAAGTCAACACAGTTAACATAAAAATAAATCATTACTCACCAAATCTGAAAGTTCTTGGATCAGAATATTCACTTTAAATATAGTTCTCTTGGTGGATTTATTTGTTCACCAAAATGTCCAACCCTGTTCATGGTTAATTATTTTACTTCCTTTATTTCAACAAAAGATTACTCTTTACACTTAACGTTGTCTATGTTAAATTAACTCCCTTCAATTTAAACCCTTATCTTGATACAAATGGCAAACTGATTCATTCGCTGCTGAAGAATTTTGAAACAATTGTGGGAAAAGCAGATATTGCTTATAATGAGCAAATTAACCATTTGCCAGAAAGTGCACAACTTAACTCAATATTAATGCTTTGATTTAAATATTTTCATAAATTGTTCGCAGAAATTTTAAAGCCGTCTGCTGTAGAGTTATTGTATATAGTAAATGTGTTTGTGTGTCGTGCAACGTGTTTCACGCCGCTTTTAACTATTTTGGTTATATCACGACATTTTCTTGGTAAATACTATTGGTCCATTTATCCTGACACCACTGTCAGCGAGTCAGTCAAAGTGCTGACCCCACAGCCCTGATGGCATAGGAGAGAGGATCGTACCCGCGACATTCCGCGCCAAAGGTGGACGATCTATCTTAAAAATGGTCTAAACAACAGTCGGTCAGTGCAGTCTACTTATTTATTCTATCTGAGCAAAATGCTTCTCAATTTATTTAAACTGATTTCGCCATTATCAATATTAACAAGAACGCATCGCCGCTTTTATCTTTTAATTTTGAAATGGCGTATCTAGTATTTATTTATGAGAGTGCTTGTGTGCTGTGTAGTGGGGATGGGTGGCGTGGCGATGGGGTGGAGGTGCTTGTCGGGGCTGTAATCTTGCCAAATTAGTCGTCTTTAATATATTTGTTACATGTGGGAACGGGTTAAACGTGGAAGCAACAACTATTGAATCAGAGCAGGTCATCATTTATACAAAGGCTACTTGGATTTGTTAGGGCAGTTTGATAATTTCTCCCTAATATGTGACGGAAGGTAACTGATGAATGAGGGAGGCTTCTTACAGTTAAGTTCGTCTGGAAATGAACGCAATAATATAGTTTTAATAATTAGTTGATACATTGGGCCAGTCGTGTGCGGCGGAACGAAACGGAACGGGTCGATCATTTTGGTAAAGGGCGCTTAAAGAAACATTCCTATAAAACGGTTTTGTTTGCCAGTTATTCATAATAGTGACCTGAATAATTCGTGCTCGGGTGAATGAAAAAACAAAAAAAACACTTCTGGACAATTAGAGTATTTATTTACTACGGAAATGAAATCATTGTGAGGAAAGAGGAGAAAGTGTTTGCTACATACACTTCCTTCATGTCCTACGATGTATTAGAAATATTCCGTGTGCTAGGGCGTCAAATGCCGTATGTATCAGTTTATATTACATTCCATTAACTATAACGCTATGGGTTGATGAATTTGAACTGGCAATCCCAACGTATTTTGTTTTCCAATGACACTGGCCAATCGTACAGAAACGTTAAATTCTAGTCTCAGGGTAGCATTATATTGCCAACTTTTCACATTTTAACCTTCAACAGGCTTAAAATAGATAGTTAAATCTTTGAAAGTAGCTGTTTGATAACCTGACTTACAATTTACAGGTTTACTATTTAAAAGTTTGCGACTTGACGTCAACATGGAGACTTTTTCTATCAGAATCACATACCCGGGGAAACATTAAACAACAACAAGGAAAATCTAAAACGAGAAATTTCTCCGTTGTGTCACAATGTTTTTCAACTGTTTTTAGTAACTATACCTTCATATAAAGATATATTCTGTATTTTTAACTAGATGGTATTAATGTTTTATGTTGCAGATTTCTTGTACATTTGTATGGGAAAGGGTTCAAGGTAATAGAAACTGTGAGTCTGAAAATGCGGTATTACCAAATGGGTTCTTGATATTCATGTATGTTTCACGCGTGATTGCATTACCATCCTTCTGAAATAAGTATGATTTAACATTTGTGTATTGATTCCTTGTAAATTACATCTGAAATAAACAGATTGTTACATTTCCGATAATTTTATTACAAAACGGGTATTTAATATTCATGTTTCTTTTAAACAATGTTTTTTCAAAATAAGAATGTTTAACATTTGTAAATAGGTTTCTTGTAATTTTAAGTAGAACATTTCAATTAAATTACTTTTGGATTTTTTTATTATTAAACGGGTTGAGTCCAAAATACGGTATTACAAAACGAGTTCTTAATATTCATGCATGTTACATGAGCGATTTCATTACCATCCTTCGAAAATAAGCATTGTTTAACATATGTATATTGATTCCTTGTATATTATAGCTGAAAAAAGCATATTTTAACTGAACGACATTTTTATTACTAAACTGGTTGAGTTCCGAAAAGTGGTATTACAAAACGGGTTTTTAATATTCATGTCTGTTTCAAACACGATTTCATCAACACCCTACTGAAATAAGTATCATTTAACATGTGTGTATTGATTCCTGGTAAATTATAGCTGAAATACACAGATTTTTACACCACATTTTATAACAAAACGGGTTTAGTCCCAACAAGTGGTATTACAAAACGGGTTTTTGATATTCATGTATGATTAATGCAATTTTTCCTTCCTAACGTTCTAAAATAAGATTTTCAAACATTTGTACATAGGTTTCTTGTAATTTTAAGTTGAACATTTCAGTTTTATCGACATTTGAAATTTGAACCTTTTATTACAAAACATGTTGAGTCTAAAAATTGGGTATTACTAAACGGGTTCTTGCTATTTATGTATTTTTCACGCGCAATTTCATTACTATCCTTCTGAAATAAGTATTGGTTAACATTTGTGAATTGATAACTTGTCAAGTGTAGCTAAAATAAACATATATTTACATAACAATATTTGTATTACTAAACGGGTTGAGTCCCGAAAAGTGGTATTACAAAACGGGTTCTTGATAGTCGTGTATGTTTCAAACGCAATTTCAACAACACCCTACTGATATAAGTAACATTTAACATGTGTGTGTTGATTCCTGGTAAATTATAGCTGAAATACACAGATTTTTACTTTTCCGATATTTTTTATAACAACACGAGTTGATTCCCAAAACGTGGTATTACAATACGGGTTCTTGATATTCGTGTATGTATTATGTAATTTTTCCTTACTAACGTTCTAAAAAGAGACCTTTTTTACATTTGTACACAGGTTTCTTGTAATTTCAGTTTAATTGAAATTTGAATATTTTATTAAAATAGAAAGTCTGATAATGTGGTATTACCAAACAGTTCCTTGATATTAATGTATGTTTCACGCACGATTTCAATACCATCCTTCTGAAATAAGTTTTGTTTAACATTGTGTGTATTTATTCCTTGTCAAGTTTAGCTTAAATAAACCGATTGTTACATTTGCGATATTTTTAATACAAAACGGGTTGAGTCTCAACAATTGGTATTACAAAACGGGTTCTTGCTATTCTTGTATGTATTATGCAATGTTTCTGTCTTAACCTTCTGAAATAAGACCTTATTAACGTTTGTACATTTTTTTAAGTTACAATATACAGATTAAATCAACTTTAAGCATTTTATCACAAAACGGGTTGCTACAGTGCACAGCAAGATCAATGTGTTTTTATGTTCAAACTGTGTGCTTTTCATTGAGTATTATTTATTTACACATATTTCACAATAATTAACAGATAAATAATGGCAACTTTTACTTAACCCTTATTCTTATATATTATTTCCTTATTTTCTTATAATACAAGGACAAATGAAAATATACTTTGCAGTACAAATATCACTTGCAAAGGTCCGTACATGTAAAACACATTTGCAAAATGTCTTTATTAAATGCTTTACCCTGCTTCCATCAATTGTTCAGTTATACCTTAGGTTTCCTGGGTAATTTACCAGTATTTCTGGTCCATTTATTCTGACACCAGTGAGTCAGTCGAAATGCTAACTCCACAAACGTGAGCACCAAGGAAAGCAAGGAGGCAAAGCTATTACTACCATTTTTAAGTGTTAAGTATGACCCGGTTGGTGATCAAACCCGCAATCTCCCGAAACTGAGGCGGTATCCACTAAACGCTGTTTATAATTGATCAGAGTAGTTTTTTAAATGATAATCGAGAATATTATGAACTTATGTCTATCTCTTTTACATTTCATCAAAGGCAGTTATTTTTGTCATTTGCAATTACCATTTAAGATCAATGGTGATGCAGTCGTAAACCTGCATTTTGCAACGTAATTTAACAAGGTCTAGCAAGAAAGTCAAATGTCAAACGAAAATAAAAATATCAGTATAATTTTAATCTCTGCCAGATTGAAAGTTGAATAGGGAGAAGCTCTTATCATAAACTATTTCCCACAAGCCTGTAGACTTTTGTAATATCTGGGAAAAACTATGGAAAACATCTGTTAATGTTAATATAATTGTTGAATAGAGTTGAAAACAGTGTGGTAAATGAGAAAATTGCTCATCATGAGCAATTTTTCCTTTTGGTACAATGGTTTCAAAATTCGTCTTCTACAGAGGTGTCAGAAAGCCCCTGTTTGTGGGAAAGGGAAAAGAGATGTGTTATTTACATACTTTTCATAGGACTATTGACAAACTCAATGTTTAAAACTATGAATTCATCAAGTGATACATTTCACTGTTTATCTTTGACTTTATACAAACTCCAACAACCAGCTTGGAAATATCTTGGACAAAATCTCCATAAATGACGGTTTAATTATTAAGTAGATAACATTGTAATCTTCTGCAGATGTGTCAAAATGTACCAGCAGTTGGGAAAAGGGTTCACGCTTTTTTAATTATAAAGTCCTCTGCTACAGAATTGTTGTATATAGGAAAGGGTTAAAACATTACAAAACAGAAAAATGGTTTGCAAAATAAAGATCTTACACCGAAACAATCAGCCTTCTTCGGTATCGACATATCTTAAGGAGCAATTGCTTTTCAAATCATATCTTCAAGTCATAGGGTACAGATTTGTCAAGATGTGTAGAATGTCTCTTGCATGAAAGACCGGATTATAAAGTACACCATCTAAAAAAGAGTTTTGTTTGTCCCATACTATAACAATATCTTTTTTCACCGGCCTTCTTCATTGTAAAGAAATGGACAAGGGACACACACAGGAAAATGTCAAGATCAGCCTACTAACGACATTCAATTAATTAGAGAACAACTGATTTAATGAATGATAATATTGTTAAACCATATTCTTATAAACAACAATTAAAAACTTACGTGAAAGAACTGTGAATAAATTAGAAAATATTGTGGTAAAAGGAGAAATTGCTCATAATGAACACTTTTTTCGTTTTACCACAATAATCCAGACGCGTCAGGAAGCGTCGATATGTGGGAAAGGGTAGCAACATGATCTGACAAAGTTATTTACTAATGTCATTGTCAGAAATAATGTAGATCTATAGATTGTAGTTATATACAGTACAGAGTAATTAAGAATGTTTCATACACAATGGTATTTTCTCCTATTGTCATTTGTTTTCAACCTTTTGCATGAAAAGCCCTACTTAGGATATTTCACATTTGTTTCTAAGATGTTGTTGAAGAATATGACTCTAAAATATTCCTTTAAGTTACAGCTCAAAATTGATGTTTATGTCACTCTGAAGCATTTAACCATTTCTCTAATGTAAATGACTTTTAATGCCTTTGCAGCAGATGACATTTTAAAACAATCAAGAGAAAAGGAGAAAGTGCTCATATTATATCAGTTCTCCCATTTTCCACAATATTTTCAACATGAATTCATTTACTCTTTTACTTTGATAGATGTTAATTTCTTTTCAGATGGTGCCATTTAAGCTACTCTCAATATTATATTGTTATATAAAAAGACTTGGCAATATAAATTAAATGAATGGAGAAGATGGATTCCTTAATTTATTTATAGTAAGGCAAATAATTGCATTTGGAGTACTGGTGCGGTTTAGCAACCCGTATTCTAATAACAATTACAAAGTTGATAAAAGCTGTTTATTTCAACTTAAAATTAAAAGAAACTCATGTACAAATATTAGTCTGAAGCTCACCCACCACTCTTATAAAAACACTTAGATAAATAGTTATTTTTATTTTTTATAACAGGTATCTCATTTGCATGTTAATGTTATTCATTTCGTAAAAGGGGGTTAATTACGGAATGAATTGCATACTTGTGGGGTGCACCCTACAAGTAAACATCAAAGGAAATAACCCCACAAGTAAACTCCCATGAGTTCGTCCGTCCGTCCGTCCGTCTGTCTGTCTGTCTGTATGTATGTCTGTCTGTCTGTTCAACACTTTCTATATTCCTCTAAGGAGGCTGCTTCAATTTAGACCCGGATCAACATGCCCAAGCTAGCAACATAATTTAGATTTACAGTTTTCGCCGATTAACCTTTTTCCACATACAACAAATTTGCAGCAGACGACTTTGAAAACATTTCATTAAACATATGGAAAATCTCTTTTTCTCTCATGAAATATTAATTATTGAATAGAGTTAAAAACGTTGTGACAAAAGTAAAAAATGGTCGTTTTGAGCAATTTCTTCTTTTGTCAGAATGTTTTCAATACGCCGTCTGCTACATAGGCGTCGGAATGCGTCTATATGAGGGAAAGGGTTAAATATTAGAAACTTCCATCTTGCGTATATCTACCATCATAAAATGTTTGGTTTCTTATTGAGCGCGCTACACTTATGTTTGATTTGCGTGTTTCATACTTGAATAAATGAAGGAATGTCAGCGAAAATATGCATCGGGGATTACATTTTGAAGTTCTTTTACAAAGAAAGTTACGTACATTCGGTTCGAAGCAACTCCGAATAAAAGAAGTTCATGTGGGCTGTCTCGGACAATATCCCATGTGAACGTGTTCTTTATTGGTGCAGTTTGACTCCTATTCAAACTCAGTTTAATCACGGCGGATATTTTACTTAACCATGCCTATCTCGCATCAAATACTCCATACCACATTCTTTCCCAGACATATAGCTACTTTCCCACATAGACTATTCAATTATTGGCGATGGCCTTGACTTTTATCAATCCCTAGACTCAATGTTAGCCAAGCAGGCATTCGACCTCAGACTCCCGGATCAATTGTTTGCGTCGTTAACCTTTTAAGCTTTCGCTACTGGACGTCAACATGGGGACTGTTTTTATATGAATCACATAACCGGTGACGGATTCGCCAACCATGTCGTTGATATATGCATAAACAACATCCAGCGTCTTAGAGGAGTTTGCCTTTAGTCCAAGCGATCCATTTGATGCAATTGAATACATTTCTGTATCCTCTATGTACTGTGTCTGGGATTTGGAATCGGGCATCACGGGTTCGAACCTTAGTAGAAGCGGTCATGTTCTTGTGCCATTGGGCAAGACACATCTTTTAGCCTAGTACTGGTTCGTTTACCAAGGGATCATGGATAAATGAACTATCGCCCATAATATGTCTGAATGTAAACGCTTAGACTACTTGAACCAAAATGTTAAAGCCTGTGCCACACCGTTTTCAAAGTTGGTATTTTGCAGACGCGTCAAAATGCGTCAACAGGTGGGACAGGGTTAAACCTGAAGGAGGCCTAGTGCCAAAATAATGAACAAAAGAGTGATACTATTCATAAACATATTCAATAGCTTACAGACTAGATGTTATCAATCCGATTTTAAGATAACCAGGTTTATTCAATTGAAATATCTTCTTTTGAATGCCAACTATTTCCAATATTGTTGTGAAATAAACTATAAGTAGCCTCTCATGCTTTAAAAAAAATATGACATTGCTTGAAAAATTCCTTTCAACTCTATTTAATAATTATATTTACATTTATACAGATTTTCCACATTTTTTACGAACGAGGGTTAAATTGGAAAGCTTTTTGTCTGATCTCGAAAACAGCGTATACTATGATTAGAGGCTAGGATTATGAAGTGTCTATGTCCTACAATACATCATATTACCAAATTATTCCCGATGTTGTGGGTAATCGAAAGAACTGTTTCACTAAGACTATTCTATTGATTACTCACACCATACCGTTTGTTCATTAATCCTTTCCACGTATGAGAAATATTTTCTTTTTCTTTTTCTACGATGTTTTCAAATCTTTTATTTAAATGGATATTTCATATTTCTGGGCATATTTATGCCACATACATTATTAATAAACTTTGTAGAGATCAATTTCGGGGTTAAAAAGAAAATCTTTTTCTAAGATTATTTGCAAATGGGGCTTTTCTAAAATAAGTTAAAATCTTTACTGCATTGTCGAAATTAAACATAAATTTATTTAAATTCAAATATGTTAATAAGCAGTTAAAGGAGATGGTATCATTGTTAAACGAATATAATTCATGCTAAAGTCTTTGTTAATATTACAAACAATGCTTTTTTTTCTTGTCATTTAACGCAAGGTATGTCTGATGGGTGTGCGGTAAAATATCAAAACGGTGTGAAAACTATCTGATAAAAATGATTTCATCCTTACCACAATAGTGTTATATCGTGTAACAATGTTTTGTTCATTTCAAATTGTCAAGGCTCTAATCACGTTTATTCTATAAGTTACAAAGCTTGTTAAGAGCGTATTTAATATTCTAAAATCATAATATGACCTCCAAACCATATGTTGTGGGGAAACAATATAATCATCTCAGTGAGGCAGTTCTTTTGAGTACCCATATCATAAGGTTTGATTTGGAATTAAGATATATTATAAGACAAAGACTCGAAAACTATAAGATATATAGTATGGGATACATATTAGTTTACTCCTCTTTAATATGGCCTCTGATAGAAACATTTAAACATGAAGTAATGGCATCAGGTCTATTTGAAACCTTGTGGCATAAATTATCACCAGTCGCTATGTTTTCAACTAAACTCAATAATTATGAAAGAGATTTTCCATAATTTGCCGTTGATTGTTGCAGTACTTTTTAAATTTTACCAAAGTATATCTTTTTTTACTACATGTAAATAATTCAAGACACTGTCACTATATCAAAGTCAACATAGTCAACAACATAACAAATCATTACTAACCAAATCTGAAAGTTCTCGGATCAGAATATTCACTTTATTTTTTCACCAAAATGTCCTTCATGGTTAACTTTGTTACTTCCTTTATTTCAACAAAAGATTACTCTTAAGACTTTATGTTTTCTATGTCAAATTTACTCCCTTCAGTTTAAACCCTTATCCTGATACAAATGGCAAACTGAATCATTCGCTGCTGAAAATTATCCATTTGCCAGAAAGTGCACAACTAAACTCAATAATAATGCTTTGATTTAAATATTTTCCTAAATTGTTCGCAGATATTTTAATGCCGTCTGCTGTAGAGTTATTGTATATAGTAAATTTGTTTGTGTTTGTCGTGCAACGTGTTTCACGCCGCTTTTAACCATTTTGTTATATCACGACATTTCCTTGGTAAGTTACCAGTACTATTGGTCCATTTATCCTGACACCGCTGACAGCGAGTCAGTCGAAGTGCTGACCCCACATCCCTGAGGGCATAGGAGGGAAAGGCACGACAACCATTATTATAGTGTTTGGTATATGTCGGAAAAATAACTCTGATGCCTGGATAATTGACCTGGACTCGCGCCGAGAATATAGGGAAATTCTAGAGTAAAACCCCATGGTCAAGGGGTTCGATCCTCATACTCGACTAGTACTCGCACCGAGTGTGTAGGGAGATTCCAGTGTTAAACCCCATGTTTTGAGTGTTGGGGTAATCCAATGGTTAACACACTGGATTGTCAATCCAGAGGTCTGAGGGTTCAAATCCCGAAACGGTTTAAGGGGTGCTTTTAAGCGTTTCCCACTCAACTAGAGGTTAAGTACTGGTCCTTTCCAGGGAAAAAACCTCTCGTGTATCGGTGCTACTCACCGGGCACGTAAAAGAAGCAATGGTCTTTTCGGAAAGAGCTAGGGTATCGAACCCAGACTCCCCGGTATCTAACTTTGTCTGCTCGCCAAATAGTTTATTATGCACGGCGAAGGTAGATGAACAAAAACAAACAAACGAAACCCCATTTTCAAGGGATCGACCAGTACTTGCATCGAGTGTGTAGGGAGATTCCAGAGTTAATATTCATTTTCTATGGAAACGACCCTCATACTCGACCAGTACTCGCACCGAGTGTGTAGGGAGATTCCTGTGCTAAACTGCATTTTCTAGGGAAATTATCCTCATACTCGACAAATACTCGCATCGTGTGATTAGTGAGATCCCTGTATTAAACCCCATTTTCTAGGGAAATTATCCCCATACTCGACAAATACTCGCATCGAGTGATTAGGGAGATTCCTGTATTAAACCCCATTTTCTAGGGAAATTATCCTCATACTCGACAAATACTCGCATCGAGAGTGTAGGGAGATACCTGTATTAAACCCCATTTTCTAGGGAAATGATCCCCATACTCGACCAGTACTCGCACCGATTATGTAGGGAAATTCCTGTATTAAACCCCATTTTCTAGGGAAATTATCCTCATACTCGACCAGTACTCGCACCGATTGTGTAGGGAGATTCCTGTGTTAAACCCCATGTTCAATGGAATCGACGCATCGAGTGTGTTAAACCCTATTTTATAGGGAAAGGATTCTCATACTCGATCATTGATAAACCAAATTTTAAGGGAATCAATTGGCAAACTTGACCAGTACTCGCACAGAGTGTGTAGGGAGATTCCAGAGTTAAACCTCATTTTCTAGGAAATCAATCCTCAAAATCGACCAGTTCGCATGCCAAGTGTGTAGGGAGATTCCGGATTTCAATCCCATTGTGTATGGAGTTATTCTCAAGACCATCAATGTGCCGTCGCATTACCTCTGATCTGATGTCAATAAAGGTTTTCAAAACATACATCAAATACTGTATAACAAATACTGTAAAACAAAAACTATTACTGATGAGAACACGTGTCACATTACGTTCGTCGAGATGGGAAAAACTGTCACAGAACACCGTAGTGTATACAACATTTTACAACACGCATGCACGGAATTACAATATACTAACACAATACGTCCGTATTGTGTACAATTCTTTACAACATGCATGCTTGGAATAACTATATACTAACACAATACGTCCCTATTGTGTAACATTATTTACACCATGCATGGTGGGAATAACTTACGCATACCGTTCATAGTGTGTACAGTTTACAACTTGCATGCTTGGAATAACTATATACTAACACAATACGTTCGTATGGTGTACAATTCTTTACAACATGCATGGTGGGAATAACTACATACTAACACAATACGTCCGTATTGTGTTCAATTATTTACATCTTGCATGGTGGGAATAACTTACACATACCGTTCATATTGTGTACAACATTTTACAACATGCATGCTTGGAATAACTATATACTAACACATTATGTCCGTAGTGTATACAATTCTTTACATCATGCATGGTGGGAATAACTTACACATACGGTGCATAGTGTGTACAACATTTACAACATAAATAATTGGAATAACTGTCGCATGACGTCCGTATTGTGTAAAACCTTTTATGACAATCATGATGAAAATGACTGTTACAATGTGATCCATTTTATGCCAGAATAGAATGCACTTGAAGACCGATTTAATTCTATAATTATAGATTATTAATTATATAAAATGTTTTATAACTTTCTTCCATTTGAAATACCTAATATATAAAGATGTTAATAGTTTCACTTTTTACGTGTCATGGCGGGTTTTAAATATATACCAGAGTCGGGTTACATGTAATTGCTGTTCTGTGTCAGCATTTTGTGAAATAGGATCTAAGTACATCACAGTTTATATTAAAAAGACTCACCCGTGAAATCATTTAAAATAAGCATACAAGATAAATAGACGTAGATAAAAGAAAACACTAACTGTTTGTAGAGTTATCTTTATTCAAGATGTTGGGTATTATTGAAGATTCTACAGAATTGAAAAGTAACCCCTAACAAGCTTATGACAGTAATATGTGAATAGCACAGATAAGATCTTGACCAGCAAGCGGGTTCACAAGCTGATCAGGTTCGACACTGTTCTTAAAAGCCAACGTGTACCTGTTCGCATGGACAGGCTCATTTTGAGCTCCATTTACCTTACGAGATCCGTCATTTGTCTTCCTCAAATCTTTGAAATAGTATAAGTTTGAAGGTAGCCATTTGTATGTTAGCAATAGTATGTTAAGAACAGTTCTAGCACAAGAGCCAGGAAACCCCGGTTAGGTGATCTCACGAAAAAAGTAAAATGATTGTAAACAAAAAATAAAGAGCCTACTTTGGCCATTTTTAAAATCAAATGACCAGACGATGATTATGTTCTTGTCATGTTGTTTTTTATTGAAATTCGTATTGCTGTCGTCTCTTATTACGAACAGAAAATAATAAAGTAAAGACTTTCAGAAAATTAAGAAATAAATTTATAATTTACGAGGTTTAAACATGAGCCCAAAAACAGTAGTGTTCAGCTCCGCGTGGAATCCACAAAGTTCAAGTTCACAAGGGCAATTGGGGTCAAATCCGTTTCAATTTGATACCTAGATCACTTTGATTCAGCGACTATAAACTTCACAAGATGATTGGATTCAACGCGGAGCTGACCACTTCTGTTATTGGGCTCATTCGATCAAAAGGCAAGGTAACAATGGCTGTAAAAATTGGTTTATGATCAATATATCATGAACTCTCTGGCTCAGCGTCTGTAAATTTTAGAAGATGACATTTTCCGCAAGTAGATGACGACTACTGTATTTCCGGTCACCAGGTCAAAGGAAAATATCTTATGGGTCGTGGAAGTTAATTTGAGTTCCGGTACATATCTCAAGAATCCTTCAAATGTAACAGGTAAATTTGCCAAAACGAGCAGAAGACCTTTTGACTGTGCAATTGGGGATAACTCGTGCGTTTATGTGAACTTGCCGCCGTGATATAGCTGAAAATGGTTAAAATGAGGGCGTTAAACTACAATCAATCAGTAACACCACAGTAAATCTTACATGCTTGAGAAAACGGGGTAAGTCCCGATTTATTTTATAAAGACACAGGAGGGTAATACCCATTTATTTACAGATGTATATGTAAAGCGATATATGAACATGGGAAGGTCCCTCGTCATGCAAGAGATGAATACTTTACATTCCTAAAGGTTATATGAGATCTTGAGATGAAGGCGTGGCCTAGTCGTCTGAAAATGTTAAACATTGATTCAAAACAATTATTTTGCAATGTCGTGTTTGATCCATTTGTTATGGACAATCTCTCTGTTTGCAACATAGTGTAATTCTAATATAATAAATTGCATTCTATAAAATCTCCCAAGCCCTTGAACAACGAAAATGTCTAGATTATGCATTTATAAATTAAGTACAGTTATGAATATTTTGTGTCAGATATGAAAACATATTGACATCTGTCTGTCTGGCTATCTCTGTCTCTGTCTGTGTGTGTGTGTGTGTGTGTGTGTGTCTCTCTCTCTATTTCTCTCTTTCTCTCTCTCTCTCTCTCTCTCTCTCTCTCTCTCTCTCTCTCTCTCTCTCTCTCTCTCTCTCTGTCTCTCTGTCTCTCTCTCTGTCTCTCTCTCTCTATCTCTCTATCTCTCTCTGTCTCTCTCTCTCTCTCTCTCTCTCTCTCTCTCTCTCTCTATATATATATATATATATAAGTATGGATTCTACATTAAGGCGAACATCCGCCTTAATGTTTGAGATGTCACAGAAGTCATTTCAGTTGTTAGAACAACATTTAACTATAAGGAATCAAAGAACATACAAAAGACTTTAAGAAAACATGACTTTGATCGTTCTTGTTGTATAAGTATAAAATATACGGGTCATTGAAAAAAGAGGGCCTATATCTGGATGCAAAAAAAACATCACTTTAGTGCATTTTTTTTTTAGTCTTTAATTTCTCAAAGATCTGTCGATAGTTTTCGCTTATGGACAGCAATATGACGGAATACACCTAAAGCAACCTACATTCCTTTTGGCAAAACTTTATATTTACTTGAGCCCGAATAAACGATTACAATTCTTTGAAACCTATATGTTTTTGGAGATATACGGAGATTAACTTCAACATATAGCAGCGGTTATTTTGAATCAAATTGTTAACTGGAATTACTGTTTTTCATTACATGTTTTATTATTTCAGACACAAAATGGAGCCAGAACGACGATTTCAACCTGTGTAGCATACACTTAAAAGTAAGGTCAACATTAAAGAAAATATGTCTTTTAATAGTGTGCAAATCTATGCATTGAGTGTTCAACTCGCCCATAGCTGGTTTTATTTAACATGAATACTAGTTATGCATCCAGTGAGAACAGCAGAATAATGCAATTTTACTAAATGCACAAATGTTACAACCCATTACTCGATGCAGACGACATTTAAACGCCTTTGCAGCAGATGACATTAAAACTATAGCGACAAAATGGGATATTACTAATAATGATGATGTTTTAAACATTAAATAACAATAAAACAATACTTGAATATTTTTTTATCTCGACTATTCGAAGAATAAGGGGAGCTATTGTAGTCACCACGGCGTCGGTGTCGCCGTCGCCCTCGGCGTTGGTTAAAGTTTTTGTGCAAGCTAGAATTTACCTTTATAACTAACATACGCCTAGGCCTATGGTCTTTAAACTTTGTATGGACATTCTTCATAGTAAGTTGGTGATGCCTTTAAACTTTGGAGTCAGTAGGTCAAAGGTCAAGGTCACTGGGACCTTCTATATGGAAACAGTTCATGGTTAAAGTTTTCGTGCAAGCTAGCATTTACCCTTAAAACTAACATACACTTAGGCCTGTGATCTTCAAGTTGGTTTTGCTTAGAGAGTTTGGAGTTACAAAGCTAGCATTTCCCCTTATAACTTACATACGACTATGATCTTCAAACTTGGTATGGACATACATCATAGCAAGTTGGTGATGCCTAGATAGTTTGGGGTTAATAGGTCAAACGTCAAGTTCACTGTGACCTTCAATACAGAAACATTCCTTGCTTTAAAACTACTGATTACTTAGACCTATTACCCTGAAACTTAGTCATTACGTAATAGTCATGATCAACACTTGACTCAAACAGGTCATGGGATCATAAGGTCAAATGTCAAGGTCACTTTGACATTTAACGGAAAAAAAGCACTATTTTTTGCAATAACTTTGAACTAGTTGTACCTAAACTTGATATGGACATTAGTCAATGATCATTAATCAAAGAGTTTTCAGGTCAATAGGTGAAAGGTCAAGGTCAGTGCAACCATCAATAGGCAACCAGTCCTTGCCTTACAACTACTGATGGCCTACGCCTACAACTTTGAAACTTAGTTTGGGTATTGGATATGTTTTCTTCAAATAACCAAGAAATACTTTAACTTAAGTTCATTAAACCTGATATGGACATTTGTCATGATCACTTAGTCACCCCACTGTGACCTTCATTACAAAAACACTCCATTCCTTATGTCACACCTACACCTATGTAAACAATCAAGTACGATAACTCTATCGAGCATATAATGCAAATTATTGCCCTTTTTTGACTTAGAAATTATGGTTTAAGTTTTGCGTGCAACTACATTAAGAGTCCTTATCTTAGTAACTAATTGATGCATTCCATTGAAACGTTATACAACCCTTCCCAACCATCACACCTATGAAAATAATCAAGTTTGATAACTCTAATGCTGCATATGATGCAAATGATCACCCTTTAAGAAATTCTGGTTAATGCTTTGCGTGCAACTACATTAGAGTCCATATCTTAGTAACTAATAAGCAGTGGAATAGTCGAGCGTGCTGTCCTCCGACAGATCTTGTGAGTACAATTGTTTGAGAATATGTAATGGGAGCAGACTATATATCAATTTTATCTGAGGAAAGCTGTAAAACATCCGTGATACACGTTTTACAACATTTCCATCCACTCTTCCAACGGTGACTAAAAAACCTTAATGTATATTTATATATTTACCTTCTCCCCCATTAACTTTAACAATTAGATCGATTCAACCGCAGAGTTATAAAAAATAACCAATGATTACGGAATCCTGTTTGGCTCATGTCGTCCGTCGTCCGTCGTGCCTTAGGTCGACGCGCGACAAAGCGACACGACGCACGACAAAGCGACACGACAAAGCGACACGACGCACGATAAAGCGACACGACGCACGACAAAGCGACACGACGCACGACAATGCGACACGACGGAAGGGACATTATGTCGTCCGTCGAGCGTCGCCCTTGTACTGTCGTGCGTCGTGTCGGTTTGTCGTGCGTCGTGTCGCTTTGTCGTCCGTCGTGTCGCTTTGTCGTCCGTCGTGTCGCTTTGTCGTGTCGCAATGTCGTCCGTCGTGTCGCATTGTCGTGCCTCGACCTAAATAATTTACAACACGATAATGCGACACGACGGACGACAAAGCGACACGACGCTCGACAAAGCGACACGACGCTCGACAAAGCGACACGACGGACGACAAAGCGACACGACGCACGACAAAGCGACACGACGGACGCATCGTAATGTCGTGCGTCGTCCGTGGAATGTCGCGATGTCGTGTCGCTTTGTCGTCCGTCGTGTCGCAATGTCGTGCGTCGTCCGTCGACCGGTGTAGTATTATGTTTTTATCCATACACGGTGAACATGTGACTGCCATCATTTCTTAAAATGGAGAACAACTTGGATGATTTATTAAGAACTTATTATAATTCAGGCTACTCATATATTGAAATTCAAGTGATTTTGGCATTAGAGAAGGAAACAAACATAAGGTATTTATTTTTTCATACACAAAAATGTACGGTGTATTACTACACTTCCAAATACACCGTCACGGTGTCTATGATAAAAAGCTACTTCTATACCGGTCGACAGACGACGGATGACAAAGCGACACGACATCGCGACAAAGCGACACGACACAACGACATTCCGTCGTGTCGCTTTGTCGTCCGTCGTGTCGCTTTGTCGTGCGTCGTGTCGCTTTGTCGTCCGTCGTGTCGCTTTGTCGTGCGTCGTGTCGCTTTGTCGCGCGTCGACCTACGGCACGACGGACGACGGACGACATGAGCCAAACAGGATTCCGTACATAAGGTATTTATTTTTTCATACAATTTATGTACGGTGTATTACTACACTTCCAAATACACCGTCACGGTGTCTATGATAAAAAGCTACTTCTACACCGGTCGACAGACGACGGACGACAAATGTCGCTTTGTCGCCCGTCGTGTCGCTTTGTCGTGCGTCGTGTCGCTTTGTCGCGCGTCGACCAAAGGCACGACGGACGACGCACGACATGAGCCAAACAGGATTCCGTAAATGATACCTTGTCCGGGAGTGATTTAAATGACACCTCATATCCCACCTCCGTCATAAAATGAAGCGTTCACCACGTTCAGGCACTAACATCAATGCAAGTTGTTATCTTACTAAATTTCAAACTTTTTAAACACAAACATTCTCTCTCTCTTTATCTTTGATTTCCTCACACTTTCTCTAACTCTCTTTTTTTCTCGCTCACTCTCCCGTTCTCTCTCTCTCTCTCTATTTCACTCTGTATATGTCACTTTCTTTCTCTCTCACACACTTTCTTTCTCTCTCACACACTTTCGTTCTCACTCTCTTTTTGTTTGACCCTCTGTCCGTCCGTAGGTGTGTCTATCTATCCATCTACTACTTCTCTTTATCAAGTGTTCTCTCTCAATCTTTCTCCTTTATCTCTCTTTCGTTATCTCAATCTCTCTCATTCTCTGTCTATCGTTCTATCTGTCTCTCTCTGTCTCTACCTCTCTCTTTTTCACCAACATATTGCCACCAATGATTTGTCTCTAAAATCCGATAAAACAAGTATTAGCTTTGACAAGAGCATCATTCGCGCATTCCAGTTTAATTAATCTGTCAGCAGTAACGCTTGTGGTAGTTCAATGCATTCAGTTTATTTAACTTTCGCTTCTCACGCTGATCTCAGTACTGTGATTATTCTTCATTTTACCTCCATACATTTACTCTTTCATGTTAAGAGTTATATTTTTGGAACAGTACATTTTACCCCTTTTTATAAAATAATTAACATGTTGATTTCTTATTTGGCAAGAGGAATGGATGAAATTTGACGATTAAGAGTTAATCACTTGTGCAAGATAAAGCTATTTATAAAATTGTATCCATTTATTACGTTTGTCTAGAGTACAGTTATATCTTAATCGTTTTTAATGTAATAAACGACTATTTGTTTTATTTCAAAGATACACTATTTCTATTTTATAGAAATGAGAGTTACGGTAAAAGAGGTGGGAAAATGCCTTATTTGCAAGGGTTTTGAATAATGCAGCAAA
>JASEVX010000008.1:56697841-56727983 GCA_031761405.1 Serripes groenlandicus
CCGGGCATTATCATGCTTGAAATGACGTGACACTGATGCTCCAATGTCAAACACAACATATTTTTGTTTGGCCTAAACACTGAACAATCTTGTAGTACAAAATAACTTCATACATTTATTAAACAATTCCATACCTTTTCAATACAGTAACAAGACCATGTAGTCTTGATGAAATCAAGTGATGAGCTATATTTGGGCCTTATCCTGCTTAAATAGTTTTAAAAATAAAACATCTTCCCCACTTTCCTCTTTTACCGAATTATAACATGATAGTCTCACTACTAAATTGCAAGGTATGTGATATCTTGTAAGCTGATATCTATGAAAATGTCATTAAACAATGATTGGTGACTGATTCCAGTTCTACCCTTTGTTATTTTTAGTTGACATTTTTAAAATTGGTGGAAATACACTAAATTATATGGGAAAATGTCATGTGCGACATTACTTTTGGCCAGTTACTGTAGATCAGCTACGCTTTTACCGGGGCTCGGCACGGGCTTCAGCAACAAAGGTCCAGCTGATACGGTTTCGGGAAAACACGCATTTTCCCGATTTTCCTCTTTGTTGCATGTGCAGTGTAACTTTTGTTCTAGAAGACTGCCAGCCCGGAAACTCGCCCGATCCGTAGAGTGCGTAGGCAGGACGCGTAAACTATCGCCTTTACGGGTCCAGCTGATACGGTTTCGGGAAAAAACGCATTTTCCCGATTTCCCTCTTTGTTGCATGTGCAGTGTAACTTTTGTTCTAGAAAACTGCCAGCCCGGAAACTCGCCCGATCCGTAGAGTGCGTAGACAGGACGCGTAAACTATCACCTTTACGGGTCCCGATGTCCCTCTTTGTTGCATGTGCAGTGTAACTTTTGTTGTAGAAGACTGCCAGCCCGGAAACTTACCCGATCTGTAGAATGCATAGGCAGAATGCATAAACTATCGCCTTTACGGGTTCAGCTGATACGGTTTCGCGAAAAAAACGCAGTTTCCCGATTTCCCTCTTTGTTGCATGTGCAGTGTAACTTATGTTCTAGAAGACTGCCAGCTCGGAAACTCGCCCTATCCGTAGAATGCATAGGCAGGACGCGTAAACTATCGCCTTTACGGGTCCAGCGGATACGGTTTCGGGAAAAAACGCAGTTTCCCGACTTCCCTCTTTGTTGCATGTGCAGTGTAACTTTTGTTCTAGAATACTGCCAGCCTGCAAACTCACCCGATCCGTAGAGTGCGTAGGCAAGACGCATAAACTATCGCATTTATGAGTTCAGCTGATACGGTTTCGGGAAAAAAGCGCAGTTTCCCGATTTCCCTTTTGTTGTATGTACAGTGTAAATTTTGTTCTAGAAGACTGCCAGCCTGGAAACTCGCCCGATGCATAGAGTGCGTAGGCAGGACGCATAAACTATCGCCTTTACGGGTCCAGCTGATACGGTTTTGGAGAAAAACGCAGTGTCCCGATTTACCTCTTTTTTGCATGTGCAGTGTAACTTTTGTTCTAGAAGATTGCCAGCCTAGAAACTCGCCCGATCAGTAGAGTGCGTAGACAGGACGCATAAACGCAGTTTTCCGATTTCACTCTTTGTTGCATTTGCAGTGTAACTTTTGTTCTAGAAGACTGCCAGCCTGGAAACTCGCCCAATCCGTAGAGTGCGTAGACAGGACGCGTAAACTATCACCTTTACGGGTCCAGCTGATATGGTTTTGGGAAAAAAACGCTGTTTCCCGATTTCACTTTTTGTTGCATGTACAGTGTAACTTTTGTTCTAGAGGACTGCCAGCCCTGAGAAACTCGCCCTATCCGTCGAGGGTGTAGGTAGGACGCGTAAACTATCGCCTTTAAGGGTCCAGCTGATACGGTTTCGGCAAAAACGCAGTTTCCGTGTTTCCCTCTGTGTTGCATGTGCAGTGTAACTTTTGTTCAAGAAGACTGCCAGCCTGCAAACTCGCCTTATCCGTAGTGTGCGTAATCAGGACGCATAAACTATCGACTTCATGGGTCCAGCTGATACGGCTTCGGGAAATAACACAGTTTCCCGATTTCCCTATTTGTTGCATGTACAATGTATATTTTGTTGTAGAAGACTGCCAGCCCGGAAACTCGCCTGATCCGTAGAGGGCGTAGGCAGAACACATAAACTATCGCCTTTACGGGTCTAGCTGATACTGTTTCGGGAAAAAAGGCAGTTTCCCGATTTCCCTCTTTGTTGCATGTGCAGTGTAACTTTTGTTCTAGAAGACTGCCAGCCTGGAAACTCGCCCGATCCGTATAGTGCGTACACAGGACGCGTAAACTATCGCCTTTACTGGTCCAGCTGATACGGTTTTGGGAAAAATACTTGGTTTTGAACTAGCATGTAGTCTTAATAACACAAGTACCATACCTAAACCAAGACTTTTAGTCTGTGACTTAATTACAAAGGTTACATGCTCTGCTAGGAACACCTTCTTGGGACAAATTATTGTATCGTATTACACAAATACCGGTTATATGAATGAGGCGAGGCAACTTCTGCTTTATCTACAAAATACAAACCATGTCACAGAACATACTCCCTGCGATGTAAGAATGGCACTTGATTCTTAAATTCCACATATACAATTACAATACGAACAGTGTCTGTTTTCCAAGTACGTGTCAAGAGGAGATTTATCCTGGATGTGGTCTGACATATTTCAAAATGTAATCTCAGGAACTAGTTCAGACTTTGACCTTATCTCGTCAAAGCTATCATTAGCATCTTTATATATTCAATATGAAAAGCTGAAAGAGAAATGCCAGTGTATTCTAGTGGCTTGTGCTACTAGTTTAGAACCTTATGTGATATCTGAGTGTGGATGCTACGATTATGGATTTTATTCGAATCCCGCTCTCGCTGAAAAACTACAATTAACTGACATGTCAAGTAAATACTTCAGACGGCACTGTATCACATGCTGTATGGTATTTTTCCAACTCAAGTCGACCTTGTACATACAACTCTTCAATACGAGCTGTTCCGTAATGTGTATACAACACCTGGTTCGGAATTTGAAATGAATCTGGATTACTGGTTAAACTGGATTACTGTAGATTCACAGATATATCTGTATTTTTTACAATATTTACTTTATTCTAAAAACACGAAACAGGCAGAAAAAGAAACAGCTTTGTTAAAACTAATGCACGTTCTGAACACGGACCCCAATCTTGGACACAAAGAGACAGCGTTGAACCTGTGCGGATGGATATGTTTACGGGAAAATGATGTACCAGGAGCATGGAGGTTATTTTGTCTGTCAAGGAAAATCAGAACATTTAAAAATGCAGCTAAATGGCATATGTTAATTTTACTGGGTGAAGTAATAAATAGAACATAGGAATTTCATGACGGAAAATTCCACTTTATAGCGCATTTTCCATCCATAGAATTAACGTTTTGATCAATTACATTCAAATGAACTTATATATTTTAACAACCTTTTGGATATTTTATTATTTAATCAAACACTAGAGAAGGATGCAAAATATTACAGATATACTTTATTACTTTGTCTATCTAATTCCATTTTGTTTTGCTCAGCGATAAAGACATTTTTCTACAACAAATGAAGTTTTTATTGGAATATTGGTCAGTTAATCAATCATGAAGAAAACGGCTAATTAAGAATTCCCTTATTGATGATATGCATGGTTTCTCGTAAGTGTACCCCATCACTGGCATAGATATTCAAATATGCTTTTTAAAAAAGTTAATTTGTTAATATTTGCGTCGAAATGGTATCAAACTATGTGTTTCGTACGACTTGTTAACTTGTTTACTTTCTTCATTGTTCCATACCTTTAGGTTATTCCATCTCCCGTGAAGGCCACATAGTATTTTTAAGATACATAAATGCATTTGAATGTTATTTGGCATAAATAATTATAAACTAAAGACGAGTACGAATTTTGATTCACTTTGTGTCATAATTATTCGTAGAAAACGACGAGCTAAATACTGATTTGTGTCACTCATTTGAAATAATAAAAAGGCTAGTCGGGCCGGGGTTCAAACGGACGATCCTTCAATAAACATCCATCGTCGATACCGATTGAACAATCGCGGTTCTACAGTGTTTCTTAATAATTTTAAACAATGTTGGAATGATATGGTTTCGAGCAGAAAAAAGCCTGATATGACGTCGCACCGGTTTAAATAAAGCGTGTTATTCTGTATTTCTAACATTCTAAGCATTTGTTTCAAGGTTTCCCCAGAATTTGTTAAACACACTGTCGGTGTTGGTGGGAGAGGTACCCCTCCCGCTTTTGCAATATGAACGTTCATCTTGTAAGATGATAAAACTGCATTTTCTATCACTATTATGTAGTTGTAGTAAAAAAAAAAAATGTTGCCTTTTTATTATTTTATTTTTTATTTTTTTGGTAGCGTGCTCAATAAAGAGAATTTTTATTTTTATTTTTATTTCGCCCTACCGACCCGATTTTTTTTACAAAAAATCTCGTAAAACAGAATATAAAAAAATGTTGGCCTTACTTGCAGACATGGTGAATTAGTTAACCCTCGCCGTGCAGATTTAATTAGTTGGCGGACAAGGCCCCAGGGTTTATAAAAAGAAACTATTTATTTAATAAATCTTATATTAATTTGACAATATTTTAAATCACTGGTATATTTTAACTATATATCATACTCGGAGGTTTAAGAAAGGCTTTTAAAATTCAATACACAGGTGGCTCTCCTGACGACGAACCTCCAAGGCCAAAAATATAATTGTAATAGGTTATTTACTTTTAAGTTATCGGAACTTCACATTGCATTTAAATTGAGGCTTATATTCTCATATAGAAACGTGTATTGTTGTCACCTTGTTATTATTCTACATTTCTAAGAATATATAAAATACTTTTGTAACATCTTTTTTGTACAAACGTGAAAACACAATCCCAAATAACCCTTTCCAACTCGTCAACTACATCAATTACATCAACTATATAGCGGACGACTTTTGAAAACATTGTGGCAAAACGAGAATTTGCTCATTATATTTTCTTTCTATTGAATTAGCACCCTTTATTTTATTGAGACGTTTCTAATTTGACCTTGATGTTTCAGAGTCATCTGTTGCAGATGTGTCATATTGAGGGTTGATTTGCTTTATAGATATCTATACATATGAAACAATCCTTTTAATTCATAACGAATATCCCATCCTTTTAATTCATAAAGAAGATTACATTGAAAATATGTCCAAAGATTCACACCAGATTATCTGAACGAACGTGTAATACTCATGAGATTGTATTTGTTATGATTGCTTATTTTATAAGCATGTATAATAACCTTGTCAACCGATGTTGGGTCTGTCTTGCCCTTGTGAACACCGAGGACTCAGACAAGCCTGAGCATCCGCACATTCTCACATGTATTCACTGTCCGCATACGTAGCAAAGAATAAGAAGTTATGCGTGTTGTTCCTACGATAGTTTTGCGACCAGGAAGCATCCAGATTGACAAGCGCACACGCGTAGTATTATCAGGATGCTCCTAGTTGTTGATCTTCCCGTTAAATTATTAACCCTTTCCCTCATACGACAATTCTGCAGAAGACGACTTTGAAAATATTTTGTCAAAAAATGGAAAAATCTATTTAATTGAATGGATAACCTATGACTATAAGTGAGAAACATTGTGGAAAAAGGAAAAAATCCTCGTTTTGAGCAATTTCTTCTTTTGTCACCATGTTTTAAAAAAAAGCCGTATGCTGCTGAGGCGTCAGAAAGTGTCTATATGAGGGAAAGGGTTAATGAAGCCTTTTTAGAACGATCCTGAGCAGGAACCAACAGTTACTGTAGAGTAAGCAATTTTAACATGAGTGCTAAAACCCTCTAATGGATGTGACTACCATATCCTCTTTTGTGATCCTGGGACGGAAATGCAATAAGATCCTAAATCGACAGACATTATAAATGAAATGTTACCTAACGTTTCAGTCTAATCTTACCTTTTATCTTATTTCTAATACACATTTTGATCAGTAACTGTGTTTTGCTTGTCATTCTATACTATTTATCTGATATAATAGTGTTAAAGAAGTGACTTCTTTGACAACTTTAAAAGCATTTAAGAAAACGTCTAACAATATAACAGTTATTACGGTTTAAAACATTGTTGGGAGACTAGAGAAGTGGCTGAGAGTATTCTTTATATAAAGAAATGGTGAACGTCGCCTGCTTTCCCTTCTCTTAACAGGCTAAGTCATCTTGTAAGAAGACAAATTCCCGATCAAATAGACCCGTGGTGACCCATGATTTCTCTTCGCCGATCAGCAATGTTAGACATAATTATGTCTCCCAAATATAATAGCAATGTTTAAGGCAAATGGGTATAACAATTGGCACTGTATAGCCAACTTAAGAAGAGTTTGCAACAGTTGTCTTCACAGTTTGGTTTAAAAAAAAACCATGGTGGTAAAAGGAAGTATTGCTCACAAAGGAGTAAAGTTGCATTTTCCCGCAACATTTTCAACTCTGGCTGTAAGAAATCTCCTAGTTTCGAATTTACTCAATTCTTCTTTTTCAATAACAGACGACCTTAAGAATATCATATACATGTTTAAGGGAAATGGGTTTAACTATTTGCATTGTACAGACAACTTAAAACGCGTTTGCAACAGTTTTCTTCACAGTTTAGTTTTAGAAAAACATGTTGGTAAAAGGAAATATTGCTCATAAAGGAGTAAAGTGACCTTTTCGAACCATGTTTTCAACTCTGGCTGTAAGAAAACTCCTAGTTTCGAATTGACTAAATTATTCTATTTTAACAACATTTTATAACAGATGACCTTAAAAATATCATTTGAAGAAACCAGTGTTAATTCATTTTTTCCATCTTTTTAATTTTATACATACATGTTTAAGGCAAATGGTTTAAGACGTGTTTCGACAGATTTCTTCACAGTTTAGAAAAGAAAACATGGTGGTAAAAAGAAATATTGCTCTCTAAGGAAAAAACTAAACATTTCCCACAATGTTTTCAATTTTTTGCTGTAAGAAAATATCCTAGTTTCGAAATGACTCAAGTGTTCTTCTTTTACATCGTTTTATAACAGGCGACCTTCAGAATATAACTATGTTCAAAAAAATTTAAATATACATGTTTTAGTCATATGTTTTTAACTATTTGCATTGTACAACCAACATAAGACGCGTTTGCTACAGATGTATTTGGAGTTTATTTAAAAAAAAAAACACATGGTGGTAAAAAGGAAGTACTGCTCATAAAGGAGTAAAGTCACATTTTCGGACAATATTTTCAACTCTGGTTATAAGAAAACTCCTAGATTCGAATTGACTAAATTATTCTATTTTTATAACATTTTATAACAAATGACCTTAAAAAATAACATTTAAAGTAACCAGTGAAATAAACTATGTAAATGCATTGTTAAGGCAAATGGGTTTAACTATTTGCATTGTACAGACAACTTATAATGCGTTTGCAACAGATGTCTTCTTAGTTTAGACAAAAAAACATGGTGGTAAAAGGAAATATTGCTCTCTAAGGAGAAAAGTCAACTTTTCCCACAATGTTTTCCTAGTTTCGAAATGACTCAAATGTTCTTTTTTTAAATATCTCTTATTAGTCGACCGTATGAATATCATTTGAGGTAAACGTTGTCATCAACTCATTAAGTTAATTAACATGTACACACATACAACACATATTTAAAGCATGTCAGTTTGAAAATATCTAGGTAAAATTATGGAAAATCAATGGAATTGTCCAAATTGTAAATAAAAGTAATCTCATTCTTCAGCCATATTGTTAGTTTTTCCTTCAAATTATTTGTCATCAACTTGCAGATTGTTTTCTGTTTTCGGCTTTTGCCTTTTAATATGCTTTTTTCTTGTCTTGCAGTACCAACTCTTTTATGAATAATCAGCGAATCTATATTGTAATCAACAATAGCAGTTTCATAAGAAGTTTTTCAATGTTTCATTTTGCAGTTTAATCCGTTGTTGAGGCTGCTGCATCAACAGTTCTATATACAATTAGTTTTTTAAACCTGGAACTTTAATAATTTGAAGGTCTTTTGAAATAAACCCTTAGGTTCGAGAGATATTGTTCAAACAATATGCTGACGCCTGGATCAGGGCGATCACAACAAAACATTTACCAATTTAGCTGACAAAGATAGATTATAAAGAAAAGACAAAAATTGCCTGTCATATGTCTTTTTTTTTGTAACAAAATATCCACTTCATCATTTTATATTTATTTAATTCATTTAATAATTAAGATCTATGTGCATATACCCTTTGCGGGCGTTTTCATTTTTCTTACTTGTTTAACTGGTGATCTGATCTGAAATAAGAAAGTGGTGCAATTGGAGACGAAATGAGTAATTAACGACGTTTTAAAAGTTGGTTTTCGCATAATTGATTGATCGATAATTCAAAAATGATTGATTGCTTTGAGTTTAACGAAACTTTCAACGGTTTTATCAGTAAAATCACTCCACTAAACTGTGTACCTTACCACACATACTAAATAGCCTATTGATTGAAGACGAATGACGCTATTCACAATTATATGAATATTTGATTGCCAAAATCCGGTGTTCCAACACACGACCCCCAAAATCCAATAATTGATAGCCCAAGTCGTTACCGACTGAGCTAGTATGGCTTAGCATGTAAAACTCAACGTTATGTTGTTGTATGATATTATTCATTGTCGTGCTGTGCTGAGTCACAGATTATTTATTTAAGATTTAACCGATACACGCGACTTGAACAAACGTTTATGTATGCCGCTATGCAAGACTTCAAAGACCATTTGCGAACACCCTACCCCCCCCCCCCCAAAAAAAAAGAAAATCTGCTGGCACATTTGTGTATTCCATTCATGATCGCTAGTTACCGGTTTCATATACGACTATTAACCTTACTACAAAGACATTACATACTCCGCCTTGAAAACATTGTGGAAAAAGAGAGAACTGATATTATATCAGCGCTTTCTCCTTTTCTCTTGATTTTTTCTAAAAGTCATCTGCTCCAAATACATTCAAAGTCATTTACATTAGAGAAAGGGTTAATGCTTCAGAGAGACATAAACATCAATTTTGAACTTTAACTTAAAGGAATATTTTAGAGTCATAATCTTCAACAACATCTTAGAAACAAATGTGAAATATCTTAAGTAGGAGTTTTCATGAAAGGTTGAAAACAAATAACAATAGGAGAACATACCATAATGTATGACTTTATACTGCACAATACTACAATCTATAGATCTTTATTTTTTCTGACAAAGACATTTGACTAGTAAATAACTATTATGTTGCTTAATCCTTTCCCACATATGGACGCTTTCTAACGCCTCTGCAACATTTTGGTAAAACGTAAAGTTGTTCATTATGAGCAATTTCTCCTATTACCACAACATTTTCAACTTTATTAACAAGTCTTTCACAAAAGTTTTCAATGATTGTTTAAAAAGGATTTATGGTTTAGGGATATTATTATTCATCAATACAGTTGTTTTTAAAACATTTGAATGTTGTTTAGTAGGCTGATTGTTACATTTTCCTATCTGTCGCTTCTCCAATTCTTTACGATGAAGAAAAATATGTAATAGTGTGGGGAAAAAGATAAGTTTGCTTAAATTTAACAATTTCTCCTCTTCAGATAGTGTATATGTTTGTTGACTCGAGATTATATATCCTTGACATTTCAAAAGTTACATGTTTCTCTTTATTCTGCATTTCAATTTGTAAACATTATTATCTCATTTAAGTTTGTCAAATGACCTTTACAATCCTTTCTGTCACGCAAGAAAAATTCTTTACATCTTGACAAATCTCTAGCTGATGACTTTAAGATATGATTTCAAAGGTACTGGCTCCTTAAGATATGTTGATACTGACGACAGGTGATTGTTTCGGTGTAAGATCTCTATCTTGCAAATAATCGTTCTGTTTTGCCTTGTTTTAACCCTTTTCCATATACAACAATTCTACAGCAGACGACTTTGAAACCATCCATCTATGTAAAACTATGAGAAATCATTTTAAAAGAATGCTCATTTTTCAATAAAGTTGAAATCATTGTGAAAAAAGAAAACAATTGCTCATAATGAGCAATTCTCTTCATTTCACAGATTGTTTTCTTAAGATTGTTTCTGCACATGCGTTTATACGTGGGAATGCGTAAACCATTTCCCCCCTGTTGGTACATTTTGACACATCTGCAGCAGATGACTTTGAAATAATTGCCACAATGAACTATCTATTTCATATTTAAACTGTCATTTATGGAGATATTTCAAATTTTGTCCAAGATATGTTCAAGCTGTTTGTAAAAGTCTGTATGAAGTCAAAGATAAACAGTGAAATGGATCACTAGATAATTTCATTGTTTTAAACATTGAGTTTCTCAATAATCCTATTAAAAGTATGTAATAAACACATAGTTTTACCTATTCCCACAAACAGGGGCTTTCTCCATTTACCGCAATGATTTCAACTCTTTTTGACAATTACACTTATATTAACAGACGTTTTGCCCTGATTTTTTAAGGTCGTCTGCTGCAGCTTTGTTGTATGTGGGAAATGGTAAATGCTTTATGATTAAAGCTTCTGTCTAATTCAAAATTTCCATTATTTTGAAATTCTACTTTCTTGTTAAACAAACTTGTTAAATTATGTTGCAAAATGCAGGAGGCTTACAACTGTATCAACACTGGTTTAACATTATTTTTAAATGGTTATTGCAAATATCAAAATTGAATAGTCATTGATAAACACAAAAGAGTCATTTGTTCCTACTATTCTCAATTATCATTTAAAGGACTACTGTGAATAATTCTTAACAGCATTTAGTGGATACTTGTTTTGGGAGGTTGGGGGTTCGATCACCAGCCAGGTCATACTAAAGACTTTATAAACGGAAGTAATAAATTTCCCTCCTTGGTGCTCACTGTTGTGGCGTTAGCATAACGACTGACTCTCTGGTGTCAATATAAATGAACCAGAAAGACTGTTAACTTACTCAGGCAATGCTGTGGTATAACTAAAAAATTAAAGCAGGACAAAACTCCAATGCAAACAAATAGACATATAATTAATACAATATGTAGGTGTGTTGTAGTGAAAGTTGACATTATTTTCTTGTTATATTTACCTGCAGTGTACCTGGTTGATACAAACTGTATTGTCATAATTATGTTGATTATTTAATCTGCTTTCAAACAAATAAAGAAATGATAAAATCAAGTGTGAATGAAGTCTTCTATGAAATTATTATTTTGCTGGTCTGACGTCAGTGTTCAAAATTATCAATTGTAGTTGCCCGTGTCCGTGTTCAACCCTAACCCTAACCCTTGTTAAACATATTTCTTAAAACGTCATCTTCTAACCAACTGGTCCAATTGTCTATGTAAGAATTGATATAAAAGTTCAATTATGTTACCATGTCTTCGAAATATGTTTTAATATGCCATACTCAATGAAAAAACGCACAGTTTGGTTATCAAACCACGTTGCTCTTGCTGTTTGCGTATGTTTGCCTGGTGTTTAACACTGCCTTTAAAAAAAATTCAGTTATATCACATCTTTTCTTGTGTTACTTACCAGTAGTACTGGTCCATTTATCCTGAAACCATTGAGTCAGTCGAAAGGCTATCCTCACAACCCTGAGCGCCTAAGAGAGAATCCATTACTACCTTTAGTATGACCCGGCCGGGAACGAACCCGTGACCTCTTGCGCCCGAGGCGGACGTTCTACCAGATATTACACCACGGAGGCAGTATTTGATCTTGCTGTGCACTGTTTGCCAAACAGTGGTAGAAGGTTTAAAGACATCTCTGACAAACCTACACATAAGATCAGATTGCTATCATGCGCAAATATATATTTAGTTTAACCTATCAAAAGTACGCTTTAGTTGATCTTCTTGTATGGCAATGACCCTCTAGTTGATCTTCTTGTATGGCAATGACCCTCTTATCAAAATTGCTCAAACGCGGAATGGCCTGTATGCGAACTCACAACAAATGTCGAAGAGACTTTATGGGCAATTTGTCATTTTCTACAATGTTTTCTAAACATGACTAATGCAGAGACATTACAAGTCGTCAGAGAAAGTGTTTATCGAGATCTTATAATAATGCAGCAAAGGTTTGACATTCCATGCTTGTCAGAAAGAATATCATTACAAAATTACCGAGACTTCGGGACTTACTGCCTTGCCATCTAAATAGGATATGGTTTGATTAAACAGTGTACATGTAGTAGACCTTCCCGTCGAAGATATATCTAAAAAGGTATTATATTTTAACCTATTTCCAAATACAACAAACCTTCAGAAGACGACTAAAATTATCTAGGCACACATATTTAAACTATTTATAAATAGTTTAAAATATTGTGATAAAGTGAAAATGTCATTTATTAAGCAGTTTTTTTTTCTCCACAATGTTTTTATAATTGAACTGCTATATATGCGTAAAAATGTGAAAAGGGATCAGGTTTCCCTACTTACTGATGATGATTTCTGTAACAGCTAATTCTAGGAAAAGGAGATATTGGTCACGATATTGTCTCTTTCAAACATCAAATGAGCCGTCGCGCGAGAAAACCAACCGTTGATTATGACCTCTGCGTAATGTATCGAATGTATACGAGCACAGGCAGCAATAAGATTTGCTATTTGGACATAGAGGTTCATTTTCATCCATATAACGATCATAAGGTAAGACTCAATGTACAGTCATGATCAAACGTTTTGATATGGTTGTTTCACATTAATAAATAATCAACCGCGGTGGCAGTGTATTGGTCAGCATTGAAACCGGTCGGTCAGAGTTCGAATCCCAGTAGATATAGGAAGGACCCTCAAATAGTTTACGTCGTGTCGTAATTATCTACCATAAAACAACGTGATCATGTGACTCATCGTTGTAATCCAATACAGGCATTAAGTCGCTACGATATGAGCTGTGCTCCAGGATTGATATTTGGGGTTTAACGGCGTTTTCAACAATTTGTCAGTCATATCACGGCGACCAGTTAACCTACTCATGTGTTTCCTGGCTTTCTCACATCAGTACTCCACACACAATTATTTCCAAGCATTTTGCTGCTTTTTCCAGGTTACATTACACCAAATAAATTCCTTATTTGTTTCCATGTAAATTGATGAGTTTCAGTCCTCAATTGTCACACTTTCTAAGCGTTTCTCATGTTGAACACTATATATCATTGAAAAGAGTTACCTCTAAACTTTAAAACGATCCAAAGAAAATGGGGAGGGGGCGGGGGGGGGGGGGGGGGGGGTCATGCATTATGCAAGAACGAACTCACCAAGCGAAAATGGTTACCGTCATTTTGGAACAAATCGGGCACGGACAAAACCGGTGTTTAGCATTCTCTACTTTCACTTACAAACAAGGTAAAAAAACTAAAAATACTAAAAGTGATCAAATCAATCATTTCCAGTGCATCCTATAAACATTTACAATGCATTTAAACTCAATGTCATATATTCAATACATTCTGGTGATGGTATACACTCATTTCTACGCAAACAAAGTTTATTTAGGGACTATAGTAACGTAATTTGACCTCCACATGGACTGTTAGCCCATTGGTGGAAGACGAATCACAGTGACTTTTGTCAAACGTCGCAAATAATCTTGGCTGAGCTGAGGTTCGAACTCACAACCCCTTGATTGACAGCCCGCGTCGCTACCGACTGAGCTACCGAGGCTCGGCAGAAACCAAATCGATACTGCCGTACAGAAGTTCCTTTCAACAGTCTATGACTAATTTGTGATCAGTGCAGAGATAGGTCAGTCTGCGCGGATGCACTGCCTGTGTTTGATATACACAGCCGTGTGCCATTTATATAATATTTTATATAAACCTTTCCCACATACACATTTGCAGCAGACGACTTTGAACACATCTTGGCAAAACTAAAATGTTCTCTATAAAAGAATGTATAATAATTGAATACAATATAAAAAATTCAAAATATTTTGGTAAAAGGAGTAATTGTTCATTATGAGCAATTTCTCAAATTGTCACCCCGTTTTCAAAAATCATCTGATGCAAAAATTATTTTCCTGGCTTTCTCTCACCAGTACTCCACACATCATTATTCCAAGGCAACTGGCTACCTTCCCGATTAAAGCTTTATGCCTGTTGGTGGGAGCGAATTGACGCTATTCACAGCGACTTTTGTTAATCATCGGAAAGAACGAATGGCCGAGCCGTGGTTCGAACTCACGACCACTTAACATTGTACTTAACGTTAAAACCCACATAAAACTATAACACTTACTCATAACAAACAAACAAACATATACATGTCGCTACCGACTGTGTAACCTGGGCTCGGCCCGGAGACATTTCAGACGGCTCATTTTCGTAGGAGGACCCCTCATATATTAAACCAATTTTATTTTATATTAATCTTGTCGATAACATGGTTGATGTAAAATGGCTTAACTTCAATTAATTTCCGGGTTAAAATAGAAACTTGTCATTCACTGAAATCCGATTGTATGAACTCATGTTTGTTAGGAGTGATTGAAGCAATGGTTTCGTCTGTTTGAAGAGGCGCACATTTCCTGTTTCCAAAATATTGAACACAAAGGTAAAACGTAGATTAAAGTTGAGATTTAGTTTCATAACACAAAGGATCTAACAATAGACGCGTTGGACTTATTCATGATATTCCATGCCGTCATGTTCTATTTAAAGTAATTATGTTACCTGTATCTATAAATATATTTATTATACCTCACTTTTGTCTACAATGGTAAAATCCCATTACCCGAAAAGGAGATATTTCGACTATCAGAAACATTTTCAACCTTTTTGACACGTGACCAAGCTAAAATTGACTGTCAGGTCATGTGACCGCAGTGATATTTTGAATGTCATATAAGGGCAAATAACTGCTTCAATATTTTAGCTAAATCATGACGTGATTGCCTCCCTTATACACATACAGCAGTGACGTCACTTAATTTTGTTCGGTATAATAAAATAAATATCATATGGCAGCATGTGTGACATTGATATTGTCAACCCTCGAAACAGAATGTCACCCTCGGCTTACGCCTCGGGTGACATTCTGCTCTCGGGTTGACAATATCAATGTCACACATGCTGCCATATGATATTTATATAATATGTTGTACTTAGTTCTGCTGGATTTGTATAATTTAATATGTGTAAAATGTTCTTCCTTGGACTAAACTGAAGAGCATTTTGCTACTCTTACATTACGTATCTATGATTATGACTTAACGTGGAAGAAATGTGGGCTAAGATAGGACTTCAAATATGTGAAGCCAGATTCTCCATCTACTTATCCGACAAAAATTATAAATTTGAATTTGCTTAAATTCATTTTTTTTAAAATGTTTAAATATATTTATATATATAAATGTGTCTGATTCATATTTCATTCTTGCATAAGCTAAGCAAACCTGAGAGGATTTTCCATTGATATTGTCCTATGAGCGGTGGTGGCTAAGGAAAGGGAAACTTTATGCCAAGTGCATACTTATCCTTCTACACTTCCTGGAAATTGAATTGCAATTGCAAAAGTGTTTGCCAAAAGGTTCTCGAAACCCTCTGTGACTAAATTGCGAACAGTATAGAGCCATGTTATACTGTGCGTAATCTATTTTCACTGTCATAATTGCCCTAAGGTAGATTCTTCTAAAGCATCGTTCATATTACGATTGCTTGGAAAAACTCTTGTGATGAGTACTGGTGTAAAGAAAAATCAAGCAACACATGGGTTGGTGATATGACTAAGGCATTGCTGAAAACGGCGTTAAACCCCAAGCAATTATTTATATCAAGAATCCTCGCCGGTCACAAATGCCTCGGGTTTTATCCTTCTAAAGCCAAGTTCATCATATTAAGAGTTTTCGCCGGTCCCAAATGCCTTGGGGTTGATCTTTCTAAAGCCTCGTTCATCAAAATAATCTTTGCCGGTCACAAATGCCTCGATGTTGATCGTCCTAAAGCCTCGTTTATCATAAAAATCTTCGCCGGTCACAACTACCTCGATGTTGATCGTCCTAAAGCCTCATTTATCATAAGAATCTTTGCCGGTCAAAAATGCCCTTGAGTTGGTTTTATTAAAGCCTCGTTTATTATAAGAATCTTTGCCGGTCACAAATGCCTCGGTGTTGATCGTCCTAAAGCCTCGTTCATCATAATAATCCTCGCAGGTCACAAATGCCTCAATGTTGATCGTCCTAAAGCCTCGTTCATCATAAAAATCTGTGCGGGTCACACATGCCTCGATGTTGATTGTCCTAAAGCCTCGTTCATCATAAAAATATTTGCGGGTCACAAATGCCTCGATGTTGATTGGCCTAAAGCCTCGTTTATCAAAATAATCTCTGTCGGTCACAAATGCCCTGGCTTTGGTTTTATTAAAGCCTCGTTTATTATAAGAATCTTTGCCGGTCACAAATGCCTCGATGTTGATCGTCCTAAAGCCTCGTTCATCATAAGAATCCTCGCGGGTCACAAATACCTTAATGTTGATCGTCCTAAAGCCTCGTTCATCATAAAAATCTTTGCGGGTCACAAATGCCTCGATGTTGATCGTCTTAAAGCCTCGTTCATCATAAGAATCTTTGCCGGTCACAAATGCCCTTGAGTTGATTTTCTTAAAGCCTCGTTTATCATAAGAATATTTGTCGGTCACAAATGCGCTTGAGTTGGTTTTCTTAAAGCCCTGTTCTTCATCAAAAATTAGAACCGCGTTGACAGAAATATTTTGCCTTGATGTTTTCAAAGTCCTCGAGTCTGCAAAGAAATATATATTCATAAGATCAACCCGGTGTTTCATAGTCCGCCTCGGTTCCGGGAAGGTTCGAGTTTAATCCCCGGCCAGATCATACCAGATACTATAAAGGTACTACTACGTTAATGATTCAACTGAACAGTTGTATAAATCGGTGTAAAACACAAAACAAACAAATAATACAAATATATATAAGGTAAAGTAAGAAGAACATTTATACAGATAGTTACTAATCGAGCCAGATTAGCCTGCGCAATCAGCGCAGACTGATTCGGGCAGACACATTCCGTTTCACGGAAAACGAGGTATAGAGCAATGATTCCTGAAACAGAAAATCCACAGGAGGCGAAAAGTGTCTATCCAGGTTATCCTGCGCGGCATGCTTAGGCTGATTCGGGTCTATACTTTACGCAGAGGCCATAATGTTGGATTTCTCGCGGGAAGAATAATTGTATTACTAATGTACAGTTTCTACTTGAAGTGTATCTGAAGACCTTGGAGGTGCTTGATGTCAGCTATCAAAACTTAAACAATGCTAAAAAATAGTTTTATCTACCCAACACAAACTAAGCTACTCTACAGTTGATCTACGGGAGGAAAGACACAACATATCTGCGACAACATCTCATAAAGATGCAAAGAAATTCAAACGACTTTCCAGTTTGGTCAGGTGAAAAATCAGACAATACGCTTGATGAATTACCCCCAAAGTTTCGCTATCTTTACATGAGGTCTACCAGTCACGCCTCTTGTGTTTGCACCAAATGTATTGCAGTATTTGGACATGTCTTTCTGTCAACTTACTAAATTCCTAAGCCCATGCACTGGTTCACGTTTATTCATCCGAAAACCTTTAGCGACATGTACAACCTTAAGACACTTTTGTTGCCGTATAACCAAATCGGGAAACAGATAATGTTTGACGAAACAGGAGAACTTTTTTCCAACCTAACACGCTTAGAGCATCTGGATCTAGGTAACAATGGTATAAAGAACCTACCACTCTTCAGAAGTCAATGAAAACTAATGCGTTTAGTCTTATCGGGTAATTCATTAACATATATACCATTCGCTATTGACAAAAAGGTTCGTTTGCAATTCCGAATCTGTCGGATAATCAGTTAAACTCAATGCCGCATGGTATTTGCAAAGAACTCGCTAAACTTGCCACCATAACATACATCTCTGTCGATTTGAGGGGAAACTTATTATCATGCGAGTGTGATCAAATAGACTTTGTCCAATGGTTGGTGAACACAAAAGTATCGTTGTTGACAGAGCCAACCTGACGTGTAGATAAGGTAATATGACCGCAGTTAGCTTGCTGGATATAAGAACTGTTCGAGATCATTTGCAATCTCATTTGGATTATACTGATTGTAAGTGTCATAAGTTTGGTTAGCATACTGTTATTGGCTCGCTCGCTGTATTTGATCACAAACGTTGGAAGTTACAATACCTCTATATTACAACCCGGAGAATCCCTACCATCCAATCGTTGGAGATGAAATCGAAATAACCATTGACGTGTAAATATAATATGACCCGATTATCAGTAAAATGCAGATATAAATCTCAATGAGTTTGTCAAGAATCGAATCCATCCTTATTTACTAAACAAAGACATGTCTATCATTATTCGAGATGATCTTGATGCTTGAAGGAGTTTGCATGCGTTTCTAACCAAAACTCTTCGCTTCACACGAAATGTCATAGCGTTTTTGAACTCTACGTACTGTGATTCGGATGATGTATGGGGATACTGGGAATTCAACCAAAATATTCCTTCTAGTTTCAGTCGTGATAAGGGAGATTACTCCGGAAGACTTGAGGAGGCATTAGGAAGTTTCGTCATATATGAACTATATGGGAGCAGACGAACTGCGGTTCTCGGGAAGGGAAGGAGACGTTGAAAGATTCCTAGAAGCTTTATATGGCAAGTTAAGTGACATAAAGTTAAATGTTCATCGACTTTTACTGGCAAATGTCAAGGAAACCTATATCGAATTTCTGTATTTTGTTATTTCAAATATTAAAAGTGTCAAAAAAGGTGTCCAAGGAAGTGTGTATTTTATATTCTCAATAAAACTCTATTATCAACGTGTATGAATAATCGAAGAATAGTGGCACGTCATGCTATATGATAAACATTCTGACGCTTTTGCAGCGGATGAACTTTGAAATTATTGTTGCAAAAGAAGAAATTACTTATATTGAGAAATTTCGCATTTGTCCACAATATCTCCACGTTTTTTCATTTCCATGCGAATTTACATTCCTTTTATTTTTAGATTTTTATCGAGATATGCGAACATGTTAAGAGATTGTGTATTGACATCACTGAGGTGACAGACCGTAAATCTATCAGGATATATTACATTAAGAATATATTACAACATTGTTGCAAATCATGAGTAGGAAACGTAAAATAGAAAATGTACCAAAAAATTATGCAAAAGTTAGGAAAATATCGGAGTTTATGTGTGTGTCGCAATCTAACAGTGTGGCCGAGGACATTATAGTTGATATAGTAGAGTTTCGCGATGAAGTGACTGAAAAACAAAGTGAAACATAGAGTCAGATACCAAAATCTACCTGTAATAGAAAATTTCGTGATGACTGGAAACATAATAGACCTTGGTTGACTTACAATCCTCAAACACGAAACATGTTTTGTTCTTTTTGTCAATCGACAAATGTGAACAAATAATTCACTTCTGGATGTTATATCTTGTAAACAGAGAATGTAACAAACCACGATAAAGGAAAGGGTAAGTTGATTGCACTCATTTCTAGTATAGCGACTATTCAGTAGTTTAGGCCGTATGCAAGATCGCACAAAATAAAATTCCGCGGCCGAAAAGCATATCGCTAATCTTAAAAGCATATTCAAAGTGTTAAAATGTGTTATTTGAAGTTCATGAGTATCTATTTTATTTTTATTTTGAAAGCGGTGCGTAAAATGTTGTCCTAACCAATCGGCGAGAAATCGTACCCCACACACATATTTTTTAAATGACGTCGTCAAACGAATCTAGCCTTTTTTTTTTCATTTCAAGCAGTTTAGAACCTTAAGTTAATAATTTCGATTAACAACTTGATGACCAAGAGGGTATATGATTAAAGTTTGCCGAAGACGATGTTTTTTGTTTACACGATTTCAATAGGAAGTTTATTTTCAACTGCCGATTGCTTCTTTTTTGTCGCTCAACATCAAATATAAATGTTGGTCAAAAAGGGATATAACATCTTTCTCCTTTTGTCACAATGCTTTCAACTTTTTTCAGTAATAAAGATATTTTCCCTATTTTTGTGTAGTCATTTTTAAAATCTTCTGCTGCAGATTTGCTGTATGTCGGAAAGGGCTGATGTCAAAAATCACTATTAGCAAAAAAGTTAAATGCTTCAATTGAAAAGAGCATACTCAGATAGAGTCTCTATTAGAGTGTTTAGGACAGATCCACATGAATACATTTTTCTAATTCCAATAAATAATTTATAAATATGTTTTTACATGGAAAGATTGTCATCCTGTCGCCCTCACGATTGTCCAGGCTAGTAAAGATTAAAAACAAGTCAGCTGAAGCCCAACTGTCTAAATCCGAGTCAGTTGTAAATGCAGCAATGAAGAACATATTCTTCATAGCTTGCAACAATCTCCCTAACATGTTAATCTCAGAACTCAATGAACATTGTATAGATCAGAGTTAATCGAACCTGCAGTCCCTGAATATGGATAAACACGAGCATAGTTCAAGTGTACACGAAATGCAAGAGTGCAGGGTGGAGGTAATCCATTAATGACAAATTCAAAAGTGACATTGGCGATTCGAAGTTTAGTATCATGGTTGATGAGTCAACTAACATTTCTGTGGATCAGAATATGATAATTTATGTTAGGTACTTGGAACAGTCGCTAGGTCTTTATAAACCAACAAGTGTTCTCCTTGATGTTTGTAAATTAAAAGATGGGACCACAGCAGATCAATTAAGATCATCCACATTATGTTCTTTAGACACTCATTACTTGAATATAGACAACCGTGTATGAATCAGTACTGACGGTGCAGCTGTCATGACCAGTAGAAATAGCATCTACAAATAGTTTGAAAACTCTCCAAAAAACATGTCACGGCTCGAAAAAATTCTGTCCATCTTAAGTTGTACTGTTGCCTCTATAATTTTCCAGCATATGTTCCACACTAGGTGGTTGAGTTTCGAGGGAAGCTTGAAAGCAGTGTGAGATAACCAGAGTCCTTTGGTTAGTGTCTTGAGGGAAGATAAGGCTGCGAGAGCACAAGGATTGTTGAAATGTATATCCAATTTCAAGTTTTTGTATGTTTCTCACTTTTTGGCTGATGGGGATTTCAGTCTAGCACCATTGACTTCACCAGTTTTTCCACGTCTCTGGAATACACTGCTGGTGAAGTAATGAGGCTGACTGAATCCAAACAAGGTAAGATGCTGAAGTGCTTTGAAACTTCAGTTCCAGATGCTGTGAGTGAGACAGCAAGTTCTGAGTTCCACGGGCATGTTATTACGGACAGTGAGAAACAGAGGGTGGAATCTGAGAGATGTTGTGTACAGTTTGGTGAGAAATTGTTTGAACATTTGAGGGAACGGTTTGCGGAAGTGAGAAATAGTAAAGTGTTGAGAGCGTTATGTAGTTTGTTTGACCCGGTTGTGTTTGTAAGTGAAGAGGAGGTATTAGATGAGTGTATTCAGACTGCCAGTGAGCATGTGTGTGAGGAAGTGTTCAGAGAGGAGTATGAGTGCTTCAGGAAAAAAATATAATGACTAATTATTCAAAGCTTGCGAATGATACAAACAGTGTGTGTCAGAATGCCTTAAGAAAAAGTGAGATGTATGGATGTGTTGCAGATGTAGCCTACAAGCTGTTGTGTGTGCCTGTGTCGAGTGTAGAATGTGATCGAGGTTTCAGTGTCCAAAACCTAGTAAAAACCAAACTTAGAAAAAGGTTCGACACTAAGCCATTGTATTTGTTTATGAAACTCAAGATTGATGGCGGTGACCAGAAATCATTTGATTTTGCATCAGCCTATGGTAAATGGAAAAACATAAAAATTAGGAGGATCTGTGGTTATTAAACTATGTATTTTCATTGGCCATAGACTGATACAATATCAAATGAATTTAAAGCATCGAGATGACGTTATAATAATAAAAGAAGGAAAACATGTTTAAAGGTTTTCTTTATTTAGTAAAATTATCATGTTATGACATTTCATGTAATATGTATGTATTTGTGAACCATGATGAACCATGATGAAATCATAATAAAAGAATGAAAAGAATATTAAGGTTTTGTTTATTTATGTATAATTGTGTTTTTGTTTAGCTGTATTGATATGAATATGACACAATTTAGTCAATGGCAGAACGCACCCTAAATGTGCTAGGTATGCTTAAAATAGGGTAAATCAATACAGCTAAAGAAATATTGCGGACCTTCCCCCATACGTAAATCAAAGAATTTCGTTTGGCCAAAAATGTATAAGGTCCAGTGGATACCCTGAGACGTCCAGACAACATGTTCACATACCCGACGATATGTTGAGTTTCGTGCAGTTACTGAGCATTCAAAATCGATACAACCAGAGGTCAATAATAAATAAATAATTTCACATGGAATAAAACCAAGGGTAAGATTACCAGCGTAAAATATCATCTTAATATGAAAAAGGCAAAGCCTCATCACGAGCACAGCATCTATAATAGGTCTAACCTGTAGGTATGTGACTACCATGATAAAGGAATCTGTTTCAAGCTGTCGGAACTGAGACCGCTGTTGTACACTATTTCTACTTTATATTTTGGTGCAAAGTCAAATCTTCAACAATTTTAACATTCAATTCATCACATGAACATAATCAATACAGAAAGGTAAAAAATAACAATAGTGAAAACAAGTCCAATCTCATTAAAATCATCTCCTATTAACGCTACGCATAGGCTTACATTTGGTCAGATCGTGTACTTTAGTCAGATTGAAAACAAGTCTTTCCTTCAATTAGGCTTGGTGACATAGTTTCTGTGTCAACACATCCATTCTGCCAAAGTTTCAACATGCTAACATTAAAAGAACAGCTGTCAGAGTGTTAACAAGATTTTCCTTTAATTTGGTCTAGTGACCTTATGTTTGACCTGACTTGACCAATATTTGAACTTGGCCTAGATATCAATAATCATCAGGCGAACATTCTGTCCAAGTTTCAAGATGCTGAATCAAACCTCGAGGTCGAGCATGTTTACAAGATTTTTCTCAAATGTTTTTCTTTGGACCTCATTGTTGTTTTTATCCAACATGACCTATATTTTAGTCTAGGTTTCACCGAAACACCAATTCTGACAAAATTTCAACATGTTAAAATTAAAAATGCAGCATTCAAAATGCTCCTTTAATTTGGTCTAGTGACCTAGTTTCTGACCCACCATGACCCTTATTCTTACTAGGTCTAGATAATGTCAAGACAAACATTCTGACAAAGCTTCAAGCTGCTGAAGGCAAAGTGTGGTTTCTAGATTAACAATATTTTCCTTCAATTTTGTGGAGTGACCTAGTTTATTGCCCAACATGACCCAGTTTATGACTGAATATATTTAAACTTAGCCTAGATATCATATTTTGAAAACGTTTCAACATGCTTAAGTTTAAAATAAGGCATCTTGAGTGCTTTCAATATGTTCCTTCAAATTGACATTGAAACCCAGTTTTTCACCTCACAGGACCCTGTCTATAACTTGGCCAAGATTTGATAAAGATAACTCTCTGATAAACGTTCATTGGATGTTGTAAAATGTTTCCTGTAGATTGTTCACAGGGCAATTGTTGATGGCGTGTGACTGAAGGACATCAGTCAAAACGTGATCATAAAAAACACAAACTGTGCAATAAAAACACAGGACTTTCTTTATTTATACTTCATTTAATTAGATAAAACAAGCTTGATATGATTTTGATAAACTTATCCATTAATAAACATTACCTTGTATGAATTCATTAGTATTATATGTAATCAGCTGAAGTTCCTCTCCAGTCATCATCATAACAGCTGTAATTCCATCAGTAAATGGGTTTCTCTCAATATATTCCCTTGTTTGATGTTGATGCAGGAAGTTATATTATCCCACAGTCAAAGATGCATGCAATTATCATTGTTTTGACAGGCACCAATGACCAACGGGTATATCACTAACTGCCTATATGAACTTCCTCTCCCATTATCGCCATAACAGCTGTGATTCCATGATTGTACAGGTTGATCTCAATCCATTTACTGTTTTGATGTGTATGCAGGAAAGAATATTATCCCACAGTCAAAGATGCATGACATTTTCATTGTATAGACAGGTACCAATGACCAAAGGGTATATCACTAACTGCTTATATGAATTTCCTCTCCAGTAATCGCCATAAGAACTGTTATTCCATGATTGTATGGGATGTCCTAAATAAAATAAAACTTGATGCAGAATATGATTGACTGCTGTTTTAATACATGACATCAGACAATAACTGCAAATAAAAGGGTCTTTATATAAAATAAAATGATAAATTAAAGAATGGGATTACAAACACTATTTATACCTTTTTCTCCCTTTTCCTTTTAAATAGCCTAATATTTAAACAAGAGGCCCATGAGGGCCTATGCTCTACTGGGATAGTTATTTGGTCATTTTTAATCCAGAGCATGTATGTATGGTGAAGATCTGATAGTAATGGAGGCTCTATTGTGTTCACAAGCTCTATTATAGCAATTTTGACAATTTCAAGGGCCATACTTCAGTCTTGCATGGGCGGATCTGGCTGGTTTGCAAAAAGGAACCGAGCTCTCATGGATATCTAACTACTGTATAAGTTTGATGGAGATACAATCAAAACTGAAGACTTTATAGTGTTCACAACCTGTATTATAGCAATTTTGACAACTTCAAGGGCCATAATCAAGCCTTACATGTACATGGGTTTGGTGAAGATCGAATAGTAAATGGAGGCTCTATTGTGTTCACAAGCTGTATTATAGCAATTTTGACAATTTCAAGGGCCATACTCTAATATTGCATGGGCGGATCTGGCTGGTTAGCGTAGGAACCGAGCTCTCATGGATATCTAACTACTGCATAAGTTTGATGGAGATACAATCAAAACTGAAGACTTGATCGCGTTCACAAGCTGCATTATAGCAATTTTGACAACTTCAAGGGCCATAATCCAGTCATGGAATGGCATGTCTGGCTAGTTTTCGAAAGGAACTAAGCTCTCATCAATATTTAACTACCATCTAGGTTTGGTGAAGATAGGATAGTAAATGGTTTGCGAAAGGAACCCAGCTCTCATGGATATCCAACTGCTGTATGAGTTTGATTGAGATACAATCAAAACTGAAGACTGTATCGCGTTCACAAGCAATTGTTTACAGACACACGGACGACGGACACCACGGCATAAGCTCTTCTGGCCTTTGGCCAGTATAGCTAAAAATAGAAGGGATCATGAATAAGTGAACTGTTGCCGTGATATAACTGAAATAATATTGAAAGCGGCGTAAAACTCCAATAAGTAAACAAGAGGGCCATGATGGCCCTGGAATCGCTCAACTGATTTTTTTCCCACTTAAGCCATATATGCCCTGGCAGCCATAGTTTTGACCAATCAACATGGCTTGAAGGAATCTGATAAAGGGTCACCCTAGGAACATTTCTACAAATTCTTTAAAAATCGGCCTGACTCTTTTGGAGGAGAAGATTTTTTAAGTTTTTACTCTAGCCATAGAAGGCTAAATAGCTCCGCCCTCTGGCGGCCATGTTTTTCGACCAATCAACATGGCTTGAAGGAATCTGATAGAGGGTCACTTAAGTAACATTTCTACAAAATTATTTGAAAATCGGCCTGACTGTTTTGGAGGAGAAGATTTTTTAAGTTTTCACTATAGCCATATAAGGCAAAATAGCCCCGCCCCCTTGTGGCCATGTTTTTCAACCAATCAACATGGCTTGAAGGAATCTGATAGTGGGTCACTTAAGGAACATTTCTACAAAATTATTAGAGAATCTGACTGTTTTGGAGGAGAAGATTTTTTAAGTTTTCACTATAGCCATATAAGGCAAAATAGCCCCGCCCCCCTGGTGGCCATGTTTTTCGATCAATCAAAATGGCTTTGAGGAATCTGATAGTGGGTCACTTAAGAAACATTTCTACAAAATTATTTGAAAATTGGCCTGACTGTTTTGGAGGAGAAGATTGTTTAAGTTTTCACTATAGCCATATAAGGCAAAATAGCCCCGCCCCCCTGGTGGCCATGTTTTTCGACCAATCAAAATGGCTTGAAGGAATCTGATAGTGGGTCACTTAAGGAACATTTCTACAAAATATTTGAAAATCGTCCTGACACTTTCGGAGGAGAAGACTTTTTAAATTTTCACTTTAATCTGATAGAGGGTCATCCAAGGAACATTTCTACAAAATTATTTGAAAATCTGCCAACCAGTTTGGAAGAAGAAGAATTCTGAAGTTTTTATCATTTCGTTGCCATGGAAACCAGAATTCTGCATGGATCCCAAAAATTTGAAGGAATTCTGGTAAGGTCATGAGAGGATGCTTTCTGTGAAGTTTCATCTCAATTGACCCACTGGTTACTGAGGAGAAGATGTTGACGGACGACGGACGATGGAGGACGGACGACGGACAAAAGGCGATCACAATAACTCACCTTGAGCAAAGCTCAGGTGAGCTAAAAATAGACAAGAATTGAAAGCAATATACATGTATATTAGTTATGTCAAAAAACCAAGATTTGGGTTCTGCAACCAGTTTAGTTTTAGACCAGTTGGTACCTCTGTGCAGTCTTATCTGGTTTATTCCTTTAAACCAATGACTTTTAACTTATTTTTTTACATCAATTGTGAAACAAGCTTTAATCTTATTTTAATCACGCTCTATGTCCTGGTGATACAACCAGTTCTCGCTCAATTTGTGCGGAAAATCCCAATCTTCACTGAATTCTAATTCAGATATTTGGGGTATTTGTTTTAGAATTTAGTAGATTTTGAGTAACTATGTTTTCAAAAAACTGTCTGCTGCAGAGGCGTCAGAAAGCGTCTATATAAGGGAAAGGGTTAATTGACATATGATTATTATAATTACTGATGATACAGGAGAATTATATCTATATAAAAACAATCTTTCTGTTAAATTCAATACACCAGAAGGTATGAAACTTACATTTGTGTTTATCTTATGAAGATGACATTTGATCTTACAGCATATGCAACTATACTTCTCTAAATACTTTCGAATTAAAATCAATTGTTCATTTTCCAATTCTTAAGATTTAACTGTTTTGCAAGATGTTTTTATACTTACTTGAATGATGTTTAGTTGCAGAGTGGATTATTTTAGCCCTTTCCCACATAGCACAATTCTGTAGCAGACGACTTTGAACATATTTTGTCAAAAAGTAGAAAATCTCTATAATTGAATGGATAACCTATGACTAAAAGTGGAAGACATTGTGGCAAGAGGAGAAATTGCTCGTTTTGAGCAATTTCTTCTTTTGTCACTAGGTTTAAAAAAGCCGTCTGCTACAGAGGCGTCAGAAAGTGTCTATATGAGGGAAAGGGTTAAAGCATCGCATTGGTCCTGACGGCTGCCAGAATTCTCGACCCCAATTTCCTAAGAATAGTCGACCCCAATTATTTAGACCTCAGTTTATATAGGTGTGAATGGATGATGGTTCTTTTGTTGTTTAATCACAACATTTAGATAATGATTAACGTAATAAAGATGTATGTTTTAACATCGTTATAAATTATCCTATATCATGGTTTTCAAAGAATTCTTAAGATTTGAAGTATTGTTTGATAGAGGACATTTCCTCCTTTTCTCACATTTTTTCTAATTCATTTATATAATTATACCTTAGCCAGAAGCCAACCTGTCATATACATATTCTCCTTTCTCACCAAATGTTTTCAAAGTCGACTGCAGCAGATTAACTTTTAGAACACATCAAGGATCTTTTAAATAATCAATCAACAGGTAATCAAGTATCAATAATCAGTCAAGCATCATACCACTTTTGTTTATGACACTTAGTGTGTTAAACCATCCATCTACACCTATATAAACCGATAATGGGGTCGCCTAAAACTGGGGTCGAGAATTCTTTGGTTCGAGATTTCTGGCTACCATCCAGCAAAAGGCATGCCCATATAAATCCGTCTCGGCATGGATATGTCTCCAGTCAAGTCTTTTAGAAAACGTGTTCAAAACAACCTTTTTTGGACACCTGATATGTCTCTTGAACTTCGAAGAACACGTCTAAAAATAGATTTACTTTCTTATGTGCTATTTTAGTGATATTTATGCGTAGGTTCATATTTATTTCTTACATCATACAGTTAGTGTGGGAGTTCCAGATCACTTACGAATCAAATAGTGATAGCTTGAATAAAGGAATTGAGAATTTAAAAGAAACTTTTGCAGTTTAATGGCAAAATATCCGACCTTTCATCTTATATAAAATTTGTTGTCTGTCACACACATGAACATTTCTGGACTAATTTTATTTCCCTGGGTAATTCAGGGAGTTCCGAATCGAGTGAGTGTTTTGGATCACATGATTTGTTATTTATTAAAAATAGATTTCTGAAAAGTTACATCTTATCAAGTGACATTAAACAAATTATAGAGTTAAGTTTAGTTCTGATATCATCATTATTGTTTCTATGCAGATTTTCTAAAAGACAATATGTTCTGATTCGGAACTACACAGTACTAACTGTACACGAGCAGTCCCTGTGATTCATATTTGGGCAGAGATATAAATACATGTCTCTGATTTGGGGTCACAGGGTATGGTCAACCAATGTTTGCATCGATCTTTGACCGTCCTAATGAGTTTTTGTCAGAAGGACTGACGACTTTAGCAGGTATGCGACACAGGGGATTGGCTCATTGTCAAAGTTGGTCACTATACATATGTTTATATTATATGTATAGTGACCAACTTTGACAATGAGCCAATCCCCTGTGGTCTGCGAAGCATTGATAGTGAAACAAGTTTACCACGAAGAGCATATCTTAGATCGGAGTCGGACAGTTGTCCCATCGCCAGGAACATCCGTCAATGAATACAAAACATTCAGATTTACAATACAGCTAGATTTTATATCTTTACCTACAAGAACGCCAAAATGAAATTGTCTGTGTTAATATATGCTACGAAAACGAGAGATAAAAATTCTTACCTAAAGCAAAGTAAGTCGTAGTCGATAGGTTCTGGTTATCAGCTTTACTGTAAACAAAAAAGTTGTTTGCGTTATCTCGGGAACCAGCTTGATTTGGACGGATGTGACGTCGGCCGGATATGAATAAATGTCGGTCATGGTTCCCTGTTTTGTTCTATGTAATTTCATTTGGCTTTTATGAGCGGGGCCGCAGTAACTTTGCACCCAATTTTTTCCATACTGAATATAGGAAATTTCCCCTTATTAAGTTTAACCTCATAACGAGCTTTGCTCGTTATTAATAATAACTAACAAATTGGGAAGAGGGGTCCGATTATTTCTCATTTTTCTTCACTTAAAAGTGTCCGTGTTTTATTGTGAAGATTATACTTTTACAATCTAACCATTACCAACATTTCAGCTAAGAACAGCCAATCCCAGTAACTCAGTCGTAGCAAATTACCATGAAGAGCATAGCTCAGACAGTGAAAAGAAACCACAATTTCCATCGTCAGGAACATCCGTCAATGAATACAAAACATCGCTAATTCTCAGATATCTAGGGATGATTATATATCTTTAACTAGGCGAACGAGTAAATGAATAGTAAACTGTTCTGTGTCAATTAATGTTATTCGAGGGAAAACGTTAGAGAAAAAGATTTCTTAACTGAAGTTAAGAAATGGCGGTTGGCAGACAAAGTTCTAGTTCTCAGCCTTATACACGTAACAAATACGTACTTTCTCTATATAAACTGCGTGTCTACAATACTTCATTCATCCTTAATCAAGTAACACATACGCACTTTCTCTATATAAGCTGGGTTTCTACAATACTTCATTCAGCCTTAGTACATGTAACAAATACGTACTGTCTCTATATAATGTGCGTTTCTACAATTCTTCATTCATCCTTATACACGTAACAAATATGCATTTTCTGTATATAAGCAGGTGTTATACAATACTTCATTCAGCCTTATACATGTAACAAATACGTACTTTCTCTATATAATTTGCGTGTCTACAATACTTCATTCATCCTTATAGACGTAGCAAATACTGTACTTTATT
>JASEVX010000008.1:56728183-56768183 GCA_031761405.1 Serripes groenlandicus
ATAGAGAAAGTACATATTTGTTAAGTGTCTAATGACTAATGAAGTATTTCAGACACGCAGCTTATACAGAGAAATTAAGTATTTATTACGTGTATAAGGATGAATGAAGTATTGTAGACACGAAATAATATAGAGAAAGTACGTATTTGTTACATACATAAGGATAAATGAAGTCTTGTAGGCACGCAGCTTATATAGAGAAAGTACGTATTTGTTACGTGTATAAGGATGAATGAAGTATTGTAGACACGCACCTTATATAGAGAAAGTACGTATTTGTAACGTGTATAAGGTTGATTGAAGTATTGTAGACACGCAGCTTATATAGAGAAAGTACGTATTTGTTACGTGTTTAAGGATGAATGAAGAAGTGTAGAAACCCTGCTTATATAGAGTAAGTGCGTATTTGTTACGTGTATAAGGATGAATGAAGAAGTGTAGAAACGCACATTATATAGAGAAAGTACGTATTTGTTACGTGTATAAGGATGAATGAAGTATTGTAGAAACCCAGCTTACATAGAGAAAGTACGTATTTGTTACGTGTATAAGGATGAATGAAGTATTGTAGATACGCACATTATATAGAGAAAGTACGTATTTGTTACGTGTATAAGGCTGAATGAAGTATTGTAGAAACCCAGCTTATATAGAGAAAATGCGTATTTGTTACGTGTTTAAGGATGAATGAAGTATTGTAGACAATCAGTTTATATAGAGAAAGTACGTATTTGTTACGTTTATAAGGATGAATTAAGTATTGTAGACACGCAGTTTATATAGGGAAAGTACATATTTGTTAAGTGTCTAATGACTAATGAAGTATTTTAGACAAGCAAATTATATAGAGAAAGTACGTATTTATTACGTGTATAAGGATGAATGAAGTATTGTAGACATGCAAATAATATAGAGAAAGTACGTATTTGTTACGTACATAAGGATAAATGAAGTATTGTAGACACGCAATTTATATAGAGAAAGTACGTATTTATTAGGTGTATAAGGATAATTGAAGTATTGTAGACACGCAGCTGATATAGAAAAAGTACGTATTTGCTACGTCTCATACGGAAGAGTTTACTTCATTGTTATCAGGGGAAGCAATTATGCAAATACTCTGATTAAGTAAATCTCAGTATCAGTGTTTTCTCCCCTGGTGGGCCACTATAACACACAACAAGCCAGATCTCTGATGCGACTGTTTCTTATCTTAGACGGTGGTATGGCTAATTGGAAATACATGTATACTGATAAATAAAAACAATCGATATTAATTGTGCTGGTGATATCATCAGATCAGAATTCAATTTAACTTGATATTTCGGATATAGAATGAATAAATAAGAAGAAAACACATTTTGCCTCAAACTTATTTAATTATCTAAACATACGTTGTCTTTTATTGTGATTGCAATTGCACTGTTTGAAATATAAAAAGGAAACAACATACAAATGGCACCTGTACACGTGCTGTCTTGTGTATTATACATGTAGCATAATTAAATGTATGCAGTAAATAGATTAGCAGATAATAATTAAGAATAATTTCTAAAACCGGTAAGGGACTAATAAATATAGCGTATTAAATACAATAAATATATACAATACATTGACTATCTCAACATAATTTAATTTAAATAAATACGTTTCAAATATACATGTAAATGAATTGGTCATGATATGCTGTACAATTTTATATATATAGGATCTTACATAAGTTGTTATTTGATATAAACTTTTATTAAACGAGTTTTTGAAATTTTATTTAACGAGCCTTAATTTGGCGAGTTAAATAATATTTCATAAACGAGTTTAATAAAAGTTTATATCAAATTTCAACGAGTGTAAGATTCTTTTTATCACATTACAAAACGCCTGAAAAATGGTAATTTTCCTTAGTAAACGTCTTTTGGCGCTAAACGACGTCGTGATTACTTAGTAACGTTCGAGATTGCTAAGTGACGTTACGTCATTTCACGTTTTTTATAGTACACGTGTGTGCTATAAGGAATTAGAATATGGTTATATTAAATTGAAAACAACATGAGCAATGTCATGTGATAAAAGTATATTATATACACACATATTTTATCAATTTTAATCAGTATATATCTACGGCATTTCTTTCTTACATATTCCTTATCATCTATCACTGGCACTAACGTTATTGTGGAGCATCAATTGCTATGTGCAGCATTTCACTCAATTTGTCAATTTTCCGAACTTTCGTGTTAATTCCATACGATTTCAGTTTTGATCTTATTTCCGGAATTGTCATTTCGTTGATGGGTATTTCATTTTCCTTTTCAAATTGTGTATGTGCGTTCTTTATTCCAAATTCTATTCTTCTTTTCTTCGATGCTGATTTGTCCCGTTTAATTTCACCCCACCATTCAGTGTTGACTTTGCTGTACTTCTGTTTAATCCTTTCACAACTCGCATCCAGTGAGTACTCCATTCGTTTTCGAATCTTTAGGTCATCCATGGTTTGGTCGAACTTGTTGCTCCGCCTTTGGTGGATAAGTTTGATCTGGTCGTTCATTTTTTCGACGCCTTGGCCACTATAGTTACCTATTCCACCAAACCTTTCGACGAATGCGGGTACGTGGTACAACAGACAGTGCATATAAGGTGTCACGCCATGATAGATTCCTGGGGGTGATACCCCTCCCACTTCACGAGGACACGCTCTCCCTAAAACAATAAAGTATAATCAAATACAGTTTTTAACCTTATATTAAGACGTTGCGCACAATGTTCGCTACGTTTATGTAACGTCAAAATCTAGGAACAACGTCAACTTTACGGACTTCACTTTAAAGCGTACAGGGACGTTAACACAAAGACATTCATTCTCTCTCAACACCGACTTTGTTAAATATTTTCGCTATACTGTTTAACACATTTATTTTATTTATTATTTATTTTTATTGAAACTTGTTTTCTGTTTTCTAGAATAAATTAATATTTTATAGTTTAAATATTTAGCAAATCGGTTAAATAATGAATGTTTAATATCTCGCTTAACATGTTTAATATCAACTTTCGTCTAAAATCTTTTTCTACGAACATAGTGATTGAAAGTGTGATTAATGAAACGGCCACGTAGATTTACATTTAATGATTTATAAATGCATGCATTCATTATAAAATCAGTCATCTGTGCCTTATTAATACAGGGAGATATAGAACTACGGCCACATCGGCATGTGTCTGGTCTTTTATGATTACGAGTTTATATACATCATTTTTATTTTATTTTAGTACATATATGCTGCACAATATCTTCCGAGTAACCAAATGAAAAGATAGCTTATATACAAGTATCTAAAATCTTAATATTTTCCCCATATATTAAACGATTATTTTATAAATCAGTTACATATTGGAATATGCAAATATGCATTGATAAGCATGATAATTTGGAGAGTTAATTATTATCAAGTGAGATAAACAGCGATTACAACCAGATAACACTTGAATTAATGAACCCCTAATGCGCAGTTTTATGTGATGTTGCGGGAACAAATTAATTAGTAACAGAACACTTTATGCTGTCCCTTTTATTCTTCTATACGAACTAATTATTTTGGAAAATTACCATGGCCGAATGTGCAACTTTTTGTCAATATACTGTCTTCTAATCAGAATAAAATTATATTTAGAACTGCCAAGTATTTACGAGATGCATTTAAGCTTCGTAATGAAAAAACACAGAATGCTATAACAACATGATATACCAGTCAGTTAGGATTATACCACAGAACTACCATATGATCATAAAATGAAATATCAGTATTATCAAATTGTCTGTATGTAAATATTGTTTGTATGTTTTGTATGTTTTCCTGTTTCTTTTGCCATATTTGTTCACTGTTAAATATTATTATTGGCCAAAGGCGTGTAAATGCTGAATTTGCCGAATAAAATTGAATTGAATTGAATTGAATTGAATTGTTATATTTTGGCAATATTAAATTAATATATATTTTTTTATAATTATTGTAATTCCTAATAATTATTGTTTTAACTGTAAAACAAACATGCTATATTTGTAAAATAATAGTTATTGAATCTATTCCGTATATATATAGACATTACTTTGTAAAATGAAATTAGACAATACTGCAAATATCTTCAATCTCGATCGCATATTGTTATATGTAATTAATGTATTACATGTCAATATTGAAAGATGCAGGATGTGCACATGTTTGTGAAATATAAACCCAATGATATTTTTTTTTATAATTTATGCAAAAAGTAAAAATAAGTCTGAACAAAGAATCATCAAATTAGAAGGATCTACCTTATTTGATGTAGCTAATTCATATATTTCATCAAAATTATCGTTACTTTATATTTCTAACAAATTAAGTGTTACTTACCTCTGGCAATTTTTTCCTTAATATTATCCTTTCAACTGTATATGTTTCAGGTAAAACATTTGGCTTGACACTGCGTCTACATTTTCGAATACATATTGGTATTGCGTTTCCCTCATTAAGTGTCTTGTAATTAACTCTTCCTTTACGAGGTGTTTTGCATGACTGTTCCATAGTTAGTTTAAAATTGATATGCATTTAAGAATTATACCACGTGCACAAATTTAATTCGACACGTGTCAGGCAAATATCATGTGCGTGCAATAAACAAAACCATAGCATGGATATTGAATAAGTGACACCTAACTACGCGCTCGTAATAATGACGCGTGTCATTAATCCTTTAAATACACAGATTTGTGACACCGATATGTATATTCAAAATTGATTAAATCAAACCCCGGAATAGACAATACCTTTTCATTTCCATAGACAGTTTTTATATCATTAGTTTTATTGTGTATTTTGTTTGTTAAAAAAAAAAAAAAAAAATTCAATATTTTATCTACAATATATCAAACGAATACCTTTTCGCTACCTCATAACACATGAGTTTATTTTGCTGTTCTATCATAGTCCATACTTATAAGTAACGAATGCAATACTGTATCGCGATAATAGAGAAACACGGTAAACGGCCATTTTCAAATGAATTTTGAAGCAATAAAACAATAACTTATTTTAAATCAGATTATATATTTAGAATCTACATGATTACACCTTTTAAAACATATGCCGGATGGTGTATTAATTTAGACATAATTTTAAGAAAATAGTGAGTAAAAACTGACAGTTAACGTTATTTACAAAATTTGTACATAAGAATAGAGCAGAAACTAGTGGTATTTTTCAAACGAAAATTGAAGCAACCAAATATTGAGCTATTTTGATGAAAAAAGTATCACCCTAAAGGAATTAAATTAACCATTAAGGCCATATGCCGGATGGTATATAAAGTTAATAAGAAAGTTCAATTTTAAATCTTTTTTTTATTTCTCCCTATATAAATCAATGTAAATTTCTTATTAGTATCTTAGTATCTATTGGCGCAGTCATCTGATGGCTTATCAGATCAAGTGCTGATAACAATGCCTATGATGAAAATTCTTGGACATGATAAGGATGAATGAAGTATTGTAGACACGCAAATTATATAGAGAAAGTACGTATTTGTTACATGTATAAGGCTGAATGAAGTATTGTATAAACCCTGCTTATATACAGAAAATGCGTATTTGTTACGTGTATAAGGATGAATGAAGAATTGTAGAAACGCACATTATATAGAGACAGTACGTATTTGTTACATGTATAAGGCTGAATGAAGTATTGTAGAAACCCAGCTTATATAGAGAAAGTGCGTATGTGTTACTTGATTAAGGATGAATGAAGTATTGTAGACACGCAGTTTATATAGAGAAAGTACGTATTTGTTACGTGTATAAGGCTGAGAACTAGAACTTTGTCTGCCAACCGCCATTTCTTAACTTTAGTTAAGAAATCTTTTTCTCTAACGTTTTCCCTCGAATAACATTAATTGACACAGAACAGTTTACTATTCATTTACTCGTTCGCCTAGTTAAAGATATATAATCATCCCTAGATATCTGAGAATTAGCGATGTTTTGTATTCATTGACGGATGTTCCTGACGATGGAAATTGTGGTTTCTTTTCACTGTCTGAGCTATGCTCTTCATGGTAATTTGCTACCGACTGAGTTACTGGGGATTGGCTGTTCTTAGATGAAATGTTGGTAATGGTTAGATTGTAAAAGTATAATCTTCACAATAAAACACGGACACTTTTAAGTGAAGAAAAATGAGAAATAATCGGACCCCTCTTCCCAATTTGTTAGTTATTATTAATAACGAGCAAAGCTCGTTATGAGGTTTAAACTTAATAAGGGGAAATTTCCTATATTCAGTATGGAAAAAAATTGGGTGCAAAGTTACTGCGGCCCCGCTCATAAAAGCCAAATGAAATTACATAGAACAAAACAGGGAACCATGACCGACATTTATTCATATCCGGCCGACGTCACATCCGTCCAAATCAAGCTGGTTCCCGAGATAACGCAAACAACTTTTTTGTTTACAGTAAAGGCTGATAACCAGAACCTATCGACTACGACTTACTTTGCTTTAGGTAAGAATTTTTATCTCTCGTTTTCGTAGCATATATTAACACAGACAATTTCATTTTGGCGTTCTTGTAGGTAAAGATATAAAATCTAGCTGTATTGTAAATCTGAATGTTTTGTATTCATTGACGGATGTTCCTGGCGATGGGACAACTGTCCGACTCCGATCTAAGATATGCTCTTCGTGGTAAACTTGTTTCACTATCAATGCTTCGCAGACCACAGGGGATTGGCTCATTGTCAAAGTTGGTCACTATACATATAATATAAACATATGTATAGTGACCAACTTTGACAATGAGCCAATCCCCTGTGTCGCATACCTGCTAAAGTCGTCAGTCCTTCTGACAAAAACTCATTAGGACGGTCAAAGATTGATGCAAACATTGGTTGACCATACCCTGTGACCCAAATCAGAGACATGTATTTATATCTCTGCCCAAATATGAATCACAGGGACTGCTCGTGTACAGTTAGTACTGTGTAGTTCCGAATCAGAACATATTGTCTTTTAGAAAATCTGCATAGAAACAATAATGATGATATCAGAACTAAACTTAACTCTATAATTTGTTTAATGTCACTTGATAAGATGTAACTTTTCAGAAATCTATTTTTAATAAATAACAAATCATGTGATCCAAAACACTCACTCGATTCGGAACTCCCTGAATTACCCAGGGAAATAAAATTAGTCCAGAAATGTTCATGTGTGTGACAGACAACAAATTTTATATAAGATGAAAGGTCGGATATTTTGCCATTAAACTGCAAAAGTTTCTTTTAAATTCTCAATTCCTTTATTCAAGCTATCAATATTTGATTCGTAAGTGATCTGGAACTCCCACACTAACTGTATGATGTAAGAAATAAATATGAACCTACGCATAAATATCACTAAAATAGCACATAAGAAAGTAAATCTATTTTTAGACGTGTTCTTCGAAGTTCAAGAGACATATCAGGTGTCCAAAAAAGGTTGTTTTGAACACGTTTTCTAAAAGACTTGACTGGAGACATATCCATGGCCGAGACGGATTTATATGGGCATGCCTTTTGCTGGATGGTAGCCAGAAATCTCGAACCAAAGAATTCTCGACCCCAGTTTTAGGCGACCCCATTATCGGTTTATATAGGTGTAGATGGATGGTTTAACACACAAGTGTCATAAACAAAAGTGGTATGATGCTTGACTGATTATTGATACTTGATTACCTGTTGATTGATTATTTAAAAGATCTTGATGTGTTCTAAAAAGTTAATCTGCTGCAGTCGACTTTGAAAACATTTGGTGAGAAAGGAGAATATGTATATGACAGGTTGGCTTCTGGCTAAGGTATAATTATATAAATGAATTAGAAAAAATGTGAGAAAAGGAGGAAATGTCCTCTATCAAACAATACTTCAAATCTTAAGAATTCTTTGAAAACCATGATATAGGATAATTTATAACGATGTTAAAACATACATCTTTATTACGTTAATCATTATCTAAATGTTGTGATTAAACAACAAAAGAACCATCATCCATTCACACCTATATAAACTGAGGTCTAAATTGGGGTCGACTATTCTTAGGAAATTGGGGTCGAGAATTCTGGCAGCCGTCAGGACCAATGCGATGCTTTAACCCTTTCCCTCATATAGACACTTTCTGACGCCTCTGTAGCAGACGGCTTTTTTAAACCTAGTGACAAAAGAAGAAATTGCTCAAAACGAGCAAGTTCTCCTCTTGCCACAATGTCTTCCACTTTTAGTCATAGGTTATCCATTCAATTATAGAGATTTTCTACTTTTTGACAAAATATGTTCAAAGTCGTCTGCTACAGAATTGTGCTATGTGGGAAAGGGCTAAAATAATCCACTCTGCAACTAAACATCATTCAAGTAAGTATAAAAACATCTTGCAAAACAGTTAAATCTTAAGAATTGGAAAATGAACAATTGATTTTAATTCGAAAGTATTTAGAGAAGTATAGTTGCATATGCTGTAAGATCAAATGTCATCTTCATAAGATAAACACAAATGTAAGTTTCATACCTTCTGGTGTATTGAATTTAACAGAAAGATTGTTTTTATATAGATATAATTCTCCTGTATCATCAGTAATTATAATAATCATATGTCAATTAACCCTTTCCCTTATATAGACGCTTTCTGACGCCTCTGCAGCAGACAGCTTTTTGAAAACATAGTTACTCAAAATCTACTAAATTCTAAAACAAATACCCCAAATATCTGAATTAGAATTCAGTGAAGATTGGGATTTTCCGCACAAATTGAGCGAGAACTGGTTGTATCACCAGGACATAGAGCGTGATTAAAATAAGATTAAAGCTTGTTTCACAATTGATGTAAAAAAATAAGTTAAAATTCATTGGTTTAAAGGAATAAACCAGATAAGACTGCACAGAGGTACCAACTGGTCTAAAACTAAACTGGTTGCAGAACCCAAATCTTGGTTTTTTGACATAACTAATATACATGTATATTGCTTTCAATTCTTGTCTATTTTTAGCTCACCTGAGCTTTGCTCAAGGTGAGTTATTGTGATCGCCTTTTGTCCGTCGTCCGTCCTCCATCGTCCGTCGTCCGTCAACATCTTCTCCTCAGTAACCAGTGGGTCAATTGAGATGAAACTTCACAGAAAGCATCCTCTCATGACCTTACCAGAATTCCTTCAAATTTTTGGGATCCATGCAGAATTCTGGTTTCCATGGCAACGAAATGATAAAAACTTCAGAATTCTTCTTCTTCCAAACTGGTTGGCAGATTTTCAAATAATTTTGTAGAAATGTTCCTTGGATGACCCTCTATCAGATTAAAGTGAAAATTTAAAAAGTCTTCTCCTCCGAAAGTGTCAGGACGATTTTCAAATATTTTGTAGAAATGTTCCTTAAGTGACCCACTATCAGATTCCTTCAAGCCATTTTGATTGGTCGAAAAACATGGCCACCAGGGGGGCGGGGCTATTTTGCCTTATATGGCTATAGTGAAAACTTAAACAATCTTCTCCTCCAAAACAGTCAGGCCAATTTTCAAATAATTTTGTAGAAATGTTTCTTAAGTGACCCACTATCAGATTCCTCAAAGCCATTTTGATTGATCGAAAAACATGGCCACCAGGGGGGCGGGGCTATTTTGCCTTATATGGCTATAGTGAAAACTTAAAAAATCTTCTCCTCCAAAACAGTCAGATTCTCTAATAATTTTGTAGAAATGTTCCTTAAGTGACCCACTATCAGATTCATTCAAGCCATGTTGATTGGTTGAAAAACATGGCCACAAGGGGGCGGGGCTATTTTGCCTTATATGGCTATAGTGAAAACTTAAAAAATCTTCTCCTCCAAAACAGTCAGGCCGATTTTCAAATAATTTTGTAGAAATGTTACTTAAGTGACCCTCTATCAGATTCCTTCAAGCCATGTTGATTGGTCGAAAAACATGGCCGCCAGAGGGCGGAGCTATTTAGCCTTCTATGGCTAGAGTAAAAACTTAAAAAATCTTCTCCTCCAAAAGAGTCAGGCCGATTTTTAAAGAATTTGTAGAAATGTTCCTAGGGTGACCCTTTATCAGATTCCTTCAAGCCATGTTGATTGGTCAAAACTATGGCTGCCAGGGCATATATGGCTTAAGTGGGAAAAAAATCAGTTGAGCGATTCCAGGGCCATCATGGCCCTCTTGTTTACTTATTGGAGTTTTACGCCGCTTTCAATATTATTTCAGTTATATCACGGCAACAGTTCACTTATTCATGATCCCTTCTATTTTTAGCTATACTGGCCAAAGGCCAGAAGAGCTTATGCCGTGGTGTCCGTCGTCCGTGTGTCTGTAAACAATTGCTTGTGAACGCGATACAGTCTTCAGTTTTGATTGTATCTCAATCAAACTCATACAGCAGTTGGATATCCATGAGAGCTGGGTTCCTTTCGCAAACCATTTACTATCCTATCTTCACCAAACCTAGATGGTAGTTAAATATTGATGAGAGCTTGGTTCCTTTCGAAAACTAGCCAGACATGCCATTCCATGACTGGATTATGGCCCTTGAAGTTGTCAAAATTGCTATAATGCAGCTTGTGAACGCGATCAAGTCTTCAGTTTTGATTGTATCTCCATCAAACTTATGCAGTAGTTAGATACCCATGAGAGCTCGGTTCCTACGCTAACCAGCCAGATCCGCCCATGCAATATTAGAGTATGGCCCTTGAAATTGTCAAAATTGCTATAATACAGCTTGTGAACACAATAGAGCCTCCATTTACTATTCGATCTTCACCAAACCCATGTACATGTAAGGCTTGATTATGGCCCTTGAAGTTGTCAAAATTGCTATAATACAGGTTGTGAACACTATAAAGTCTTCAGTTTTGATTGTATCTCCATCAAACTTATACAGTAGTTAGATATCCATGAGAGCTCGGTTCCTTTTTGCAAACCAGCCAGATCCGCCCATGCAAGACTGAAGTATGGCCCTTGAAATTGTCAAAATTGCTATAATAGAGCTTGTGAACACAATAGAGCCTCCATTACTATCAGATCTTCACCATACATACATGCTCTGGATTAAAAATGACCAAATAACTATCCCAGTAGAGCATAGGCCCTCATGGGCCTCTTGTTTAAATATTAGGCTATTTAAAAGGAAAAGGGAGAAAAAGGTATAAATAGTGTTTGTAATCCCATTCTTTAATTTATCATTTTATTTTATATAAAGACCCTTTTATTTGCAGTTATTGTCTGATGTCATGTATTAAAACAGCAGTCAATCATATTCTGCATCAAGTTTTATTTTATTTAGGACATCCCATACAATCATGGAATAACAGTTATTATGGCGATTACTGGAGAGGAAATTCATATAAGCAGTTAGTGATATACCCTTTGGTCATTGGTACCTGTCTATACAATGAAAATGTCATGCATCTTTGACTGTGGGATAATATTCTTTCCTGCATACACATCAAAACAGTAAATGGATTGAGATCAACCTGTACAATCATGGAATCACAGCTGTTATGGCGATAATGGGAGAGGAAGTTCATATAGGCAGTTAGTGATATACCCGTTGGTCATTGGTGCCTGTCAAAACAATGATAATTGCATGCATCTTTGACTGTGGGATAATATAACTTCCTGCATCAACATCAAACAAGGGAATATATTGAGAGAAACCCATTTACTGATGGAATTACAGCTGTTATGATGATGACTGGAGGGGAACTTCAGCTGATAACATATAATACTAATGAATTCATACAAGGTAATGTTTATTAATGGATAAGTTTATCAAAATCATATCAAGCTTGTTTTATCTAATTAAATGAAGTATAAATAAAGAAAGTCCTGTGTTTTTATTGCACAGTTTGTGTTTTTTATGATCACGTTTTGTCTGATGTCCTTCAGTCACACGCCATCAACAATTGCCCTGTGAACAATCTACAGGAAACATTTTACAACATCCAATGAACGTTTATCAGAGAGTTATCTTTATCAAATCTTGGCCAAGTTATAGACAGGGTCCTGTGAGGTGAAAAACTGGGTTTCAATGTCAATTTGAAGGAACATATTGAAAGCACTCAAGATGCCTTATTTTAAACTTAAGCATGTTGAAACGTTTTCAAAATATGATATCTAGGCTAAGTTTAAATATATTCAGTCATAAACTGGGTCATGTTGGGCAATAAACTAGGTCACTCCACAAAATTGAAGGAAAATATTGTTAATCTAGAAACCACACTTTGCCTTCAGCAGCTTCAAGCTTTGTCAGAATGTTTGTCTTGACATTATCTAGACCTAGTAAGAATAAGGGTCATGGTGGGTCAGAAACTAGGTCACTAGACCAAATTAAAGGAGCATTTTGAATGCTGCATTTTTAATTTTAACATGTTGAAATTTTGTCAGAATTGGTGTTTCGGTGAAACCTAGACTAAAATATAGGTCATGTTGGATAAAAACAACAATGAGGTCCAAAGAAAAACATTTGAGAAAAATCTTATAAACATGCTCGACCTCGAGGTTTGATTCAGCATCTTGAAACTTGGACAGAATGTTCGCCTGATGATTATTGATATCTAGGCCAAGTTCAAATATTGGTCAAGTCAGGTCAAACATAAGGTCACTAGACCAAATTAAAGGAAAATCTTGTTAACACTCTGACAGCTATTCTTTTAATGTTAGCATGTTGAAACTTTGGCAGAATGGATGTGTTGACACAGAAACTATGTCACCAAGCCTAATTGAAGGAAAGACTTGTTTTCAATCTGACTAAAGTACACGATCTGACCAAATGTAAGCCTATGCGTAGCGTTAATAGGAGATGATTTTAATGAGATTGGACTTGTTTTCACTATTGTTATTTTTTACCTTTCTGTATTGATTATGTTCATGTGATGAATTGAATGTTAAAATTGTTGAAGATTTGACTTTGCACCAAAAGATAAAGTAGAAATAGTGTACAACAGCGGTCTCAGTTCCGACAGCTTGAAACAGATTCCTTTATCATGGTAGTCACATACCTACAGGTTAGACCTATTATAGATGCTGTGCTCGTGATGAGGCTTTGCCTTTTTCATATTAAGATGATATTTTAGGCTGGTAATCTTACCCTTGGTTTTATTCCATGTGAAATTATTTATTTATTATTGACCTCTGGTTGTATCGATTTTGAATGCTCAGTAACTGCACGAAACTCAACATATCGTCGGGTATGTGAACATGTTGTCTGGACGTCTCAGGGTATCCACTGGACCTTATACATTTTTGGCCAAACGAAATTCTTTGATTTACGTATGGGGGAAGGTCCGCAATATTTCTTTAGCTGTATTGATTTACCCTATTTTAAGCATACCTAGCACATTTAGGGTGCGTTCTGCCATTGACTAAATTGTGTCATATTCATATCAATACAGCTAAACAAAAACACAATTATACATAAATAAACAAAACCTTAATATTCTTTTCATTCTTTTATTATGATTTCATCATGGTTCATCATGGTTCACAAATACATACATATTACATGAAATGTCATAACATGATAATTTTACTAAATAAACAAAACCTTTAAACATGTTTTCCTTCTTTTATTATTATAACGTCATCTCGATGCTTTAAATTCATTTGATATTGTATCAGTCTATGGCCAATGAAAATACATAGTTTAATAACCACAGATCCTCCTAATTTTTATGTTTTTCCATTTACCATAGGCTGATGCAAAATCAAATGATTTCTGGTCACCGCCATCAATCTTGAGTTTCATAAACAAATACAATGGCTTAGTGTCGAACCTTTTTCTAAGTTTGGTTTTTACTAGGTTTTGGACACTGAAACCTCGATCACATTCTATACTCGACACAGGCACACACAACAGCTTGTAGGCTACATCTGCAACACATCCATACATCTCACTTTTTCTTAAGGCAATCTGACACACACTGTTTGTATCATTCGCAAGCTTAGAATAATTAGTCATTACATTTTTTTCCTGAAGCACTCATACTCCTCTCTGAACACTTCCTCACACACATGCTCACTGGCAGTCTGAATACACTCATCTAATACCTCCTCTTCACTTACAAACACAACCGGGTCAAACAAACTACATAACGCTCTCAACACTTTACTATTTCTCACTTCCGCAAACCGTTCCCTCAAATGTTCAAACAATTTCTCACCAAACTGTACACAACATCTCTCAGATTCCACCCTCTGTTTCTCACTGTCCGTAATAACATGCCCGTGGAACTCAGAACTTGCTGTCTCACTCACAGCATCTGGAACTGAAGTTTCAAAGCACTTCAGCATCTTACCTTGTTTGGATTCAGTCAGCCTCATTACTTCACCAGCAGTGTATTCCAGAGACGTGGAAAAACTGGTGAAGTCAATGGTGCTAGACTGAAATCCCCATCAGCCAAAAAGTGAGAAACATACAAAAACTTGAAATTGGATATACATTTCAACAATCCTTGTGCTCTCGCAGCCTTATCTTCCCTCAAGACACTAACCAAAGGACTTTGGTTATCTCACACTGCTTTCAAGCTTCCCTCGAAACTCAACCACCTAGTGTGGAACATATGCTGGAAAATTATAGAGGCAACAGTACAACTTAAGATGGACAGAATTTTTTCGAGCCGTGACATGTTTTTTGGAGAGTTTTCAAACTATTTGTAGATGCTATTTCTACTGGTCATGACAGCTGCACCGTCAGTACTGATTCATACACGGTTGTCTATATTCAAGTAATGAGTGTCTAAAGAACATAATGTGGATGATCTTAATTGATCTGCTGTGGTCCCATCTTTTAATTTACAAACATCAAGGAGAACACTTGTTGGTTTATAAGGACCTAGCGACTGTTCCAAGTACCTAACATAAATTATCATATTCTGATCCACAGAAATGTTAGTTGACTCATCAACCATGATACTAAACTTCGAATCGCCAATGTCACTTTTGAATTTGTCATTAATGGATTACCTCCACCCTGCACTCTTGCATTTCGTGTACACTTGAACTATGCTCGTGTTTATCCATATTCAGGGACTGCAGGTTCGATTAACCCTGATCTATACAATGTTCATTGAGTTCTGAGATTAACATGTTAGGGAGATTGTTGGAAGCTATGAAGAATATGTTCTTCATTGCTGCATTTACAACTGACTCGGATTTAGACAGTTGGGCTTCAGCTGACTTGTTTTTAATCTTTACTAGCCTGGACAATCGTGAGGGCGACAAGATGACAATCTTTCCATGTAAAAACATATTTATAAATTATTTATTGGAATTAGAAAAATGTATTCATGTGGATCTGTCCTAAACACTCTAATAGAGACTCTATCTGAGTATGCTCTTTTCAATTGAAGCATTTAACTTTTTTGCTAATAGTGATTTTTGACATCAGCCCTTTCCGACATACAGCAAATCTGCAGCAGAAGATTTTAAAAATGACTACACAAAAATAGGGAAAATATCTTTATTACTGAAAAAAGTTGAAAGCATTGTGACAAAAGGAGAAAGATGTTATATCCCTTTTTGACCAACATTTATATTTGATGTTGAGCGACAAAAAAGAAGCAATCGGCAGTTGAAAATAAACTTCCTATTGCAATCGTGTAAACAAAAAACATCGTCTTCGGCAAACTTTAATCATATACCCTCTTGGTCATCAAGTTGTTAATCGAAATTATTAACTTAAGGTTCTAAACTGCTTGTAATGAAAAAAAAAAGGCTAGATTCGTTTGACGACGTCATTTAAAAAATATGTGTGTGGGGTACGATTTCTCGCCGATTGGTTAGGACAACATTTTACGCACCGCTTTCAAAATAAAAATAAAATAGATACTCATGAACTTCAAATAACACATTTTAACACTTTAAATATGCTTTTAAGATTAGCGATATGCTTTTCGGCCGCGGAATTTTATTTTGTGCGATCTTGCATACGGCCTAAACTACTGAATAGTCGCTATACTAGAAATGAGTGCAATCAACTTACCCTTTCCTTTATCGTGGTTTGTTACATTCTCTGTTTACAAGATATAACATCCAGAAGTGAATTATTTGTTCACATTTGTCGATTGACAAAAAGAACAAAACATGTTTCGTGTTTGAGGATTGTAAGTCAACCAAGGTCTATTATGTTTCCAGTCATCACGAAATTTTCTATTACAGGTAGATTTTGGTATCTGACTCTATGTTTCACTTTGTTTTTCAGTCACTTCATCGCGAAACTCTACTATATCAACTATAATGTCCTCGGCCACACTGTTAGATTGCGACACACACATAAACTCCGATATTTTCCTAACTTTTGCATAATTTTTTGGTACATTTTCTATTTTACGTTTCCTACTCATGATTTGCAACAATGTTGTAATATATTCTTAATGTAATATATCCTGATAGATTTACGGTCTGTCACCTCAGTGATGTCAATACACAATCTCTTAACATGTTCGCATATCTCGATAAAAATCTAAAAATAAAAGGAATGTAAATTCGCATGGAAATGAAAAAACGTGGAGATATTGTGGACAAATGCGAAATTTCTCAATATAAGTAATTTCTTCTTTTGCAACAATAATTTCAAAGTTCATCCGCTGCAGAAGCGTCAGAATGTTTATCATATAGCATGACGTGCCACTATTCTTCGATTATTCATACACGTTGATAATAGAGTTTTATTGAGAATATAAAATACACACTTCCTTGGACACCTTTTTTGACACTTTTAATATTTGAAATAACAAAATACAGAAATTCGATATAGGTTTCCTTGACATTTGCCAGTAAAAGTCGATGAACATTTAACTTTATGTCACTTAACTTGCCATATAAAGCTTCTAGGAATCTTTCAACGTCTCCTTCCCTTCCCGAGAACCGCAGTTCGTCTGCTCCCATATAGTTCATATATGACGAAACTTCCTAATGCCTCCTCAAGTCTTCCGGAGTAATCTCCCCTATCACGACTGGAACTAGAAGGAATATTTTGGTTGAATTCCCAGTATCCCCATACATCATCCGAATCACAGTACGTAGAGTTCAAAAACGCTATGACATTTCGTGTGAAGCGAAGAGTTTTGGTTAGAAACGCATGCAAACTCCTTCAAGCATCAAGATCATCTCGAATAATGATAGACATGTCTTTGTTTAGTAAATAAGGATGGATTCGATTCTTGACAAACTCATTGAGATTTATATCTGCATTTTACTGATAATCGGGTCATATTATATTTACACGTCAATGGTTATTTCGATTTCATCTCCAACGATTGGATGGTAGGGATTCTCCGGGTTGTAATATAGAGGTATTGTAACTTCCAACGTTTGTGATCAAATACAGCGAGCGAGCCAATAACAGTATGCTAACCAAACTTATGACACTTACAATCAGTATAATCCAAATGAGATTGCAAATGATCTCGAACAGTTCTTATATCCAGCAAGCTAACTGCGGTCATATTACCTTATCTACACGTCAGGTTGGCTCTGTCAACAACGATACTTTTGTGTTCACCAACCATTGGACAAAGTCTATTTGATCACACTCGCATGATAATAAGTTTCCCCTCAAATCGACAGAGATGTATGTTATGGTGGCAAGTTTAGCGAGTTCTTTGCAAATACCATGCGGCATTGAGTTTAACTGATTATCCGACAGATTCGGAATTGCAAACGAACCTTTTTGTCAATAGCGAATGGTATATATGTTAATGAATTACCAGATAAGACTAAACGCATTAGTTTTCATTGACTTCTGAAGAGTGGTAGGTTCTTTATACCATTGTTACCTAGATCCAGATGCTCTAAGCGTGTTAGGTTGGAAAAAAGTTCTCCTGTTTCGTCAAACATTATCTGTTTCCCGATTTGGTTATACGGCAACAAAAGTGTCTTAAGGTTGTACATGTCGCTAAAGGTTTTCGGATGAATAAACGTGAACCAGTGCATGGGCTTAGGAATGCAGTAAGTTGACAGAAAGACATGTCCAAATACTGCAATACATTTGGTGCAAACACAAGAGGCGTGACTGGTAGACCTCATGTAAAGATAGCGAAACTTTGGGGGTAATTCATCAAGCGTATTGTCTGATTTTTCACCTGACCAAACTGGAAAGTCGTTTGAATTTCTTTGCATCTTTATGAGATGTTGTCGCAGATATGTTGTGTCTTTCCTCCCGTAGATCAACTGTAGAGTAGCTTAGTTTGTGTTGGGTAGATAAAACTATTTTTTAGCATTGTTTAAGTTTTGATAGCTGACATCAAGCACCTCCAAGGTCTTCAGATACACTTCAAGTAGAAACTGTACATTAGTAATACAATTATTCTTCCCGCGAGAAATCCAACATTATGGCCTCTGCGTAAAGTATAGACCCGAATCAGCCTAAGCATGCCGCGCAGGATAACCTGGATAGACACTTTTCGCCTCCTGTGGATTTTCTGTTTCAGGAATCATTGCTCTATACCTCGTTTTCCGTGAAACGGAATGTGTCTGCCCGAATCAGTCTGCGCTGATTGCGCAGGCTAATCTGGCTCGATTAGTAACTATCTGTATAAATGTTCTTCTTACTTTACCTTATATATATTTGTATTATTTGTTTGTTTTGTGTTTTACACCGATTTATACAACTGTTCAGTTGAATCATTAACGTAGTAGTACCTTTATAGTATCTGGTATGATCTGGCCGGGGATTAAACTCGAACCTTCCCGGAACCGAGGCGGACTATGAAACACCGGGTTGATCTTATGAATATATATTTCTTTGCAGACTCGAGGACTTTGAAAACATCAAGGCAAAATATTTCTGTCAACGCGGTTCTAATTTTTGATGAAGAACAGGGCTTTAAGAAAACCAACTCAAGCGCATTTGTGACCGACAAATATTCTTATGATAAACGAGGCTTTAAGAAAATCAACTCAAGGGCATTTGTGACCGGCAAAGATTCTTATGATGAACGAGGCTTTAAGACGATCAACATCGAGGCATTTGTGACCCGCAAAGATTTTTATGATGAACGAGGCTTTAGGACGATCAACATTAAGGTATTTGTGACCCGCGAGGATTCTTATGATGAACGAGGCTTTAGGACGATCAACATCGAGGCATTTGTGACCGGCAAAGATTCTTATAATAAACGAGGCTTTAATAAAACCAAAGCCAGGGCATTTGTGACCGGCAGAGATTATTTTGATAAACGAGGCTTTAGGCCAATCAACATCGAGGCATTTGTGACCCGCAAATATTTTTATGATGAACGAGGCTTTAGGACAATCAACATCGAGGCATGTGTGACCCGCACAGATTTTTATGATGAACGAGGCTTTAGGACGATCAACATTGAGGCATTTGTGACCCGCGAGGATTATTATGATGAACGAGGCTTTAGGACGATCAACACCGAGGCATTTGTGACCGGCAAAGATTCTTATAATAAACGAGGCTTTAATAAAACCAACTCAAGGGCATTTTTGACCGGCAAAGATTCTTATGATAAATGAGGCTTTAGGACGATCAACATCGAGGTAGTTGTGACCGGCGAAGATTTTTATGATAAACGAGGCTTTAGGACGATCAACATCGAGGCATTTGTGACCGGCAAAGATTATTTTGATGAACGAGGCTTTAGAAAGATCAACCCCAAGGCATTTGGGACCGCCGAAAACTCTTAATATGATGAACTTGGCTTTAGAAGGATAAAACCCGAGGCATTTGTGACCGGCGAGGATTCTTGATATAAATAATTGCTTGGGGTTTAACGCCGTTTTCAGCAATGCCTTAGTCATATCACCAACCCATGTGTTGCTTGATTTTTCTTTACACCAGTACTCATCACAACAGTTTTTCCAAGCAATCGTAATATGAACGATGCTTTAGAAGAATCTACCTTAGGGCAATTATGACAGTGAAAATAGATTACGCACAGTATAACATGGCTCTATACTGTTCGCAATTTAGTCACAGAGGGTTTCGAGAACTTTTTGGCAAACACTTTTGCAATTGCAATTCAATTTCCAGGAAGTGTAGAAGGATAAGTATGCACTTGGCATAAAGTTTCCCTTTCCTTAGCCACCACCGCTCATAGGACAATATCAATGGAAAATCCTCTCAGGTTTGCTTAGCTTATGCAAGAATGAAATATGAATCAGACACATTTATATATATAAATATATTTAAACATTTTAAAAAAAATGAATTTAAGCAAATTCAAATTTATAATTTTTGTCGGATAAGTAGATGGAGAATCTGGCTTCACATATTTGAAGTCCTATCTTAGCCCACATTTCTTCCACGTTAAGTCATAATCATAGATACGTAATGTAAGAGTAGCAAAATGCTCTTCAGTTTAGTCCAAGGAAGAACATTTTACACATATTAAATTATACAAATCCAGCAGAACTAAGTACAACATATATATATTTATAGATACAGGTAACATAATTACTTTAAATAGAACATGACGGCATGGAATATCATGAATAAGTCCAACGCGTCTATTGTTAGATCCTTTGTGTTATGAAACTAAATCTCAACTTTAATCTACGTTTTACCTTTGTGTTCAATATTTTGGAAACAGGAAATGTGCGCCTCTTCAAACAGACGAAACCATTGCTTCAATCACTCCTAACAAACATGAGTTCATACAATCGGATTTCAGTGAATGACAAGTTTCTATTTTAACCCGAAAATTAATTGAAGTTAAGCCATTTTACATCAACCATGTTATCGACAAGATTAATATAAAATAAAATTGGTTTAATATATGAGGGGTCCTCCTACGAAAATGAGCCGTCTGAAATGTCTCCGGGCCGAGCCCAGGTTACACAGTCGGTAGCGACATGTATATGTTTGTTTGTTTGTTATGAGTAAGTGTTATAGTTTTATGTGGGTTTTAACGTTAAGTACAATGTTAAGTGGTCGTGAGTTCCAACCACGGCTCGGCCATTCGTTCTTTCCGATGATTGACAAAAGTCGCTGTGAATAGCGTCAATTCGCTCCCACCAACAGGCGTAAAGCTTTAATCGGGAAGGTAGCCAGTTGCCTTGGAATAATGCTGTGTGGAGTACTGGTGAGAGAAAGCCAGGAAAATAATTTTTGCATCAGATGATTTTTGAAAACGGGGTGACAATTTGAGAAATTGCTCATAATGAACAATTACTCCTTTTACCAAAATATTTTGAATTTTTTATATTGTATTCAATTATTATACATTCTTTTATAGAGAACATTTTAGTTTTGCCAAGATGTGTTCAAAGTCGTCTGCTGCAAATGTGTATGTGGGAAAGGTTTATATAAAATATTATATAAATGGCACACGGCCGTGTAGATCAAACACAGGCAGTGCATCCGCGCAGACTGACCTATCTCTGCACTGATCACAAATTAGTCATAGACTGTTGAAAGGAACTTCTGTACGGCAGTATCGATTTGGTTTCTGCCGAGCCTCGGTAGCTCAGTCGGTAGCGACGCGGGCTGTCAATCAAGGGGTTGTGAGTTCGAACCTCAGCTCAGCCAAGATTCTTTGCGACATTTGACAAAAGTCACTGTGATTCGTCTTCCACCAATGGGCTAACAGTCCATGTGGAGGTCAAATTACGTTACTATAGTCCCTAAATAAACTTTGTTTGCGTAGAAATGAGTGTATACCATCACCAGAATGTATTGAATATATGACATTGAGTTTAAATGCATTGTAAATGTTTATAGGATGCACTGGAAATGATTGATTTGATCACTTTTAGTATTTTTACCTTGTTTGTAAGTGAAAGTAGAGAATGCTAAACACCGGTTTTGTCCGTGCCCGATTTGTTCCAAAATGACGGTAACCATTTTCGCTTGGTGAGTTCGTTCTTGCATAATGCATGACCCCCCCCCCCCCCCCCCGCCCCCTCCCCATTTTCTTTGGATCGTTTTAAAGTTTAGAGGTAACTCTTTTCAATGATATATAGTGTTCAACATGAGAAACGCTTAGAAAGTGTGACAATTGAGGACTGAAACTCATCAATTTACATGGAAACAAATAAGGAATTTATTTGGTGTAATGTAACCTGGAAAAAGCAGCAAAATGCTTGGAAATAATTGTGTGTGGAGTACTGATGTGAGAAAGCCAGGAAACACATGAGTAGGTTAACTGGTCGCCGTGATATGACTGACAAATTGTTGAAAACGCCGTTAAACCCCAAATATCAATCCTGGAGCACAGCTCATATCGTAGCGACTTAATGCCTGTATTGGATTACAACGATGAGTCACATGATCACGTTGTTTTATGGTAGATAATTACGACACGACGTAAACTATTTGAGGGTCCTTCCTATATCTACTGGGATTCGAACTCTGACCGACCGGTTTCAATGCTGACCAATACACTGCCACCGCGGTTGATTATTTATTAATGTGAAACAACCATATCAAAACGTTTGATCATGACTGTACATTGAGTCTTACCTTATGATCGTTATATGGATGAAAATGAACCTCTATGTCCAAATAGCAAATCTTATTGCTGCCTGTGCTCGTATACATTCGATACATTACGCAGAGGTCATAATCAACGGTTGGTTTTCTCGCGCGACGGCTCATTTGATGTTTGAAAGAGACAATATCGTGACCAATATCTCCTTTTCCTAGAATTAGCTGTTACAGAAATCATCATCAGTAAGTAGGGAAACCTGATCCCTTTTCACATTTTTACGCATATATAGCAGTTCAATTATAAAAACATTGTGGAGAAAAAAAAACTGCTTAATAAATGACATTTTCACTTTATCACAATATTTTAAACTATTTATAAATAGTTTAAATATGTGTGCCTAGATAATTTTAGTCGTCTTCTGAAGGTTTGTTGTATTTGGAAATAGGTTAAAATATAATACCTTTTTAGATATATCTTCGACGGGAAGGTCTACTACATGTACACTGTTTAATCAAACCATATCCTATTTAGATGGCAAGGCAGTAAGTCCCGAAGTCTCGGTAATTTTGTAATGATATTCTTTCTGACAAGCATGGAATATCAAACCTTTGCTGCATTATTATAAGATCTCGATAAACACTTTCTCTGACGACTTGTAATGTCTCTGCATTAGTCATGTTTAGAAAACATTGTAGAAAATGACAAATTGCCCATAAAGTCTCTTCGACATTTGTTGTGAGTTCGCATACAGGCCATTCCGCGTTTGAGCAATTTTGATAAGAAGGGTCATTGCCATACAAGAAGATCAACTAGAGGGTCATTGCCATACAAGAAGATCAACTAAAGCGTACTTTTGATAGGTTAAACTAAATATATATTTGCGCATGATAGCAATCTGATCTTATGTGTAGGTTTGTCAGAGATGTCTTTAAACCTTCTACCACTGTTTGGCAAACAGTGCACAGCAAGATCAAATACTGCCTCCGTGGTGTAATATCTGGTAGAACGTCCGCCTCGGGCACAAGAGGTCACGGGTTCGTTCCCGGCCGGGTCATACTAAAGGTAGTAATAGATTCTCTCTTAGGCGCTCAGGGTTGTGAGGATAGCCTTTCGACTGACTCAATGGTTTCAGGATAAATGGACCAGTACTACTGGTAAGTAACACAAGAAAAGATGTGATATAACTGAATTTGTTTTAAAGGCAGTGTTAAACACCAGGCAAACATACGCAAACAGCAAGAGCAACGTGGTTTGATAACCAAACTGTGCGTTTTTTCATTGAGTATGGCATATTAAAACATATTTCGAAGACATGGTAACATAATTGAACTTTTATATCAATTCTTACATAGACAATTGGACCAGTTGGTTAGAAGATGACGTTTTAAGAAATATGTTTAACAAGGGTTAGGGTTAGGGTTGAACACGGACACGGGCAACTACAATTGATAATTTTGAACACTGACGTCAGACCAGCAAAATAATAATTTCATAGAAGACTTCATTCACACTTGATTTTATCATTTCTTTATTTGTTTGAAAGCAGATTAAATAATCAACATAATTATGACAATACAGTTTGTATCAACCAGGTACACTGCAGGTAAATATAACAAGAAAATAATGTCAACTTTCACTACAACACACCTACATATTGTATTAATTATATGTCTATTTGTTTGCATTGGAGTTTTGTCCTGCTTTAATTTTTTAGTTATACCACAGCATTGCCTGAGTAAGTTAACAGTCTTTCTGGTTCATTTATATTGACACCAGAGAGTCAGTCGTTATGCTAACGCCACAACAGTGAGCACCAAGGAGGGAAATTTATTACTTCCGTTTATAAAGTCTTTAGTATGACCTGGCTGATGATCGAACCCCCAACCTCCCAAAACAAGTATCCACTAAATGCTGTTAAGAATTATTCACAGTAGTCCTTTAAATGATAATTGAGAATAGTAGGAACAAATGACTCTTTTGTGTTTATCAATGACTATTCAATTTTGATATTTGCAATAACCATTTAAAAATAATGTTAAACCAGTGTTGATACAGTTGTAAGCCTCCTGCATTTTGCAACATAATTTAACAAGTTTGTTTAACAAGAAAGTAGAATTTCAAAATAATGGAAATTTTGAATTAGACAGAAGCTTTAATCATAAAGCATTTACCATTTCCCACATACAACAAAGCTGCAGCAGACGACTTTAAAAAATCAGGGCAAAACGTCTGTTAATATAAGTGTAATTGTCAAATAGAGTTGAAATCATTGCGGTAAATGGAGAAAGCCCCTGATTGTGGGAATAGGTAAAACTATGTGTTTATTACATACTTTTAATAGGATTATTGAGAAACTCAATGTTTAAAACAATGAAATTATCTAGTGATCCATTTCACTGTTTATCTTTGACTTCATACAGACTTTTACAAACAGCTTGAACATATCTTGGACAAAATTTGAAATATCTCCATAAATGACAGTTTAAATATGAAATAGATAGTTCATTGTGGCAATTATTTCAAAGTCATCTGCTGCAGATGTGTCAAAATGTACCAACAGGGGGGAAATGGTTTACGCATTACCACGTATAAACGCATGTGCAGAAACAATCTTAAGAAAACAATCTGTGAAATGAAGAGAATTGCTCATTATGAGCAATTGTTTTCTTTTTTCACAATGATTTCAACTTTATTGAAAAATGAGCATTCTTTTAAAATGATTTCTCATAGTTTTACATAGATGGATGGTTTCAAAGTCGTCTGCTGTAGAATTGTTGTATATGGAAAAGGGTTAAAACAAGGCAAAACAGAACGATTATTTGCAAGATAGAGATCTTACACCGAAACAATCACCTGTCGTCAGTATCAACATATCTTAAGGAGCCAGTACCTTTGAAATCATATCTTAAAGTCATCAGCTAGAGATTTGTCAAGATGTAAAGAATTTTTCTTGCGTGACAGAAAGGATTGTAAAGGTCATTTGACAAACTTAAATGAGATAATAATGTTTACAAATTGAAATGCAGAATAAAGAGAAACATGTAACTTTTGAAATGTCAAGGATATATAATCTCGAGTCAACAAACATATACACTATCTGAAGAGGAGAAATTGTTAAATTTAAGCAAACTTATCTTTTTCCCCACACTATTACATATTTTTCTTCATCGTAAAGAATTGGAGAAGCGACAGATAGGACAATGTAACAATCAGCCTACTAAACAACATTCAAATGTTTTAAAAACAACTGTATTGATGAATAATAATATCCCTAAACCATAAATCCTTTTTAAACAATCATTGAAAACTTTTGTGAAAGACTTGTTAATAAAGTTGAAAATGTTGTGGTAATAGGAGAAATTGCTCATAATGAACAACTTTACGTTTTACCAAAATGTTGCAGAGGCGTTAGAAAGCGTCCATATGTGGGAAAGGATTAAGCAACATAATAGTTATTTACTAGTCAAATGTCTTTGTCAGAAAAAATAAAGATCTATAGATTGTAGTATTGTGCAGTATAAAGTCATACATTATGGTATGTTCTCCTATTGTTATTTCTTTTCAACCTTTCATGAAAACTCCTACTTAAGATATTTCACATTTGTTTCTTAGATGTTGTTGAAGATTATGACTCTAAAATATTCCTTTAAGTTAAAGTTCAAAATTGATGTTTATGTCTCTCTGAAGCATTAACCCTTTCTCTAATGTAAATGACTTTGAATGTATTTGGAGCAGATGACTTTTAGAAAAAATCAAGAGAAAAGGAGAAAGCGCTGATATAATATCAGTTCTCTCTTTTTCCACAATGTTTTCAAGGCGGAGTATGTAATGTCTTTGTAGTAAGGTTAATAGTCGTATATGAAACCGGTAACTAGCGATCATGAATGGAATACACAAATGTGCCAGCAGATTTTCTTTTTTGTTGGGGGGGGGGGGGGGGGGGTAGGATGTTCGCAAATGGTCTTTGAAGTCTTGCATAGCGGCATACATAAACGTTTGTTCAAGTCGCGTGTATCGGTTAAATCTTAAATAAATAATCTGTGACTCAGCACAGCACGACAATGAATAATATCATACAACAACATAACGTTGAGTTTTACATGCTAAGCCATACTAGCTCAGTCGGTAACGACTTGGGCTATCAATGATTGGATTTTGGGGGTCGTGTGTTGGAACACCGGATTTTGGCAATCAAATATTCATATAATTGTGAATAGCGTCATTCGTCTTCAATCAATAGGCTATTTAGTATGTGTGGTAAGGTACACAGTTTAGTGGAGTGATTTTACTGATAAAACCGTTGAAAGTTTCGTTAAACTCAAAGCAATCAATCATTTTTGAATTATCGATCAATCAATTATGCGAAAACCAACTTTTAAAACGTCGTTAATTACTCATTTCGTCTCCAATTGCACCACTTTCCTATTTCAGATCAGATCACCAGTGAAACAAGTAAGAAAAATGAAAACGCCCGCAAAGGGTATATGCACATAGATCTTAATTATTAAATGAATTAAATAAATATAAAATGATGAAGTGGATATTTTGTTACAAAAAAAAAAGACATATGACAGGCAATTTTTGTCTTTTCTTTATAATCTATCTTTGTCAGCTAAATTGGTAAATGTTTTGTTGTGATCGCCCTGATCCAGGCGTCAGCATATTGTTTGAACAATATCTCTCGAACCTAAGGGTTTATTTCAAAAGACCTTCAAATTATTAAAGTTCCAGGTTTAAAAAACTAATTGTATATAGAACTGTTGATGCAGCAGCCTCAACAACGGATTAAACTGCAAAATGAAACATTGAAAAACTTCTTATGAAACTGCTATTGTTGATTACAATATAGATTCGCTGATTATTCATAAAAGAGTTGGTACTGCAAGACAAGAAAAAAGCATATTAAAAGGCAAAAGCCGAAAACAGAAAACAATCTGCAAGTTGATGACAAATAATTTGAAGGAAAAACTAACAATATGGCTGAAGAATGAGATTACTTTTATTTACAATTTGGACAATTCCATTGATGTTCCATAATTTTACCTAGATATTTTCAAACTGACATGCTTTAAATATGTGTTGTATGTGTGTACATGTTAATTAACTTAATGAGTTGATGACAACGTTTACCTCAAATGATATTCATACGGTCGACTAATAAGAGATATTTAAAAAAAGAACATTTGAGTCATTTCGAAACTAGGAAAACATTGTGGGAAAAGTTGACTTTTCTCCTTAGAGAGCAATATTTCCTTTTACCACCATGTTTTCTTGTCTAAACTAAGAAGACATCTGTTGCAAACGCATTATAAGTTGTCTGTACAATGCAAATAGTTAAACCCATTTGCCTTAACAATGCATTTACATAGTTTATTTCACTGGTTACTTTAAATGTTATTTTTTAAGGTCATTTGTTATAAAATGTTATAAAAATAGAATAATTTAGTCAATTCGAATCTAGGAGTTTTCTTATAACCAGAGTTGAAAATATTGTCCGAAAATGTGACTTTACTCCTTTATGAGCAGTACTTCCTTTTTACCACCATGTGGGTTTTTTTTAAAATAAACTCCAAATACATCTGTAGCAAACGCGTCTTATGTTGGTTGTACAATGCAAATAGTTAAAAACATATGACTAAAACATGTATATTTAATTTTTTTTGAACATAGTTATATTCTGAAGGTCGCCTGTTATAAAACGATGTAAAAGAAGAACACTTGAGTCATTTCGAAACTAGGATATTTTCTTACAGCAAAAAATTGAAAACATTGTGAGAAATGTTTAGTTTTTTCCTTAGAGAGCAATATTTCTTTTTACCACCATGTTTTCTTTTCTAAACTGTGAAGAAATCTGTCGAAACACGTCTTAAACCATTTGCCTTAAACATGTATGTATAAAATTAAAAAGATGGAAAAAATGAATTAACACTGGTTTCTTCAAATGATATTTTTAAGGTCATCTGTTATAAAATGTTGTTAAAATAGAATAATTTAGTCAATTCGAAACTAGGAGTTTTCTTACAGCCAGAGTTGAAAACATGGTTCGAAAAGGTCACTTTACTCCTTTATGAGCAATATTTCCTTTTACCAACATGTTTTTCTAAAACTAAACTGTGAAGAAAACTGTTGCAAACGCGTTTTAAGTTGTCTGTACAATGCAAATAGTTAAACCCATTTCCCTTAAACATGTATATGATATTCTTAAGGTCGTCTGTTATTGAAAAAGAAGAATTGAGTAAATTCGAAACTAGGAGATTTCTTACAGCCAGAGTTGAAAATGTTGCGGGAAAATGCAACTTTACTCCTTTGTGAGCAATACTTCCTTTTACCACCATGGTTTTTTTTTTAAACCAAACTGTGAAGACAACTGTTGCAAACTCTTCTTAAGTTGGCTATACAGTGCCAATTGTTATACCCATTTGCCTTAAACATTGCTATTATATTTGGGAGACATAATTATGTCTAACATTGCTGATCGGCGAAGAGAAATCATGGGTCACCACGGGTCTATTTGATCGGGAATTTGTCTTCTTACAAGATGACTTAGCCTGTTAAGAGAAGGGAAAGCAGGCGACGTTCACCATTTCTTTATATAAAGAATACTCTCAGCCACTTCTCTAGTCTCCCAACAATGTTTTAAACCGTAATAACTGTTATATTGTTAGACGTTTTCTTAAATGCTTTTAAAGTTGTCAAAGAAGTCACTTCTTTAACACTATTATATCAGATAAATAGTATAGAATGACAAGCAAAACACAGTTACTGATCAAAATGTGTATTAGAAATAAGATAAAAGGTAAGATTAGACTGAAACGTTAGGTAACATTTCATTTATAATGTCTGTCGATTTAGGATCTTATTGCATTTCCGTCCCAGGATCACAAAAGAGGATATGGTAGTCACATCCATTAGAGGGTTTTAGCACTCATGTTAAAATTGCTTACTCTACAGTAACTGTTGGTTCCTGCTCAGGATCGTTCTAAAAAGGCTTCATTAACCCTTTCCCTCATATAGACACTTTCTGACGCCTCAGCAGCATACGGCTTTTTTTTAAAACATGGTGACAAAAGAAGAAATTGCTCAAAACGAGGATTTTTTCCTTTTTCCACAATGTTTCTCACTTTTAGTCATAGGTTATCCATTCAATTAAATAGATTTTTCCATTTTTTGACAAAATATTTTCAAAGTCGTCTTCTGCAGAATTGTCGTATGAGGGAAAGGGTTAATAATTTAACGGGAAGATCAACAACTAGGAGCATCCTGATAATACTACGCGTGTGCGCTTGTTAATCTGGATGCTTCCTGGTCGCAAAACTATCGTAGGAACAACACTCATAACTTCTTATTCTTTGCTACGTATGCGGACAGTGAATACATGTGAGAATGTGCGGATGCTCAGGCTTGTCTGAGTCCTCGGTGTTCACAAGGGCAAGACAGACCCAACATCGGTTGACAAGGTTATTATACATGCTTATAAAATAAGCAATCATAACAAATACAATCTCATGAGTATTACACGTTCGTTCAGATAATCTGGTGTGAATCTTTGGACATATTTTCAATGTAATCTTCTTTATGAATTAAAAGGATGGGATATTCGTTATGAATTAAAAGGATTGTTTCATATGTATAGATATCTATAAAGCAAATCAACCCTCAATATGACACATCTGCAACAGATGACTCTGAAACATCAAGGTCAAATTAGAAACGTCTCAATAAAATAAAGGGTGCTAATTCAATAGAAAGAAAATATAATGAGCAAATTCTCGTTTTGCCACAATGTTTTCAAAAGTCGTCCGCTATATAGTTGATGTAATTGATGTAGTTGACGAGTTGGAAAGGGTCATTTGGGATTGTGTTTTCACGTTTGTACAAAAAAGATGTTACAAAAGTATTTTATATATTCTTAGAAATGTAGAATAATAACAAGGTGACAACAATACACGTTTCTATATGAGAATATAAGCCTCAATTTAAATGCAATGTGAAGTTCCGATAACTCAAAAGTAAATAACCTATTACAATTATATTTTTGGCCTTGGAGGTTCGTCGTCAGGAGAGCCACCTGTGTATTGAATTTTAAAAGCCTTTCTTAAACCTCCGAGTATGATATATAGTTAAAATCAACCAGTGATTTAAAATATTGTCAAATTAATATAAGATTTATTAAATAAATAGTTTCTTTTTATAAACCCTGGGGCCTTGTCCGCCAACTAATTAAATCTGCACGGCGAGGGTTAACTAATTCACCATGTCTGCAAGTAAGGCCAACATTTTTTTATATTCTGTTTTACGAGATTTTTTGTAAAAAAAATCGTGTCGGTAGGGCGAAATAAAAATAAAAATAAAAATTCTCTTTATTGAGCACGCTACCAAAAAAATAAAAAATAAAATAATAAAAAGGCAACATTTTTTTTTTTTACTACAACTACATAATAGTGATAGAAAATGCAGTTTTATCATCTTACAAGATGAACGTTCATATTGCAAAAGCGGGAGGGGTACCTCTCCCACCAACACCGACAGTGTGTTTAACAAATTCTGGGGAAACCTTGAAACAAATGCTTAGAATGTTAGAAATACAGAATAACACGCTTTATTTAAACCGGTGCGACGTCATATCAGGCTTTTTTCTGCTCGAAACCATATCATTCCAACATTGTTTAAAATTATTAAGAAACACTGTAGAACCGCGATTGTTCAATCGGTATCGACGATGGATGTTTATTGAAGGATCGTCCGTTTGAACCCCGGCCCGACTAGCCTTTTTATTATTTCAAATGAGTGACACAAATCAGTATTTAGCTCGTCGTTTTCTACGAATAATTATGACACAAAGTGAATCAAAATTCGTACTCGTCTTTAGTTTATAATTATTTATGCCAAATAACATTCAAATGCATTTATGTATCTTAAAAATACTATGTGGCCTTCACGGGAGATAGAATAACCTAAAGGTATGGAACAATGAAGAAAGTAAACAAGTTAACAAGTCGTACGAAACACATAGTTTGATACCATTTCGACGCAAATATTAACAAATTAACTTTTTTAAAAAGCATATTTGAATATCTATGCCAGTGATGGGGTACACTTACGAGAAACCATGCATATCATCAATAAGGGAATTCTTAATTAGCCGTTTTCTTCATGATTGATTAACTGACCAATATTCCAATAAAAACTTCATTTGTTGTAGAAAAATGTCTTTATCGCTGAGCAAAACAAAATGGAATTAGATAGACAAAGTAATAAAGTATATCTGTAATATTTTGCATCCTTCTCTAGTGTTTGATTAAATAATAAAATATCCAAAAGTTGTTAAAATATATAAGTTCATTTGAATGTAATTGATCAAAACGTTAATTCTATGGATGGAAAATGCGCTATAAAGTGGAATTTTCCGTCATGAAATTCCTATGTTCTATTTATTACTTCACCCAGTAAAATTAACATATGCCATTTAGCTGCATTTTTAAATGTTCTGATTTTCCTTGACAGACAAAATAACCTCCATGCTCCTGGTACATCATTTTCCCGTAAACATATCCATCCGCACAGGTTCAACGCTGTCTCTTTGTGTCCAAGATTGGGGTCCGTGTTCAGAACGTGCATTAGTTTTAACAAAGCTGTTTCTTTTTCTGCCTTTTTCGTGTTTTTAGAATAAAGTAAATATTGTAAAAAATACAGATATATCTGTGAATCTACAGTAATCCAGTTTAACAAGTAATCCAGATTCATTTCAAATTCCGAACCAGGTGTTGTATACACATTACGGAACAGCTCGTATTGAAGAGTTGTATGTACAAGGTCGACTTGAGTTGGAAAAATACCATACAGCATGTGATACAGTGCCGTCTGAAGTATTTACTTGACATGTCAGTTAATTGTAGTTTTTCAGCGAGAGCGGGATTCGAATAAAATCCATAATCGTAGCATCCACACTCAGATATCACATAAGGTTCTAAACTAGTAGCACAAGCCACTAGAATACACTGGCATTTCTCTTTCAGCTTTTCATATTGAATATATAAAGATGCTAATGATAGCTTTGACGAGATAAGGTCAAAGTCTGAACTAGTTCCTGAGATTACATTTTGAAATATGTCAGACCACATCCAGGATAAATCTCCTCTTGACACGTACTTGGAAAACAGACACTGTTCGTATTGTAATTGTATATGTGGAATTTAAGAATCAAGTGCCATTCTTACATCGCAGGGAGTATGTTCTGTGACATGGTTTGTATTTTGTAGATAAAGCAGAAGTTGCCTCGCCTCATTCATATAACCGGTATTTGTGTAATACGATACAATAATTTGTCCCAAGAAGGTGTTCCTAGCAGAGCATGTAACCTTTGTAATTAAGTCACAGACTAAAAGTCTTGGTTTAGGTATGGTACTTGTGTTATTAAGACTACATGCTAGTTCAAAACTAAGTATTTTTCCCAAAACCGTATCAGCTGGACCAGTAAAGGCGATAGTTTACGCGTCCTGTGTACGCACTATACGGATCGGGCGAGTTTCCAGGCTGGCAGTCTTCTAGAACAAAAGTTACACTGCACATGCAACAAAGAGGGAAATCGGGAAACTGCCTTTTTTCCCGAAACAGTATCAGCTAGACCCGTAAAGGCGATAGTTTATGTGTTCTGCCTACGCCCTCTACGGATCAGGCGAGTTTCCGGGCTGGCAGTCTTCTATAACAAAATATACATTGTACATGCAACAAATAGGGAAATCGGGAAACTGTGTTATTTCCCGAAGCCGTATCAGCTGGACCCATGAAGTCGATAGTTTATGCGTCCTGATTACGCACACTACGGATAAGGCGAGTTTGCAGGCTGGCAGTCTTCTTGAACAAAAGTTTCACTGCACATGCAACACAGAGGGAAACACGGAAACTGCGTTTTTGCCGAAACCGTATCAGCTGGACCCTTAAAGGCGATAGTTTACGCGTCCTACCTACACCCTCGACGGATAGGGCGAGTTTCTCAGGGCTGGCAGTCCTCTAGAACAAAAGTTACACTGTACATGCAACAAAAAGTGAAATCGGGAAACAGCGTTTTTTCCCCAAAACCATATCAGCTGGACCCGTAAAGGTGACAAAAGTTTCACTGCACATGCAACACAGAGGGAAACACGGAAACTGCGTTTTTGCCGAAACCGTATCAGCTGGACCCTTAAAGGCGATAGTTTACGCGTCCTGTCTACGCACTCTACGGATTGGGCGAGTTTCCAGGCTGGCAGTCTTCTAGAACAAAAGTTACACTGCAAATGCAACAAAGAGTGAAATCGGAAAACTGCGTTTATGCGTCCTGTCTACGCACTCTACTGATCGGGCGAGTTTCTAGGCTGGCAATCTTCTAGAACAAAAGTTACACTGCACATGCAAAAAAGAGGTAAATCGGGACACTGCGTTTTTCTCCAAAACCGTATCAGCTGGACCCGTAAAGGCGATAGTTTATGCGTCCTGCCTACGCACTCTATGCATCGGGCGAGTTTCCAGGCTGGCAGTCTTCTAGAACAAAATTTACACTGTACATACAACAAAAGGGAAATCGGGAAACTGCGCTTTTTTCCCGAAACCGTATCAGCTGAACTCATAAATGCGATAGTTTATGCGTCTTGCCTACGCACTCTACGGATCGGGTGAGTTTGCAGGCTGGCAGTATTCTAGAACAAAAGTTACACTGCACATGCAACAAAGAGGGAAGTCGGGAAACTGCGTTTTTTCCCGAAACCGTATCCGCTGGACCCGTAAAGGCGATAGTTTACGCGTCCTGCCTATGCATTCTACGGATAGGGCGAGTTTCCGAGCTGGCAGTCTTCTAGAACATAAGTTACACTGCACATGCAACAAAGAGGGAAATCGGGAAACTGCGTTTTTTTCGCGAAACCGTATCAGCTGAACCCGTAAAGGCGATAGTTTATGCATTCTGCCTATGCATTCTACAGATCGGGTAAGTTTCCGGGCTGGCAGTCTTCTACAACAAAAGTTACACTGCACATGCAACAAAGAGGGACATCGGGACCCGTAAAGGTGATAGTTTACGCGTCCTGTCTACGCACTCTACGGATCGGGCGAGTTTCCGGGCTGGCAGTTTTCTAGAACAAAAGTTACACTGCACATGCAACAAAGAGGGAAATCGGGAAAATGCGTTTTTTCCCGAAACCGTATCAGCTGGACCCTTAAAGGCGATAGTTTACGCGTCCTGCTTACACACTCTACGAATCTGGCGAGTTTCCGGGCTGGCAGTCTTCTAGAACAAAAGTTACACTGCACATGCAACAAAGAGGGACATCGGGAAACTGCGTTTTTTCCCGAAACTGTATCAGCTGGACTCGTAAAGGTGATAGTTTACGCGTTCTGTTTACGCACTTTACGGATCGAGAGAGTTTCCAGGCTGGTAGTCTTCTAGAATAAAAGTTACACTGCACATGCAACAAAGAGGGAAATCGGGAAAAAGCGTCCTGTCTACGCACTGTACGGATCGGGCGAGCTTCCGGGCAGGCAGTATTCTAGAACAAAAGTTACACTGCACATGCAACAAAGACGGAAATCGGGAAACTGCTTTTCTTCCCGAAACTGTATCAGCTGGACCCGTAAAGGCGATAGATTACGCGTCCTGTCTACGCACTCTACGGATCGGGCAAGTTTCCGGGCAGGCATTCTTCTAGAACAAAACTTACACTACACATGCAACAAAGATGTAAATCGGGAAACTGCGTTTTTTTCCCGAAACCGTATCAGCTGGACCCGTAAAGGCGATAGTTCACGCGTCCTATCTGCGTACTCTACGGATCAGGCTAGTTTCCAGGCTGGCAGTATTCTATAACATAAGTTACACTGCACATGCGACAAAGAGGGAAATCGGGAGACTGCGTTTTTTTCCGAAACAGTATCAGCTGGACCCATAAAGGCGATAGTTTACGCGTCTTGTCTACGCACTCTACAAATCGGGCGAGGTTCCGGGCTGGCAGTCTTCTAGAACAAAAGTTTACCTGTACATACAACAAAAATGGAAATCGGGAAACTGCGTTTTTTACCGAAACCGTATCAGCTGGACCCGTAAAGGCGATAGCTTTATGCGTCCTGCCTACGCACTCTACGGGTCGGGTAAGTTTCCGGGATGATAGTCTTCTAGAACAAAAGTTACACTGCACATGCAACAAAGAGGGAAATCGGAAAACTGCGTTTCCCCCTGAAACCGTATCAGCTGGACCCGTAAGGCAATAGTATACGCGTCCTGTCTACATACTCTACGGATCGGACGAGTTTCCGGGCTGGCAGTCTTCTAGAACAAAAGTTACACTGTACATGCAACATAGAGTGAAATCGGGAAACTGCTTTTTTTCCCAAAACTGTATCAGCTGGACCCAGAAAGGTAATAGTTTATGCCTCCTGTCTACGCACTCTACGGATCGGGCGAGTTTCCAAGCTGGCAGTCTTCTATAACAAAAGTTACACTGCACATGCAACAAAGAGCGAAATCGGGAAAAAGCGTTTTTTCCCGAAACCGTATCAGCTGGATCCGTAAAGGCAATAGTTTATGCGTCCTACTTACGAACTCTACGGATCGGGCGAGTTTCCGGGTTGGCAGTCTTCTAAAACAAAAGTTATACAGCACATGCAACAAAGAGGGAAATCGGAAAACTGCGTTTTTTTCCGAAACCGTATCAGCTGGACCCGTAAATGCGATAGTTCATGCGTCCTGCTTACACACTCTACGGATCGGGCTAGTTCCCGGGCTGGCAATTTTCTAGAACAAAAGTTGCACTGTACATGCAACAAAAAGGGAAATCAGGAAACTGCGGGGTTTTTTTTCAGCCGTTTCAGCTGGACCCGTAAAGGCGATAGTTTATGCCTCCTGCTTACACACTCTACGTATCGGGCGAGTTTCCAGGCTGGCAGTCTTCTAGAACAATTGTTACACTGTACATGCAACAAATAGGGAAATCGGGAAACTGCGTTTTTTTTCCAAAACCGTATCAGCTGGACCCGTAAAGGCGATAATTTATGCGTTCTTCCTATACATTCTACGGATCCGGCGAGTTTCCGGCCTGGCAGTTTTCTAGAACAAAAGTTACACTGTACATGCAACAATGAGGGAAATCGGGAAACTGCGATTTTTCCCGAAACCGTATCAGCTGGACCCGTAAAGGTGATATTATACGCGTCCTGCCTACGCACTCTATGGATCAGGCAAGTTTCCGGGCTGGCAGTCTTCTAGAACAAAACTTACACTGCACATGCAACAAAGAGGTAAATCGGGAAACTGCCTTTTTTCCCAAAACTGTATCAGCTGGACCCATAAAGGCGATAGTTTACTCGTTCTGCATACGCACTCTACGGATCGGGCGAGTTTCCAGGCTGGCAGTCTTCTAGAACAAAAGTTACACTGCACATGCAACAAAGATGGAAATGGGGAAACTGCGTTTTTTCCCGAAACCGTATCTGCTGGACCCGTAAAGTTGATAGTTTACGCGTCCTGCCTACGCACTCTACGGATCGGGCGAGTTTCCGGGCTGGCAGTCTTCTAGAACAAAAGTTACACTGCACATGCAACAAAGAGGAAAATCGGGAAACTGCGTGTTTTCCCGAAACCGTATCAGCTGGACCTTTGTTGCTGAAGCCCGCGCCGAGCCCCGGTAAAAGCGTAGCTGATCTACAGTAACTGGCCAAAAGTAATGTCGCACATGACATTTTCCCATATGATTTAGTGTATTTCCACCAATTTTAAAAATGTCAACTAAAAATAACAAAGGGTAGAACTGGAATCAGTCACCAATCATTGTTTAATGACATTTTCATAGATATCAGCTTACAAGATATCACATACCTTGCAATTTAGTAGTGAGACTATCATGTTATAATTCGGTAAAAGAGGAAAGTGGGGAAGATGTTTTATTTTTAAAACTATTTAAGCAGGATAAGGCCCAAATATAGCTCATCACTTGATTTCATCAAGACTACATGGTCTTGTTACTGTATTGAAAAGGTATGGAATTGTTTAATAAATGTATGAAGTTCTTTTGTACTACAAGATTGTTCAGTGTTTAGGCCAAACAAAAATATGTTGTGTTTGACATTGGAGCGTCAGTGTCACGTCATTTCAAGCATGATAATGCCCGGCCCCATGTGGCCAGAGTTTGTAAAGACTTGCTGGCAATTCATAACATTTATCCACTCGACTGGCCGCCGTACAATCCAGATGTGTACCAAGATGATAAGGGGACGTATGAATACCCCCTCCACGCTAGATCAACTAAGACAGCATTGTTGGAAGAGTGGAACAATATCCCCATGAGAAGAATTAATTCACCGATTCCATGCACAGGATAATCAGGGCCATAACATCCAAAAGAGGGCATACGAGATACTGACGAGACAGTCTATTTTACTTTGAGATAGAGGAGGGGGCGGTTACCGTCAAAGGAGCATGAATTACTAGAGAGAGAGAGAGAGACAGACAGAGAGACAGACAGAGATAGAATGACAGAGAGAGACAGACACAGAGAGAGACAGAGATAGAATGACAGAGAGAGACAGAGACACACAGAGACAGAGAGATATATATATATATATAGAGAGAGAGAGAGAGAGAGAGAGAGCGAGAGAGAGAGGGACACACACACACACACACACACACACACACACACACACACACACACACACACACACACACACACACACACACACACACACACACACACACACACACACATAGAGACAGAGAGACTGAGAGACAGAGACAGAGACAGAGACAGAGAGATAGAGACAGAGACAGAGAAAGACAGACAGAGAGAGAGACAGAGAGACATAGAGAGAGACACAGAGAGACACAGAGAGAGGCAGAGAGACAGAGAGAGAGAGACAGAGAGAGAGACAGAGAGAAAGAGACACACAGAGAGAGACAGAGAGACAGAGAGAGACAGAGACAGAGAGACAGAGACAGAGATACATAGAGAGACAGAGAGAAAAACAGAGAGAGAGATAGAGAGAGAGAGAAAGAGAGAGAGAGAGAGAGAGAGAGAGAGAGACACACACACACACATACACACACACACACACACACACATACAGAGAGAGCGAGAGAGACAGAGAGATAGAGAGAGACAGAGAGAGAGACAGAGAGAGAGACAGAGAGAGACAGAGATAGAGAGGGGGAGGGAGAGAGAGGGAGAGAGAGTGGGAGGGAGAGAGAGACAGACAGACAGACAGACAGACAGACAGACAGCCAAGAGGAATACTGCGGTTAATATATATTACCGTGTAAGCATCAAGAGTATAAAAGTAAAACTGAATCTGCAATGAAAGAGGCATGCGTATAAAACAATATGCTACATGTAACTTGGAGCGTTGAAGAACTGTCTGATTTGGGACACTTTAATGCAAATATGTTTATTCTTTTAAAGTATTAAATCGATTGTTTGAGGTTTGTTTGAAAACGCTTGATACACTCCCTTTTTTCATGGTAATCTTTACCGATTAATCAAAATGTGTACAGATAAATTGCAACATTTAACAAAACTGTAGAAGAACGCACATTGCATTGAAACAAGGTTCACTTGTTAACAATGGGTTGCTTTGACTGTAAACACTTTTAATTAGGAACGCGGCCTGATGGCCCTGTCACACTATTGCGTACGAGAGAAACGTATTCGTTGCGTATGGAAATTAATTCATTAATTTTCATACGCACAAAAAGCCATTGAAAACACAAAATTGTTTGTATACATGTATTGAACCTATGAGTATCGTATGAGTAGCGTATCGCCAGCGTATAACCAGCGTATTATTAGCGTAGTCTGAGTATGGCTAGCGAATGAGTCATGTATGAACTGCGCATATCTAGCGTACCGCTATCGCGTGACAAAGTGCCAATATAAGTCTACGAAGAACTGTAGAATATCTAGAAATTGAGATCCTATATATACACTTTATCAAAACGCTGGCAATACACAGCGGATACGCCAATCATACGCTAGTTGTAGGTTATGTAAACGTTACTCAGACGTTAGGCATACGCCAAGATGTCTATATATAGTACGTTGCAGATACGTCAGACATACGTTAGAACTACGTTACTCATGCACCATCAATACGCTAGCTGTACAGTATACACCTTCATGCAGGGTATGACCAGCGTACTCGACCTATGAGTAACGTACCTCTAGTGTAACTCGAGCGTTTTCAGCATATGCTTGCGTATGGCTTGCCAGATACCTTTGATAGATGTACAGATTTGGGTTGAGTTGCGCGCATGCGCAAACGAGACCATTGTTACATGTTGAATTTTGAAGTCACGTGATGTAAATTCCCCAGAACACATACAAAAATAGAGCAAACAAATCAGACTGAATTACAAATGCCAACATAAGCAAAAGTAAAAAAAGTAAAATAAATTCACTTATTCTAGGTATCCAAATAAAATTACAAGTCTCTTAATGTGTAAATATCATATTTAAGAGTACACAATTATTTAGATATCACTACGCCAATATAGCACTTCACCGCGCAATTACCCTTTGTAAATTGTAATCCTTTCTTCAC
>JASEVX010000008.1:56773183-56860683 GCA_031761405.1 Serripes groenlandicus
AGAGAGAGAACGGGAGAGTGAGCGAGAAAAAAAAAGAGTTAGAGAAAGTGTGAGGAAATCAAAGATAAAGAGAGAGAGAATGTTTGTGTTTAAAAAGTTTGAAATGTAGTAAGATAACAACTTGCATCGATGTTAGTGCCTGAACGTGGTGAACGCTTCATTTTATGACGGAGGTGGGATATGAGGTGTCATTTAAATCACTCCCGGACAAGGTATCATTTACGGAATCCTGTTTGGCTCATGTCGTGCGTCGTCCGTCGTGCCTTTGGTCGACGCGCGACAAAGCGACACGACGCACGACAAAGCGACACGACGGGCGACAAAGCGACATTTGTCGTCCGTCGTCTGTCGACCGGTGTAGAAGTAGCTTTTTATCATAGACACCGTGACGGTGTATTTGGAAGTGTAGTAATACACCGTACATAAATTGTATGAAAAAATAAATACCTTATGTACGGAATCCTGTTTGGCTCATGTCGTCCGTCGTCCGTCGTGCCGTAGGTCGACGCGCGACAAAGCGACACGACGCACGACAAAGCGACACGACGCACGACAAAGCGACACGACGGACGACAAAGCGACACGACGCACGACAAAGTGACACGACGAACGACAAAGCGACACGACGGAATGTCGTTGTGTCGTGTCGCTTTGTCGCGATGTCGTGTCGCTTTGTCATCCGTCGTCTGTCGACCGGTATAGAAGTAGCTTTTTATCATAGACACCGTGACGGTGTATTTGGAAGTGTAGTAATACACCGTACATTTTTGTGTATGAAAAAATAAATACCTTATGTTTGTTTCCTTCTCTAATGCCAAAATCACTTGAATTTCAATATATGAGTAGCCTGAATTATAATAAGTTCTTAATAAATCATCCAAGTTGTTCTCCATTTTAAGAAATGATGGCAGTCACATGTTCACCGTGTATGGATAAAAACATAATACTACACCGGTCGACGGACGACGCACGACATTGCGACACGACGGGCGACAAAGCGACACGACATCGCGACATTCCACGGACGACGCACGACATTACGATGCGTCCGTCGTGTCTCTTTGTCGTCCGTCGTGTCGCTTTGTCGTGCGTCGTGTTGCTTTGTCGTCCGTCGTGTCGCTTTGTCGAGCGTCGTGTCGCTTTGTCGAGCGTCGTGTCGCTTTGTCGTCCGTCCTGTCGCATTATCGTGTTGTAAATTATTTAGGTCGAGGCACGACAATGCGACACGACGGACGACATTGCGACACGACAAAGCGACACGACGCACGACAAAGTGACACGACGGACGACAAAGCGACACGACGCACGACAAACCGACACGACGCACGACAGTACAAGGGCGACGCTCGACGGACGACATAATGTCCCTTCCGTCGTGTCGCATTGTCGTGCGTCGTGTCGCTTTGTCGTGCGTCGTGTCGCTTTATCGTGCGTCGTGTCGCTTTGTCGTGTCGCTTTGTCGTGCGTCGTGTCGCTTTGTCGCGCGTCGACCTAAGGCACGACGGACGACGGACGACATGAGCCAAACAGGATTCCGTAATCATTGGTTATTTTTTATAACTCTGCGGTTGAATCGATCTAATTGTTAAAGTTAATGGGGGAGAAGGTAAATATATAAATATACATTAAGGTTTTTTAGTCACCGTTGGAAGAGTGGATGGAAATGTTGTAAAACGTGTATCACGGATGTTTTACAGCTTTCCTCAGATAAAATTGATATATAGTCTGCTCCCATTACATATTCTCAAACAATTGTACTCACAAGATCTGTCGGAGGACAGCACGCTCGACTATTCCACTGCTTATTAGTTACTAAGATATGGACTCTAATGTAGTTGCACGCAAAGCATTAACCAGAATTTCTTAAAGGGTGATCATTTGCATCATATGCAGCATTAGAGTTATCAAACTTGATTATTTTCATAGGTGTGATGGTTGGGAAGGGTTGTATAACGTTTCAATGGAATGCATCAATTAGTTACTAAGATAAGGACTCTTAATGTAGTTGCACGCAAAACTTAAACCATAATTTCTAAGTCAAAAAAGGGCAATAATTTGCATTATATGCTCGATAGAGTTATCGTACTTGATTGTTTACATAGGTGTAGGTGTGCCATAAGGAATGGAGTGTTTTTGTAATGAAGGTCACAGTGGGGTGACTAAGTGATCATGACAAATGTCCATATCAGGTTTAATGAACTTAAGTTAAAGTATTTCTAGGTTATTTGAAGAAAACATATCCAATACCCAAACTAAGTTTCAAAGTTGTAGGCGTAGGCCATCAGTAGTTGTAAGGCAAGGACTGGTTGCCTATTGATGGTTGCACTGACCTTGACCTTTCACCTATTGACCTGAAAACTCTTTGATTAATGATCATTGACTAATGTCCATATCAAGTTTAGGTACAACTAGTTCAAAGTTATTGCAAAAAATAGTGCTTTTTTTCCGTTAAATGTCAAAGTGACCTTGACATTTGACCTTATGATCCCATGACCTGTTTGAGTCAAGTGTTGATCATGACTATTACGTAATGACTAAGTTTCAGGGTAATAGGTCTAAGTAATCAGTAGTTTTAAAGCAAGGAATGTTTCTGTATTGAAGGTCACAGTGAACTTGACCTTTGACCTATTAACCCCAAACTATCTAGGCATCACCAACTTGCTATGATGTATGTCCATACCAAGTTTGAAGATCATAGTCGTATGTAAGTTATAAGGGGAAATGCTAGCTTTGTAACTCCAAACTCTCTAAGCAAAACCAACTTGAAGATCACAGGCCTAAGTGTATGTTAGTTTTAAGGGTAAATGCTAGCTTGCACGAAAACTTTAACCATGAACTGTTTCCATATAGAAGGTCCCAGTGACCTTGACCTTTGACCTACTGACTTCAAAGTTTAAAGGCATCACCAACTTACTATGAAGAATGTCCATACAAAGTTTAAAGACCATAGGCCTAGGCGTATGTTAGTTATAAAGGTAAATTCTAGCTTGCACAAAAAAAAACCAACGCCGACGGCGACGGCGACACCGACGCCGTGGTGACTACAATAGCTCCCCTTATTCTTCGAATAGTCGAGATAAAAAACTATTCAAGTATTGTTTTATTGTTATTTAATGTTTAAAACATTATCATTATTAGTAATATCCCATTTTGTCGCTATAGTTTTAATGTCATCTGCTGCAAAGGCGTTTAAATGTCGTCTGCATCGAGTAATGGGTTGTAACATTTGTGCATTTAGTAAAATTGCATTATTCTGCTGTTCTCACTGGATGCATAACTAGTATTCATGTTAAATAAAACCAGCTATGGGCGAGTTGAACACTCAATGCATAGATTTGCACACTATTAAAAGACATATTTTCTTTAATGTTGACCTTACTTTTAAGTGTATGCTACACAGGTTGAAATCGTCGTTCTGGCTCCATTTTGTGTCTGAAATAATAAAACATGTAATGAAAAACAGTAATTCCAGTTAACAATTTGATTCAAAATAACCGCTGCTATATGTTGAAGTTAATCTCCGTATATCTCCAAAAACATATAGGTTTCAAAGAATTGTAATCGTTTATTCGGGCTCAAGTAAATATAAAGTTTTGCCAAAAGGAATGTAGGTTGCTTTAGGTGTATTCCGTCATATTGCTGTCCATAAGCGAAAACTATCGACAGATCTTTGAGAAATTAAAGACTAAAAAAAAAATGCACTAAAGTGATGGTTTTTTTGCATCCAGATATAGGCCCTCTTTTTTCAATGACCCGTATATTTTATACTTATACAACAAGAACGATCAAAGTCATGTTTTCTTAAAGTCTTTTGTATGTTCTTTGATTCCTTATAGTTAAATGTTGTTCTAACAACTGAAATGACTTCTGTGACATCTCAAACATTAAGGCGGATGTTCGCCTTAATGTAGAATCCATACTTATATATATATATATATATATAGAGAGAGAGAGAGAGAGAGACAGAGAGAGAGACAGAGAGAGATAGAGAGAGAGAGAGAGAGACAGAGAGAGAGACAGAGAGACAGAGAGAGAGAGAGAGAGAGAGAGAGAGAGAGAGAGAGAGAGAGAGAGAGAAAGATAGAAATAGAGAGAGAGACACACACACACACACACACACACACACACACACACACACAGAGACAGAGATAGCCAGACAAACAGATGTCAATATGTTTTCATATCTGACACAAAATATTCATAACTGTACTTAATTTATAAATGCATAATCTAGACATTTTCGTTGTTCAAGGGCTTGGGAGATTTTATAGAATGCAATTTATTATATTAGAATTACACTATGTTGCAAACAGAGAGATTGTCCATAACAAATGGATCAAACACGACATTGCAAAATAATTGTTTTGAATCAATGTTTAACATTTTCAGACGACTAGGCCACGCCTTCATCTCAAGATCTCATATAACCTTTAGGAATGTAAAGTATTCATCTCTTGCATGACGAGGGACCTTCCCATGTTCATATATCGCTTTACATATACATCTGTAAATAAATGGGTATTACCCTCCTGTGTCTTTATAAAATAAATCGGGACTTACCCCGTTTTCTCAAGCATGTAAGATTTACTGTGGTGTTACTGATTGATTGTAGTTTAACGCCCTCATTTTAACCATTTTCAGCTATATCACGGCGGCAAGTTCACATAAACGCACGAGTTATCCCCAATTGCACAGTCAAAAGGTCTTCTGCTCGTTTTGGCAAATTTACCTGTTACATTTGAAGGATTCTTGAGATATGTACCGGAACTCAAATTAACTTCCACGACCCATAAGATATTTTCCTTTGACCTGGTGACCGGAAATACAGTAGTCGTCATCTACTTGCGGAAAATGTCATCTTCTAAAATTTACAGACGCTGAGCCAGAGAGTTCATGATATATTGATCATAAACCAATTTGGAATTTACAGCCATTGTTACCTTGCCTTTTGATCGAATGAGCCCAATAACAGAAGTGGTCAGCTCCGCGTTGAATCCAATCATCTTGTGAAGTTTATAGTCGCTGAATCAAAGTGATCTAGGTATCAAATTGAAACGGATTTGACCCCAATTGCCCTTGTGAACTTGAACTTTGTGGATTCCACGCGGAGCTGAACACTACTGTTTTTGGGCTCATGTTTAAACCTCGTAAATTATAAATTTATTTCTTAATTTTCTGAAAGTCTTTACTTTATTATTTTCTGTTCGTAATAAGAGACGACAGCAATACGAATTTCAATAAAAAACAACATGACAAGAACATAATCATCGTCTGGTCATTTGATTTTAAAAATGGCCAAAGTAGGCTCTTTATTTTTTGTTTACAATCATTTTACTTTTTTCGTGAGATCACCTAACCGGGGTTTCCTGGCTCTTGTGCTAGAACTGTTCTTAACATACTATTGCTAACATACAAATGGCTACCTTCAAACTTATACTATTTCAAAAATTTGAGGAAGACAAATGACGGATCTCGTAAGGTAAATGGAGCTCAAAATGAGCCTGTCCATGCGAACAGGTACACGTTGGCTTTTAAGAACAGTGTCGAACCTGATCAGCTTGTGAACCCGCTTGCTGGTCAAGATCTTATCTGTGCTATTCACATATTACTGTCATAAGCTTGTTAGGGGTTACTTTTCAATTCTGTAGAATCTTCAATAATACCCAACATCTTGAATAAAGATAACTCTACAAACAGTTAGTGTTTTCTTTTATCTACGTCTATTTATCTTGTATGCTTATTTTAAATGATTTCACGGGTGAGTCTTTTTAATATAAACTGTGATGTACTTAGATCCTATTTCACAAAATGCTGACACAGAACAGCAATTACATGTAACCCGACTCTGGTATATATTTAAAACCCGCCATGACACGTAAAAAGTGAAACTATTAACATCTTTATATATTAGGTATTTCAAATGGAAGAAAGTTATAAAACATTTTATATAATTAATAATCTATAATTATAGAATTAAATCGGTCTTCAAGTGCATTCTATTCTGGCATAAAATGGATCACATTGTAACAGTCATTTTCATCATGATTGTCATAAAAGGTTTTACACAATACGGACGTCATGCGACAGTTATTCCAATTATTTATGTTGTAAATGTTGTACACACTATGCACCGTATGTGTAAGTTATTCCCACCATGCATGATGTAAAGAATTGTATACTCTACGGACATAATGTGTTAGTATATAGTTATTCCAAGCATGCATGTTGTAAAATGTTGTACACAATATGAACGGTATGTGTAAGTTATTCCCACCATGCAAGATGTAAATAATTGAACACAATACGGACGTATTGTGTTAGTATGTAGTTATTCCCACCATGCATGTTGTAAAGAATTGTACACCATACGAACGTATTGTGTTAGTATATAGTTATTCCAAGCATGCAAGTTGTAAACTGTACACACTATGAACGGTATGCGTAAGTTATTCCCACCATGCATGGTGTAAATAATGTTACACAATAGGGACGTATTGTGTTAGTATATAGTTATTCCAAGCATGCATGTTGTAAAGAATTGTACACAATACGGACGTATTGTGTTAGTATATTGTAATTCCGAGCATGCGTGTTGTAAAATGTTGTATACACTACGGTGTTCTGTGACAGTTTTTCCCATCTCGACGAACGTAATGTGACACGTGTTCTCATCAGTAATAGTTTTTGTTTTACAGTATTTGTTATACAGTATTTGATGTATGTTTTGAAAACCTTTATTGACATCAGATCAGAGGTAATGCGACGGCACATTGATGGTCTTGAGAATAACTCCATACACAATGGGATTGAAATCCGGAATCTCCCTACACACTTGGCATGCGAACTGGTCGATTTTGAGGATTGATTTCCTAGAAAATGAGGTTTAACTCTGGAATCTCCCTACACACTCTGTGCGAGTACTGGTCGAGTTTGCCAATTGATTCCCTTAAAATTTGGTTTATCAATGATCGAGTATGAGAATCCTTTCCCTATAAAATAGGGTTTAACACACTCGATGCGTCGATTCCATTGAACATGGGGTTTAACACAGGAATCTCCCTACACAATCGGTGCGAGTACTGGTCGAGTATGAGGATAATTTCCCTAGAAAATGGGGTTTAATACAGGAATTTCCCTACATAATCGGTGCGAGTACTGGTCGAGTATGGGGATCATTTCCCTAGAAAATGGGGTTTAATACAGGTATCTCCCTACACTCTCGATGCGAGTATTTGTCGAGTATGAGGATAATTTCCCTAGAAAATGGGGTTTAATACAGGAATCTCCCTAATCACTCGATGCGAGTATTTGTCGAGTATGGGGATAATTTCCCTAGAAAATGGGGTTTAATACAGGGATCTCACTAATCACACGATGCGAGTATTTGTCGAGTATGAGGATAATTTCCCTAGAAAATGCAGTTTAGCACAGGAATCTCCCTACACACTCGGTGCGAGTACTGGTCGAGTATGAGGGTCGTTTCCATAGAAAATGAATATTAACTCTGGAATCTCCCTACACACTCGATGCAAGTACTGGTCGATCCCTTGAAAATGGGGTTTCGTTTGTTTGTTTTTGTTCATCTACCTTCGCCGTGCATAATAAACTATTTGGCGAGCAGACAAAGTTAGATACCGGGGAGTCTGGGTTCGATACCCTAGCTCTTTCCGAAAAGACCATTGCTTCTTTTACGTGCCCGGTGAGTAGCACCGATACACGAGAGGTTTTTTCCCTGGAAAGGACCAGTACTTAACCTCTAGTTGAGTGGGAAACGCTTAAAAGCACCCCTTAAACCGTTTCGGGATTTGAACCCTCAGACCTCTGGATTGACAATCCAGTGTGTTAACCATTGGATTACCCCAACACTCAAAACATGGGGTTTAACACTGGAATCTCCCTACACACTCGGTGCGAGTACTAGTCGAGTATGAGGATCGAACCCCTTGACCATGGGGTTTTACTCTAGAATTTCCCTATATTCTCGGCGCGAGTCCAGGTCAATTATCCAGGCATCAGAGTTATTTTTCCGACATATACCAAACACTATAATAATGGTTGTCGTGCCTTTCCCTCCTATGCCCTCAGGGATGTGGGGTCAGCACTTCGACTGACTCGCTGTCAGCGGTGTCAGGATAAATGGACCAATAGTACTGGTAACTTACCAAGGAAATGTCGTGATATAACAAAATGGTTAAAAGCGGCGTGAAACACGTTGCACGACAAACACAAACAAATTTACTATATACAATAACTCTACAGCAGACGGCATTAAAATATCTGCGAACAATTTAGGAAAATATTTAAATCAAAGCATTATTATTGAGTTTAGTTGTGCACTTTCTGGCAAATGGATAATTTTCAGCAGCGAATGATTCAGTTTGCCATTTGTATCAGGATAAGGGTTTAAACTGAAGGGAGTAAATTTGACATAGAAAACATAAAGTCTTAAGAGTAATCTTTTGTTGAAATAAAGGAAGTAACAAAGTTAAATGAGGGACATTTTGGTGAAAAAATAAAGTGAATATTCTGATCCGAGAACTTTCAGATTTGGTTAGTAATGATTTGTTATGTTGTTGACTATGTTGACTTTGATATAGTGACAGTGTCTTGAATTATTTACATGTAGTAAAAAAAGATATACTTTGGTAAAATTTAAAAAGTACTGCAACAATCAACGGCAAATTATGGAAAATCTCTTTCATAATTATTGAGTTTAGTTGAAAACATAGCGACTGGTGATAATTTATGCCACAAGGTTTCAAATAGACCTGATGCCATTACTTCATGTTTAAATGTTTCTATCAGAGGCCATATTAAAGAGGAGTAAACTAATATGTATCCCATACTATATATCTTATAGTTTTCGAGTCTTTGTCTTATAATATATCTTAATTCCAAATCAAACCTTATGATATGGGTACTCAAAAGAACTGCCTCACTGAGATGATTATATTGTTTCCCCACAACATATGGTTTGGAGGTCATATTATGATTTTAGAATATAAAATACACTCTTAACAAGCTTTGTAACTTATAGAATAAACGTGATTAGAGCCTTGACAATTTGAAATGAACAAAACATTGTTACACGATATAACACTATTGTGGTAAGGATGAAATCATTTTTATCAGATAGTTTTCACACCGTTTTGATATTTTACCGCACACCCATCAGACATACCTTGCGTTAAATGACAAGAAAAAAAAGCATTGTTTGTAATATTAACAAAGACTTTAGCATGAATTATATTCGTTTAATAATGATACCATCTCCTTTAACTGCTTATTAACATATTTGAATTTAAATAAATTTATGTTTAATTTCGACAATGCAGTAAAGATTTTAACTTATTTTAGAAAAGCCTCATTTGCAAATAATCTTAGAAAAAGATTTTCTTTTTAACCCCGAAATTGATCTCTACAAAGTTTATTAATAATGTATGTGGCATAAATATGCCCAGAAATATGAAAAATCCATTTAAAAAAAAGATTTGAAAACATCGTAGAAAAAGAAAAAGAAAATATTTCTCATACGTGGAAAGGATTAATAAACAAACGGTATGGTGTGAGTAATCAATAGAATAGTCTTAGTGAAACAGTTCTTTCGATTACCCACAACATCGGGAATAATTTGGTAATATGATGTATTGTAGGACATAGACACTTCATAATCCTAGCCTCTAATCATAGTATACGCTGTTTTCGAGATCAGACAAAAAGCTTTCCAATTTAACCCTCGTTCGTAAAAAATGTGGAAAATCTGTATAAATGTAAATATAATTATTAAATAGAGTTGGAAGGAATTTTTCAAGCAATGTCATATTTTTTTTAAAGCATGAGAGGCTACTTATAGTTTATTTCACAACAATATTGGAAATAGTTGGCATTCAAAAGAAGATATTTCAATTGAATAAACCTGGTTATCTTAAAATCGGATTGATAACATCTAGTCTGTAAGCTATTGAATATGTTTATGAATAGTATCACTCTTTTGTTCATTATTTTGGCACTAGGCCTCCTTCAGGTTTAACCCTGTCCCACCTGTTGACGCATTTTGACGCGTCTGCAAAATACCAACTTTGAAAACGGTGTGGCACAGGCTTTAACATTTTGGTTCAAGTAGTCTAAGCGTTTACATTCAGACATATTATGGGCGATAGTTCATTTATCCATGATCCCTTGGTAAACGAACCAGTACTAGGCTAAAAGATGTGTCTTGCCCAATGGCACAAGAACATGACCGCTTCTACTAAGGTTCGAACCCGTGATGCCCGATTCCAAATCCCAGACACAGTACATAGAGGATACAGAAATGTATTCAATTGCATCAAATGGATCGCTTGGACTAAAGGCAAACTCCTCTAAGACGCTGGATGTTGTTTATGCATATATCAACGACATGGTTGGCGAATCCGTCACCGGTTATGTGATTCATATAAAAACAGTCCCCATGTTGACGTCCAGTAGCGAAAGCTTAAAAGGTTAACGACGCAAACAATTGATCCGGGAGTCTGAGGTCGAATGCCTGCTTGGCTAACATTGAGTCTAGGGATTGATAAAAGTCAAGGCCATCGCCAATAATTGAATAGTCTATGTGGGAAAGTAGCTATATGTCTGGGAAAGAATGTGGTATGGAGTATTTGATGCGAGATAGGCATGGTTAAGTAAAATATCCGCCGTGATTAAACTGAGTTTGAATAGGAGTCAAACTGCACCAATAAAGAACACGTTCACATGGGATATTGTCCGAGACAGCCCACATGAACTTCTTTTATTCGGAGTTGCTTCGAACCGAATGTACGTAACTTTCTTTGTAAAAGAACTTCAAAATGTAATCCCCGATGCATATTTTCGCTGACATTCCTTCATTTATTCAAGTATGAAACACGCAAATCAAACATAAGTGTAGCGCGCTCAATAAGAAACCAAACATTTTATGATGGTAGATATACGCAAGATGGAAGTTTCTAATATTTAACCCTTTCCCTCATATAGACGCATTCCGACGCCTATGTAGCAGACGGCGTATTGAAAACATTCTGACAAAAGAAGAAATTGCTCAAAACGACCATTTTTTACTTTTGTCACAACGTTTTTAACTCTATTCGATAATTAATATTTCATGAGAGAAAAAGAGACTTTCCATATGTTTAATGAAATGTTTTCAAAGTCGTCTGCTGCAAATTTGTTGTATGTGGAAAAAGGTTAATCGGCGAAAACTGTAAATCTAAATTATGTTGCTAGCTTGGGCATGTTGATCCGGGTCTAAATTGAAGCAGCCTCCTTAGAGGAATATAGAAAGTGTTGAACAGACAGACAGACATACAGACAGACAGACAGACGGACGGACGGACGGACGAACTCATGGGAGTGTACTTGTGGGGTTATTTCCTTTGATGTTTACTTGTAGGGTGCACCCCACAAGTATGCAATTCATTCCGTAATTAACCCCCTTTTACGAAATGAATAACATTAACATGCAAATGAGATACCTGTTATAAAAAATAAAAATAACTATTTATCTAAGTGTTTTTATAAGAGTGGTGGGTGAGCTTCAGACTAATATTTGTACATGAGTTTCTTTTAATTTTAAGTTGAAATAAACAGCTTTTATCAACTTTGTAATTGTTATTAGAATACGGGTTGCTAAACAGCACCAGTACTCCAAATGCAATTATTTGCCTTACTATAAATAAATTAAGGAATCCATCTTCTCCATTCATTTAATTTATATTGCCAAGTCTTTTTATATAACAATATAATATTGAGAGTAGCTTAAAAGGCAACATCTGAAAAGAAATTAACATCTATCAAAGTAAAAGAGTAAATGAATTCATGTTGAAAATATTGTGGAAAATGGGAGAACTGATATAATATGAGCACTTTCTCCTTTTCTCTTGATTGTTTTAAAATGTCATCTGCTGCAAAGGCATTAAAAGTCATTTACATTAGAGAAATGGTTAAATGCTTCAGAGTGACATAAACATCAATTTTGAGCTGTAACTTAAAGGAATATTTTAGAGTCATATTCTTCAACAACATCTTAGAAACAAATGTGAAATATCCTAAGTAGGGCTTTTCATGCAAAAGGTTGAAAACAAATGACAATAGGAGAAAATACCATTGTGTATGAAACATTCTTAATTACTCTGTACTGTATATAACTACAATCTATAGATCTACATTATTTCTGACAATGACATTAGTAAATAACTTTGTCAGATCATGTTGCTACCCTTTCCCACATATCGACGCTTCCTGACGCGTCTGGATTATTGTGGTAAAACGAAAAAAGTGTTCATTATGAGCAATTTCTCCTTTTACCACAATATTTTCTAATTTATTCACAGTTCTTTCACGTAAGTTTTTAATTGTTGTTTATAAGAATATGGTTTAACAATATTATCATTCATTAAATCAGTTGTTCTCTAATTAATTGAATGTCGTTAGTAGGCTGATCTTGACATTTTCCTGTGTGTTTCCCTTGTCCATTTCTTTACAATGAAGAAGGCCGGTGAAAAAAGATATTGTTATAGTATGGGACAAACAAAACTCTTTTTTAGATGGTGTACTTTATAATCCGGTCTTTCATGCAAGAGACATTCTACACATCTTGACAAATCTGTACCCTATGACTTGAAGATATGATTTGAAAAGCAATTGCTCCTTAAGATATGTCGATACCGAAGAAGGCTGATTGTTTCGGTGTAAGATCTTTATTTTGCAAACCATTTTTCTGTTTTGTAATGTTTTAACCCTTTCCTATATACAACAATTCTGTAGCAGAGGACTTTATAATTAAAAAAGCGTGAACCCTTTTCCCAACTGCTGGTACATTTTGACACATCTGCAGAAGATTACAATGTTATCTACTTAATAATTAAACCGTCATTTATGGAGATTTTGTCCAAGATATTTCCAAGCTGGTTGTTGGAGTTTGTATAAAGTCAAAGATAAACAGTGAAATGTATCACTTGATGAATTCATAGTTTTAAACATTGAGTTTGTCAATAGTCCTATGAAAAGTATGTAAATAACACATCTCTTTTCCCTTTCCCACAAACAGGGGCTTTCTGACACCTCTGTAGAAGACGAATTTTGAAACCATTGTACCAAAAGGAAAAATTGCTCATGATGAGCAATTTTCTCATTTACCACACTGTTTTCAACTCTATTCAACAATTATATTAACATTAACAGATGTTTTCCATAGTTTTTCCCAGATATTACAAAAGTCTACAGGCTTGTGGGAAATAGTTTATGATAAGAGCTTCTCCCTATTCAACTTTCAATCTGGCAGAGATTAAAATTATACTGATATTTTTATTTTCGTTTGACATTTGACTTTCTTGCTAGACCTTGTTAAATTACGTTGCAAAATGCAGGTTTACGACTGCATCACCATTGATCTTAAATGGTAATTGCAAATGACAAAAGTAACTGCCTTTTTATACGAATAATCCACATACACCCCTTTTTCACCTGTAGCGATCTTTGTATTTCGATTCGACAAAGATCAAATACGACGGGTGAACATTTGCATGCACGCAATCACTAAATACACAATTTCGAAGCCGTCGATCCTTGTGTTTCAACAAGGATAACCCACAAACGGTATTATTTCAAGCACGCACGCACGCACGCACGCACACACGCACGCACGCACGCACACACGCACGCACGCACGCACGCACGCACGTTCGCGCGCACGTACGCATCTACGCTTTCACACATTTTCAACTACAAGCAAACAAGCGTGCCCACATATAGGTGATTGTGGTTGTTCATATATGTATAAATTATGTTTATCTTAGAATATGTATAAAAATGTATAGTAATATATGGGCAGTTCATATGCACGCGTATTCTTTGCATTGCATGTCGGGTGGACGTCCGGTTTAACTCGGTTTAACTCGGTCGGACACCCCCACTGACATGTTCTACTCAGTGTGCGCGTGTGAACAATATATGGTATTTGATGTTTTATCTTCTTGTGTAAATAAGCTCACATATAGCCGCGTTGCGTGTCAGTGGGGCTGTCCGGTTAAATAACGAAGGATACCCTTGCTGACATGCGCATGTGGTTTGTTATATTTTTGGAAATTAAAGAAACGGAAAAGTCTATCTATTTATAAAACATTTTCATCAAAAACATTATGGTTACTTCCGCCTACAACATCTTTATCTATGATCAAATTAATATTCAAATTTGTTATTCCATGAATATATATTAAACAATTGCTTTTTGTTACATGTATGTAAATAATAATAGTTATGTATATGACGATGAACATTTTGTTCAAGTCAAATGAAAATAAAGATTCTGATTCTGATTCTGATTCTGTAATAAAAGGTTCAAATTTCAAATGTCGATAAAACTGAAATGTTCAACTTAAAATTACAAGAAACCTATGTACAAATGTTTGAAAACCTTATTTTAGAACGTTAGGAAGGAAAAATTGCATTAATCATACATGAATATCAAAAACCTGTTTTGTAATACCACTTGTTGGGACTAAACCCGTTTCGTTATAAAATATCGTGTAAAAATCTGTGTATTTCAGCTATAATTTACCAGGAATCAATACACACATGTTAAATGATACTTATTTCAGTAGGGTGTTGATGAAGTCGTGTTTGAAACAGACATGAATATTAAAAACCCGTTTTGTAATACCACTTTTCGGAACTCAACCAGTTTAGTAATAAAAATGTCGTTCAGTTAAAATATGCTTTTTTCAGCCATAATATACAAGGAATCAATATACATATGTTAAACAATACTTATTTTCGAAGGATGGTAATGAAATCGCTCATGTAAAATGCATGAATATTAAGAACTCGTTTTGTAATACCGTATTTTGGACTCAACCCGTTTAATAATAAAAAAATCCAAAAGTAATTTAATTGAAATGTTCTACTTAAAATTACAAGAAACCTATTTACAAATGTTAAACATTCTTATTTTGAAAAAACATTGTTTAAAAGAAACATGAATATTAAATACATTCAACTCTACTTTCGTTTTCGTATGAGCATGTTGGTGCCTATGATAGAGGGTCGCCTTATCTCGACCTCTGTTGTGAGTTGCAACAATTTAGTTCATGGAGTTGGATTCATCGGGGGCATGTATTCTGCTCAGCTCATTTATATTGTATGTCTGAATGCAGTTGGAAGTATAGTAGCATGTTCGAAAAATGTTACTCATGTGTATTATGATTTTAACTTATGATTGCCTGTATCTCTTTCTGACAATTGACTTGTATATATAAAATATAATTATGCATTTTTCTCTCATTTTCTCAATCTCTCTCTCGTTCTCATTTTCTGTTTTTACTTTTCTTTGTAGTTGCTTGTTTTTGTAATAGTTAATTTGTGATCTGTTTGTATTGTTTGTGAAATCTTCAAATATGGAGGAAATAAAGATAATAATAGTATACGCTGTTTTCGAGATCAGACAAAAAGCTTTCCAATTTAACCCTCGTTGGTAAAAAATGTGGAAAATCTGTATAAATGTAAATATAATTATTAAATAGAGTTGGAAGGAATTTTTCAAGCAATGTCATATTTTTTTTAAAGCATGAGAGGCTACTTATAGTTTATTTCACAACAATATTGGAAATAGTTGGCATTCAAAAGAAGATATTTCAATTGAATAAACCTGGTTATCTTAAAATCGGATTGATAACATCTAGTCTGTAAGCTATTGAATATGTTTATGAATAGTATCACTCTTTTGTTCATTATTTTGGCACTAGGCCTCCTTCAGGTTTAACCCTTTCCCACCTGTTGACGCATTTTGACGCGTCTGCAAAATACCAACTTTGAAAACGGTGTGGCACAGGCTTTAACATTTTGGTTCAAGTTGTCTAAGCGTTTACATTCAGACATATTATGGGCGATAGTTCATTTATCCATGATCCCTTGGTAAACGAACCAGTACTAGGCTAAAAGATGTGTCTTGCCCAATGGCACAAGAACATGACCGCTTCTACTAAGGTTCGAACCCGTGATGCCCGATTCCAAATCCCAGACACAGTACATAGAGGATACAGAAATGTATTCAATTGCATCAAATGGATCGCTTGGACTAAAGGCAAACTCCTCTAAGACGCTGGATGTTGTTTATGCATATATCAACGACATGGTTGGCGAATCCGTCACCGGTTATGTGATTCATATAAAAACAGTCCCCATGTTGACGTCCAGTAGCGAAAGCTTAAAAGGTTAACGACGCAAACAATTGATCCGGGAGTCTGAGGTCGAATGCCTGCTTGGCTAACATTGAGTCTAGGGATTGATAAAAGTCAAGGCCATCGCCAATAATTGAATAGTCTATGTGGGAAAGTAGCTATATGTCTGGGAAAGAATGTGGTATGGAGTATTTGATGCGAGATAGGCATGGTTAAGTAAAATATCCGCCGTGATTAAACTGAGTTTGAATAGGAGTCAAACTGCACCAATAAAGAACACGTTCACATGGGATATTGTCCGAGACAGCCCACATGAACTTCTTTTATTCGGAGTTGCTTCGAACCGAATGTACGTAACTTTCTTTGTAAAAGAACTTCAAAATGTAATCCCCGATGCATATTTTCGCTGACATCCCTTCATTTATTCAAGTATGAAACACGCAAATCAAACATAAGTGTAGCGCGCTCAATAAGAAACCAAACATTTTATGATGGTAGATATACGCAAGATGGAAGTTTCTAATATTTAACCCTTTCCCTCATATAGACGCATTCCGACGCCTATGTAGCAGACGGCGTATTGAAAACATTCTGACAAAAGAAGAAATTGCTCAAAACGACCATTTTTTACTTTTGTCACAACGTTTTTAACTCTATTCGATAATTAATATTTCATGAGAGAAAAAGAGACTTTCCATATGTTTAATGAAATGTTTTCAAAGTCGTCTGCTGCAAATTTGTTGTATGTGGAAAAGGGTTAATCGGCGAAAACTGTAAATCTAAATTATGTTGCTAGCTTGGGCATGTTGATCCGGGTCTAAATTGAAGCAGCCTCCTTAGAGGAATATAGAAAGTGTTGAACAGACAGACAGACATACAGACAGACAGACAGACGGACGGACGGACGGACGAACTCATGGGAGTGTACTTGTGGGGTTATTTCCTTTGATGTTTACTTGTAGGGTGCACCCCACAAGTATGCAATTCATTCCGTAATTAATCCCCTTTTACGAAATGAATAACATTAACATGCAAATGAGATACCTGTTATAAAAAATAAAAATAACTATTTATCTAAGTGTTTTTATAAGAGTGGTGGGTGAGCTTCAGACTAATATTTGTACATGAGTTTCTTTTAATTTTAAGTTGAAATAAACAGCTTTTATCAACTTTGTAATTGTTATTAGAATACGGGTTGCTAAACCGCACCAGTACTCCAAATGCAATTATTTGCCTTACTATAAATAAATTAAGGAATCCATCTTCTCCATTCATTTAATTTATATTGCCAAGTCTTTTTATATAACAATATAATATTGAGAGTAGCTTAAATGGCATCATCTGAAAAGAAATTAACATCTATCAAAGTAAAAGAGTAAATGAATTCATGTTGAAAATATTGTGGAAAATGGGAGAACTGATATAATATGAGCACTTTCTCCTTTTCTCTTGATTGTTTTAAAATGTCATCTGCTGCAAAGGCAGTAAAAGTCATTTACATTAGAGAAATGGTTAAATGCTTCAGAGTGACATAAACATCAATTTTGAGCTGTAACTTAAAGGAATATTTTAGAGTCATATTCTTCAACAACATCTTAGAAACAAATGTGAAATATCCTAAGTAGGGCTTTTCATGCAAAAGGTTGAAAACAAATGACAATAGGAGAAAATACCATTGTGTATGAAACATTCTTAATTACTCTGTACTGTATATAACTACAATCTATAGATCTACATTATTTCTGACAATGACATTAGTAAATAACTTTGTCAGATCATGTTGCTACCCTTTCCCACATATCGACGCTTCCTGACGCGTCTGGATTATTGTGGTAAAACGAAAAAAGTGTTCATTATGAGCAATTTCTCCTTTTACCACAATATTTTCTAATTTATTCACAGTTCTTTCACGTAAGTTTTTAATTGTTGTTTATAAGAATATGGTTTAACAATATTATCATTCATTAAATCAGTTGTTCTCTAATTAATTGAATGTCGTTAGTAGGCTGATCTTGACATTTTCCTGTGTGTGTCCCTTGTCCATTTCTTTACAATGAAGAAGGCCGGTGAAAAAAGATATTGTTATAGTATTGGACAAACAAAACTCTTTATTAGATGGTGTACTTTATAATCCGGTCTTTCATGCAAGAGACATTCTACACATCTTGACAAATCTGTACCCTATGACTTGAAGATATGATTTGAAAAGCAATTGCTCCTTAAGATATGTCGATACCGAAGAAGGCTGATTGTTTCGGTGTAAGATCTTTATTTTGCAAACCATTTTTCTGTTTTGTAATGTTTTAACCCTTTCCTATATACAACAATTCTGTAGCAGAGGACTTTATAATTAAAAAAGCGTGAACCCTTTTCCCAACTGCTGGTACATTTTGACACATCTGCAGAAGATTACAATGTTATCTACTTAATAATTAAACCGTCATTTATGTAGATTTTGTCCAAGATATTTCCAAGCTGGTTGTTGGAGTTTGTATAAAGTCAAAGATAAACAGTGAAATGTATCACTTGATGAATTCATAGTTTTAAACATTGAGTTTGTCAATAGTCCTATGAAAAGTATGTAAATAACACATCTCTTTTCCCTTTCCCACAAACAGGGGCTTTCTGACACCTCTGTAGAAGACGAATTTTGAAACCATTGTACCAAAAGGAAAAATTGCTCATGATGAGCAATTATCTCATTTACCACACTGTTTTCAACTCTATTCAACAATTATATTAACATTAACAGATGTTTTCCATAGTTTTTCCCAGATATTACAAAAGTCTACAGGCTTGTGGGAAATAGTTTATGATAAGAGCTTCTCCCTATTCAACTTTCAATCTGGCAGAGATTAAAATTATACTGATATTTTTATTTTCGTTTGACATTTGACATTTGACTTTCTTGCTAGACCTTGTTAAATTACGTTGCAAAATGCAGGTTTACGACTGCATCACCATTGATCTTAAATGGTAATTGCAAATGACAAAAATAACTGCCTTTGATGAAATGTAAAAGAGATAGACATAAGTTCATAATATTCTCGATTATCATTTAAAAAACTACTCTGATCAATTATAAACAGCGTTTAGTGGATACCGCCTCAGTTTCGGGAGATTGCGGGTTTGATCACCAACCGGGTCATACTTAACACTTAAAAATGGTAGTAATAGCTTTGCCTCCTTGCTTTCCTTGGTGCTCACGTTTGTGGAGTTAGCATTTCGACTGACTCACTGGTGTCAGAATAAATGGACCAGAAATACTGGTAAATTACCCAGGAAACCTAAGGTATAACTGAACAATTGATGGAAGCAGGGTAAAGCATTTAATAAAGACATTTTGCAAATGTGTTTTACATGTACGGACCTTTGCAAGTGATATTTGTACTGCAAAGTATATTTTCATTTGTCCTTGTATTATAAGAAAATAAGGAAATAATATATAAGAATAAGGGTTAAGTAAAAGTTGCCATTATTTATCTGTTAATTATTGTGAAATATGTGTAAATAAATAATACTCAATGAAAAGCACACAGTTTGAACATAAAAACACATTGATCTTGCTGTGCACTGTAGCAACCCGTTTTGTGATAAAATGCTTAAAGTTGATTTAATCTGTATATTGTAACTTAAAAAAATGTACAAACGTTAATAAGGTCTTATTTCAGAAGGTTAAGACAGAAACATTGCATAATACATACAAGAATAGCAAGAACCCGTTTTGTAATACCAATTGTTGAGACTCAACCCGTTTTGTATTAAAAATATCGCAAATGTAACAATCGGTTTATTTAAGCTAAACTTGACAAGGAATAAATACACACAATGTTAAACAAAACTTATTTCAGAAGGATGGTATTGAAATCGTGCGTGAAACATACATTAATATCAAGGAACTGTTTGGTAATACCACATTATCAGACTTTCTATTTTAATAAAATATTCAAATTTCAATTAAACTGAAATTACAAGAAACCTGTGTACAAATGTAAAAAAGGTCTCTTTTTAGAACGTTAGTAAGGAAAAATTACATAATACATACACGAATATCAAGAACCCGTATTGTAATACCACGTTTTGGGAATCAACTCGTGTTGTTATAAAAAATATCGGAAAAGTAAAAATCTGTGTATTTCAGCTATAATATACCAGGAATCAACACACACATGTTAAATGTTACTTATATCAGTAGGGTGTTGTTGAAATTGCGTTTGAAACATACACGACTATCAAGAACCCGTTTTGTAATACCACTTTTCGGGACTCAATCCGTTTAGTAATACAAATATTGTTATGTAAATATATGTTTATTTTAGCTACACTTGACAAGTTATCAATTCACAAATGTTAACCAATACTTATTTCAGAAGGATAGTAATGAAATTGCGCGTGAAAAATACATAAATAGCAAGAACCCGTTTAGTAATACCCCATTTTTAGACTCAACATGTTTTGTAATAAAAGGTTCAAATTTTAAATGTCGATAAAACTGAAATGTTCAACTTAAAATTACAAGAAACCTATGTACAAATGTTAAACATTCTTATTTTGAAAAAACATTGTTTAAAAGAAACATGAATATTAAATACCCGTTTTGTAATAAAATTATCGGAAATGTAACAATCTGTTTATTTCAGATGTAATTTACAAGGAATCAATACACAAATGTTAAATCATACTTATTTCAGAAGGATGGTAATGCAATCACGCGTGAAACATACATGAATATCAAGAACCCATTTGGTAATACCGCATTTTCAGACTCACAGTTTATATTACCTTGAACACTTTCCCATACAAATGTACAAGAAATCTGCAACATAAAACATTAATACCATCTAGTTAAAAATACAGAATATATCTTTATACGTAGTAAATAAATACTCTAATTGTCCAGAAGTTTTTTCTTTGTTTTTTCATTCACCCGAGCACGAATTATTCAGGTCACTATTATGAATAACTGGCAAACAAAACCGTTTTATAGGAATGTTTCTTTAAGCGCCCTTTACCAAAATGATCGACCCGTTCCGTTTCGTTCCGCCGCACACGACTGGCCCAATGTATCAACTAATTATTAAAACTATATTATTGCGTTCATTTCCAGACGAACTTAACTGTAAGAAGCCTCCCTCATTCATCAGTTACCTTCCGTCACATATTAGGGAGAAATTATCAAACTGCCCTAACAAATCCAAGTAGCCTTTGTATAAATGATGACCTGCTCTGATTCAATAGTTGTTGCTTCCACGTTTAAGCCGTTCCCACATGTAACAAATATATTAAAGACGACTAATTTGGCAAGATTACAGCCCCGACAAGCACCTCCACCCCATCGCCACGCCACCCATCCCCACTACACAGCACACAAGCACTCTCATAAATAAATACTAGATACGCCATTTCAAAATTAAAAGATAAAAGCGGCGATGCGTTCTTGTTAATATTGATAATGGCGAAATCAGTTTAAATAAATTGAGAAGCATTTTGCTCAGATAGTATAAATAAGTAGACTGCACTGACCGACTGTTGTTTAGACCATTTTTAAGATAGATCGTCCACCTTTGGCGCGGAATGTCGCGGGTACGATCCTCTCTCCTATGCCATCAGGGCTGTGGGGTCAGCACTTTGACTGACTCGCTGACAGTGGTGTCAGGATAAATGGACCAATAGTATTTACCAAGAAAATGTCGTGATATAACCAACATAGTTAAAAGCGGCGTGAAACACGTTGCACGACACACAAACACATTTACTATATACAATAACTCTACAGCAGACGGCTTTAAAATTTCTGCGAACAATTTATAAAAATATTTAAATCAAAGAATTAATATTGAGTTAAGTTGTGCACTTTCTGGCAAATGGTTAATTTGCTCATTATAAGCAATATCTGCTTTTCCCACAATTGTTTCAAAATTCTTCAGCAGCGAATGAATCAGTTTGCCATTTGTATCAAGATAAGGGTTTAAATTGAAGGGAGTTAATTTAACATAGACAACGTTAAGTGTAAAGAGTAATCTTTTGTTGAAATAAAGGAAGTAAAATAATTAACCATGAACAGGGTTGGACATTTTGGTGAACAAATAAATCCACCAAGAGAACTATATTTAAAGTGAATATTCTGATCCAAGAACTTTCAGATTTGGTGAGTAATGATTTATTTGTATGTTAACTGTGTTGACTTTGATATTGTGACTGTGTCTTGAATTATTTACATGTAGTAATAAAAGATATACTGTGGTAAAATGTAAAAAGTACTGCAACAAACAACGCCAAATTATGGAAAATCTCTATTATAATTATTGAGTTGAATTGAAAACATAGCGACAGGTGATAATTTATGCCACAACTTGTTTAAATAGAGCTAATGCTATTACTTCATGTTTAAATCAGAGGCCTTATTAAAGAGGAGTAAACTAATATGTATCCCATAATATCTATCTTATATTATTCTCTTAATTCAAAATAAAACCTTATGATGTGGGTACTCAAAAGAACTGCATCACTGAGATGATTCTATTTGTTTCTCCACAACATAGGGTTTGAAGGTCAAATTATAATTTTAGAATATGAAATACGCTCCTAACAAGCTTTGTAACTTATAGTATAAACGTGATTATAGCCTTGACAATTGGAAATGAACAAAACATTGTTACATGGTATAACACTATTGTGGTAAGAATGAAATTAATTTCATCAGATAGTTTTCAGACCGTTTTGATATTTTACCACACACCCGTCAGACATATTCTGCGTTAAATCACAAGACAAAATAGCATTGTTTGTAATTTTAGCCCTCTGTCGAAGACTTTAGCATGAATTATATTCGTTTAAAAATGATAAAATTTCCTTAAACTGCTTATTAACAAATTAGAATTTAAATTAATTTATGTTTAATTTCGACAATGCAGTAGAGATTTTAACCGTTTCACCTGACTTATTTTAGAAAAGCCTCATTTACAAATAATCTTAGAAAAATATTCTTTTTAACCCCGAAATGCGGACAAATAGTTGTTCTCTACAAAGTTTATTTATAATGTATGTGGCATAAAGAGTCATGAGTTGTCAGGTAAAGAGTTCCAACAAACAAACAATTCTGCAACAGACGACCCTTAATACATCTGCGCAGAAATATGGAAAATCAATTTAAATAAAAGATTCATTACTGAAAAGATTTGAAAACATCGTAGAAAAAGACAATATTTCTCATACGTGGAAAGGGTTAATGAAGAAACCGTATGGTGTGAGTACTCAATAGAATAGTCTTAGTTAGGCAGTTCTTTCGAGTACCCACAACATCGGGTATAATTTGGTAATATGATGTATTGTAGGACATAGACTTGTGTACTCTTCATAATCCTGACTTCTAATCATAGTATACGCTGTTCTCCAGATCAGGAAAAGGTTTTCCAACTTAACCAACGTTCGTAAAAAAAATGGAAAATCTGTATAAATATAAGTTGGAACGATTATTTCAAAAGACCACCCTTTTAACCGATGTGGCACAGGCTTTAACATTTTGGTTCAAGTAGTAAAAGTGTAAACATTCAGACATATTATGTTCCATTGGTGTTTTAGGCCGTTTTCAACATAACTTCAGTTATATATGGGCTATAGTTCACTTATCCGTAATCCCTTGGTAAACGAACCAGTACTAGGTGAATAACTTAACTGTCGCCGTGATGTAACTGAAATAACGTTGAAAAGGGTATTAAACGACATAACACAAACATAATATATAGAGGAGAAGCACATACCTGAGTAAAACCCGTATTTATGTTGACAGTTAGTTGTGTCTAAATGAGTACGTTAATTTAGCTTCCTACTTCCAGCTATAAATAACTCTTCGAAATCATACTTTCTCTATATCTCCTTACATGCATTGTGTATGATTCTTCAATGAAAGTAAAATAAAGAACCACACCCTCATAACCCGTCTTTTTTCATAACAAATACTTTTAATACATTATAGTTATTCTCTCTGTATACTAGAATGTATACAAAAGCGTCGATGGTAATTGTCTAAATTCGATCCGTTCAAGAATGATCTAACCACATAATGTAATAGAACGTAGATGACATACTTCAGAACAGAGTGTCGCATGCGTTTTGAATATATTGATCCAACGTAGTTCAATTGATAAACCGACTCAACTAAGGCAGGTAAACTGACTGTTTATGTACAAGTCTGCTTATGCGCGAAATATATGAGATACAAGAGCGAGAGGGGGAATAATATATAGTGAGAGAGATAAAGATAGAGAGAGAGAGAGAGAGAGAGAGAGAGAGAGAGAGAGAGAGAGAAAGAGAGAGAGAGACAGAGAGAGAGAGAGAGACACACACAGAGAGAGAGACAGAGAGACAAAGAGACAGAGCGAGAGAGAGAGAGACAGACAGACAGACAGACAGACAGACAGACAGACAGACAGACAGACAGACAGACAGACATAAAAAGAGAGAGACAGAGATACAGAGAGACAGAGAGACATACAGAGAGACAGACATACAGACAAACAGACAGACAGACAAACAGACCGATATAAAAAGAGAGAGACAGAGATACAGAGAGACAGAGAGACATACATCCACTACCGCTTTTATAAACACATATGCTTTCCACTACCGCTATTCTTAACACATATAGAAAATAAACGGTTCACATTTGTGGCAGTTATTGCACTGTAACAGCAACAAACAACATGTTTTGTTAAATAAGGGGCCATAACTCCGCCGAATAAAGTCTACCGAAAGTGACGATCGAACTTGGCCTAGCCCTTAAGGCATTTAACCTTGTTAACAAGTTTGAAAAAAAAAACGGTTCACATTTGTGGCAGTGTTATTGCACGGAAACAGCAACAAACAACATTTGTTGTTAATTAAGGGACCATAACTCCACCTAATAAAGTCCGCCAAATGTGACAATCGAACTTGGCCTAGGCCTGAAGGCATTTAACGTTGTTACAAAGTTTGAAAAAAAACGGTTCACATTTGTGGCAGTTATTGCACGGAAACGAAGTGTGACAGACAGACAGACAGACAGACAGACAGACAGACAGACAGACGGACAGACGGACAAACCGAAATTAATAACCCCCCTTTTTTTCTTCGAAAAAGCGGGGGATAAAAAGTAGCAATGACACAATGATAGTCTTGTTGATCAATTGTTTTCTTTCTGGTATGACATCTAATCAGGGAATAGTAGTCCAAGATCCAATCAACAACAGGATATAACCCAATTTATCAACATCAAGTAAAATTTAAGTTTGCTAACACATTAAGTCCTTATTTAAGAGAAGAATAACTTAAATGTTAATTAACTGCGACCAATTTCCAAAATTTATACAATATATTTAAGCTTGCAACAGCATTTTCAGAGAAAACAAACCTAAATAGGCCTAATGCACTTTTATTAAAGTATTAATACATGTCCAATGTCTGCAAAGCATAAATAGTAACTTTGTGCAATATCTCTATACTTTTAACAACTTGGTTAAATATGCTGGATTTAGCATTTGTATGAAGGAAATGTTAACTTAACCCTTTCCCTCATACGACAATTCTGCAGCAGACGACTTTGAACATATAATTGAATGGATAACCTATGACTAAAAGTGATAAACATTGTGGGAAAAGGAGAAATTGCTCGTTTTGAGCAATTTCTTCTTTTGTCACTATGTTTTCAAAAAGCCGTCCGCTGCAGAGGCGTCAGAAAGCGTTTATATGAGGGAAAGGGCTAAAAACATAGCAAAAATATCATTTATTGTTTGCATGGAAATATTTATATAAATCCTTCTATTAATACATTTTCCTCATCAATCACATTAAATTGAGACTACATGAATCGTATTAAACTTGCAAACATGAGTTAAAATGTAATACCATGTTTAAGTTTCCAATCTAATGAACATTAAAGCTTACCATCTGCAGCAGACCACTTTGAAATTATGATAATTTCTTGTTTTTCTCAATTTCTTTTCAAAAGTTGACTTTTGCTCAAAATGTGTCTTTATCAGTTATGCTTTTTTCATTGATATACTTCCGCACATCTTATATAAATACTCACATCAATGTGATACATATACAAGTAAACACTGTCTGAACACTGATATAAACATGTCTTCAGTTCTGTCTGCAAGTTTAACTCTTGAAGTTAACTTCTCACTATTTCTTTTCTTTCATCAACAAGCTGAAAGCATAATATACACATCAACATATGTAGTTTATATAGATCTACAGAATATGTGTTAATTTTCCATTCATATTAACAGCTTTTCATCATGTCAAAGGTACCATTATTATCTAAACAATGAAAACAAAACACATTTTCGAATTACTAATAACTAAAAATGCCAGTTTAATTCGCTGTTCAAACGAAGTAACATAACACTGTAACAAACTATCAATAAAATATTAGTGTGCATTTTAAACAATCAAACCGTGCACACACGTTTTTCCATTTTGACACTTGGCAAGTGACGGATTTGTGGGTGGGGTAAGGTCCCATTGAGTTGATCATTTTGGACTGATAAATCCACCTTGAAATATAGTTTTACGATTTATTCTCTTAAGGTCTGTCAAATTATGAGGATTAATAAGAAATGTATTTGGTGACACAGGGCTAATACAAGACCTCGGGCTGAGGGTGTCTCGCCCTTCTAAGAAAATCAGATATTAAATGGTATCACTATGCAAAAAGAAAGTAAAGTTGATAAAATGGGAAAAAGTAAGTGTCTGTCAATGCATTGTTATCAACATGTCATGATAAATAATAAACTCACTACATGTGTTATTTATTCACACATGAAGTAAAGAGTGATCAATAATACTACATTAAATTGTAAATAATTGCAATCACTATGGTTATGATAGTAAGTTTTTACACATAAAATAACAACATAGTAATTTTAAAATAAGTCATGTGAAAATATTATTGTACTGAAAAGCAGGGGTTGCTGAGATATAAGAAAGGTTAAGTTTTGAGGTTAAGTTACCTAGCAAAGGTCAAGTTCTGCACAATTATGACCTTGACCCTGACAATTTTGACGTTGACAGATGTCCCATGACCAAACAATACATCTGACAAAAGTTTCAGAAAAATTCAAGCAGAGGTTGCCGAGATATAAGAAAGGTTAAATGTTGAGGTTAAGTTACCTAACAAAGGTCAAGTTCTGCACAATTATGACCTTGACCCTGAAAATTATGACGTTGACAGATGTCCCATGACCAAACAATACATATGACAATGTTTTAGAAAAATTCAAGCAGGGGTTGCTGAGATATAAGAAAGGTTAAGTTTTGAGGTTAAGTTACCTAACAAAGGTCAGGTTCTGCACAATTATGACCTTGACCCTGAACATTTTGACGTTGACAGATGTCCCATGACCAAACAATACATCTGACAAAGTTTCAGAAAAATTCAAGCTGAGGTTGCTGAGATTTAAGAAAGGTTAAGTTTTGAGATTAAGTTACCTAACAAAGGTCAAGTTCTGCACAAGTATGACCTTGACCCTGAAAATGTTATTGTTGGCATGTCCCATGACCAAACAATACATCTGACAAAGTTTCAGAAAAATTCCAGCAGGGGTTGCTGAGATATAAGAAAGGGTCAAGTTCTGCGCAATTATGACCTTGACCCTGACAATTATGACGTTGACAGATGTCCCATGACCAAACAATACATCTGACAATGTTTCAGAAAAATTCAAGCAGGGGTTGCTGAGATATAAGAAAGGTTAAGTTTTTAGGTTAAGTTACCTAACAAAGGTCAAGTTCTGCACAATTATGACCTTGACCCTAAAAATGTTGACGTTGACAGATGTCCCATGACCAAACAATACATCTGACAAAGTTTCAGAAAAATTCAAGGAGAGGTTGCTGAGATATAAGAAAGGTTAAGTTTTGAGGTTAAGTTACCTAACAAAGGTCAAGTTCTGCACAATTATGACCTTGACCCTGAACATTTTATTGTTGACATGTCCCATGACCAAACAATACATCTGACAAAGTTTCAGAAAAAATCCAGCAGGGTTTCTGAGATATAAGAAAGGGTCAAGTTCTGCACAATTATGACCTTGACCCTGAAAATTATGACGTTGACAGATGTCTCATGACCAAACAATACATCTGACAATGTTTCAGAAAAATTCCAGCAGGGGTTGCTGAGATATAAGAAAGGTTAAGTTTTGAGGTTAAGTTACCTTACAAAGGTCAAGTTCTGTACAATTATGACCTTGACCCTGACAATTTTGACGTTGACAAATGTCCCATGACTAAACAATACATCTGACAAAGTTTCAGAAAAATTCAAGCAGGGGTTGCTGAGATATAAGAAAGGTTAAGTTTTGAGGTTAAGTTACCTAACGAAGGTCAAGTTCTGCACAAGTATGACCTTGACTCTAAAAATGTTGACGTTGACAGATGTCCCATGACCAAGCAATACATCTGACAAAGTTTCAGAAAAATTCAAGCAGAGGTTGCTGAGATATAAGACAGGTTAAGTTTTGCGGTTAAGTTACCTAACAAAGGTCAAGTTCTGCACACTTATGATCTTGACCCTGAAAACATTGACGTTGACAGATGTCTCATGACCAAACAATACATCTGACAAAGTTTCAGAAAAATTCAAGCAGAGGTTCCTGAGATATAAGAAAGGTTAAGTTTTGAGGTTAAGTTACCTAACAAAGGTCAAGTTCTGCACAATTATTACCTTGACCCTGAAACATTCAAGCAGGGGTTGCCGAGATATAGCTATTTGTAAAAGCGGCCGCCGTCGCCGGAAAAGTGACTGCTATGTCTCACTCCACTATCGTGGGCGAGACAAAAAAGAAATATACTCATCCTGACACAAATTTCGACAGATCGCCTCCTACTTTTTGTTGTTGTCTATGTACAGCGAAAAGACACCGATACGTCACATTTCTTTACGCAATCTTAGCATTCATTTTTTTGTGCGATATTCAATATTATTTATGACCAACAACGCATACACAAACATGTAAAAATGTTTTGATTATTTCTAGCGATGAGACGGCGGCCATTGATATCGAGAATATGCGATTTGAGATTTTCCTTAACTTTAAGGGGAAAAGTTAAGGCATGGTACTGTGCTCCTTAACTTTTAAGGGAAAAATGGGCCGATTTAAGGAATATTTTTACCTTAGGAGTTTTGTGAATAGCTTCTTAGGACATTCCTTAGAGATAAGGAGAAAATGGTGAAACGTATTTAAGGAATATTTTTTTCCTTAGGAGCTTTGTGAATACGGCCCCAGGTTACTTTGTCGGTAGTCACGTGTATATGTTTGTTTGTTTGTTATGAGTAAGTGTTATAGTTTTATGTAGGTTTTAAACTTGTAATCATCAATCAATGGGTTGTGAGTTCGAACCACGGCTCGGCCATTCATTCTTTCCGATGATTGATAAAAGTCGATGGGAATAGCGTCAATCCGCTCCCAGCAACAGGCGTAAAGCTTCATGTTGGAAGGTAGCCAGTTGCCTTGGAATAATGATGTGTGGAGTACTGGTGAGAGAAAGCCAGGAAAATAACGTTTGCAGCAAACGATATATGAAAACAGTGTGACAAATTGAGAAATTGATTATAATGAACTCCTTTTACCAAAATGTTTTGAACTGTATTCAATTATTATACATTCTTTTATAGAGATCATTTTAGTGTTGCCAAGATGTGTTCAAAGTCGTCTGCTGCAAATGTGTTGTATGTGGGAAAGGTTTATATAAGATAACAAAGTGAATCATACCAGTAGACATGTAAACAAAAGGTTTATCATACCAGTGGTATACGTCACGTAATCTGCTCATTGCATGATAAAATATTTTATCTAGCAACTAGCGTATTTACTGACTGATAAAGGGGGACCGATAACATTAAGTGATATCAGTCGATAGACCACGTGATCCACTCCACATGACGAGCTGCCGGAACTACTTTTGACCCTGGGTCATGTTTACGATACGCTGACAATGAATGTACATGTCGAGTGTCAGTGGGAAGGGGGAGGGGGGGGGGATAACATTTAAAATACACTTTTGAACTTGATTTATATTTTATTTACTCGATAAAATGTATAATTGCATTTTAATCAAAATAATATACGTTTCGACTCCTGTGGATTTTCTGTTTTAGTCGGATCTCTTTAGCTTCCGTATAACGTGTGTACACAATGTAATTCGGCGCGTATTTGTGCACGCGCGTGACGTCAATTATCAATTCTCCCAACCTCGTCAGATAAAGTTGATATCTTACGTCAGGGACATAATATTTTCTATATATAAATGGCACACATAAATGGCACACGTCCGTGTAGATCAAACACAGGCAGACTGATATATCTCTAATCTCTGCCGTTATCACAAATAAGTCATAGACTGTTGAAAGGAACGTCTGTAAGGCAGTATCGATTTGGTTTCTGCCGAGCCCCTGTAGCTCAGTCGGTAGCGGCGCCGGCTGTCAATCAAGGGGTTGTGAGTTCGAACCTCAGCTCATCCAAGATTCTTTCCGACGTTTTACAAAAGTGATTCGTCTTCCACCAATGGGCTAACAGTCTATGTGGAGGTCAAATCACGCTACTATAGTCCCTAGAAAAACCTTTGTTTTCGTAGAAATGAGTGTATACCATCACCAGAATGTATGGAACGCCTTTACTGTCTTACTATGTTGTATTGTATTATACGCAGTACATTTTCATGTATACGAGGTACATATTTCATTTGACGTGGTACATTTTGCATGATATGCAGTGCATTTTGTATAATATATAGTGGTTATTTAATAATATGAAGTGCATAAGTATGAAGATACAGTAGAATAACCATTATATAGTGTGCAAACAACGTCATATGCAATACAAACAACATTATATGCAGTCTATTCTTCAATACGTGTGGTAGTACTTTGATTATATGCGGTGGTTTAAACTTTATACGCGGTGCATTAACATTGGTGATGATCATACTTTCCGGCATTCTCCGGCATTCTCCGGAATTATTTCCGGAATTATTTCCGGAAATTACCGAGCATGACAGATAGGTTTGAGCATTAACACCGTCTAATCCATTTTAAAAAGGCCTTGTGGAACAATCTTTATGAAAAGTGTACACATTTTCTAAATATACGAGATGCAGAATGTCGTCTATGCAGACGATCTCTAATTCCTGAAGCAGAAAACTCTTGAAATCATTATGGTCAAAGGATAAATTGCTCATCTTGAGAAATTCCTCCATTTGTCACAATGCGTTCAACCAACCCCTCTTCAATAATTATACTTTCATTTATTAAGATTTTCTATAATTTTGCCTTAAAGTCATCTGATGCATACTTGTTGTATTACGGAAAAGATTTAAACATGTGTTTAGGTTACCACTTTATGGTAATGTTTCCTCATAAAAACAACTTTAAATTCCTCAGCAGCTTCTGGAAATAAGAGAAATAACTTGAAAAGTGATTTACATGATATATTTGATTTTGTCTTTGGGAAAAGGCATAACTTTGGTTTTTTCTGAACAGTGTAGGTTCAAATCAGCCTGTATATTTGCTCTGCTTATCATAATCGTCACAAGTTGACGGAAGCTTCTAATAAGCATATGTAAGTACATGTAATAATCTACTCATATAACATAAGCATTCGAGCTTGTGAGAGGTCATATATTATTGGACTAATAATATTCAGACTTTAGATTTTAGATTTTGATCAGACTGCAAAATCATGCCGAATGAACAGACCAATCTCGTCTAGAGCGGATTTCAGTGCAGACGACGACATTTCTGCTCCTCGTGTATTCAGAATATGTGTACACATCTATTTATAAATTATTCAAGCGCTTTTTTTTAAATTGAGTAAACGGTGTAAATGTTAATATCTATCTGTCTGACTCGGTATTTTCCGGATAAATAATTACGGAGAATGCCGGAAAGTATGATCATCCTAATGAAATATGTACCGCATATAAAGCTGTTTACACCATGTATACATTAGTATGGACCGAACATATTGCCAAATGCATTACGTACTATGATCTTTTATGTACACATACATAATAATTCACCAAGTATAAAGATACGTGCAGGCACTTCATATATTAAAACATACATCGCATATATTGACCAACATACAACGTATACATGTAAAACTACTGCATACACAAACAAATACACCACATATAATGTCATTTGTATTGCATAGTATATAGTTTGTATTGCCCATGACGTTGTTTGTACAACGTATAATGGTTATTCTACTGTTTAAACACTATTTTGCACTGCATATTATTCAATAATCACCACACATAATAGAAAATGCACTGCATATCATGAATAATGTACCACGTCAAATGAAATATGTACCTCATATACGTGAAAATGTACAGCGTATAATACAATACAACATACTAAGACAGTAAAGGCGTTCCATAAGAATGTATTGAATATATGACATTGAGTTTAAATGCATTGTGAATGTGTATAGGATGCACTGGAAATGATTGATGTGATCACTTTTAGTATTCTTACCTTGTTTGAAAGTGAAAGTAGAGTATGCTAAACACCGGTTTTGTCCGGGCCTGATTTGGTCCAAAATGACGGTAACCATTTTCGCCTGGTGAGTTCATTATTGCATAATGAATGACCCCCACCCCATCCCAATTTTCTTTCGATCGTTTTAAAGCTAAGAGGTTACTCTTTTCAATGATGTATAGTGTTATACATGAGAAACGCTTAGAAAGTGTGACAATTGAGGACTGAATCTCGTCGATTTACATGGAAACAAATAAGGAATTGATTGATTTGATCACTTTTAGTATTTTTACCTTGTTTGAAAGTGAAAGTAGAGGATGCTAAACACCGGTTTTGTCCGGGCCCGATTTGGTCCAAAATGATGATAACTATTTTCGACTGGTGAGTTTCTTGCATAATGCATGACCCCCGCCCCTATTTTCTTTTGGATCATTTTAAGGCTTAGAGTAACTCTTTTTAATGATATATAGTGTTTTACACGAGAAATATTTGGTGTATTGTAACCTGGAAAAGCAGCAAGTTGGTTGGAAATAATTTTGTGTGGAGTACTGGTTTGAGAAAGCCAGGAAACACATGAGTAGGTTAACTGGTCGCCGTGATATGACTGTCAAATTGTTGAAAACGCCGTTAAACCCCAAAAATCAATCCTGGAGCACAGCTCATATCATAGCGACTTGTTAATGCCTCTGGTGGATTACAACGATGGGTCACATGATCACGTTGTTTTATGGTAGATAATTACGACACGACGTAAACTATTTGAGGGTCCTTCCTATAACTACTGGGATTCGAACTCTGACCGACCGGTTTCAATGCTGATCAATACACTGCCACCACGGTTGATTATTCATTAATGTGAAACAACCATATCAAAACGTTTGATCATGACTGTACCCCTTTACATTGAGTTTTACCTTATGATCGTTATATGGATGAAAATTAACCTCTATATCCAAATAGCAAATCTTCTTGCTGCCTGTGCTCGTATTAGAAGCAGCCATTCATATTTACAGACTTCAAGATAATATGAAAGTATTTTAGTATTTTCATCGGAATGGACAAAAGGTTAACCCACTATCCGTCAATCCGTCTGCCTGCCAATAGTAATAATTCGTTCATGTAAATTCATATATGGTATGAAACATATATTTATGGTGGTGTATATTACAAGCGAATGATTAAACATTGTGGATGAAATAGTAACTTGTCATGTTTTTCTGGAATAACTTCACTTTATGGTCAATGGAATAACTATAAACGATTTGACATGTACTTGCTAAGATACAGGTATTTCCAAACATTAACAGTTATAAATATGCTACTTACTTTACAATCACTCAAATGGTAGACGTATCGTATCACCAGCTTGGTCCTTTTGTTTCGTTTTAACAGGCCCTCTGCGTAAACCAACAGTAAGGCCTTTACAATCAATATGTATCCAAATAAGCCATCGCATCCCGCACAGTATGATCAGGCTCTGTACTGCTAAATAGTCATAGAAGGTTTCGAAAACTGTAAAGACGTGTCCATTTGGATCCTTAGCAAAGATGCGTAGACATTTTTTTTCCGCATATGCGAGTATAATAATGTTACTAATAACATCATTGCCTAAAACAAATGACAACACAACATTACTACTGTAATTTACGTTTAAATAAACTGGATAAAGTGTTTCAGCGCAATTGAGCACGAAGTGCGGGGTGAGCTTAAGTGATTATACACCATCCGGCGGCGTCCCTCCGTTAACGTTTCCCTACACACTTCTTCCATTACTAAAAAAATTGACTCAATTTCAAAATAACTTCATGGGAATGTTCCATAGGTGGTCCTCTTTCGAGTTTGTTAAAAGAAGTCCACAGTAAACTATGTTTGCTAAGACAACATAAAGGAAAACACATTATTATTATCAAAAAAATATTACTGGCCCGATTTGAAACAGAATTTGGTTCTACTGAGATTGATCAAATTATTACGATCCATTGAAAAACACGGCCACCAGGGGACGGGACATTTTTATACCATATAGGCATATAGTATAAGGTTTAATCATATCCTTGTACAAAACATCTGGTCCGATTACAACAAATAAACTGGCACAAGTAGGTAGTACAACGGTGACCCTTTACCAAGATCACCTCAGTAGTGTAGTGGTAGATTGTCCGCCTTAGCTACGGGAGTTTGTGGGTTCGTTTCCCGGCCGGGCCATACTAATGACTTTAAGAATGGATATAATGGTTTCCTTTCCATGGTGCTCGGGAATCATTTCTCTATACCTCTATCGCGCTGAGACGGAAAATGTCGGCCCTGAATAGTCCATAAATACATGGCAGACACGGATAGCGGCTAATTACCTTTGCTTTTTCTCCTGCATTATTACCAATGGCTTTCTGCAGCTTGATAATAATACCTAATTACAAATGGTCCTGGGCTAATAAGCTGTTTGGTTTACAGTGTCTACTCCTTTCAAAAGCATTGTCAAAGTTCCCATGACATTAGCATTTACGCATTTGCTACTATACCATGACTCAGGTGATCGCTTAAAAGCCATCTTGGCCCTCTTGTTTCTTGACATAAGCGTATTCTCGCAATAGACGCACCCGTACATCTTTACGGACTTGATAAACATATGCAAACCTTAACTGTTGTAAAAAGTCCATAACTAGTTGATCAGAAGGAACTCTAAGTGAACCTGCTGTTCGTGTGTCTGCCTGACAATGATTAAAATGTCACTCGTGTTATTGTTTATTAAGTATAAGAATATATATATATGTATACGTATGATACATAGCAATTATACTATGCAAAATGATATGTATGAGCCAGGCGAGGAGAAGCATGGTTACATATCCGTGTTGGTTTCATCTATAAAGACACGGGGTTGAACCCAGTTGGGCTACACTTATATAAGAGCCGCGTCTAGCAATTTGTGGTCTTATTCACTCAATGTAACATCGTGCAAAGGTAAATTTGCGTACTAACAAATAGGTCTGCAATTCTGTTTGTGTTTGTTTAGTACGCTACATCTAAGGATACAGTTAGTGTAAAAAGGGGGAATGTGGGTGTACAAAATCACCCTAGTCTTAAGAGTACGCAGCCGCATTAGGACCCCAAATCGCTTGCCGCGACTCATAATTATGTCATAAGGCAATATAATTATGCATAACATGTAATCAGAAATGTGAGGCTCTGACCTGACAGAGCATGTGTACATACTTCAATGAATGCATATCTCTCATTAGCCCATTTTTGTTTGTCGCAGTTCTTGTTTATAGTTTCGTTTTTAAGAATAAAAGCAGAACATATATTTATATTAGCTCAATTAATTGATAGAGGTAAATTGTTTTATGACCGAAATTATATATTAAAATGTTCTTTGTTTGTGGTCTGATTAGTCAATGTTAGTTAATGTAGCATGATCATTTAAATGGTACAGTTGATCAACTCATCCTTCTGTCTACGGAAACTTTACGTCTTATATTTACAAGTGTGATACAGTATACGTCGTTTCTATTTACAGTTCACAGTTCCACAAGATGGCTGCACAGTATCGCAATTTGTCACTCCGTCTTTATGAAATTCTAGATTGGATTGGCGCTTCTGAGGAAATAAGGGACAGATATAGAATAAATGCAGTAGTATATGGAATATTACTGACCCAAATAAACGGCTTATTTAATGACAACCCACTAAAACAGTACGCGTTCGGGAGTGACTGTGAGGGTACAACAACACCAGGACTGAACTCCGATACAGACTTGCTAGTCTGCTTCGATTCAACTGTTGTAGACAGTATCTCTCATTCAACACAACACGGAAAATCATTGCTCATGGTAACAGATGAGACCACAAAACCTGGATATTATAAACTACAACTGGTCATAGATAAATGTCCAATTAATCGCCTTTTCACTACAATTCATAACCTTGACAATTCAATCCTGACAGATTATATAAGATTTGACTTATACGGCAGGTTTTGTTTAAATAGCATTAAGTATCGTGATGATACATTCCGAGAGCAAAATGGTCCTGCTGTGACAAGTTCAGGTGTATATGGAAAAAAAGATCTAGACGTAGTTTGCGCAATAGGATGTAAGTACATCCCTAGCTGTGCTAAGTCCTGGTTAAGAAGGGTTATCAGTTGCGATCGGTTAAATGAAGCACAAATCAAAATATTGAAAGAATCCGGATGTTTCTTCGTGGGAATAAATCACCCATTAAGTCAAAATGGATCGATTGAATGGAGACTTTCATTTTCACTTCAGGAACGTGAACTCATGGCTAGTCGTAACTCTACACAGCACAAATGTTACGTTTTTCTTAAGATAATAAAGAAAGACATTATACATAAACATGCTCCTAAATCTATTTCTTCGTATCACTGCAAAACATGTGTGTTATATGCAATTGAAAAAACTCCTTGCGTATTCTGGAGACGTGAAAACTTTTTAGAATGTATACGTTTTTGTATTAAAATACTATTGCACTGGGTAAAGGAGAATCGCTGCCCAAATTATTTTGTTCCGGATGAGAACATGTTTGATAGGCTTGGGAACAGAACCCTTAGACAGGTACAGAATGTCTTAGAGGACATGCTAGAACACTGGTGTAGCTTTCTATGGTCATTGACATGTGATAACATCGGGGAGGTGTTGTACGTTGTATTGTTTGGGCGTGGACCAAGTATAATGAGAGTTCAACGTAGAACAATAACTGAACAATCACTAGTACGGTACCTAAATTTTAATATTAATTTAAAAAAACGCGCGTATCAATGTCTTGAGTCGTGTAGAAGTAGATCAGCTGATCAGGCTGTTTTAGAATTACACTCAATTGAAACCTATTTTATCAATACCGATTATGTAGAAGATCATACGAAGGAAGAGACACAATTAGCAATAAGCTACTTTCTCCCATGCATACGCATTCAAATAGCACAATGTATCGCCAGCATCATGTTGGCCACCAGAAACGCGGATCGACTAAGGATGTTGTTTAGCAAGTTTGCGTATTACATAGAAGAAAGTAAAGACTGTGACGTTATTTCCTCATATTTAATAGTCGCAACCTATTGTCTACAGAGTGAAAGGAATGATATTTGTGAGAGGATTCTTCTTAAATGTGAAACGTCTTTAAAGTCACATGTTAATTCAATTTGTGTCTGCAATTCTTCTCAATTTCAAATTTATTTTAATGAAGAAACCAAGGAACAAGTACGAATACTTACTTCGCAAAGTATTACAAACACAAACATAGAGTTCTCGAAAACCTGTACCGCTGGATGTTTACAATTTCTACCTCACCAAGCAAACCTTGTCCCTCCAGCATTACACTACGAGATGTATCGTTCGGTCAATACACCAGCTGAATCTAGTAATGAAGTGCGTGATAAGTGGTTTGATTGGATTGTTGTGGATTCTAAGGTTTACCTGTACTTCCTTCAGTATGTCCTCTATTCAAAAACAAACAAGCCCGTCGATAAACAAGATGCTATCGACAACTTAATTCATATTATGACGAGAGATAAAACCCTTGGACATCTTGAAACAGCCTACAATTTGTTAGGATGGATATTCACACAGGAAAATAGAATCCAACAAGCAATGGAGTGTTTTCTAAAATCCTGGAGGATCAGACCAATTCACAATGCTGCTAAGTGGCACGTGCTAGGACTAATTAGTACTAGGAACACGCCCAATTAAGGCAAGGCATCCCATATGACTGCTTCGCAATGATGTGGTGACTTTATTCTAAGTTAGGATTTCGTTACACTGTAGGTTTAGATTAGCCAGTACATCTGCTCCGTTTTGTTAAAATCTTCACACGTTGACAGAATATTCGGTCCACTAAACTCGAATATATGTAAAGATTGTATCGCCGTAAAGGTTTATCACAATATACATTTTTACCAATATCAAACTGTCAACCAATTAAAATCGAATATAGATGACAAATCAAAATTGAAAAAAGTATTTAAAATGTGACGAATAATTTAAAACTATACTTTTATTGTAGACGAATGTTTACGCAATACATCAATATGGATCAAATTAGCGTGCACCTGTATATTGTTGAAAAGAATTAACATGACACTCATAACTGTTCTTCACTTCTTGTTCTATATTGAGAATTCGAGAAAACCGGTAAAAATACAATGTCCAATTTAAAATAGGTTTACACATACAGCGTAATTAATTGTGTGCGTAACAACGCAAAATGGACCAAAGTAGTAAGGGAGTAATCATGTAGAAGGGATTTAAAAAGGGGAAAGCGAAGGGGAACTGGGGCAATTTTGAATTCAAAGTTTGGCATATTTTTCGAATGCCCCAGTATACCCTCCCTGTGGAGGGCAGATGAATTAGAGAATTTGAATTAGAGGAGGAAAGCGAAGGGGGAACTGGGGCAATTTTTGTAAGTTAGAGGAGGAAAGCGAAGGGGAACTGGGGCATTTTTTGAAAATAGTCATGCATCGTTAACGTTCTTTCCCCCCTTTGCACTGACGGATTTGGACTTAGTCGTTTTTTCAATGACAATTTGAAAAGTTGAACTTTCTAAGTTTTTGAGGTGGCCCTGAAAAGGGCCGCTTTTTTCTTCTTTTGTTTTAAACATGACAACAGCCAAAGTTTGCTCCGTCTTCTCGTTGTCATTGTCAACCCAATAAACTATTCTCTTCAATTGTACGCATAAATAAACCACGTCTGATTTCTGTTGTTTAATTGTGACTTCCAGTCTGGGTTGTTCTTCATTGAGTTGGCGATGAATATTATAGAGTTGATAGCCAATATATGTGAGATTAACTGCAACATTAGTGAGTTCTCTGCGTAAATTCATGTTGATATCGATGAGGTAAAAAGAATGTGTCGATTGAAATGACGTTCTGCTTGTTATACCGTTAAGGCGGATTGACCTACTTTTGACTCAGAATTAAGCTTGGCCAATGAAATGCACAGAACGTCACATTCAATGAAAAATGGGGGTTACAGCCTATTGCAATTACATGTTTTCAAATGGGTTTTCTTTTCTGTCAAGCTATGTAATATTTTCGATTGTTTAGGAATACCAAAAAACAACACAAATACAATAATTTATGAACAAATAAACTTTCCAGACTGTTCCTCTGATGACCTTTGAATCTAGCAGCAGTCAATATTTCCTTTGATTCCATTGGTCAATATAGCATATTCGGATGTGGAAGCATTGCAATATATCTGTTTTCATATTCTTTGGCTGTTGTCTGTAAGTGAAAGACCTCCAGGAGGAGTGGGTTTAGTCCAAACTATCAAAAGGTCGATTATCGCGTAACGTTACTGATATCAGCCGTCCCGCGAGAAAACCAATATAATGACCTCTGCGTAATGTATCGACCGAGATCAGCCTGCGTTGTTCGTGCAGACTGATCCAGGCCGACATATTCCGTCTTAGAGGGATAGAGATATAGAGTCATGATTCCTGAAACTGAAAATCCCCAGGAGGCGTAAAGTGTCTGTCCGGGTAAGCTTGCGCGGCATGCTTAGGCTGATCCTGGTCGATGCTTTAAGCAGAGTCCACAATGTTGGTTTTCTCGCGGGACACAGAGGACAAAAAGTGTTAATTCAGTGTTGTAAAACCTTTTGGTATATTCATAACGTCCAACACATGGACTAGTAAGCGACTCCCTCTTCATTTTATTTCAGATTGGTTTTTTAAAAATCATTTTTCAACTCAAACTATTTTACCGTAAATAATCATACATACATTTGGTTGAAGGCATGTATACGGTTAGTCTCTCGAAACGGAGAGAGTGTACATAATTAAACAGAGATGATAATTAAAACATATGTGCGGTTAGCTGTTGGTCCATTAACAGTGAATAACCTTTAGACTTTAACCTATAAAAATGAGTAATTACAATGTATTTACACTTTAACCGCGTCTGTCAGTTTGGAGTCTCATTATCACTCCGAAACTGGATCATTTTTGTTTTTGATTGTTTGGTGTTTTACGCTGCTTTCAAATATTTTGTTTTCAGTTATATCACGTCGTTTCTTGGGTAAGTTAACAGTACTGCTGGTCCATTTATCCTGACACCAGCCAGTCAGTCGTAATGCTAACCTCACAAACCCTGAGCGTCAAGGAGGGTGGCCATTACTACCATTTTAAAGTCTTTGGTATGACCCAGTCGGGGATCGAACCCGCCATCTCCCGCTCCCAAGGCGGACGCTCTACCACTACACAACCGTGGCGGTCGGATCATATATAGGTAAAGTGGCGTACAGCTAACGTGGCTACAATTTATATTGCTTGTGTTAAAATATGTATCTAGGACTAAAATATATGAAGTCGGATAAAGAAGATACTGGTGGATAAATAAGCTCGAAGTACGCAGATGCTTTAACCCATTCCCACACATAGACACATTCTGATACCATTGTAATAGACGACTTTTGAAAACATTGTCACTAAATATGACAACGAGCGAGTTCTCCATTTGCTTCAATATTTTAAAAAATATCAGTAATTATACCCTCATTTATCCGTGTTCGTTCCCAGATGTTTGAAAGTCGTCTGCTGCAGAATTGTTAGTATGTGGAAACGGGTTAAAAGGTCGTCTGCTGCAGATTTGTTAGTATGTCGAAACGGGTTAAAATGTCGTCTGCTGCAGATTTGTTAGTATGTGGGAACGGGTTAAAAAGTCATCTGCTGCAGATTTGTTGCATGTGGGAACGGGTTAAAAGGTCGTCTGCTGCAGATTTGTTGCATGTGGGAACGGTTTAAAAGGTCGTCTGCTGCAGATTTGTTGCATGTGGGAACGGGTTAAAAGGTCGTCTGCTGCAGATTTGTTGCATGTGGGAACGGGTTAAAAGGTCGTCTGCTGCAGATTTGTTGCATGTGGGAACGGGTTAAAATGTCGTCTGCTGCAGATTTGTTGCATGTGGAAACGGGTTAAAAGGTCGTCTGCTGCAGATTTGTTGCATGTGGGAACGGGTTTAAAGGTCGTGGGGAAGGGATAAGACCTAGACTCGCTAGAAGCGATTCACTTATTTCCCTGTAGTTACACATCCCCCCTTCGTTCATGTTATATAACACTTCATGTTTCATGAACTTATGATGTATATGTAAATTTGTATTAATGGTCATGAAGCCTACGTTATTGAAAAAAACAAAAACATTTTAAATAATTGCGTAGTGACCCGAATATTAATACAGTCCAACCTGTGTTTAAAGACCACCTATGGGAAACGAACAATATGGTCTTTGTTCACAGGTAGCCTTTAATTACAGGGTAAATTATGCAGAAAATGAATCATTAGGAAATTAAAAGTTCGGTTGATATAGACAGGAAGTTGCTATACAACGGTGGTCTTCATCACTGCTTTGACTTAATAAAATGCGTAGTTCATGTCCTAAAACATTGTATTGTATCTAAAGCCCTATGGTGTGGTACTTTCAAAGACGAGTCTTTTGAGTATCAACAAAACAAGTTTGATTTGGTAACAAGAAGGATTCCGTCGAGAAGATAGGGTCTTAATTAATCTGCGCACAGAAAGACTCACGTGACCCAGTACATAGGCACAGTCTCACCAGAGTCTTCACTGTCCGTCTAAATGTTATTCAAGCCTAGAAGCATCTTTTAACATACAACAAAAAAGTGTAGACAAACTATAATTGAGCCGTCCCGCAAGAAAACCAACATTGTGGACTCTGCGTAAAGTGTCGACCCGGATCATCCTAAGTATGCCGCGCAGGCTAACCCGGACAGACACTTTTCGCCTCCTGTGGAATGTCTGTCTCAGGAATTATAACTCTATACCTCTATCCCCCTGAGACGGAATGTGTCGGCCTGAATCAGTCTACGCGGACTGCGCAGGCTGATCTCGGTCGATACATTACGCAGAGTCCATAATGTTGGTTTTCTCGCGGGACGGCTAATATGCAGCATACGACTTAGAAACCATCTAAGAAAAAGATATGGACATTTCGAAAAATGAAAATAAGGCTATTTAATAGAGTTAAAAACTGGGCTTAGTTTAGTACAGTTTAAACTTATTTATTTTACATCGATTGCGAAACAAGCCCCGGGCTTAGATTACTCACGCTCGATGTCTGCTTCATGGAGACTTCACCAGTACTCGTGCCGTTTGTGTGGAAAAATCCCAAAGTCAGGACCCGCTCATCACGGGACTCGAACCAGGGACCTTTGATATGAGAGGCCGACGCTCTACCTCTGCACCACTTTCTTCCACGACAACTGGGCTTAATGAAGGATCTAGAGTTTACTTTCTTTTCAAGTAATCTAATCAGGGACACTATATTACAATAGATAGAGTCCCTGACTCTAATCAATATATTTAGATTGACTCTACAATCGGAACTCTTCGGGTAATTCCGCCGTCATCCATCATCATCCCTCGGCAATCGGAACTCATCGGGTAATTCCGTCATCCATTCATCCCCGAGGTATTCCGATTGATTGACGCTATTGGGGATAAAAAAGCTTTCTCAATGAATTAGATAGATTGACCGGGGTTAAACACCGTTTTCAAAAGAAAATCAGTCATATCACGGAAACCAGTTCACTTATTCATGTGTTTCCTGGCTTCCTTACACCAGGAATCCACACAACATACTTTCCAAGCCCATTGGTGGAAGTCGAATGACGCTTGTCACAATGACTTTTTATCAAACTTCAGAAAGAATGTTGGCCGAGCTGAGGTTCGAACCCACAACCCCTGAATTTGACCCAATTTCAGCAGACGATACTTAAATCGTTTTTTTACATGACGAGCAGTTTCTCCTTTTGCCACAATGTTTTTTCTCTCAAAAAGTCGTGTGCTGCTAAAGCGTCAACATGTGTCTTTATGTGGGAAAGGGTACAGACGACAACTCGTCAGACGCAATTATGTATGTATGAATTAACTCTTTCCCACATATAGACGCTTTCTGACGCCTCTGCAGCAGACAAATTGTGAAAACATTGTGACAATAGAAGAAATTGCTCAAAACGAGCAATTTCTCCTTTTTCAACAATATTTTCAACTTTTTCGGTAAATATACCTTCATTTATAGAGATTGCCCGTGTATTCGCTTATATGTTTTCAAAGTCGTCTGCTGCATAACTGATGTGTGTGGGAAAGGGTTAAACAGATGGGGTGGTGTCACGTCACAGGAAAATCCGATCTACGGGACCAGCAATGGTCCACATAAGCTTTGGCATCATGACACAGTCTGATCGGCATCGTCAACAACAATTGCCTCCCAGTCGTCCAAGTATCCCCGAAGCAGATGGATAATAATACAGTGCAAAACAAAAACCTACAAAATGCTTTATTTGCATTCATTAACAATAGTAGAATACATTTTACAAACATAAAAACTACTGTTTAAGGCGCACGATTTTAACATATCGGTCTCGTTTCTCTTCGGTAGAAATACCGTACATTGCATAGGTGCAAACTGACAGCTCTTTAGTAGAAATATCGTACAATGCATAGGTGCAAACCGACAGCTTACATCAAATAGACGCCTCGAGCAGCGCTCTGCGAAAACTATCATAATTCATTTGCAGACAGTGTAGAACCAGATCAGCCAGCGAATCAACACAGTCTGATCTCATCTACAATCTTAAGTCTCAAGAGCTTAAAGAAACTTAACTTCTCAAAAGCACTATATCATTTGATCCTTTAGAATAGACGTGCAGGCAGGTATCATTCCATAGGTATAATAATTACCTTGGGATTTGTTTTCGCAAGTCATCGTTCATTTACTGTGATAAAGGATCAGTCGAAATATTCACGAAGTTAACCCTTTCACTCATACGACAATTCTGCAGCAGACGACTTTGAACATATTTTGTCAAAAAATAGAAAATATCTATAATTGAATGGAATGTTCGTTTTGAGCAATTTCTTCTTTTGTCGCCATGTTTTGAAAAAGCCGTCTGCTGCAGAGGCATCAGAAAGCGTCTCTATGACGGAAAAGGTTAAAATATTGTCCCGATATGTTGACATGTCAGTGCTGGGTTTGACACAGGTTTCTGAAAAATAGTTGTTACGGTAAGACATGATAATTCGGATGCAAGCGTATTTGTTGGGTTGTTTGCATGTTTTTTTACGCCACTTTCAATAATTGTTTAATTCTATGACGGCATTCCCTGGGTAAGTTAACATTACAACTTGTCCATTTATCCTAAGTCAGTCGTAATGCTAGCCCCATGATCCTGAGCGCAACGGAATGAATGAATGATTGGAGTTTAACGCCGTTTTCAACAATTGTTCAGTCATATCACGGCGGCCGGTGCACATATTCATGTGATTCCTGGCTTTCTCCACACCAGTAATCCACACAACAATCTTTCCAAGCAACTGGTTGCTTTTCCAAATAGACTGTAAGCCCATTGGTGAAAAGTCGAATGACGCTTGGCACAGTGACTTTTGTCAAACGTCGGAGAGAATGTTGGCCGAGCTGAGATTCAAACTCACAACCCTTGGATTAACAGCCCGCGTCGCTACCGACTAAGCTACCGGGGCTCGGTAACGCGCTGTCTCTCCTGAAATATGCATTGCTTGCCACTTAGACATTAAATTTTACAAAATTTACTGTTGGAAGACAAATGGAGCGGTCTAATTTTAGAACATGGAAGACCCGACTTTGTGCAATTCGGCAGTAAAAGAGATATAGAGAACTGACCTTGTTGTTGGTCCATCAATCAAATTAACATGGGACATTTTCGTGCAATTCTTTATGAAATGTTATTATAATTGAACAAAAGAGGTTACTTCTCATGAGCAAATTCCTTCTTTTCACACAATGCTTTTAAAAGTCGTTTCCATTCAGATGCGTCAAACGAGTCAGGGCATTTAGTAGTCTCTGATATACAGGTGCATGTAACTTTATATAGCCGATTAGCAAATACAACGATCTATTTATAGAATTGTACCGAATTTACGGTACGGTACGTGAACATTCAAGACATGAGATATTCATATTTTGAGATTGCAAAGCTATATAAACATACTACACAAAACGTTGTGTGGATCATAAAGCGGAAAAAAGTGTATGGTAAGTTATAATAGGCTTTTTGAAAACATATTTTAGTTTATTAATATAGTTTTGCTTTTTCTTGTAACGTATAGTTTATAGACATATGTATAGAGAGCAACGATTTGGGGGATATTTCTCTGTTATTCGATAAAATCAATGACAATAAATCAAATGGGTTTGTTTGTGTATTTTAACTATTTATTAAACGCGGGCAAACGTTTACATCAATCGATCATAGGTCATTCTAGGCATACTGTTATATTCGAGAGTTAGAATCAATGGTGATTCATCTTGAAGACGTTCGCCATTTTCCGCACAGTGTTTTAGAACTACGTATTCTGCCGATAAGTCAAATGCGTTGCCTTTAAGGAAAGTGTTCATATGTAGCGCTTGTGGTAAAATACACGTTTTAATGATTTCACTATCTCTATTTGCTTCGTAAATATCAACGCATCGTTGCTCCGTATATTCACATATCATCAGCAATGTGCGTATTACTTTCTATTACAATTTACACACCTGGATCATTACTTTAACATGGAATACTGTTCGAGCTCATACAATACTTTTATTGACGCCGCGTGGAAGCGCTGCGTCAGTATGGGATAGGTTTTAATGTTGTACCATGGGGTGCGTAATCGAAAAGGGAACAACCAACAAATAGTATTGTAAAGAATAAATCTGTAATATGTTTGAAAAAAACAGCCTTTATGATTGAATAAATTGTATTAACTGCTTTAAGAAACAACAAAATACAAAATATGTACATCTTTTACCGTTGTTATAAAACTTTAGACACATTTAAATTGTTTTTAATAACTGTTCCCCAACTAACTAGGCTAAGCTTTTTTTATGAGTTGGTTTGCGGAGTTCACTAAGCTACACTCTTTTAATTGTTTGGTTTACTGCTCTGACGACTCTCTCTCTCTATATATATATATATACGACACTTTATTGTTGCAGTCAATGTTAAGCAAACGGTAAACCAAATTGTTTGAAGACTTAACTCGTCATTTCACGAATAAACTTTACATGCTGAATATCACATAGATCGTAGCATATTTAATGTCAAAATGGACCCTTTTTGCTCTCATAGACTTTGGTATCCAGGTGAGCAATAAAGGAACATCTTGGCCTTCTTGTTTCAGATAAAGGTACATTTGGCCTTCTTGTTCAAAATATTTACATCCTGTCCGTTTGCACACGTTATTTAAATGTGTTGAACTGCATCTTAAAAGAAAGGAGCTTTTTTGGACGAACACAGTCGGAGTTAAGCGACCTTCGTTATAACTTAAGTAATATTTGATAAACTTTAAGTCACTCTTTGATGAAATTTACTCCACAGGTATATCTGGTTAGGCTCTACTTAATGGTGACTTGATATTAGGAACATTGTCATAGATGTTATTATAAAAGTCATAGAAACGATTTGAGGCAAAGATGGGACACATGCTAATTTAACTGAAAAGTATCAGTTGATAACATGTATAGCTCAAATATACACCGACAAAAGATGAAGACTATTTGCATTACACCATAATAATTTTCATTTGAAACAACCTTTTTTTTACCCATTAAGGCGAAAAATAAATATTAAAGAAGACTGTGTAGCAATGGCTACTGGAGAAGTTGATGCTAAACCTTTCCCACATACAACAAATTTACGGATGACTTTAAAATCATAGTGACAAAAACCCAAAAAATCTCCATTAAAGATAGCTTAATTGTTAATAAAGTTGAACAATTTGTGGCCAAAGGATAAATTGCTCCCATTTTTTTCAAAAGTCGTCTGCTGTTATTGTGTCAAAATGCGTCTGCAGGTGGGAAAGGTTTAATAAAGGCTCAAATTAGATTTCACTGTTCGCAATGCAACAAGACCCAACGTCGCTAGACGATGTCCGGGTTAAATAACAAAAAACATATCTTTGTCAGATTCCCAGTTTCCGTGTTGTTACTTTTGTTTCTTCCCAGTCATTTCATCCAGTCAAAGTGTTTCATAAATGTTCCTCATTGCTGTTTAAAGTACCGTAATTATTTGAAAGTACAGTTTACTTTTGATATTGATGAATGGTCGGAAAAAGTCTGTTGACATGAATGAGTGACACACTCATGATAGAGGAAAAGCTTTGTCATACTAAGCCGTATAATAGTATTATTATACATAGGTCCAGATAAGGAGGGGTTAACATCTCTTTTCCCCACAATATCTCTCTTATTATCAAACAAAACCCTATGTTGTAGGTACTCAAACGAATCGTCTCATTGGGACGATTCTTTAGAGTACCTATAGCATCGGGTTAGCGGATCATATAAGCATTTTAGAAAAAGCAAAACGCTCTTTTTCTAGAGCTCTGGACTATACTTTAGATACCTCTGCTCTGAAAACATTGCGTAAGAAATAATTCAAATCTGGATATGTGTTATGTCATTTTACAATTCAATACGTTAACCAAGTACTTCGACCTCCGGCCCATATACAAGCAGTATATACACATATAAGCACACATTAATAATCATATACATGTACATGAAATAAAATGAATACATTTGGATAACATTGTTAATATTTTGCTTATTCGTAATGTATCCCAGGCTTTTTTTATGTCTTTTTCCAAATTTGATTTCTGAGATTAAGCACTTCAAAAAGGAAAGAAGCCAATATTCTACAATTGTTCGTATTTCAATTAAAGAGAATATAACATTGAAATCATCTATGTTTCTAGCGAAATATGACAATCATACCACATTCTAGTACAAGATCGTGGTTTGAGCACCTGATGTTAGACAGAACTTAACTATATATGTAAGATATGTCAACACTCAAGTACAATTCCGGACTTACAGCAGATTTGAAATATTTATATGCAATCGATTTTGGGGAGTTATCAATATCTCAATGCCATTTTTGTATGAAACAATCTACAAGTCTCTTTTGATTTTAAAAATATGTTGGATACGTTTTCTACAGAGTTTATAACATTGTGGCAAATGAAGAATGGAGAAATAAAGAAACATTGCTTCCCCACCTCCCCCCCCCCCCCCCCCCCCCCCCCACCCTCCTCCATTTTGTGTCTGCTTTTCATTTTTCCCGACAATGTTGTCTAAACTAGTCTGCTGTAAAAGCGTCAACTGTACGTCTGTGGTATGGTAGACGCTCCGACAATATCACAGATGCCAGTCTCGTTTAAAATCTACAAAATAGCATTTTACTATATTTTTTACAATGTATAGTCAAATGCTATTTTTAGACTTTAAACTAGACTGGAACCTGTGACCAATATGTGTGCTTATTACACTCGATTTTTCGTCCTACAGAAAATTTGGTCAAATCTAATTTCTATGCGTCAAACAATGTAGATTTCAGGAGAAACAGCTCGTTTCAGAGCCCGTCTTACCCGTCTCACCTGAATCAGCATTGTTTGCAAAACCTGTGATTGCATTTGGCAGCGAAAAAGTTAATTTGACAATAATCTGAAATTAATTATTTCCATACGAAGTCGTCTGCTTTGAAATCATTTTCAGAAACATTGAACGATTGATTGGATGAAGTTCAACCCCGGTTTGTTTACAATTTTCATAACATGGCGGCCAATTCACATAGCCATGTGTTTTTTACTGACCACCTCACACCAGTACTCAACTCAGAAGTGTTTTTAAGCAACGAGCTGCTTTTCCACATTAACTGTTCGGCACATGGTAGATGACGCTTGTCGCGGTCATGTTTATAAAGTTGGAAAGAATGTTTTTGTCGGAACTCATATTTGAAGAACTATTTTGATTCAGAGGTTTACATGTTTTAGGGGGAAAGAGGGGGAATATTAGCTCGTTTTATTGTCTGTATCGAACATCACATACAAAACAGAATGTATGTCCGTCTCATTGACTTAGATAAACAGAGAGACAACCCAGTATTTTCTCCACGGAATATGTCTTGTTGCCCAATAAAACGTGTATTGTTGACACTCAAAAGATGCGTCTATTAAACCACAGGGTTTTAGATAGAAAGAAAAGGGATTTTAGGACATGAAATACGCTCTATATACAGTAAAACCTGTAATAAAGACCACCTTCGTATAGCAATTACCTGTCTATATTAACCAAACTTTTTATTTCCCAATGACACATGTTTTTCATAAATGACCCTGTCATTGAAGACCAGCTGTGAACAAAAATCATATTATTCTCTTCACATGGGTGGTCTTTAAACACAGGTTCGACTGTATTGATATATAGGTCACTACTGAAATATTTATCAATGTTTTTGTTTTTTCAGTCACATAGGCCTCAGGCCCTTGTTATACAAATGTACATATACATCATAAGTTCATGAGTTTAGGTCTTATCCCTTCCCCAAGACCTTTAAACCCTTTCCCACATACAATAAATCCGCTGCAAACGACCTTTTAACCCTTTCCCACATACAACAAATCCGCCCCAAACGACATTTTAAACCTTTCCCACAAACAACAAATCCGCCCCAAACGACATTTTAAACCTTTGCAACGTACAACAAATCCGCAGTAAACGACCTTTTAAACCTTTCCCACGAACAACAAATCCGCCCCAAACGACCTTTAAACACTTTCCCACATACAACAAATCCGTAGTAACCGACCTTTTAAACCTTTCCCACGAACAACAAATCCGCCTCAAACGACCTTTAAACCTTTCCCACGTACAATAAATCCGCCCCAAACGACCTTTTAAACCCTTTCCCACGTAAAATAAATCCGCCCCAAACGACCTTTTAAGCCTTCCCCACATACAACTAATCCGCCCCAAACGACCTTTAAACCCTTTCCCACGTACAATAAATCTGCATCAAACGACCTTTTAAACCTTCCCCTACGTACAACTAATCCGCTCCAAACGACCTTTAAACCCTTTCCCACGTACAATAAATCTGCATCAAACGACCTTTTAAACCTTCCCCACATACAACTTATCCGCCCCAAACGACCTTTAAACCCTTTCTCACGTACAATAAATCCGCCCCAAACGACCTTTAAACCTTTCCCACGTACAATAAATCCGCCCCAAAAGACCTTTTAAACCTTTCCCACATACAACAAATCCGCCACAAACGACCTTTAAACCCTTTCCCACATACAATAAATCCGCCCCAAACGACCTTTTAAACCTTTTCCACGTACAACAAATCCGTCGCAAACGACCTTTTAAACCTTTCCCACATACAATAAATCCGCCCCAAACGACCTTTTAAACCTTTCCCACATACAATAAATCCGCCGCAAACGACCTTTTAAACCTTTCCCACATACAATAAATCCGCCCCAAACGACCTTTAAACACTTTCCCACATACAACAAATCCGCCGCAAACGACCTTTTAAACCTTTCCCACATACAACAATTCCGCCCCAAACGACCTTTTAAACCTTTCCCACATACAATAAATCCGCCCCAAACGACCTTTCAAACCTTTCCCACATACAACAAATCCGCCGATAACGACCTTTTAAACCCTTTCCCACATACAATAAATTCGCCGATAACGACCTTTTAAACCCTTTCCCACATACAACAAATCCGCCCCAAACGACCTTTTAAACCTTTCCCACATACAACAAATTCGCAGTAAAAGACCTTTAAACCTTTCCCACGTACAACAAATCCGCCCCAAACGACCTTTAAACCTTTCCCACGTACATCAAATCCGCCCCAAACGACCTTTAAACCTTTCCCACGTACAAAAAATCCGCCCCAAACGACCTTTAAACCTTTCCCACGTACAACAGATCCGCCCCAAACGACCTTTAAACACTTTCCCACATACAACAAATCCGCCCCAAACGACCTTTAAACCTTTCCCACGTACAACAAATCCGCCCCAAACGACCTTTTAAACCTTTCCCACGTACAACAGATCCGCCCCAAACGACCTTTAAACACTTTCCCACATACAACATATCCGCCCCAAACGACCTTTTAAACCTTTCCCACATACAACAAATCTGCCCCAAACGACCTTTTAAACCTTTCCCACATACAACAAATCCGCCCCAAACGACCTTTAAACACTTTCCCACATACAACAAATCCGCCCCAAACGACCTTTAAACACTTTCCCACATACAACAAATTCGCCTCAAACGACCTTTAAACCCTTTCCCACATACAACAAATCCGCCCCAAACGACCTTTAAACCCTTTCCCACATACAACAAATTTGCCCCAAACGACCTTGTAAACCTTTCCCACGTACAATAAAGCCGCCGCAAACGACCTTTAAACCCTTTCCCACGTACAATAAAGCCGCAGTAAACGACCTTTAAACCCTTTCCCACATACAATAAATCCGCAGTAAACGACCTTTAAACCCTTTCCCACGTACAATAAATCTGCATCAAACGATCTTTTAAACCTTTCCCACATACAAAGACATTTTAGTAACTCTGCAACAGACGACATTTGAATAAATCTAGACAAATACACGTTAAATCTCTATACATGAAGGTTAAATTACTGGAAAAAAAGAAAACGTTGTGGCAAAATGTCGCCTTGAGAAATTTCTCCTTTTGTCACAATGTTTTCAAAGATCATCTTATAGAGAGGCGTCAGAAACCTACTATGTGTAGTAAAGAGTTTATGTATCTCCACAGTCCCACATCAGACACTTTTCGCCTCCTGATGATTTACTGTATCAGGAATCATTACTCTATACCTATATCCCCCTGAGACGGAGTGTGTCGGCCCGGATCAGTCTGCGCGGACTGCACAGGCTGACCTGGGTCGATATGTTACGCAGAGGCCATAATGTTGGTTTTCTCGCGGGACGGCTCGTTTCTGCTTTTGTATTAAGTATTTCCATCTAAACCCACATTTCTTCCACGTTAAGTCATAATCATAGATACGTAATGTAAGAGTAGCAAATCGCTCTTCAGTTAAGTCCAAGGAAGAACATTTTTGTTTGATGCCGAACATATTGATTTCTACAAATCCAACAGAATTAAGTCCAATAGATATCTATTTATAGATACAGGTAACATAATTGCAATAAATAGAACATTACGACATGAAATTTACATTGTTTTACGAGCTCACGTAAAACCAGTTAATTAGCGGGGAACTGAGAATACGAATATTATTGGTTAATAACTTGATAGTCATTCACCCTCTTTTTCCCGCATAACAAGAATTTCATTGGTTGATATAACTTGTATCCTTGCGCATGCATATAAACTCCTTTTCGCGGGTTTTCTCTTCACAGTTTGGTTTCAACAATCAGTCGACTCATGTGGTTAACAAATTAAACCCTCCACACCCTCCCCTAACTTGTATTAACAGCATGGTAGATGTGTTAGATGACTCGCTCTAATAAGATGAACAAAAATGGTCTATTTTATTAGGTAAAATATCGGAATAATTATCTTCTTACTTGTGATATGTTAATTGGGTATTATTATTTATTTATATATATATACATATCTATTTCGTGTAAGACTGACTGGCTTAACCTATCATCCATAAAACGTCACACCTGAACTATGTTTCTTTTTTGTCCTTCTTGTTTCATCGCTAATTTCATGAATAAGTCGAACACGTCTATTTTTAGATCCTTGTTGTTATGAAACTAAATCTCAACTTTAATTTACGTTTTAACTTTCTAATCAATATTTCGGAAACAGGAAATGTGCGCCTCTAAAAACCGACGAAACCATTGCTTCAATTACTAGTAACAAACATGAGTTTCATTTAAAAGCTGATGTCAGTGAATGACTAGTTTCTATTTTAACCCGGAAATTAATTGAAGGTAAGCCATTTTACATCAATCCTGTTATCGACAAGATTAATATAAAATAAAATTGGTTTCATATATGAGGATGAGCCGTCTGAAATGTCTCTGGGCCGAACCACGGTTATTCAGACGGTAGCGACGTGTATATGTGTGTGTGTTTGTTATCAGTAAGTGTTATAGTTTTATGTGGGTTTTAACGTTAAGCCCAATGTTAATTAAACTTGTAAGCATCAATCAAGGGGTCGTGAGTTCGAACCACAGCTCGGCCATTCATTCTTTCCGATGATTGAGAAAAGTCGATGTTAATAGCGTCAATTCGTTCCCACCAACAGGCGTAAAGCTTTAATCGGGAAGGTAGCCAGTTGCCTTGGAATAATGCTGTTTGGAGTACTGGTGAGAGAAAGCCAGGAAAATAATGTTTGCAGCAGGTGATTTTTGAAAACGGTGTGACATATTGAGAAATTGCTCATAATGAACAATTACTCCTTTTACCAAAATGTTTTGAACTGTATTCAATTATTATACATTCTTTTATAGAGATCATTTTAGTTTTGCCAAGATGTGTTAAAAGTCGTCTCCTGCAAATGTGTTGTATGTGGGAAAGGTTTATATAAGATAACATATTATATAAATGGCGCACGGCCGTGTAGATCAAACACAGGTAGTGCATCCGCGCAGACTGGTCTATCCCTGCCCTGATCACAAATTAGTCATAGACTGTTGAAAGGAACTCCTGTAAGGCAGTGTCGATTTGGTTTCTGCCGAGCCCCGGTAGCTCAGTCGGTAGCTACGCGGGCTGTCAATAATGGGGTTGTAAGTTCGAACCTTAGCTCAGCCAAGATTATTTCCGACGTTTGACAAAAGTCACTGTGATTCGTCTTCCACCAATGGGCTAACAGTCCATGTGGAGGTCAAATTACGCTACTATAGTCTCTAAATAAACATTGTTTGCGTAGACATGGGTGTATACCATCACCAGAATGTATTGAATATATGACATTGAGTTTAAATGCATTGTGAATGTGTACAGTATACACTGGAAATAATTGATTTTATCACTTTTACTTTTTTTACCTTGTTTGAAAGTGAAAGTAGAGAATGCTAAGCACCGGTTTTTTCCGGGCCCGATTTGGTACAAAATGACAGTAACCATTTTCGCTTGGTGAGTTCTTTCTTGCATATTGCATGATCCCATCCCCCCCCCCCACACACTTTCTTTAGATCGTTTTAAAGCTTAGAGGTAACTCTTTTCAATGATATAAGAGTTCTACATGAGAAACGCTTAGAAAGTGTGACAATTGAAGACTGAAACTCATAGATTTACATGGAAACAAATAAGGAATTTATTTTGTGTATTGTAACCTGGAAAAGCAACAAAATGCTTGGAAATAACTGTGTGTGAAGTACTGTTGTGAGAAAGCCAGGAAACACATGAGTAGGTTAACTGGTCGCCGTGATATGACTGACAAATTGTTGAAAACGTCGTAAAACCCCAAACATTAATCCTGGAGCAGAGCTCATATCGTAGCGACTTGTTAATGCCTCTGGAGGATTACAACGATGGGTCACATGATCACGTTGTTTTATGGTTGATAATTACGACAGGCCGTAAACTATTTGAGAGTCCTTCCGAACTCTGACCGACCGGTTTCGTAGACAGCCGGTACATTAAAATGTGTCATTTAGAATACTTCATATATACGTGAACAAACCTACAAACTCCGTTCTAAATAAGAATAATATCCATTATTCTACACCTACCAATGTCATTTGTAAAAAAGGAAAAATATCCAACACTAGGTGTAGGTTGTAACTAACATGAAAGATCATTAAACCTCAAATCAACAATAATATTTTAACAAACAATAAAACATGATAAATAAAGATTTGACGTTAAACACAAAACTCAAAGTATGGTGAGGAGTATAACATACACTTAGTCATAGTATTCAATATTAATTAACAATATTATAATAAATGAGTGTCTTTAGGTCTGTTTCTGGAATCTGTAGTGTCTGCAACTTTAAGGCGAATGAATGTTCCATAATGTGCATTCTGTTCATGACGCAGAATGGCACAAAATCGTTGATTGCTATCGCCTCAGGCTGTTTTTTTCCTGTCTTTCCTGTATCGTCCCATCGTGAAGAATATCTTGAAAGTGCTGTAGGGGAATTTGTTTTGATATTTGACTTGAAGATTGTGGATTCCGAATGATAATGTTAATCCCATATCATTTGAACAGTTCTTAAACCAAAATGAGGTTTTGAAAAGGAATAGTACATATTTTTAATGTTAATAGTTGCACCGCGTCGGTTGTTTAGTCGGTGGAAACATCGCCGGTTGTCGTCGGTTGGCTGGAGAATAGTGGAACATTACTCCGAAATAATCCTACAAACGTTTTAGCTGTCTGTGCCCACGCAGTTTCGAACCTTCGCATGCGTAGTAGCTGTCTGGTACCCGTTTGCTGTTCGCTACCCTCTTAATTATTTATTTTTTGTTTGAACCAAAATTACATGCTCAATGAATAATTGTCATATGCGCCATTTGGTAAGGTCAACGGTGGAAAGTTCAGATTGGCTTGCTACCCTTCTCTTTCAACGGGTTTTCGTTCGTGGCTGGATGTTTCGCATAGGCCACTGCTAGTTCGTGAATATTTGACATTCATTCCTTTATTTTTAGTCAAACTTTTAATTAATGCATAGTTATCTTACTTATTAGCAAATGTGAACCATGTAAACACAGGAGTTAACACAAAGTTCGTCGTAAAATATTGTTTATTACGGATGACGTAAGGTTGCGGCGCCAAATATAAAGGGAAATCTTTAAATCTTAGTCGCATTCCTCCGGTTTTAAACGTCATTGAAATTTAATAGGCGTAAATGGGGGAGATAATGTTCTTAACTGACCGGTCGGTATTGTGTGGAAATTGCCTCAAGCAAACATCCGCGTCCTTAATTAAGGACCTTTACTCGACAGGTGTCATATATGGGAACAATGGTATTTTATTTTACACAATTTTCCAATGAGAAGAACTTACATCATTAACCAATGATAAAGACTTACATAATTAACCAATGATAAGAACAGATTTTATCTGTCAAAGAAAAATGCAGGTGCTTGAAACATTTATATTTTTCAATAATAGTTTAACCTTAATCTGACCGCGGAGGTCATTTCGGTGGTATAGGTCCAAAAAGGCCAAATGCCAAAAAGGCCAGTCCAAAAAGGCCAATTATCGGTCCAGAAAGGCCAATTTTCAAAAATTTATGGTCCAAAAAGGCCAATTATGAGGAAGGACCACTTTTTGAAGGAAATAAGTTTAAAGGTGTAAATATTTGGTATTTAGGTTTGTATACATGTTTGTTTGGTGTAGATTATTAATTATCCGTGTTATAATTGATAACAGTTTGCTTTTAATGTTTATTTAAACTTCCTTAATTAGATAATTTGAGAACCAGGGACGTCCCTGTGAGAACGTAATTGACGTTAATTTATTGAATTAGATAATTGAAAATGTTGAGAACATTATTGCCGTTAATTTAATTTATCAGTATAAAAAGGCCATCATTGTATAAATTGATTCTTACAATAATTTATAAATGCATTAGATTAGATCTCATGCTGTTTGAATATGATACTTTACTGCATTAATAGTTTTTGAGTGTATTAAATCTGTCTGTTTAAGAAGTAATAATATTTTTTTTATATTCTGGAATTTGTGACATTGTACATTCTGTGTTTGTGGTTTTATAAAAACATTTCTGTTTAAATATATTGGGAATTTGTATACCGAAGAGACGGTCATTGACGATATGCGGATACATGATAATTGTGAACAGGTATAGTTTGAATTGATAATTTTAGGGAAATAAATGATATCTTCATGAATAAAGCGGATTCGAATCCGATGATAAGCGGTAAATAGTTTAAACCAAATAATGGAATATTTGCACATTATAGAAAATAGGCATATTCCGGTAAGCAGTATATTTATATGGCGATCTGAAACAACTGATCTATTTCTATATATGGTATTTTCATTTAATTATAAATTCATATTGAACTAGGTACCGACAGAGAATCCTACATGGTCAGATGAACCCCTAGATTTAGCGACTCCTCGATCGCGGTGTGGTCTGGATGCATATGTATAAATATATGTGTATATTAACTTTATACATGTATCTTTTTTGTGTGCAACTAAAAACTCTCAACCTTTAAATAGGAAAATATACAACAACGCATATTTCATGAGACGTTATTTATTCATAAGCACGCTGAGATACAATTACATGCAAATCAAAAAAATAATATTTAAATTCTCCATTATAAAAATGTTCACAAACAATCAATTAATTATCTTTGTTGTACTTTGTAATGATTTGGCCTTTTTGGCATTTTGCTTTTTTGGTAATTGGCCTTTTTGGTAATTGGCCTTTTTGGCATTTGGCCTTTTTGGACCTGAACCATTTCGGTTAAACGTGTTGTAATTACATAATACTTGGATTTTTCTTCCCGGTAAGTGAATTTATGCTAATCGCTTTAACTTACTTTGGACTAAATTTATCAATTTGCAACTAGGTAACTATAGTGTTCATGTATCTACATTTATAGATTCTGTAAAAGGACTACAGGCTTCTGCTGTACTTTCTCTTTATATTCTTTTCTATGTATTTACTAATACAAACTTTGTAAAATGTTATGTTTACAGGACTCTATATGTTCTATTCTCGATATTCTCGATTCAACACTCCTTCAGTTATACACACCTTTTTAGTTATTAATACAATAATTTAGTGAAATCATCCTATTTCCATTGATTCACAGAACATCTTACGTATTTCTATCTTCTACTTAACACTTTCTTATGTATTTACTAATACAACTGCTGTAAAAGGTTTTACAGGACATTTCATATTCTAGTTTCAATTCAACACTCCTAGAGTTATAAACACTTCTCTAATTATTTGTTTAATAATTTTAATTATTCTTCTTCCATTGAACTCTCGCAAGCTTCATATTGGGACTTATTCCCATGATCTTTAACTGTTTCTGACTGTAACGCATAATTGTCGGTTGGAGCATAGTGCTATCTGTCGTATTTGTGTCTCCTAAGCCTTGCCTGTAGTTGGAATAAAGTTAGATTGTCTTCTGAATTTTGGCTATTGTGTGAAAACTCGCTTCTCGACGATAACTTATCTCGTTGTGAACGTGAGAGGAGCCTATTTCCGCGGCGATTGGGTTTATTATTGTTTAGAACAGTCTCGGTTAACTTTGAACTACTTGTTAGTTGGGGAAGTACATATCGACAATTTCTGATCGGGCTTGGTTGTTAATCTTTTAAAATTGGAATATCCCATTCACGTAAATGTGCGAGTCTTACATCGTCTTTGTTAATCGTAATAAGCTGGTTGTCTAACTGATTTTTAACTACAAAGGATGTTGGTCCTTTAATTTGAATGACTCTGAAATATGGTTTCCAATGTGGGGTCAGTTTACACTTAGGGACATGATTTTTTCATGTAGACTGCGTCGTTTATTTGTATATCGACCTCGTGCCTGCCTTTATTTGCGTATGTTTTTCGGGTCGACAGTGACTTAATAATTGATTTATAAACGTCACTGTAATTTTGATGGTTGCGAACCAACATATTTTTGTGGAAATCAGTACCATAGTATTTTAGCCTTCGATCAAAAAGGTTATCTATGGGTAGGATTGTGTCTCTTCCGTAGAGGAGGAAATACAGGCTTTGTTTCATGCTTTCTGATATGTTAAAACGTAATCAACCTAGCTCTGGTCCTATCATTACATCCCATAAATCGCGATTTTTTAGTATTAGTTTTGTCAGGATGGAATTTAGAGTGGCATGGCTTCTTTCATTGCGACCATTAGAAGCAGGGCAATAAATAGTTGTTCTAGTATGATTTATGTGTAATTCTGCCATTGTCTCTTGAAACATGTTTACAATAAAACACGGACCATTATCGGTTTTTACCTTTAAAGGGCAACCGTACCGCCAAAAGATATTTTCAAAGAATGCATTTACTATTGTCTCTGCAGTTATGTCCTTTGTAGGAAAAACTTCGGGAAAAGCTGTAAGCTCGCAGAGAAACACGACAATCTATATTAACTTCTGCAAATGGGTATGGTGAGATACTGATGTCGCCCAAAGGCGTTTTAATTTGTTTCAACTTAACCGTTTGACACGCGACGCATGTTCCCACAAAGGAATTTATATCCTTGAATTAATTTGGCCAATAAAAATCCTTTTTTATAATTTCATACATTCTGATTATGCCTGGGTGGCCAATTTCATGTCGAGCTTGTAGGACTAGATTTCTTAGATGTTTAGGAATGAATATGCGGGTAATGATATCGTTATCAGGGTCAGTGATGAAATAGAGTATATCGTCAATTATAATGAATCTTCTAGTCTCATTCTTTGTTAATGAATTTGTCTTTAAGCGATCCTTTAATTTTGAAATATCTTCGTCAATGTCTTGTTCCTGGCTTAAGTTTAATTTTGATAACTCTGTGATTTCAGAGTTTATTAAAGATGAAGGTTCTTTAGAAGCCTCGGCTATTTGTTTTGGATTTAAATCCTCGTTATTTATTACGTTTATAGGGTTGGGTTGTTTGAAAACGGTGTATCCGATGTGTGTGATTTCGCGCGACATATTATCAGCTGCAATGTTTTTGTTTCCGGGTATGTATTCAATCTTGCAATCATAACAGGAACAATGCTCGCCAATAGTTAACTCTGAACGGCGAGGGTAAAGAAATACAAAGAATAAATTTATAACAGGAAATATTCAAAGCATAACGCTGTAATAGTTTATTGTCAAACTTTGCAGTCAACAGGTGTACCAACGGTTTATGATCCGTTTTGATAGTAAACTTAGCTCCCTGAAGGTAACAATTTAGTTTCTTTAATGCATAGTCAATTGCAAAAGTTTACTTCATTATAGGGCTATATCTTTTTTTGAGTTTTAGAAAGTGCATGACTGAGAAAAAATAAGGGTTTTTCACCATTTTCTAAACCGGATGGGTTTTGAGTCAAGACTGCCTCGACTGACTGATCTGAAGCGTCACAATACAAAACGTACTCCTTAGAAATATCTGGATGTGTTAAAATGGGCATTTGTTCTAGCCTTTTTATAATTTCTTGAAAACTGTCAGTGCATTCCAGCGTCCATTGAAATTTAACATTTGTGTGAGTTAACTGAGTTAAAGGGATAGCTACTTCTGCGTATTTTTTCATAAATATTCTGTAATAACCAGTAAAACCTAAATATTATCTAACGTCTTTAACACTTTTGGGGGATTGGATGTTTCTAAAGGCCTTTACTTTTTGTTGGTCAGGTGCAATGCTATTTACGCTAATTTCGTGGCCAAGGTATATAACTGACTCTTTAAAGAAGGTGCATTTCTTAGCTTTTAGCTTAAGGCAGTTTTGTCGTAACCTTCGGGAAATCTCCTCAATGTGCCTTAAATGATCCACTTCGTTTTCACTGTAAATCAAAATATCATGAAAGTAACTAACCGAAAACATCTCGCAGCCTTTAATAACTTTGTTTTAAATGCTTTTGAAACGACCACCTGCTAAATTTATACCAAAAGGTAATATATTGAATTCATATAGGCCAAAAGGTGTGGTGAAAGCGGTCTTTTTCTTGTCGGACTCCATAAGTTCAATTTGATGATATGAGTTTGATAGGTCTAAAGTTGTGAAAAATTTGGTTCCGTTTAGGGACGCTAATATGTCGTCCGTCCTTGGCAGTGAGTAGCTTGTGCACTTAACTATGGAATTTAGACGGCGGAAATCAATACACAATCTTTTAGAGCCGTCTTTCTTGTCTACAAGTATGCATGATTGACTGTATTCATTATGAGAAGGGCGTATAATCTTAGCATCAAGCAAATTCCCGATTTTTTCTTTAAAATATCCCTTTCCAGGAATGGAACGCGATATGGTCTGGATTTAATGGGTGTGTCATGCTGTGTATGCAGTGCTATTTGTTCGTGAGGGTATTTACCTAAATCGAACTCATCTTTGGAAAATATATCATGATATCTGTCTACTAAATCGCCTACTTTTGTACTCTTGTGTAAAGGGACGTTTGTTTGTTTTCGTGGGGAATTCATATCGACTAAATCGCCACCCTCGACATTGCTATTGACTGAGCAGATATTCTGAGCTGGTCGCTCATGGTTGTCAGTTGTCAAGCTTGTCACGGATGCTTCCTTATCGATACGTTTAACACGCCCGAGGACACAACCTCGATTTATCTTCATTTCTAAATGTGCCGTGCCTAAAACTTTGATTGCGTCGCCTGATGCTGAACTAAGCCTTATTCCAGTCTTGTTTAATTCTACCTGTGGTTTGAGATAATTGAAAATACGTTTGTGTATTAGTGAAAAAGATGCATCTGTGTCAATAAGTGTTCTTAAAACTACATTATGTAACTTGATTAAGCAATATTGGGAATATCGTTCTCCTCCAAATGAGTGTTGAATTGAATAGAATCTAATTTCTTCGGACTGTCGTCCCGTTTACAGCCGAAGTTTAATATATTTTTTTGGTTGTGATAGCCGTTATCTGAATTTGTTCTCAATTGTAAATACTGTCTACAATCGGATTTACGGTGACCCAGTTTCCCGCAAAAGAAACAACGGATCGGAGGTCTGAAATCTCCTATTTTTTCGTAATTGTGTCCTAAACCCCAACCAGGTCCCCTATTCGGTAGTTGTCTATCATTTCGAAATTGTTGGCCGTGTAACTTGGTTTTGATTGCATTGACATGTCCTAAACGCTTACGGCAATTACTTCTGACATGATCCCTTCTATTACAAAAAGTACAAATATTATATCGCCTAATTGCCTCTACCTCCATAGGCTGTTCAGAATTTAGATTTTCGTGCTTTTCGTGGGTTTGTCTAGGTTCAAAAGTTTGTCTTATCTCATGCGATCGTAATTTACATATTATTCTTATATTGAACTCGTTTATTGCGGATGTTACTGCGTTATGAAAAGAAGTTGGGTTTTCCCTAGTCAATTTATGTCGAATTGATTCGTCTGCTAGTCCGTCGACAAAGAATCCTACCGTCTGATGGTTAACTAATCGCTGTGATTGGTCAAAACCTGCATACGCGTCTTGTGCCAAAACGAGAATACGTTCAGCGAAATCTTGTATGCTTTCAAGTTTATTCTGACGTATATTACTAAGCCTCGAGAAATGGATGTGCGCATCGGAAATTACGCTGAAACGGTCGGCTAAGGTGGTTTTTAGCTGTGCCCACTCCGCGTGTGGAGACTCCTGAATATTTCGAAGTATGAAATCGGATACCGTTCCCGAGCTTAACCTATACGCGACGAGTTTCTTTTTCTGTTCCGGAAGGTTATTAACTAACGCGCATTTTTCTATAGCCTTAACCCAATTTTGAAATTTAGAATGTTCGCCGTCAAAAATAGGAACAAAATTTGTCGCGCCATGTAATCCTAAGTTTACTAATTGTTCTGATAAGAAATCATCTCCATCTCCGTCATTTGCCATGTTGTTTGACTAAGAATAAAGAGAAATAGTCGAAGATATTCACTTACTATTTGTTGTTGAGCCGTATAATGGTTTTCTTTCGTGTTGGTCCTGATCACGTGCGCCAAAAAGACCTCTGTCGTATAATAACTCAAATCACACATCTTATTTTATAATATATTTAATACACAGTTTGACAGCATAGCGAGCCAACGGCTATGCCGGTCTGCCTACAATAGTCTAACTCCCCTCTTTATATAAAGCCTTCCTAACTTTTACATACACGGTGACCTGTGTATCCTTGACAGGTGGTTACGTACATCGTAGACAGCCAGTACATTAAGATGTAACCTGTCATTTAGAATACTTCATATATACGTGAACAAACCTACAAACCCCGTCCTAAATAAGAATAATATCCATTAGTTTACACCTGTGCACGTATTAGAAGCAGCCATTCATCTTTACAGACTTCAAGATGATATGAAAGTATTTCAGTATCTTCATCGGACTGTAGAAAAGGTTAACCAACTATCCGTCCATCCGTCTGCCAATAGTAATAATTCGCTCATGCAAATGCATATAAGGTATGAATCCTATGTATGGTGGTGTATATAACAAGTGGATGATTAAACATTGTGGAAGAAATAAATTTTGATCGTTGTGAGTAATTTGTCATTTTAAGAAAATGTTCTAAAAAGATATTTGCTGGAATAACTTCACTTTATGGGCAATGGAATAACTATGAACGATTTGACATGTGCTTGCTAAAATACAGGTACTTCCAAACATTAACAGTTATACATGTACTACTTACTATGTAATCACTCAAATGGTAGACGTATCACCAGCTTGGTCGTTTTGTTTCGTTTTGACAGGCAGTCTGCGTAAACCAATAGTACGGCCTTTACAATCAATATGTATCCAAATAAGCCATCGCATCCGCACAGTCTGATCTGGCGTTGCACTGCTAAATAGTCATAAAAGGTTTCGAGAACTGTAAAGACGTGTTCATTTGGATCCTTAGCAAAGATGCGCAGACATTGTTTTCTTCCGCACATACGAGTATAATAATGCTACTAATAACATCATTGCCTAAAACAAATGACAACACAACATTACTACTGTAATTTACGTTTAAATAAACGGGACACTTTTTTTTAGCGCAAATGAGCACGAAGTGTGGTGTGAGCTAAAGTGATCACCCACCATCCGGTCATGTGTCAACCGTTTGAGGTCTGATTAGGCAATATCAATGTTAGTTAATGTAGCATGAACCTTTAAGTGGTACAGTTGATCAACTCATCCTTCTGTCTACGGAAACTTTACGTGTTATATTTACAAGTGTGGTACATTATAAGACGTTTCTATTTACAGTTCACAGTTCCACAATATGGCAGCACAGTATCGCAATTTGTCACTCCGTCTTTATGAAATTCTAGATTGGATCGGCGCTTCTGATGAGATAAGGGACAGATATAGAGGAAATGCAATAGTAGATGAAATATTGTACACCCATATAAGCGGCTTATTGGATGACTACCCAGTAAAACAGTACGTGTTCGGGAGTGACTGTGAGGGTACAACAACACCAGGACTGAACTCCGATAAAGACATACTATACTGCCTCAATTCGACTGTTGTAGACAGTATCTCTCATTCACCACGAAACGAACAATCATTTCTCATGGTAACAGATGAGACCACAAAACCTGGATATTATAAACTACAACTGGTCTTAGATACATTTCCAATTAATCGCCTTTTCACTACAATTCATAACATTGACCCTTCATTCCTGGCAGCACGGGAGTTAAGACCTGACTACTACGGCAGGATTTGTTTAGAAAGCACTAAGTATCGTGATGATAATTTCCGAGAGCAAAATGGTCCTGCTGTGACACATTCAGGTGTAGATGGAAAGAAAGATCAAGACGTAGTTTGCGCAGTAAAATGTCAGTACATTCCTAGCTGTGCTAAATCCTGGTTAAGAAGGGTTGTCAGTTGCAATCGGTTAAATGAAGCACAAATAAAAACATTGAAAGAATCCGGATGTTTCTTCGTGGGAATAAATCACCCATCAAGTCAAAATGGATCGATTGAATGGAGACTTTCATTTTCACTTCAGGAACGTGAACTCATGGCTAGTCTTAACTCTACACAGCACAAATGTTACGTTTTCCTTAAGATGATAAAGAAAGACATCATACATAAACGTGCCCCTAAATCTATTTCTTCTTATCACTGCAAAACATGTGTATTTTATGCAATTGAAAAAACTCCTTGCGTATTCTGGAGACGTGGAAACTTTTTAGAATGTATACGTGTTTGTATTAAAATACTATTGCACTGGGTAAAAGAGAATCGCTGCCCAAATTATTTTATTCCGGATGAGAACATGTTTGATAGGCTTAAGTATAGAACTCTTAGACATGTACAGGATGTCTTAGAGGACATGCTAGAACACTGGTGTAGCTTTCTATGGTCATTGACATGTGATAAGATCGGGGAGGTGTTGCACGTTGTATTGTTCGGGCGTGGACCAAGTATAATGAGAGTTCAAGGAAAGACAATATCTGAACACTCACAAGAACAGTACGTATCTTTTACTTGTATGTTAAAAACAAACGCGTATCGATACCTTAGGTTGTGTAGAAGTAGATCAGCTGATCAGGCTGTTTTAGAATTACACTCAATTGAAACCTATTTTATCAATACCGATTGTGTAGAAGATCATACGGAGAATGAGACACAATTAGCAATAAGCTCCTTTATCCCATACTTACGCATTCAAATAGCACAATGTATCGCCAGCATCATGTTGGCCACCAGAAACGCGGATCGACTAAGGATATTGTTTAGCAAGTTTACGTATTACATAGAAGAAAGTAAAGACTGTGACGTTATGTCCTCATATTTGATAGTCGCAACCTATTGCCTACAGAGTGAAAGGCATGATATTTGTGAGGGGATTCTTCTTAAATGTGAAACGTCTTTAAAATCACATATTATGTCAGTGTGTGGCTGCCAATATTTTTTTCAATTTTGTTTGAATGAAGGAACCAAGGAACAATTACAAATACTTAGGTCGCAAAGTATTACAAACATAAAGTTCTCGAGAACCTGTACCACTGGATGTTTAACGTTTCTACCTCACCAAGCAAACCTTGTCCCTCCAGCATTACACTACGAAATGTATCGTTCAGTCAATACACCAGCTGGATCTAGGGATGAAACGCGTGAGAAGTGGTTTGATTGGATTGTGGTGGATTCTAAGGTTTACCTGTACTTCCTTCAGTATGTTCTCTATTCAAAAACAAACAAGCCCGTATATAAACAAAATGCTATCGACAACTTAAATAATATTATAAATATATTTGAACATCTTGGACATCCTGAAACAGCCTATAATTTGTTAGGATGTATATACACACAGGAAAATAAAATACAACAAGCAATGAAGTGTTTTCTAAAATCCTGGAGAATCAGACCGATTCACAATGCTGCTAAATGGCACGTGCTACAAATAATTCGTACCAGGAACACGCCTAGTTAAGGCAAGGCATCTGATGAGATTGCTTTGCAATGATGTGGTGACTTTATTCTAAGTTAGCATTGTGCTACATTGTAGGTTCATATCAGCCAGTATATTTGCTACGTCTTGTTAAAATATTCACATTTTGAAATAATCTTCTAACAAGTGTATGTAGGAAGTATGTGAACAGTGTAGAGTATAGTAATCGCGTTCGATGTTAACTTCCTGAATTTGTAACTAATACCTTTACTAGTTGTCCCAAAATTATATGAAAACCCCAAAAGTTTGACAGGCTAACAGCTGGATTCGAAATCGAAAATAAAATATCTCTTAACAAACGTATTCTAATTTACTCGGGAATACATCATTCGGTCCACTGCCCTCGAATATAGGTAAAATCTGTATCGCCGTAAATTGCCGTAAAAGTTTTTTCACAATATAACTTTTTACCAATATCGAACTATCAAATTTGAAAAATATACATTTATTGCTTACGAATGTTTACCCAATCATATCAATATGGATCACATCAGCGTGCACCTGTTTATTGTTGAAAATAATTAACATGACACTCATAACTGTTCGTGACTTTTTGTTCTATATTGTGAATTCGAGAAAACCGGTAAAAATACAATGTCCAATCTAAAATAGGTTTACACATACAGCGTAATTAATTGTGTACGCAACAACCCACATTGCACCAATGCAGTTACCAATGCATGCAGTGGTCAAAGGTCGAATCCCTTAAACGGAATGTCTTTTAATTGTATGACATTTTTATAATAATACTCCTTTCATGTTATTTGAGAATTCTTTTTTAATATTAAAGTACATGTATGCAAATTAATTAGATGTATTCTATATATCTGATTTAATCTGTAATAATAAAACATATTCCATATAAAAATATGCCCATGTATGACATGTTGTTACTTTTATATAAGATGGAGGAATAGTTGGTTCGGTGGCGGGGTGAAGAGTAAGGAGGGAGGAATTAGAGTCGGTAAGGAAAGACGTCATCAGAAAAAATGTCAAAGCCTTTCACAACGCTGCAGGTAAAACATCAGTGTGGAATGACACCGTCTTGAACCGCATAAACGAGGGACTAATATCAAAAGATGACAACGAATGTTCGACATTCGACAAAAGGAGAACTTACTCATGTATCATGTCACGCCAAATCCGACCTTCGGATACATTGACATATATTTTACTTGACGATCAAAGAACCTTCGTTTATAGTTAGGTCATAACCGTTCTTACGAGGCTTGTAAGCTTAGATGGTAAAACTATTAGATCATGATCTTACTCGGCGGATGCGAATGTTGACATTGTTCTTTTCTAAATTACATTACATGGCACATACTTTACAACTAAATTGAACAAAATACTATTATTATTAACCTTTTTCCACATACAACAAATCAGCAGTAGTCAATTTGAAAACTTAAAGGCAAACATAAGAAAACTCTATAAACGAACGTACAATTATTGAATAAGGTTGAATCCATTGAGACAATTTTGTCACAATGTTTCCAAAGACATCTGCTGTAGCTGCGTCAGACAGCGTCTTTAAAATTACAGGCGACAAAAGCCGAATTCAACTTCCTCATGTTTTCCAGTTAGTGTTCGGTACGAGTTTTCATATTTAAAGGCGATTATTGTGTAAAGGAAGGGCTACAAATAGTTAATTCTGCACGGCGAGGGTAAATAAAAACAAACAATAAATAATAAAGGAAGGTTCATGGTCATATCTTTAAAAGTAGGACGCAGATTATACATATAACAGTGCATCAGACAAGATATTCGAAGAGAGACTGTAGTTCATCGCAATTAATATAACACTAGTTCATATGCAAAAATATCTGCATCTGAAAACGTCTAAAATATATCCGTAAATGTAGAAATTGCCCATAATAACTACTTTACAAAAACATATCCAACTATATTCATTGAATATGCCAGAGACATTGTATTGATACATGTATGTCTCTTACAGCACTTTATTTCATATTTGTGCCTGAACGATTTCTGAGTCGTCTGTTGCAGATCGAATGAATGTGGATTCAATTCACTATTACACATATTTAGATCACACAGATTTCAACATTAAACATTGCGATTCTCATTTATAAGCGTTCAGATGATACTAGCTTATATTTTTAAAAAGCACAAATGACGTATCAAACGCATTAAACATTGTGACACTACTTGTGAAACACTCTGGACTTAAGTTAAATTCTATCAAAACTGAAGCAATGTTGATTGGAAAGTAGTATACAACCACAAAAAAAACACCTGGTAATATAGCACGGCGATCTAGCCCCCAAAAAAACCGCTTGTTGCTAACTTCGGAACAAACGTAAACGAATGCAATGAATTAAACTTGAATAATAAACTGAAACAGTCTAACAGTTTTTTACTGAAAACTGGAACATAAATTAACATTTCATGGCAAAATTCAAATAATAAATAGCATAATCATTTTCATTTTTTTAAATTCTATTCCAGTCATTATTAGTCCAAAAAAAGCGGATTGTAGAAATAAACAAATTAATATTTAAATTGCTTTGGAACAACAAAACGAAAAATATTAAAGATCAATAATTACAGGACCGAAATCCAAAGGTGGACTTGGAATGATTGACCTTGATGCTTTCATTACTTCTCTAAAAACTAAAATGGAAAAATCCTTAATTGAGAGGCAAAATGTCAAGCCCACTGGCAAGAAATCCCAAAATATTTCTTAAATAGATATGGAAAAGTTTATTTGATATTTCACATTAATCAATCTGGATTCCATACGCAGCATTGATACATCACACATAAGTGACTACTACAGAAATTTACTTGAAATTTGGATTAAAGCTAAAAATAACGAGGAAACAAATCTAAAGACTTTTGACGATATCAGAAAGTAACTCATTTGGGGAAACAAATTCATCAAACACAATCGTAAATGTATACTATTCAAGAACTGGGTAAATTCCAACATACAGTTTATTCATGATATAATAAACAATAATGGTTATGACTGTGACGAAACAATATGCAATAAATTGAATAAACCAAACTGGAAACTACAATATTCAACATGCAACTTAATTCGATAACAAACAAAGAAGCATATCAGATTATTGTGAATAAAAAGTTCAATGAACCATACATTCCTTAATATTGGAATGAACTACTTCATCACAAAACCAACTCATTCGACTATTTATGAATTCATTAACAATCTATAGGACAACATAATAAAATAATTCAAATACTGACTAATACATAAAATCTTCACATCAAGAGAAACACGTTTCAAGTGGAAAAGGATAGATTCTCTTAACTGTCACGTTTGTAATATACCTGAAACGTATGAACATGTCTTTGTACAATGTCCATTAGTTGCAGTCAGTTGGTCACAATTACATAAACTATTGGCAATATGTGGAAAAGACAAAAACATCTGTTCAATGCAGACAATAATTGAAGGGTAGGAACTACGCCAGCCTAAATATCATCAACTTAACATCATACTATCACTATATTGTTTTTGTATATACAAAACAATTTTCTTTAGTGAAAACAGAACAAAATTCTACAATATATATTCACTGTTCAAACAAGAGTATTCTTATCTTTGGGAGATAGCAAATAGGAAAAGTACAGTAGACGCCATGCTTACAATTTTACACGATAATTTCCAATACTATTAAACAATACACTTTCAATTCTAATTAACATTGGGCTTAACGTTAAAACCAACATAAAACGATAACACTTACTCATAACAAACACACATATACACAAACATTCGAACGCACGCATGCACATACATATACATTGCGAAACCTATCTCACTCGATTACTTTATCATTCTAGCGATTTGTTTCGTTTTCGTTATGTACTAGATTGATAATACAGTGGGGACAACATGATAATAGATCGTTATCCCTTTCACCTGAAGGAAACGCCTTTTAAACTCTGCAGCAGCAGTATTCTTTTTCCCAAGTGGAATTGCTTTTAGCAATATCTGTGTTTTTTTCTTTAAAAAGTATTTACAGTTTCTGTAAATTGTGTTACCTATGTCAATAATGTATGATAACAATAAATATAAACGGGCTGTCAAGTGAGAGTTGGAAAAAAAAAATAAGCCTCCGGTTGTCATTTTATTACTTATCGGCCAGAAAACAGATCCGTCTATCAAAGATTCGCCGAAATTAATCGGAGAGGACATATATTATGGCTGGCACCGGGTAGTTGAATTGAGGTATGCCTTTATGATACATGAATGCTGCATAAAGCCGACAACATGTGTGATTAAGTATTACATAATAATGCAAACAAGACAACGTTGTCTACTATTATTTTTTTTGTTTTTTTAATACCTTTTGATTGAAAGTAATGATTAACGTTTATGTATTTTGATCTCATTACGGATGGGCTTATGTTACTGGTCGCGTCTGGCTTACTGATGGAAAATTGCTTTTGATTTGAAACATTTTACTCCATTAGTGTGGTGTTTTGTATTAACTGCAAACGATCATTGTTATGGAAATATATAACCGGTTGACATTTGCTTGCTAGAGAATGCGGTTTGTATGAAATTGAAAAATGAGATGCACTCAAACACACATGTGAGGCGTCAACAAAATGAACAAAATCCATTGAACTATATCATACATGTATAAGTAAAACTATAAATAAATGAAGGATTACACGTGAACCTCTGGGGAAACTCTGAATACAGGTGAGCGGGAACGCCGTGGGGCTGCCTTATCAGCGTTTTTGAAAATTCCTTTGAGCTGTATAGTACTGTATAAGGAAAATATTTAAAAAAAGACTGGGAACATTCTATAACTAGAACTATCACTGAATGTGATTAATACCCCCGAACGCCGCCCTGATAGGAAAGGTTGTGAAATATTTAGAAACCCCACCTTAAAAGGACAATGTTATGGATCGGGTTATTCTTGTTTTGTTCATGTTTGGATAACAAAGGGCAATAACTCTGTAATTATGTAAAGTAGAGTTATGGTTCTTGTACACTGCACTTCCTCTGATTATGCTCTACCGTTGTATGTAGTTTTATTAGATTCCATCTGTTAGTTATTAAATAATTCTCCGGACAAGAAAAAGTAACATAGGGCAATAACTCTGTATTTAGGTAAAATAGAGTTATGGTTCCTGTACACCGCACTTCCTCTCAATGTGTTGTATCATCCTATGATGTTTAATTAATTCCAACAATTAGTTTTAAAGTTATGCTCCGGACAAGACTTTACGAACAAGAAAAAGTAACAAAGGGCAATAACTCTGTAATTATGTAAAGTAGAGTTATGGTTCTTGTACAATGCACTTCCTCTGATTATGCTCTACCATTGTATGTAGTTTTATTATATTCCATCTGTTAGTTATTAAGTAATTATCCAGACAAGAAAAAGTAACAAAGGGCAATAACTCTGTATTTAGGTAAAATAGAGTTATGGTTCCTGTACACCGCACTTTCTCTCAATGTGTTGTATCATCCTATGATGTTTTATTAAATTCCAACAATTAGTTTTAAAGTTATGCTCCGGACATGACTCTACGAACAAGAAAAAGTAACAAAGGGCAATAACTCTGTTATTATGTAAAGTAGAGTTATGGTTCTTGTACACTACACTTCCTCTGATTATGCTCTACCATTGTATGTAGTTTTATAAGATTCCATCTGTTAGTTATTAAGTAATTTTCAGGACAAGAAAAAGTAACAAAGGGCAATAACTCTGTATTTAGGTAAATTAGAGTTATGGTTCCTGTATACTGCACTTCCTCTCAATGTGTTGTATCATCCTATGAAGTTTTATTAAATTCCAACAATTGGTTTTAAAGTTATGCTCCGGACAAGGAAAATCGCAACGGACCAACCGACCAACCGACCGACCGACCGACCGACCGACCGACCGACCAACCACAGGGTGACTCCAATATACCCCCTCTAAACTTCGTTTATCGGGGGTATAAACATTATTTTGGATCTCATGAATGATGAAACGTTATCATAATGATTGTCGTGATGATTTATAGTCTACGTTCGATTACAGGTTAGATAACTGAGTCTTAATTTAGGAAGAAATTAAGTTAATGTACAGTGGTAGAAGGTGATTCTGTAAATACTGTTTAAAACTGTTTATAACTTGCACCAAGCATATAGGTGTCGCTCTTAAGGAGGCTTTTTATACGAGTTCAGCTAACAGCACTAAAGGATTTGTAATCCTACTATAAAAAGGGACGTATACAAGAGGGGTAAAACTAATATTAATGACTGTTTAGCTCACCTGTGCACGATGTGCTCATCGTAAGCTATTGTGAACACATTTTGTCCAGCGTCCGTGCGTCGTTCACCGTCAAGAATTGACTGTTAACACTCTACAGGCTATATATTGCATCTGATCTTCATGAAGTTTACAAGAACATTCATCTCCATCAATCTTTGGACAAGATTGAAACTTGGCTATATGAGGTCAACAACTAGCTCATTAGGTAAAATTGGAGGAAACCTTGCTAACATTGTGTAGGCCGCATTTTTAACTTGAGCATGTTGACACTTTATTAGAATGTTTGTCTTGATGATATGTAGGTGAAATTTGAATATGGGTCATGTCGTGTCAAAAAGTAGATCACTATGTTCAAATTAAAGGAAATCGTGTTAACTTTTGTCAGAATGTCTGTCTGAAATATATCTAGGCCAAGTTCAAATATGGGTCATGTTGGGTCCGAAACTAGATCACTAGGCCAAATTTAAGGGAACTTTTATTAACACTCTGGATGCTGCATTAATAGCTTGAGCATGTTAAACTTTATCATCATGTTTGTCTTGATGATATCTAGGTCAAGTTCGAATATGGGTCATATTGGGTTAAAAACTAGGTCACTAGGCCTAACTGAAGGAAAATCTTGTTAACTATGCAGAAGCCGCATTTTTTACTTTAAGCAAATTAAAACTTTGTCTAAATGTTTGTCTTGATGATATCTAGTCCATGTTCGAATATGGGTCATATCATTAAAAACAAAAAGGGCACTAGGCAAAATGAAGGGAGTTATTGTTAATATTCTTGGGGATGGATTTTGAATCTTTGTATGAATAATTGACTTGATGTGTTTTGCATTAGAAATCACATTGCATAATTCAAGTGAGCGATCTAGGGCCATCGTGGCCCTCTTGTTTAAAATATATTGAAGTATAATAATAAAAATAAATTAAGCTTAATTTTATACTTTCAGAAAGTGTATTTGTCATATAGTAAATAGTTTTGAGATTTATTTATTGACGGTAAAGGATACTTATCGCTTTCATCTATGTCCTTGATTGAACCCTGTTCAACTTACAGACGCTGTCTGACACGTCTGCAGCAAACGACATTTGAAAACGTTGTGGAAGAAGTAGAAATCGATCATAATGACCAATTTGTATTTTTGTCACAATTATTTTGTTTTCAATAATTCAGCTATCCCGTATAGAACTATTCCGTATATTTGCATATATTATTTGAAAGTCGTCATCACCATATATTTTCTTATGAACGAAAGGGATAAATAAGTGTCGTAAAATATAAACATTGTTTTTTGTTTTTTCCGACATTTAATAATAAATAATAAGCCTGTTATGTCCGGTGCGTAGGTTGAATCAGGTGACTTGTTCCTGCCTGTTCAGGAGATAGTAGTCATCCTTGGCTGGTCTACACTTCATCGATGTCTTGATCATCGTGATCCTTTCCTCGTGATGATATGTTGTGACTGGACACCTATGCATCCTAAATTTGCAAGTACATGTATAAACTATTTTAAGAAAACATCTCTGCAACTCTATATTACTTCCGATTAAACCAAAATATTTCCAATTTGGTTACACAATGTAACTTTATAGTAGAATTTTACTTCGAAAAGTGTTAATTAAATGTATTTGTACTATATTCAACATAGAATCTAAGAATAATGTAATGATTTCTGAATTACCTCCCTTATATCGAAATTCCATTCGGGCTCTATTTACAATGGAGGCTATATTGCCAACCAAACGTCGGGTGACCTAACGGGCACCTGCTTACTACGTCACTCCTTAAAGGGCGGTATGTCTCGCGCAATAATATTCTCTGTCTCCAGACACGAAGAAGGCTAATCTTTACATTTTTAACTCAGTTACATGTTAGTTCGATAGTTCTTAAATCTTATCATCAATTTCGTACCAAAATTGCACTGACATTATTATTGTTAACCATGTGTCAGCAGACATGATGAAACTATTTGGTGGTAAAGGTTTTCAATTAAGGATTTCTGACGTACTGCCGAAATCCCCCTATATATTGTTCTTCTTGTGTCATAGTACAGTGACTATTGCTACCACAATCGCCACAAAAACAAAGCATGTTGTTTCCTGGTTTGGTGACATTTAACATCGATGTTCGCACATGTAATTCTTCTTACTTCTTGAGTGCAAACTATCAGGTCCAAAAGGCCTGCTGTTCCCCCTCGTGTTTTTTTTGTTTGTGTTTCGAAATTTCTGTTCCGTCTTGTACTTAAATTTTGGGTAACTAATAGACATAATCTAAAAAGTATATTTTGTTTAGCGACAGTATAACAAACATAGTTTTAAAACACAACGCATGTATCGCATTAACAACATTAGTAGGTAAAGCATTCCAATTATTGATAACTGTATGTGCCAATGAATTAAAACGAATATTTCTGTTTGTCCTGGGTTTCTGTATCTTATAGTTTTGGCCTCTGACATATGAATTTGTGCAGAGTAGGCAGTGTAGCATAATCAATGTTGTCAAATATGTGTAACATTTTAAACACTTGAATGAGATCTCCACGAATACGTCTATATTCCACAGAGGGTATATTCAGTATAATAAACGCTGGGTGTATGTTAGATGCAATATCTCAGGAACCAACCTAGGGGTAGGACGTTGCCAGTTTTCAAGAAATTGCTTGTCCTTCTTCAGGGAATGGTAATATATGACATCTCCAAAGTCTAGATGGGGGCGAATAAGATATTTATATAATAACAGGAATTCCTTCTTGTCTATGTACACACAATTTCTTCTATAAGGCCTATTCGACTATTAACTTGTTTGACTAATGTGTTAATATGTTCGTCAAAATGAGGTTATCTGAGAATGATATTCCAAGGTCTTTCTCTGATGTGTCCTCTTGTATTTCATGAAATGTATTATATCTATCAAACATAACAGATTTGCTCTCATAACTAGTGTATCCAATGTTGAGTACTTTACATGTTTTAGTGTTGAACTCAAGAATCCGTCTCTTACTCCGTTCACACATTTGGAGATCTCGATAACCTCATTCACATAAATCACAAATAGCAACGGTCCCAAAATGGATCCTTGGGTTAAGCCAGATATAATTTTATTCCAATCTGATAATGAACCATTTACGCTTACCCGTTGTTTCTGAATGTAAGAAATCTCTCGATCCAGTTCAATAGATTACCAGCTATACCGTATGCTTTCAGTTTGTGAAGAAGTCACTGATGAGGTATACTGTCAAATGCATTAGCATAATCAAAATAAACTGAGTAAACCTGAAACTTTTCATCTAAGTCCTCTAGAACTGTTAGTAACTGAAGTGTAGTATTTCTGTCGCCTCCGAATCCATATTGCCTGTCTGAAAAAAGGTTGTCATGATCAATATATAGTCAAGAATATCATTGCGAGTTATTTTCTCAAGAATTTTACACACAATTGAAGTAAGGGATACAGGGCGATAGTTTCCTGGTTCACTTCTTGATACTTTCCTATACATGTACATGCTTCTGACAGTCATCGGGCACTTCCCCTACTAATATACGTAGAAAAGATCATGGAAACTGGAAAAGAGAGTTCATTAGCACATTCTCTCATCAAACAAGTTCATGCTTATTCATCCGGAAACAGGTAGCGACATGTTCAACCTTAAGACACTTTTGGTGCAGAATAACGAAATCGGTAAACGGATAATGTTAGACGAAACAGGAGAAGTCTTTTCTAACCTAACACATTTAGAGCATCTGAATCTGGGTAACATTGGTATAAAGAACCTACGTTCGACAATCTTCAGAAGTCAAAGAAAACGAATAAGTCTACTTGTAACGGGCAATTCATTAACTGATGTACCGGTCTATATTGACAAAATGGTTCGTTTGCAAATGCTGAATCTGTCGGATAATCAGTTTAACTCTATGCCTTATGATATTTGCAAGGAACTCGGTACACTGGCAATTATTACAAATATCTCTGTCAATTTGAAGGAAACTTATTGCTTGCGATTGTGACCATAGAGATTTTGTCCATAAGCTGGTGATCACGAAAGTATCGTTTGTTAACAGAGCCAACCTGACGTGTAGATACAATAATAAGACCGCAGTAAGCTTGCTGGATATCAAAAGTATTCGAGATCAATTGCAAATTGAATGTATGACTTGGATTAAAATGATTGTAAGTGTCACAAGTTTGATAAGCATACTTTTAATTGGGTCGCTCGTTGCTGTATGTAATCACAAACGTTAGCTGTTACGATACCTCTATCTTAGAACCCGAAGACCTTTGAATCACCATCCAATTGTTGGAGATGAACTTGAAATAACCAATGACGTGTATATATCATTTGAACGCAATTATCCGTTAAATGCAGATGTAAATCTCAATGAGTTTGTCAAGAAACGAGTCCATCCTTATTTACTAAGCAAAGACATGTCCATCATTATCCGAGATGATCGCGGTTATCACTAAAACTCTTCGCTGCTCACGGAAGGTCATAGCGTTGTTGACCTCTACGTACTGTGATTCGGATGATGTATGTATTGTAGGGTTCTTTTCTGGTATTTTGGTCTCATAACAGAGGCATATTCCAGTTTTAAGGTATTTAATGTACTTATCGTAAATATAGTATTTCCCTCTGTCATTGTATTGTTTAACACATATTAAAAACACGTAACAAGAATTTACAATGCCCTTTCCCACGTACAGCTGATATGAACATGGACTGTTGACTAAGGCCAGCGTGTGCATTTTTTCCCACATACGCACTCATATTGTGAAGTTATATCTAGATCAGGTCCCAATTCCACCAACTTTACTTAGTGATAAATAATACTGACATACTTGAAAGCATATTTCATCATCTTTGTTTTACTAATAAAACATGTGTAAAGATTTCAAGGTAACTATTCATGTCAACTTAGACATTTACATAACAAATTGTGAAATATGAATTGTGTAATGTGTTCTAATATTATTTAAGATTTTAAGTATTACTTATCGCTTAGTAAGGTTGGTCGAATTGGAGTCTGGTATAACAGATACCACCATAATAAATATGTAAGTATGCTGTGATACAAGTTTTAATTGTTGCATATATCGAAAGAAAACTCAAACACATCGATTACTCGAATAAGTCTATTACTCGAACACATCGATTACTCGAACACATCGATAACTCGAACTCATCGATAACTCGAACACATCGATAACTCGAACACATCGATTACTTGAACACATCGATAACTCGAACACATCGATTACTCGAACGCATCAATAACTCGAACACATCGATAACTCGAACACATCGATAACTCGAACACATCGATTACTCAAACACTTCGATTACTCGAACACATCGATTATTCGAAATTATTTACGGGTCCCTTTCGAGTTCAAGTTATGGTGATTGATTGATTGATTGATTGATTTGGGTTCATCGCCATTCTCAACCATTTTTCGGTCACATACCCTTGTGTTTTCTGGATTTCTCATACTCTCTGACGCCGTACAGCAGTCTCTAAAAAACATTGATTAATTGACTGCTTGGGGTTTTACGCCGCTTTAGAAAACATTTCATTTATATCGGGACATTTCTTGGGTAGGTTACCGGTACTACTGGTCCATTTATCCTGACCCCAGTCAGTCAGTCACTCGGCATTCTAGTCCTGAGCGCCAAGGATTATTTTGTATGGCCCGGCCGGCTATCGAACCCGCGACCTCCCGCACCAAAGGCGGACGCTCTACCAAAACATCAGCAAGGCGGTCCCAGAGTTTGGTTGATTGATTGGAGTTTATCGCCGTTTTCAACAATTTCATATCACGGCGGCCAGTTCACATACTCATGTGTTTCCAGGGTAACTCACACCAGCACTCGCAACAACATACTTTCCAAGCAACTGGCTACGTTTTCACGTAGAGTGTTAGCTAATTGGTGACAGAAGAATGACATGTGTCACAGTGACTTTTTGTCTAACGTTAGGACGATTTGGGGTTCAAACATGGATTGACAGCCCGTGTCGCTTCTGACAGTCGATACTTAACGCAGAGTCCACAGTTTTTAGGGTTTAAATGGACGTTACGGCGTCCATGTATAGCAAGAGCGGGCAGGATGGTATATTTCTACACTTGTAATACATATCGTACGAATCGTTTTCCTTGGACGTCCCATCTTTCAAGGAGGAACATGCAAAACTTCCTATAGTCGTGTTTAACTATTTCCAACATAAAACACATCTGCAGTTGACGACTTTACAAACATTTTGGCAAAATTAATCGACATCTCAATAAATGAAAGTAAATAAAGTTGAAGACTATCACTTTATTTTTTTGCCGGAATGTTTCAAAAGGAGAAGTTTAATTACAGTTTGCATTATATGTTCTTACTTGTCAAAGGTACACAGAAAGTAAAATTAAAAGGAAGTAGAAACTCATATGATTTGGTGTAAACAAAAGGAAACCTCTACCAACCCATATCATACCGACGCATTAACATCACAATGTATATGTCTTAAGGGATATTACGCATAATTACGGATATATATCACGAATGAATAAGTTTTAATAATGTATACATATGTTTCACGGCTACATGTATATGAATTAATGGGAATCAAAACTAAAAATAGGTTTCCCATGAAACGGATGGGTGAATCTTTACGATTGCATATAGTAATAAAGCTCTCCCTTTGCTAAGCTTTCTCCAGATAGAAAATCATTTTGATGCATAGGGATAGATGCAGGACAATTTAACTTTAAAAACAACATTGTGTGAATAAGAGCTCATGAAGAGCAATTTACTTTTTTCTCACAATGTTTTCCATCCCAACCGAAAATACTACATACTTTGTCTATATTTTCCTTTTGCTCATTTGATCTTCGTAAAGCAGATAAATAAACCCTTTCTGACCTAAAAGAACATTTTGACGCATCTGGAGCAGACGACTTTTGAGACTATTGTGTAAAAAGGAAAACTTACTCATAGTCAGAAAAGTCTCCGTTTGTCACAATGTTTTCAACACTATTTAATTGTTAAAATTCTTTTTATTGAGATTGTCTATAGTTTTGTATAGACGCTTTCTGTGTTGTCTACCAAACATTTGCCGGGTTAAGACCCTATATCGCATGTCGCGATTCAGAAACGTCTCGATTACATAAAAACCTGGTGACAAACACTTTACATTCATTAGCGAATTCAATACAAGCGTAACAACATCTTCTTTCAAAATATAGTTACAACAGTCATGAATCGAGGTGTCGCTTTTCATCATTTTACAAAAATAAATGTGAAGTCATCAAATCCATAGGAAGGGCGTCCGTATAAAAGGTCATCAGTTTTATCTGTTAAAGTTGTTTTAAACCCTACACTGACTGTGGAAAGTCTTCACAAGTATACTGGTAAGTTTATGATTTTAAATATATGGTAAATTTAAGCTGTAAAAACACACTTAGTACAATTTGTTACATCCTTTTTTAAACAGTTTTTATACCAACCGCTCAGACGATCAGACTGGCCAAACATGTTGCCTGACATGAATCTTCAACGAGCATCGGTTGCGACGCGACCTGTCAATCTAGAATGTTTAAGTTCAAGCACTAACTCGGGCACATTCTTTCCGACATTTGAAAAAACTCAATGTGACAAGAGTCCTTCGTGTTTCACAACGGACGAACAGTCTATGTGACAAAGCAGCATGCTTGACAAGACTGTTGTTTGGAGTACTGGTTTGAGAAAGCGAGGAAACATTTGAGTAGCCGTGATGACCGACCACTTCGGTTAATAAGTAATAATCCAGGTATCCCTTTTTGATTGATTAATGTGGGTGTTTAACGCCGTTTTCATCGATTTTTCAACAATATTAAGGTGGGCAGTTCACATACACATGTGTTTCTTGGCTCACAACATAGACCGTTAGCCCATTAACTGAAGAGACGAATGCAGCATGGCACATTGACCTTTGTCAAACGTCGGGAAGAATGTTGGCCGATTCGGGGATCGAACTCACAAGTCATGGACTGACATCCATATCTACTTCCGGTTGAGCTATCAGGGCTCGGATGCATGCATTCCCCGTGAGTCGACTTAGTTTGTATGTACTTACCTTGCCCATGCGTTGCCTTCAAGGAAAGTTTCTAGCTTATCGTTAAAAACATCAAAGTTTATCTTGCTCGTCCGGTTTAGACGAGTTCTATCTATAGCCTCCAGTCGTACCATGAACTCTTGCGTTTTGTTCTGTTAATGAGAAAACAAACAGTGGAAAATAATATCAGACGATGTGGGTTGATCACTCATGCATGTCAGCTGCGAATTAAACCATTTATATCTTGGATTTTTAAAATTGAATCGGCAAACTTTGTACTTGGATGAGTCCATAGTTAAAAGTGGGTTGAGCAATCAACAGTATAGAGACCGGTCAGACGGCGTGTATAAACAGGTCTCTACTGTTTCTACACCGGCGAAATGGGGTTTATAAAGATCGATTTCAGCAGGCAAAGTGTTAAACAAAGAAAACACTTCTTAAGCCTTTCCCACATGTCAACTTTTTTAGCAATGATACCTTCATTTTCAGGCATTTTCTACAATCTTTCCTAGATGTTTTCAAAGTCGTCTGTTGCAGATGTGTTGCATGTTGGAAAGGGTTAAGCCTTAATAAAATCCAACCACTCGAATGAATTAGTTAACCAATCGTATCACATTTTAAATCTTTTAAATTTTTTATGTCGAGTTCTTAAATAGCTTACCTTTAGATTTTCGTCAGAATAACGTACAAGTATATCTCACTTTTTTTAAATCGAACTGTTAATGATGTCAATATGTCAATATGTTTTCATATCTGACACAAAATATTCATAACTGTACTTAATTTATAAATGCATAATCTAGACATTTTCGTTGTTCAAGCGCTTTGGAAATTTTATAGAATGCAATTTATTATATTAGAATTACACTATGTTGCAAACAGAGAGATTGTCCATAACAAATGGATCAAACACGACATTGCAAAATAATTGTTTTGAATCAATGTTTAACATTTTCAGACGACTAGGCCACGCCTTCATCTCAAGATCTCATATAACCTTTAGGAATGTAAAGTATTTATCTCTTGCATGACGAGGGACCTTCCCATGTTCATATATCGCTTTACATATACATCTGTAAATAAATGGGTATTACCCTCCTGTGTCTTTATAAAATAAATCGGGACTTACCCCGTTTTCTCAAGCATGTAAGATTTACTGTGGTGTTACTGATTGATTGTAGTTTAACGCCCTCATTTTAACCATTTTCAGCTATATCACGGCGGCAAGTTCACATAAACGCACGAGTTATCCCCAATTGCACAGTCAAAAGGTCTTCTGCTCGTTTTGGCAAATTTTCCTGTTACATTTGAAGGATTCTTGAGATATGTACCGGAAATCAAATTAACTTCCACGACCCATAAGATATTTTCCTTTGACCTGGTGACCGGAAATACAGTAGTCGTCATCTACTTGCGCATATATTGATCATAAACCAATTTGGAATTTACAGCCATTGTTACCTTGACTTTTGATCGAATGAGCCCAATAACAGAAGTTGTCAGCTCCGCGTGGAATCCAATTATCTTGTGAAGTTTATAGTCGCTGAATCAAAGTGATCTAGGTATCAAATTGAAACGGATTTGACCCCAATTGCCCTTGTGAACTTGAACTTTGTGGATTCCACGCGGAGCTGAACACTACTGTTATTGGGCTCATGTTTAAACCTCGTAAATTATAAATTTATTTCTTAATTTTCTGAAAGTCTTTACTTTATTATTTTCTGTTCGTAATAAGAGACGACAGCAATACGAATTTCAATAAAAAACAACATGACAAGAACATAATCATCGTCTGGTCATTTGATTTTAAAAATGGCCAAAGTAGGCTCTTTATTTATTGTTTACAATCATTTTACTTTTTTCGTGAGATCACCTAACCGGGGTTTCCTGGCTCGTGTGCTAGAACTGTTCTTAACATACTATTGCTAACATACAAATGGCTACCTTCAAACTTATACTATTTCACCAATTTGAGGAAGACAAATGACGGATTTCGTAAGGTAAATGGAGCTCAAAATGAGCCTATCCATGCGAACAGGTACACGTTGGCTTTTAAGAACAGTGTCGATCCTGATCAGCTTGTGAACCCGCTTGCTGATCAAGATCTGCGTCTATTTATCTTGTATGCTTATTTTAAATGATTTCACGGGTGAGTCTTTTTAATATAAACTGTGATGTACTTAGATCCTATTTCACAAAATGCTGACACAGAACAGTCATTACATGTAACCCGACTCTGGTATATATTTAAAACCCGCCATGACACGTAAAAAGTGAAACTATTAACATCTTTATATATTAGGTATTTCAAATGGAAGAAAGTTATAAAACGTTTTATATAATTAATAATCTATAATTATAGAATTAAATCGGTCTTCAAGTGCATTCTATTCTGGCATAAAATGGATCACATTGTAACAGTCATTTTCATCATGATTGTCATAAAAGGTTTTACACAATACGGACGTCATGCGACAGTTATTCCAATTATTTATGTTGTAAATGTTGTACACACTATGCACCGTATGTGTAAGTTATTCCCACCATGCATGATGTAAAGAATTGTATACACTACGGACGTAATGTGTTAGTATATAGTTATTCCAAGCATGCATGTTGTAAAATGTTGTACACAATATGAACGGTATGTGTAAGTTATTCCCACCATGCAAGATGTAAATAATTGAACACAATACGGACGCATTGTGTTAGTATGTAGTTATTCCCACCATGCATGTTGTAAAGAATTGTACACCATACGAACGTATTGTGTTAGTATATAGTTATTCCAAGCATGCAAGTTGTAAAATGTACACACTATGCACGGTATGTGTAAGTTATTCCCACCATGCATGGTGTAAATAATGTTACACAATAGGGACGTATTGTGTTAGTATATAGTTATTCCAAGCATGCATGTTGTAAAGAATTGTACACAATACGGACGTATTGTGTTAATATATTGTAATTCCGAGCATGCGTGTTGTAAAATGTTGTATACACTACGGTGTACTGTGACAGTTTTTCCCATCTCGACGAACGTAATGTGACACGTGTTCTCATCAGTAATAGTTTTTGTTTTACAGTATTTGTTATACAGTATTTGATGTATGTTTTGAAAATCTTTATTGACATCAGATCAGAGGTAATGCGACGGCACATTGATGGTCTTGAGAGTAACTCCATACACAATGGGATTGAAATCCGGAATCTCCCTACACACTTGGCATGCGAACTGGTCGATTTTGAGGATTGATTTCCTAGAAAATGAGGTTTAACTCTGGAATCTCCCTACACACTCTGTGCTAGTACTGGTCGAGTTTGCCAATTGATTCCCTTAAAATTTGGTTCATCAATGATCGAGTATGAGAATCCTTTCCCTAGAAAATAGGGTTTAACACACTCGATGCGAGTATTCGTCGAGAATGAGGGTCGATTCCCTTGAACATGGGGTTTAACACAGGAATCTCCCTACACAATCGGTGCGAGTACTGGTCGAGTATGAGGATAATTTCCTTAGAAAATGGGGTTTAATACAGTAATCTCCCTACACACTCGATGCGAGTATTTGTCGAGTATGAGGATAATTTCCCTAGAAAATGGGGTTTAATACAGGAATCTCCCTACACACTCGATGCGAGTATTTGTCGAGTATGAGGATAATTTCCCTAGAAAATGGGGTTTAATACAGGAATCTCCCTGATCACTCGATGCGAGTATTTGTCGAGTATGGGGATAATTTCCCTAGAAAATGGGGTTTAATACAGGAATCCCACTAATCACACGATGCGAGTATTTGTCGAGTATGAGGATAATTTCCCTAGAAAATGCAGTTTAACACAGGAATCTCACTACACACACGATGCAAGTATTTGTCGAGTATGAGGATAATTTTCCTAGAAAATGCAGTTTAACACAGGAATCTCCCTACACACTCGATGCAAGTACGGGTCGAGTATGAGGGTCGTTTCCATAGAAAATGAAGTTTAACTCTGGAATCTCCCTACACACTCGGTGAGAGTACTGGTCGAGTATGAGGGACGTTTCCATAGACAATGAATATTAACTCTGGAATCTCCCTACACACTCGATGCAAGTATTGGTCGAGTATGAGGGTCGTTTCCATAGAAAATGAAGTTTAACTCTGGAATCTCCCTACACACTCGATGCAAGTATTGGTCGAGTATGAGGGTCGTTTCCATAGAAAATGAAGTTTAACTCTGGAATCTCCCTACACACTCGGTGAGAGTACTGGTCGAGTATGAGGGTCGTTTCCATAGAAAATGAATTTTAACTCTGGAATCTCCCTACACACTCGATGCGAGTACTGGTCGAGTATGAGGGTCGTTTCCATAGAAAATGAAGTTTAACTCTGGAATCTCCCTACACACTCGGTGAGAGTACTGGTCGAGTATGAGGGTCGTTTCCATAGAAAATGAATATTAACTCTGGAATCTCCCTACACACTCGATGCAAGTACTGGTCGAGTATGAGGGTCGTTTCCATAGAAAATGAAGTTTAACTCTGGAATCTCCCTACACACTCGATGAGAGTACTGGTCGAGTATGAGGGTCGTTTCCATAGACAATGAATATTAACTCTGGAATCTCCCTACACACTCAGTGCGAGCACTGGTCGAGTATGAGGGTCGTTTCCATAGAAAATGAATATTAACTCTGGAATCTCCCTACACACTCGATGCAAGTACTGGTCGATCCCTTGAAAATGGGGTTTCGTTTGTTTGTTTTTGTTCATCTACCTTCGCCGTGCATAATAAACTATTTGGCGAGCAGACTAAGTTAGATACAAGGGAGTCCGGGTTCGATACCCTAGCTCTTTCCGAAAAGACCCTTGCTTCTTGTACGTGCCCAGTGTATAGCACCGATACATGAGGTTTTTTCCCTGGAAAGGACCAGTACTTGACCTCTAGTTGAGTGGGAAACGCTTAATAGCACCCCTTAAATTTCCAGAACCCGGTTCGGGATTTGAACCCTCAGACCTCTGGATTGACAATCCAGTGTGGTAACCATTGGATTACCCCAACACTCAAAACATGGGGTTTAACACTGGAATCTCCCTACACACTCGGTGCGAGTACTTGTCGAGTATGAGGATCGAACCCCTTGAACATGGGGTTTCACTCTAGAATCTCCCAATATTCTCGGCGCGAGTCCAGGCCAAATATCCAGGCATCAGAGTTATTTTTCCGACATATACCAAACACTATAATAATGGTTGTCGTGCCTTTCCCTCCTATGCCCTCAGGGATGTGGGGTCAGCACTTCGACTGACCGGCTGTCAGCGGTGTCAGGATAAATGGACCAATAGTACTGGTAACTTACCAAGGAAATGTCGTGATATAACCAAAATGGTTAAAAGCGGCGTGAAACACGTTGCACGACAAACACAAACAAATTTACTATATACAATAACTCTACAGCAGACGGCATTAAATCAAAGCATTATTATTGAGTTTATTTGTGCACTTTCTGGCAAATGGATACTTTTCAGCAGCGAATGAATCATTTTGCCATTTGTATCAGGATAAGGGTTTAAACTGAAGGGAGTTAATTTGACATAGAAAACATAAGTCTTAAGAGTAATCTTTTGTTGAAGTAAAAAAGTTAACCATGAAGGACATTTTGGTGAAAAAATAAATCCATCAAGAAAACTATATTTAAAGTGAATATTCTGATCCGAGAACTTTCATATTTGGTTAGTAATGGTTTATTATGTTGTTGACTATGTTCACTTTGATATAAGGACAATGTCTTGATTTATTTACATGTAGTAAACAAATATATACTTTGGTAAATTTAAAAAGTATTGCAACAATCAAAGGCAAATTATGGAAAATCTCTATCATAATTATTGTGTTGAGTTGAAAACATAGCGACTGGTGATAATTTATGCCACAAGGTTTCAAATAGACCTGATGCCATTACTTCATGTTTAAATGTTTCTATCAGAGGCCATATTAAAGAGGAGTAAACTAATATGTATCCCATACTATATATCTTATATTTTTCGAGTCTTTGTCTTATAATATATCTTAATTCCAAATAAAACCTTATGATATGGGTACTCAAAAGAACTGCCTCACTGAGATGATTCTATTGTTTCCCCACAACATATGGTTTGGAGGTCATATTATGATTTTAGAATATAAAATACACTCCTAACAAGCTTTGTAACTTATAGAATAGACGTGATTAGAGCCTTGACAATTGGAAATGAACAAAACATTGTTACATGGTATAACACTATATTCATAACAAGGATGAAATCATTTTTATCAGATAGTTTTCAGACCGTTTTGAAATTTTACCGCACACCCGTCAGACATATTCTGCGTTAAATGACAAGAAAAAAAAAGCATTGTTTGTAATATTAACAAACACTTTAGTATGAATTATATTCGTTTAAAAATGATACAATCTCCTTTAACTGCTTATTAACATATTTGAATTTAAATAAATTTATGTTTAATTTCGACAATGCAGTAAAGATTTTAACTTATTTTAGAAAAGCCTCATTTGCAAATAATCTTAGAAA
>JASEVX010000008.1:56865683-57082155 GCA_031761405.1 Serripes groenlandicus
ATTACAAAAAAAGTTGAGTCCGAAAAAGAGGTATTAAAAAACGGGTTCTTGATATTCAAGTCTGGTTCACGCGCAATTGCATTGCCATCCTTCTGAAATAAGTATTGTTTATCATTTGTGTATTGATTCCTTGTAAAGTAGAGCTGAAATAAACATATATTTACAAAACGATATTTTTATTACAAAACGGGTTGAGTCCAGAAGAGTGGTATTACAAAACGGGGTCTTGATATTCATGTATGTTTCACACGCAATGTTTTCATTACTAACATTCTAAAATAATTTTAACATTTTTTACATGGGTTTCTTGTAATTTTATATTGAAAATGTCAGTTAAATTGACTTTTGAAATTGTTATTACAAAACAGGTTGAGTCTGAAAATGCGGTATTACAAAACGGGTTCTTGATATTTATGTATGTTTCACGTGCGATCTCATTACCATCCTTCTTAAATAAGTATTATTTAACAATTGTTTATTGATCCCTTTTAAAATATAATTGAAAGAAACAAGACGGGTCGAGTGTCAATAATTACAAAACGGGTTCTTGCTATGCTTGTATGTATCATGCAATTTTTCTATTTACCTTCTGAAATAAGACCTCACTAATATTTGTACATAAGTTTCTTTTAATTTTTTAGTTGAAATAAACAGCTTAAATCAACTTTGTAATTGTTATTAGAAAACGGGTTGCTAAACCGCACCAGTACTTCAAATGCAATTATTTGCCTTACTATAAATAAATTAAGGAATCCACCTTCTCCATTCATTTAATTTATATTGCCAAGTCTTTTAGTATAACAATAGAATATTGAGAGTAGCTTAAATGGTACCATCTGAAAAGAAATTAACATCTATCAAAGTAAAAAAGTAAATGATTTCATGTTGAAAATATCGTGGAAAATGGGAGAACTGATATTATATGAGCACGTTTTCCTTTTCTCTTGATTGTTTTAAAATGTCATCTGCTGCAAAGGCATTAAAAGTCATTTACATTAGAGAAATGGTTAATTGCTTCAGAGTGACATAAACATCAATTTTGAGCTGTAACTTAAAGGAATATTTTAGGGTCATATTCTTCAACAACATCTTAGAAACAAATGTGAAATATCCTAAGTAGGGCTTTTCATGCAAAAGGTTGAAAACAAATGACAATAGGAGAAAATACCATTGTGTATGAAACATTCTTAATTACTCTGTACTGCATATAACTACAATCTATAGATCTACATTATTTCTGACAATGACATTAGTAAATAACTTTGTCAGATCATGTTGCTAAACCCTTTCCCACATATCGACGCTTCCTGACGCGTCTGCATTATTGTGGTAAAACGAAAAAAGTGTTCATTATGAGCAATTTCTCCTTTTACCACAATATTTTCTAATTTATTCACAGTTCTTTCACGTAAGTTTTTAATTGTTGTTTATAAGAATATGGTTTAACAATATTATCATTCATTAAATAAGTTGTTCTCTAATTAATTGAATGTCGTTATAGGCTGATCGTGACATTTTCCTGTGTGTGTCCCTTGTCCATTTCTTCACAATGAAGAAGGCCGGTGAAAAAAGATATTGTTATAGTATGGGACAAACAAAAATCTTTTTCAGATGGTGTCCTTTATAATCCGGTCTTTCATGCAAGAGACATTCTACACATCTTGACAAATCTGTACCCGATGACTTGAAGATATGATTTGAAAAGCAATTGCTCCTTAAGATATGTCGATACCGAAGAAGGCTGATTGTTTCGGTGTAAGATCTTTATTTTGCAAACCATTTTTCTGTTTTGTAATGTTTTAACCCTTTCCTATATACAACAATTCTGTAGCAGAGGACTTTATAATTTATAACTTTATAACTTTTTCCAACTGCTGGTACATTTTGACACATATGCATAAGATTACAATGTTATCTACTTAATAAATAAAGCGTCATTTATGGAGATTTTGTCCAAGATATTTCCAAGCTGGTTGTGGGAGTTTGTATAAAGTCAAAGATAAACAGTGAAATGTATCACTTGATAATTTCATAGTTTTGTACATTGAGTTTGTCAATAGTCCTATGAAAAGTATGTAAATAACACATATCTTTTCCCTTTCCCACAAACAGCGTCTTTCTGACACCTCTGTAGAAGACGAATTTTGAAACCATTGTAGCAAAAGGAAAAATATCTCATGATGAGCAATTTTCTCATTTACCACAATGTTTTCAACTCTATTCAACAATTATATTAACATTAACAGATGTTTTCCATAGTTTTGCCCAGATATTTTAAAAGTCTACAGGCTTGTGTGAAATGGTTTATGATAAGAGCTTCTCCCTATTCAACTTTCAATCTGGCAGAGATTAAAATTATACTGATATTTTTATTTTCGTTTGACATTTGACTTTCTTGCTAGACCTTGTTAAATTATGTTGCAAAATGCAGGTTTACGACTGCATCACCATTGATCTTAAATGGTTATTGCAAATGACAAAAGTAACTGCCATTGATGAAATGTAAAAGAGATAGACATAATTTCATAATATTCTCGATTATCATTTAAAAAACTACTCTGATCAATTATAAACAGCGTTTAGTGGATACCGCCTCAGTTTCGGGAGATTGCGGGTTCGATCACCGATCGAGTCATACTTAACACTTAAAAATGGCAGTAATAGCTTTGCCTCCTTGCTTTCCTTGGTGCTCACGTTTGTGGAGTTAGCATTTCGACTGTCTCACTGGTGTCAGGATAAATGGACCAGAAATACTGGTAAATTACCCAGGAAACCTAATGTATAACAGAACAATTGATGGAAGCAGGGTAAAGCATTTAGTGTTTTACATGTACGAACGTTTGCAAGTGATATTTGTACTGCAAAGTATATTTTCATTTGTCCTTGTATTATCAGAAAAAAAGGAAATAATATATAAGAATAAGGGTTAAGTGAAAGTTGCCATTATTATGAATAACTGGCAAATAATTTGAAAACCGTTTTATAGGAATGTTTCTTTAAGCGCCCTTTACCAAAATGATCGACCCGTTCCGTTTCGTTCCGCCGCACACGACTGGCCCAATGTATCAACTAATTATTAAAACTATATTCTTGCGTTCATTTCCAGACGAACTTAACTGTAAGAAGCCTCCCTCATTCATCAGTTACCTTCCGTCACATATTAGGGAGAAATTATCAAACTGCCCAAATAAATCCAAGTAGCCTTTGTATAAATGATGACCTGCTCTGATTCAATAGTTGTTGCTTCCACGTTTAACCCGTTCCCACATGTAACAAATATATTAAAGACGACTAATTTGGCAAGATTACAGCCCCGACAAGCACCTCCACCCCATCGCCCCGCCACCCATCCCCACTACACAGCAAACAAATACTCTCATAAATAAATACTAGATACGCCATTTCAAAATTGAAAATAAAAGCGGCGATGCGTTCTTGTAAATATTGATAATGGCGAAATCGGTTTAAATAAATTGAGAAACATTTTGCTCAGATAGTATAAATAAGTAGACTGCACTGACCGACTGTTGTTTAGACCATTGTTAAGATAGATCGTCCACCTTTGGCGCGGAATGTCGCGGGTACGATCCTCCTTCCTATGTCATCAGTGCTGTGGGGTCAGCACTTCGACTGACTCGCTGTCAGCGGTGTCAGGATAAATGGACCAATAGTACCGGTAACTTACCAAGGAAATGTCGTGATATAACCAAAATGGTTAAAAGCGGCGTGAAACACGTTGCACGACAAACACAAACACATTTACTATATACAATAAATCTACAGCAGACGGCTTTAAAATATATGCGAACAATTTATGAACATATTTAAATCAAAGCATTATTATTGAATTTAGTTGTGCACTTTCTGGCAAATGGTTAATTTGCTCATAATAAGCAATATCTGCTTTTCCCACAATTGTTTCAAAATATTTCAGCAGCGAATGAATCAGTTTTCCATTTGTATCAAGATAAGGGTTTACATTGAAGGGAGTTAATTTAACATAGACAACGTTAAGTGTAAAGAGTAATCTTTTGTTGAAATAAAGGAAGTAAAATAGTTAACCATGAACAGGGTTGGACATTTTGGTGAAAAAATGAATCCACCAAAAGAACTATATTTAAAGAGAATATTCTGTCCAAGAACTTTCAGATGTGGTGAGTTATGATTTATTTTTATGTTAACTGTGTTGACTTTGATACTGTGACTGTGTCTTGAATTATTTACATGTAGTAATAAAAGAAATACTGTGGTAAAATGTAAAAAGTACTGCAACAAACAACGCCAAATTATGGAAAATCTCTTTTATAATTATTGAGTTGAATTGAAAACATAGCGACAGGTGATAATTTATGCCACAACTTGTTTAAATAGAGCTAATGCTATTACTTCATGTTTAAATGTTTCTATCAGAGGCCTTATTAAAGAGGAGTAAACTAATATGTATCCCATAATATCTATCTTATATTATTATCTTAATTCAAAATAAAACCTTATGATGTGGGTACTCAAAAGAACTGCATCACTGAGATGATTCTATTTGTTTCTCCACAACATAGGGTTTGGAGGTCAAATTATAATTTTAGAATATGAAATACGCTCCTAACAAGCTTTGTAACTTATAGTATAAACGTGATTATAGCCTTGACAATTGGAAATGAACAAAACATTGTTACATGGTATAACACTATTGTGGTAAGAATGAAATTAATTTTATCAGATAGTTTTCAGACCGTTTTGATATTTTACCCCACACCCGTCAGACATATTCTGCGTTAAATCACAAGACAAAATAGCATTGTTTGTAATTTTAGCCCTCTGTCAAAGACTTTAGCATGATTTAGCATATATTCGTTTAAAAATGATAAAATTTCCTTAAACTGCTTATTAACAAATTAGAATTTAAATAAATTTATCTTTAATTTCGCCAATGCAGTAGAGATTTTAACCGTTTCACCTGACTTATTTTAGAAAAGCCTCATTTACAAATAATCTTAGAAAAATATTCATTTATGAAATAGTTGTTCCCTACAAAGTTTATTTATAATGTATGTGGCATAAAGAGTCATGAGTTGTCAGGTAAAGAGTTCCAACAAACAAACAATTCTGCAACAGACGACCCTTAATACATCTGCGCAGAAATATGGAACATCAATTTAAATAAAAGATTCATTACTGAAAAGATTTGAAAACATCGTAGAAAAAGACAATATTTCTCATACGTGGAAAGGGTTAATGAAGAAACCGTATGGTGTGAGTACTCAATAGAATAGTCTTAGTGAGGCAGTTCTTTCGAGTACCCACAACATCGGGTATAATTTGGTAACATGATGTATTGTAGGACATAGACTTGTGTACTCTTCATAATCCTGGCTTCTAATCATAGTATACGCTGTTCTCCAGATCAGAAAAAGGTTTTCCAACTTAACCAACGTTCGTAAACAAAATGGAAAATCTGTATAAATATAAGTTGGAACGATTATTTCAAAAGACCACCCTTTTAACCGATGTGGCACAGGCTTTAACATTTTGGTTCAAGTAGTAAAAGTGTAAACATTCAGACATATTATGTTCCATTGGTGTTTTAGGCCGTTTTCAACATAACTTCAGTTATATATGGGCGATAGTTCACTTATCCGTAATCCCTTGGTAAACGAACCAGTACAAGGCTGGTATACGTGTCTTGCACACTGGCACAATACCATGACCGCTTCTACTTAGGTTCAAACCAGTGACGCCCGATTCCAAATCACAGACACAGTACATAGAGGATACACAAATGTATTCAATTCCATCAAATGGATCGCTTTGACTAAATGCCAACTCTTTTAAGACGCTAGATGTCGTTCATGCATATATCAATCAATCACCGGTAATGTGATACATATAAAAACAGTCCCCATGTTGACGTCCAGTAGCACAAGCTTAAATAGTTTTTACGTAACTTTCTTTGTGAAAGAACTCCGAAATGTAATTCCCGATGCATATTTTCGCTGACATCCCTTCATTTTTTCAAATATGAAACACGCAAATCAAACAAAAGTCTATCGCGCACAATAAGAAGCCAACACTGTATGACAGTAGATACATTCAAGATAGAAGATTCTAATATTTAACCATTTCCCTCATACAGACGCTTTCCGAAGCCTATGTAGCAGACAGCTTTGTGAAAACTTTCTGACAAAAGAAGAAAATGCTCAAAACGAGCAATATTTTCCTTTTGTCACAAGGTTTTTAACTCTATTCAATAATTAATATTTCATTTAAAGATATTTTAAATAGTTTTGATGAAATGTTTTCAAAGTCTTCCGCTGCAAATTTGTTGTAGGCGGAAAAGGGTTAATAGGCGAAAAATGTAGATCTAAATTATGTTGCGCGTATGGGCATGTTGATCTGAATCTACATTGATCGTTAATCTCCTAACGTCGGTTGTGTCCCTATAACACAACCTTATATGTACGTGTATCATAATTAGGAGTATGATTATTTACTAGTATAGTTCTGGTTTGTTCACCTAGGGGATATGAATAACTTAACTGTCGCCGTGATATAACTGAAAAAAACGTTGAAAAGGGTATTAAACCACATAACACAAGCATAATATATAGAGGAGAAGCACATACCTGCCTGAGTAAAACCCGTATTTATGTTGACAGTTAGTTGTGTCTAAATGAGTACGTTAATTTAGCATCCTACTTCCAGCTATAAATAACTCCTCGAAATCATACTTCCTCTATATCCCCTTTTAACAGTAAGTTCTTACTTAAAACATGCATTGTGTAGGATTCTTCAATGAAAGTAAAATAAAGAACCACACCCTCATAACCCGTCTTTTTTCATAACAAATACTTTTAATACATTATAGTTATTCTCTCTGTATACTAGAATGTATATCAAAGCGTCGATGGTATTTGTCTAAATTCGATCCATTCAAGAATAATCTAACCACATAATGTAATAGAACGTAGATGACAGACTTCAGAACAGAGTGTCGCATGCGTTTTGAATATATTGATCCAACGTAGTTCAATTGATAAACCTACTCAACTAAGGCAGGTAAACTGACTGTTTATTTACAATTCTGCTTACATGTATGCGCGAAATACATGAGATACAAGAGCGAGAGGGGGAATACTAGATAGTAAGAGATATAGATAGATAGAGAGAGAGAGATAGAGAGAAAGAGAGATAGAGAGAGAGAGAGACATACAAACAGACAGACAGACAGACAGACAGACAGACAGACAGACAGACAGACAGACAGACAGACAGACAGACAGACAGACAGACAGACAGACAGACAGACAGACAGACAGACAGACAGACAGACAGACAGACAGACAGACAAACAGACATACAGACATAACAAGAGAGAGACAGAGATACAGAGAGACAGAGAGACAGAGAGACAGAGAGACATACAGAGAGACAGACATACAGACATACATACATACAGACAGACAGAGAGAGACATACAGATATATTGAGAGAGAGAAAGAGAAAAGAGAAAAAACGCCATTTCAAAGAAGGGTTTGGGACCACATTTAACAATTTGATAATCAAATGTTTTCTAATTAATTTCTTTTATCTTTCTTTGGTAGAAAATATGATCCATTTGTTTTAACCCACATGCTGGCAATATTTAAATAAACATTAAACAATTTTTTTTTTTTTTTAATTTTAAAATGATACATTTTGTATCCATGGTAACTAATTTTAGAGGCACTGTTCCCCATAGCTTTTTTTCATTTCTTGTGAGAAGAGATGTTGACCTTCATGCATCCATTGTTCATTTGTATTCATATGAACGCATTAAATTTTTATAACCATTCAAAAAATGGCAAAAAAGTGTTCCTTTTCCCCGTAAAAAACACCATTTCAAAGAAGGGTTTGGGACCACATTTAACAATTTGATAATCAATTGTTTTCTACTTAATTTCCTTCATTAAATGATGACTTTTGGTAGAAAATATGATCCATTTTGTTTAACCCACATGCTGGCAATATTTAAATAAACATTAAACAATTTTTTTTTTTTTTTTTTTAAATTTTAAAATGATACATTTTGTATCCATGGTCACTAATTTTAGAGGCACTGTTCCCTATAGCTTTTTTTCATTTCTTGTGAGAAGAGATGTTGACCTTCATGCATCCATTGTTCATTTGTATTCATATGAACGCATTAAATTTTTATAACCATTCAAAAAATGGCAAAAAAGTGTTCTTTTTCCCCGTAAAAAAAACACCATTTCAAAGAAGAGTTTGGGACCACATTTAACAATTTAATAATCAATTGTTTTCGACTTAATTTCCTTCATCAAATGATGACTTTTGGTAGAAAATATGAACTTTTGCATATATATCTTCATTTATGCTAAAAACTGATTGGAAACCTAGTGGATTTCCCATTGAAATCAGTCCTATAAAAAACGAGAGCCGGTTGCTATGGCAACCAAAGTGTATAGCAAAGTTTTTTTTGCCATTTTCCATTTCTTTCATCATGTTGAGAAAATGTGTGAAGTTTGAACAAAATCCGTGACCATGCGTGCCACACTCCCTATATGGGAGTGCAAATGCTTACAGAGAATGGCTATTAAACACTTAAAAGCATATTTCATAAACAAAAATCCCTTATAGAAATGCCAAAATAGTTCGTTTCTGAACCCTTTCTTACATATAGACGAATCTGCAGCAGACGACTTTTGAAAACATTTTGAGCAATTTCTCCTTTGTCACAATGTTTTCAACTCTTTTCAATTATTTATACTATTTTTTTTGAGATTTTCCTTGTTGTTGTATAAAAAGTCGTTTAACAAGAATTGTTACTTAGCAAGGTATTTTTTTTATATCAACTTCTGCATTAACTAAAATACTTTCCACCATTTATGTATTACAAAATATGTGAGAAAACATTTGAAATATACTTTTAGGTTATAAGTATTACTTAACGCTAAATAAAGTTGGTGGAATTGGACCCAGGATTCTAATACCAGTCGGATTTAAAATACTTTAAACATGGAAGTAACGGCTTCTCTCCCTGGCGCTCAGCCTTTGCGGGGATAATATTACCAGCAGTACGGGTTAGTAAGCTAGGAAAGAGCGTAATATAACTGAAACCTGTTGAAAGTGACATAAAGCACTATACACATGACTGAAAACTGTTAAAAGCGGCATAAACCACTATACAAATGACTGAAAACTGTTAAAAGCGGCATAAACCACTATACAAATGACTGAAAACTGTTAACTGTTAAAAGCGGCATAAAACCACTAGAGAAATGACTGAAAACTGTTAAAAGCGGCATAAACCACTATACAAATGACTGAAAACTGTTAAAAGCGGCATAAAGCACTATACAAAGGACTGAAAACTGTCAAAAGCGGCGTAAAGCACTATACAAAGGACTGAAAACTGTTAAAAGCGGCAACAAGCACTATACAAGTGACTGAAAACTGTTAACAGCGGCACAAAGCACTATACAAATGACGAAAAACTGTTAAAAGGGTCATAAAGCACTATACAAATGACTAAAAACTGTTAAAATGGTAAAAAAGCACTAAACAAATGACTAAAAACTGTTAAAAGTGGCATAAAGCACTCTACAAATGACTGAAAACTGTTGAAAGCGGCATAAAGCACTAAACAAATGACTGAAAACTGTTGAAAGCGCCATAAAGCACTATACAAATTACTGAAAACTGTTAAAAGTGGCATAAAGCACTATACAAATGACTGAAAACTGATAACAGAGGTATAAAGCACTATACAAATGACTGAAAACTGTTAAGAGCGGTATAAAGCACTATACAAATGACTGAAAACTGTTAAAAGTGTCATAAAGCACCATACAAGTGACTGAAAACTGTTGAAAGCGGTATAAAGCACCATACATCTGACTGAATACTGTTTAAAGCGGCATAAAGCAATGTAGAAATGACTGAAACCTGTTAAAAGTGTCATAAAGCACTATACAAATGACTGAACACTGTTAAAAGCGGCATAAAGCACTGTACAAGTGACGGAAAACTGTTAAAAGTGGCATAAAGCACTAAACAAATGACCGAACACTGTTAAAAGTGTCATAAAGCACTAAACAAATGACGGAAAAACTGTTAAAAGCGGTATAAAGCACTATACAAGTGATTGAAAACTTTTAAAAGCGGCATAAAGCACTATTCAAATGACTGAATACTGTTAAAAGCGGCATAAAGCACTAAACACTTGACTGAACACTGTTAAAAGTGTCATAAAGCACTATACAAATGACGGAAAACTGTTAAAAGTGGCATAAAGCACTATGCAAATGACTGATAACTGTTAAAAGTGGCATAAAGTTCTATACAAATGACTGAACACTGTTAAAAGCGGTATAAAGCACTATACAAATGACTGAAAACTGTTGAAAGCGGCATAAAGCACTATACAAATGACTGAAAACTGTTGAAAGTGGCATAAAGCACTATACAAATGACTGAAAACTGCTAACAGCGGTATAAAGCACTATACACATGACTGAAAACTGTTAAGAGCGGTATAAAGCACTATACAAGTGACTGAAAACTGTTGAAAGCGGTATAAAGCACCATAGATCTGACTGAATACTGTTTAAAGCGGCATAAAGCAATGTACAAATGACTGAAACCTGTTAAAAGTGTCATAAAGCACTATACAAATGACTGAACACTGCTAAAAGTGTCATAAAGCACTATACAAATGACGGAAAACTGTTAAAAGCGGTATAAAGCACTATATAAGTGATGGAAATCTGTAAAAAGCGGCATAAAGCACTATTCAAATAACTGAAAACTGTTAAAAGTTTCATAAAGCACTATACAAATGACGGAAATCTGTTAAAAGTGGCATAAAGCACTAAGCAAATGACTAAATACTGTTAAAAGTGTCATAAAGCACTATACAAGTAACTGAACATTGTTAAAAGTGGCATAAAGCACTATACAAGTGACTGAAAACTGTTAAAAGCACCGTAAAGCACTATACGAGTGACTGAAAACTGTTAACAGCGGTATAAAGCACTATACAAGTGACTGATAACTGTTAAAAGCGGTATAAAGCACTATACAAGTGACTGAAAACTATTAAAAGCGGTATAAAACACTATACAAATGACTGAAAACTGTTGAAAGTGGCATAAAGCACTATACAAATGACTGAAAACTGCTAACAGCGGTATAAAGCACTATACAAATGATGGAAAACTGTTAAGAGCGGTATAAAGCACTATACAAATGACTGAAAACTGTTAAAAGTGTCATAAAGCACCATACAAATGACTGAAAACTGCTAACAGCCGCTGTCTCAAAAATGGCTCAAGATTTTGTAAAATGGCTCAAGCAGTGGCTCAAACTTTTCTTGAGCCAGGGCTGGCCCTGTCAGCGTTATAAAGCACTATACACATGACTGAAAACTGTTAAAGCGGTATAAAGCACTATACAAATGACTGAAAACTGTTGAAAGTGGCATAAAGCACTATACAAATGACTGAAAACTGTTGAAAGTGGCATAAAGCACTATACAAATGACTGAAAACTGCTAACTGCGGTATAAAGCACTTTACACATGACTGAAAACTGTTAAAAGTGTCATAAAGCACCATACAAGTGACTGAAAACAGTTGAAAGCGGTATAAAGCACGATAGATCTGACTGAATACTGTTTAAAGCGGCATAAAGCAATGTACAAATGACTGAAACCTGTTAAAAGTGTCATAAAGCACTATACAAATGACTGAACACTGTTAAAAGCGGCATAAAGCACTGTACAAGTGACGGAAAACTGTTAAAAGTGGCATAAAGCACTATTCAAATGACGGAAAACTGTTACAAGCGGTATAAAGCACTATACAAGTGATGGAAATCTGTAAAAAGCGGCATAAAGCACTATTCAAATGACTGAAAACTGTTAAAAGCGGCATAAAGCACTAAACAATCGACTGAACACTGTTAAAAGTGTCATAAAGCACTATACAAATGACGGAAAACTGTTAAAAGTGGCATAAAGCACTATACAAATGACTGAACACCGTTAAAAGCGGTATAAAGCACTATACAAATGACTGAAAACTGTTGAAAGCGGCATAAAGCACTATACAAATGACTGAAAACTGTTGAAAGTGGCATAAAGCACTATACAAATGACTGAACACCGTTAAAAGCGGTATAAAGCACTATACAAATGACTGAAAACTGTTGAAAGCGGCATAAAGCACTATACAAGTGACGGAAAACTGTTAAAAGTGGCATAAAGCACTAAACAAATGACCGAACACTGTTAAAAGTGTCATAAAGCACTATACAAATGACGGAAAACTTTTAAAAGCGGTATAAAGCACTATACAAGTGATGGCAATCTGTAAAAAGCGGTATAAAGCACTATTCAAATGACTGAAAACTGTTAAAAGCGGCATAAAGCACTAAACAATTGACTAAATACTGTTAAAAGTGTCATAAAGCACTATACAAGTAACTGAACATTGTTAAAAGTGGCATAAAGCACTATACAAGTGACTGAAAACTGTTAAAAGCACCGTAAAGCACTATACGAGTGACTGAAAACTGTTAACAGCGGTATAAAGCACTATACAAGTGACTGATAACTGTTAAAAGCGGTATAAAGCACTATATAAGTGACTGAAAACTGTTAAAAGCGGTATAAAGCACTATACAAATGACTGAAAACTGTTGAAAGTGGCATAAAGCACTATACAAATGACTGAATACTGTTAAAAGCGCCATAAAGCACTATACAAATGACTGAAAACTGTTAAAAGCGCCGTAAAGCACTATATAACGAATCGATTTACAAGCAATTTCTGCACTGTGTACATACACTTAAACCTCTTGCCGGTGCTAAATGTACACTTTAACGCGGTAAGATCTATAAACTATTGAATTTTAAGTGCTTTTTCAAAATGAAGAGATATCGATGAAATAGAATGAACCGCCCTTCACTTTCTCACATACAACAAATCTGCAGTAGATGAATTTAAAAGCATCTGGAGAAAAGTGTGGAAAATCTATTTGATTAAATGTTTAGTTTTAAAATACAATTGAAAACAATGTGGCAAAAGAAGAAATTTCCCGAGTAATTTCTTCATTCGCTACAATGTTTTTTTCGAAGTCGTCTGCTGCAGAGGCGTCCGACAGCGTCTGTATGTGGGAATGGGTTAAGATGTGTATATCTCTACCTAGTCTGGAACCCGGCTTACTATAGTAAATTAAATAGACCTGGTTATTTTAAAATCTGATTGAACAAATATAGTCTGTAAGGTATTGATTATGTTCATGGATAATATCACTCTATTGTTCAATATTTTGGCACTAGGCCGTCTTCAGGTTTAATCCTTTCCCACTTGCAGATGCATTTAGACGTAACTACAGAAGACCACATTTGGAAACATGATGGCTCATGCTTTTAAAAACAAAGGGTTAACCTAAACATCAAGTTACATTTGTTTTTTGAGGTATTATGCCGTTTTTATCATTATTTCAGTTATAACGGGGCAACAGTTCACTTATCCGTGATGCCTTCGTAAACGAACCAGTACTAGATTAAACGTGTATTGCCAAATTGCACAAAACTATGACCGCCGCTATTTAGGATCGAGCCCGGGACGTCCGGTTCCAAATCTCAGACGTTTCCAAGCAATCGTAATATGAACGATGCTTTAGAAGAATCTATCTTAGGGCAATTGTGACCTGTGAAAATAGATTACGCACATTATAACCTGGCTCTATACTGTTCGCACTTTAGTCACAGAGGGTTTCAAGAACATTTTGACAAACATTTGTGCAATTGCAATTCAATTTCCAGGAAGTGTAGGTGGATAAGTATGCACTTGGCATAAAGTTTCCTTTTCCTAAGCCACCACCGCTCATAGGACAATATCAATGGAAAATCCTCTCAGGTTTGCTCAGCTTATGCAAGAACGAAATATGAATCTGTCAATATCAATGGAAAATCCTCTCAGGTTTGCTCAGCTTATGCAAGAACGAAATATGAATCTGACAATATCAATGGAAAATCCTCTCAGGTTTGCTCAGCTTATGCAAGAACGAAATATGAATCTGTCAATATCAATGGAAAATCCTCTCAGGTTTGCTCAGCTTATGCGAGAATGAAATATGAATCTGACACTTTTATCTATATATATATATATCTATCTTTAAACTTTTGAAAATGAATTTAAGCAAATTCAAATATATAGTTTTTTTAGGATAAGTGGATGGAGAATCTGGCTTCACATATTTGAAGTTCTATCTTAGCCAACATTTCTTCCACGTTAAGTCATAATCATAGATACGTAATGTAAGAGTACCAAAATGCTCTTCAGTTAAGTCCAAGGAAGAACATTTTACACATATTAAATTCTACAAATCCAGCAGAACTAAGTACAACATATATCTTTTGATAGGTAGAGGTGACATAATTGATTTGAATAGAACATGACGGCACGAACTTTTCATGAATAAGTCCAACACGTCTATTTTTAGATCCTTTGTGTTATGAAACTAAATCTCAACTTTAATTTACGTCTTACCTTTGTAATCAATATTTTTGAAACAGGAAATGTGCACCTCTTAAAACCGATGAAACCATTGCTGCAAGCACTAGTGACAAACATGTGTTTATACAAACGGATTTCATTTAAAAGCTGATGTCAGTGAATGACAAGTTTCTATTTTAACCCTTAAATTAATTAAAGGTAAGCCATTTTACATCAACCATGTTATAGACAAGATTAATATAAAATAAAATTGGTTTTATATATGAGGGGTCCTCTACGAAAATGAGCCGTCTGAAATGTCTCTGGGCCGAGCCCAGGTTACTCAGTCGGTAGCGACGTGTATATTTTTGTTTGTTTGTTATGAGTAAGTGTTATAGTTTTATGTAGGTGTTAACGTTAAGCCCAATGTAAATGGGTCGTGAGTTCGAACCACGGCTCGGCCATTCATTCTTTCCGATGATTGAGAAAAGTCGCTGTGAATAGCGTCAATCCGCTCCCACCAACAGGCGTAAAGCTTTAATCTGGAAGGTAGCCAGTTGCATTGGAATAATGCTGTGACGAGTACTCTTGGGAGAAAGCCAGGAAAATAATGTTTTCAGCAGATGATTTTTGAAAACGGTGTGACAAATTGAGAAATTGCTTATAATGAACAATTACTCCTTTTACCAAAATGTTTTGAACTGTATTCAATTATTATACATTATTTTATAGAGATCATTTTAGTTTTGCCAATATGTGTTCAAAGTCGTCTGCTGCAAATGTGTTGTATGTGGGAAAGGTTTATATGAGATAAAATATTATATAAATGGCGCACGGCCGCGTAGATCAAACACAGGCAGCGCATCCGCGCAGACTGATCTATCTCTGCCCTGATCATAAATTAGTCATAGTTGAAAGGATATTCTGTAAAGCAATATCGATTTGGTTTCTGCCGAGCCCCGGTAGCTCAGTCGATAGCGACGCGGGCTGTCAATCAATGGGTTGTGAGTTCGAACCTCAGCTCATCCAAGATTCTTTCCGAGGTTTGACAAAAGTCACTGTGATTCGTCTTCCACCAATGGGCTAACAGTCTCTGTGAAGGTCAAAATACGCTACTATAGTCCCTAAAAAAATCTTTGTTTGCGTAGAAATGAGTGTATACCATCACCAGAATGTATTGAATATATGACATTGAGTTTATATTCATTATAAATGTGTATAGGATGCACTGGAAATGATTGATTCTATCACTTTTAGTATATTTACCTTTTTTGAAAGTGAAAGTAGAGAATGCTAAACACCGGTTTAGTCCGGGTCCGATTTGGTCAAAAATTACGGTAACCGTTTTCGCATGGAGAGTTCTTTCTTGCATAATGCATGACCGACCCCGACCCCAACCCCCATTTTCTTTGGATTGTTTTACGCTTAGAGGTAACTCTTTTCAATGATATATAGTGTTCTACATGAGAAACGCTTAGAAAGTGTGACAATTGAGAACTGAAACTCGTCGATTTACATGGAAACAAAAAAGGAATTTATTTGGTGTATTGCAACTTGAAAAGCAGCAAGTTGCTTGTAAATAATTCGGTGTGAAGTACTGGTGTTCGAAAGCCAGGAAACACATGAATAGGTTAACTGGTCGCCGTGATATGACTGACAAATTGTTAAAAACGCGGTTAAACCCCAAAAATCAATCCTGGAGCACAGCTCATATCGTAGCGACTTGTTAATGCCTCTGGTGGATTACACCGATGGGTCACATGATCACGTTGTTTTATGGTAGATAATTACGACAAGACGTAAACTATTTGAGGGTCCTACCTATAACTACTGGGATTCGAACTCGGACCGACCGGTTTCAATGCTGACCAATACACTATCACCGCGGTTGATTATTTATTAACGTGAAACAACCATATCAAAACGTTTGATCATGACTGAACCCCTTTACATTGAGTCTTACCTTATGATCGTTATATGGATGAAAACGAAGCTTTATGTCCAAATAGCAAATCTTCTTGCTGCATGTGCTCGTATTAGAAGCAGCCATTCATCTTTACAGACTTCAAGATGATATGAAAGTATTTTAGTATTTTCTTCGGACTGTACAAAAGGTGAACCCATTATCCGTCAATCCGTCTGCCTGGCAATAGTAATAATTCGTTCATGCAAATTCATATAAGGTATGAAACGATTTGACATGTACTTGCTAAAATACAGGTATTTCCTTTACAATCAATATGTATCCAAATAAGCCATCGCCTCCGCACAGTATGATCTGGCTCTGCGCTGCTAAATAGTCATAGAAGGTTTCGAGAACTGTAAAGATGTGTCCATTTCGATCATTAGCAAAGATGCGCAGACATTGTTTTTTTCCGCACATACGAGTATAATAATGCTACTAATAACATAATTGCCTAAAACAAATGACAACACAACATTACTAATGTAATGTACGTTTAAATAAACTGGATAAAGTGTTTTAGCGCAATTGAGCACGAAGTGCGGTGTGACCTAAAATGATCACTCACCATCCGGTTCAAGACATACGGCGACCCTTCGTTCACGTTTCCCTACAAACATCTTCCATTACTAAAACAATTGACTCAATTTCAAAATAACATTATGGGAATGCTCTTTTGAGTTTGTTAAAAGAAGTCCATAGTTAACTATTTTTGCTAAGACAACATTAAGTAAAAAACTAAAAAATATTACTGGCCCGATTTGAAAAAGAATCTGGTTCTACTGTGATTTATCAAATTATTACGATCTGTTAAAAAACATGGCCACCAGGGGATGGGACATTTGTATACCATATAGCCATATAGTATTAGGTTTAATCATATTCTTGTACAATAATTCTGGTCCGATTACAACAAATAAACTGGCACAAGTACTACGACGGTGACCCATTACCAGGATCACCTCAGTCGTGTAGTGGTAGAATGTCCGCCTTAGGTACGGGAGTTTGTGGGTTCGTTTCCCGACCGGTGCATACTAATGACTTTAAGAATGGATATAATGTTTAATTGGTTGTAAAAAAATACTCCAGATGGCACCAGAAAGGGGACATAATGAAAAAACGTAAATTTCCCTCGGAATTTGCTGATCTGAATTCGAAAAAAATGTTACTTGCGTGACAGAAACTCTACCTGAATTGTTCAAGACATATGAGCCGAGTAACGAGAAAACTAACATTGTGGACTCTGCGTGAAGTATCGACCCGGATCAGCCTAATCATTAATGTATATTTATCATCATGTGTGTGTCTATCATTATGTATGTCTATCACTATGTATTTCTATCTGTGTTTATTCATGTGTCTCTGAATGTATGTCTATCTGAGCGTATATCTATCTGCATGTATGTCTTTTTGTTTATGTAGATATGTATGTCCGTCTATCTGTTGGTGTAACTGTCAATCCGCCTGTCTGTCTGTATGCAAGTATATCCATGTGTATGTCAGTCTGTATGTTTATCTGTCTACGCGTTTGTAAGTCTATCTGTCTGTGTATGCCTATCATCATGTATGTCTATCATCATGAGTGTCTATCAGTATGTATGTATGTATGTATGTATGAATGTATGTATGTATGTATGTATGTATGTATGTATCTATGTATGTATGTATGTATGTCTATCACTATTTATGTCCATCTGCATTTATATTTCTTTTCCTGTGGATTTTCTGTTTCATGAATCATTACTCTATACCTCTATCGCGCTGAGACGGAAATTGTCGGCCCTGAATAGTCCATTAATACATGGCAGACACGGACAGCGGCAAATTACCTTTGTTTTTTCTCCTGCCTTATAACCAATGGCTTTCGGCAGCTTGATAATAATGTATAATTACAAATGGTCCTGGGCTGATAAGCAGTGTATACTCCTTTCAAAATCCTGGTCAAAGCTCCCATGACATTAGCATTTACGCATTTGCTACTACATGTATACCATGACTCAAGGGATCGCTTAAAAGCCATCTTGGCCCTCTTGTTTCTGTACATAAGCGTATTCTCGCAATAGACGCACCCGTACATCTTTACAGACTTGATAAACATATGCAAACCTTAAGTGTTGTAATAAGTCCATAACTAGTTGATCAGAAGGAACTCTAGTTGAACCTGCTCTCCGTGTGTCTGCCTGACAATGATTAACATCTCACTTGTGTTATTGTTTATTAAGTATAAGAATAGATATATGTATACGTATGATACATAGCAATTATACTATACAAAACGATATGTATGAGCCAGGCGAGGAGATACAGTTAGTGTAAAAAGGGGGAATGTGAGTGTACAAAATCAACCTAGTCTTAACAGTACGCAGCCGCATTAGGACCCCAAATCGCTTGCCGCGACTCATTATTATGTCATAAGGCAGTATAATTATGTATAACATGTTAGCAGAAATGTGAGGCTCTGGCCAGACAGAGCATGTGTACATGTACATACTTCACTGCATGCATATTTCTCAATACCCCATTTTTGTTTGTCGCAGTTCTTGTTTATAATTTCGTTTTTAAGAATAAAGCAGAACAGATCTTCATATTATCTCAATTAATTGATAGAGGTAAATTGTTTTATGACCGAATTAGTATATTAAAATGTTCTTTGTTTGTGGTCTGATTAGTCAATGTCAATATTAGTTAATGTAGCATGATCATTTAAAGTGTACAGTTGATTAATTCATCCTTATATTTTCGAAAACTTTACGTCTTATATTTACAAGTGTGATACAGTATAAGTCGTTTCTATTTACAGTTTACAGTTCCACAAGATGGCTGCACAGTATCGCAATTTGTCACTCCGTCTTTATGAAATTCTAGATTGGATCGGCGCTTCTGAGGAGATAAGGGACATGTATAGAGGAAATGCAATAGTAGAAGAAATATTGGTGACCCATATTAATGGCTTATTTGATGACAAACTTCGGAAAATGTACATGTTCGGGAGTGACTGTGAGGGTACAACAACACCAGGACTGAAATCCGACCTAGACATGCTACTCTGCTATAATTCGACTGGTGTAGACAGTATCTCTCATTCACCACAAAACGGACAATCATTTCTCATGGTAACAGATGAGACCACAAAACCTGGATATTATAAACTACAACTGGTTATAGATAAATTTCCAATTAATCGTCTTTTCACTACAATTCATAACATTGACCCTTCAATCCTGACAGATCAGGTGGTAAGATCTGACTACTACGGCAGGATTTGTTTAGAAAGCATTAAGTATCGTGATAATAATTTCCTAGAGCAAAATGGTCCTGCTATGACACATTTAGGTGCAGAAGTAATAAAAGATCGAGACTTAGTTTTGGCAGTAAAATGTCAGTACATCCCTAGCTGGGCTAAATCCTGGTTAAGAAGGGTTGTCAGTTGCGATCGGTTAAATGAAGCACAAATCAAAATATTGAAAGAATCAGGATGTTTCTTCGTGGGAATAAATCACCCATCAAGTCAAAATGGATCGATTGAATGGAGAATTTCATTTTCACTTCAGGAACGTGAACTCATGGCTAGTCTTAACTCTACACAGCACAAATGTTACGTTTTTCTTAAGATAATAAAGAAAGACATTATACATAAACGTGTCCCTAAATCTATTTCTTCTTATAACTGCAAAACATGTATATTATATGCAATTGAAAAAACTCCTTGCGTATTCTGGAGACGTGGAAACTTTTTAGAATGTATACGTTTTTGTATTAAAATACTATTGCACTGGGTAAAAGAGAATCGTTGCCCAAATTATTTTGTTCCGGATGAGAACATGTTTGATAGGCTTGGGAACAGAACCCTTAGACAGGTACAGAATGTCATAGAGGACATGCTAGAACACTGGTGTAGCTTTCTATGGTCATTGACATGTGATAACATCGGGGAGATGTTGTACGTTGTATTGTTTGGGCGTGGACCAAGTATAATGAGAGTTCAACGAAAAACAATATCTGAAAAATCACTAGAACAGTACATACAATGTATTATGATGTTAAAAGCACGCGCGTATCAATGTCTTATGTTGTGTAGAAGTAGATCAGCTGATCAAGCTGTTTTAGAATTACACTCAATTGAAACCTATCTTACGAATACCGATTGTTTAGAAGGTCATACGGAAGAAGAGACAAAATTATCAATATGGTACTTCATCCCATACTTACGCCTTCAAATAGCACAATGTATCGCCAGCATCATGTTGGCGACCAGAAACGCGGATCGACTAAGAATGTTGTTTAGCAACTTTGAGTATTACATAGAAGAAAGTAAAGACTGTGACGTTATTTCCTCATATTTAATAGTCGCAAGCTATTGTCTACACAGTGAAAGGCATGATATTTGTGAGAGGATTCTTCTTAAATGTGAAACGTCTTTAAAATCACATGTTATTTCAGTGTGTGGCGGCCATTCAATTCAACAACTTTATTTGAATGAAGAAATCAATGAACAAGTACGAATATTGAGGTCACAACGTATTGAAAACAAAGAGTACGCGAGCACCTGTACCACTGGATGTTCAACATTTCTACCTGATCAAGCAAACCTTGTCCCTCCAGCATTACACTATGAGATGTATCGTTCGGTCAATACACCAGCTGAATCTAGAGATAAATTTCTTGAGGTGTGGTTTGATTGGATTGTTGTGGATTCTAAGGTTTACCTGTACTTCCTTCAGTATGTCCTCTATTCAAAAACAAATAAGCCCGTCTATAAACAAGATGCTATCGACAACTTAATTCATATTATAACGAGAGATGAAAACCTTGGACATCTTGAAACAGCCTACAATTTGTTAGGATGGATATTCACACAGGAAAATAGAATCCAACAAGCAATGGAGTGTTTTCTAACATCCTGGAGGATCAGACCAATTCACAATGCTGCTAAATGGCACGTGCTAGGACTAATTAGTACTAGGAACACGCCCAATTAAGGCAAGGCATCCCATATGACTGCTTCGCAATGATGTGGTGACTTTATTTTAAGTTAGGATTTCGTTACACTGTAGGTTTAGATCAGCCAGTACATCTGCTCCGTTTTGTTAAAATCTTCACACGTTGACAGATTATTCGGTCCACTAAACTCGAATATATGTAAAAATTGTATCGACGTAAAGATTTATCACAATATACATTTTTACCAATATCAAACTGTCAACCAATTAAAATCGAATATAGAAGACAAATCAAAATTGAAAAAAAGTATTTGAAGTGTGACGAATAATTTAAAACTATACTTTTATTGTAGACGAATGTTTACGCAATACAACAATATGGATCAAATTAGCGTGCACCTGTATATTGTTGAAAAGACTAAACATGACACTCATAACTGTTCTTCACTTCTTGTTCTATATTGAGAATTCGAGAAAACCGGTAAAAATACAATGTCCAATTTAAAATAGGTTTACAAATACAGCGTAATTAATTGTGTGCGTAACAACGCAAAATGGACCAAAGTAGTAAGGGAGTAATCCTGTAGAAGGGATTTAAAAAGGGGAAAGCGAAGGGGAACTGCGGCAATTTCAAATTCAAAGTTTGGCATATTTTTCGAATGCCCCAGTCTACCCTCCATGTGGAGGGCAGACTGGGTGCATTTTGAATTAGAGGAGGAAAGCGAATGGGGAACTGGGGCACGTTTTGTGAGTTAGAGGAGGAAAGCGAAGGGGAACTGGGGCATTTTTTGAAAAAAGTCATGCATCGTTAACGTTCTTTCCCCCCTTTGCACTGACGGATTTGGACTTAGTCGTTTTTTCAATGACAATTTGAAAAGTTGAACTTTCTAAGTTTTTGAGGTGGCCCTGAAAAGGGCCGTTTTTTTCTTTTGTTTTAAACATGACAACAGCCAAAGTTTGTTCTACAAATCAAGTCTTCTCTTTGTCATTGTCAACCCAATGAACTCTTCTCTTCAAGTGTACGCCTAAGTAAACCACGTCTGGTTTCTGTTGTTTAATTGTGACATCCAGTCTGGGTTGTTCTTCGTTGAGTTGGCGATGAATATTGTAGAGTCGATACCCAATATTTGTGAGATCAACTGCAACATTAGTGAGTTCTCTGCGTAAATTCGTGTTGATATCGATGAGGTAAAAAGAATGTGTGGATTGAAATGACGTTCCGCTTTTTATACCGTTAAGGCGGATTGATCTACTTTTGACTCAGAATTAAGCTTGGCCAATGAAATGCACAGAACGTCACATTCAATGAAAAATGGGGGTTACAGCCTAGTGCAATTACATGTTTTCAAATGGGTTTTCTTTTCTGTCAAGCTATGTAATATTTTGGATTGTTTAGGAATACCAAAAAACAACACAAATACAATAATTTATGAACAAATAAACTTTCCAGACTGTTCCTCTGATGACCTTTGAAACTAGCAGCAGTCAATATTTCCTTTGATTACATTGGTCAATATAGCATATTCGATGTGGAAGCATTGCAATATATCTGTTTTCCTATTCTTTGGCTGTTGTCTGTAAGTGAAAGACCTCCAGGAGGAGTGGGTTTAGTCCAAACTATCAAAAGGTCGATTTTCGCGTAACGTTACTGATATCAGCCGTCCCGCGAGAAAACCAATATAATGACCTCTGCGTAATGTATCGACCCAGATCAGCCTGCGCTGTTCGTGCAGACTGATCCAGGCCGACAGATTCCGTCTTAGAGGGATAGAGATATAGAGTCATGATTCCTGAAACAGAAAATCCCCAGGAGGCGTAAAGTGTCTGTCCGGGTAAGCTTGCGCGGCATGCTTAGGCTGATCCTGGTCGATGCTTTAAGCAGAGTCCACAATGTTGGTTTTCTCGCGGGGTACACGGCTCATATGGTTTAATATAAACACGAACGATAACTACTATTTTTGATGACTTATATCAACGTTTTTCGTCTCCCTTAGGTGTCGCAAAATGTTATTTTTTTTATTAAAACAGCAGGAAACCGTTTTCGTGGCCTAAATCCCTTGTTAATTCAGTGTTGTAAAACCTTTTGGTATATTCATAACGTCCGACACATGGACTAGTAAGCGACTCCCTCTTCATTTTATTTCAGATTGTTTTTTTAAAAATCGTTTTTCAACCCGAACTATTTTACCGTAAATAATCATACATACATTTGGTTGAAGGCATGTATACGGTTAGTCTCTCGAAACGGAGAGAGTGTACATAATTAAACAGAGATGATAATTAAAACATATGTGCGGTTAGCTGTTGGTCCATTAACAGTTAATAACCTTTAGACTTTAACCTATAAAAATGAGTAATTACAATGTATTCACACTTTAACCGCGTCTGTCAGTTTCGACTCTCATTATCACTCCGAAACTGGATCATTTTTGTTTTTTGATTGTTTGGTGTTTTACGCTGCTTTCAAATATTTGTTTTCAGTTATATCACGTCGTTTCTTGGGTAAGTTAACAGTACTACTGGTCCATTTATCCTGACACCAGCCAGTCAGTCGTAATGCTAACCTCACAAACCCTGAGCGCAAAGGAGGGTGGCCATTACTACCATTTTAAAGTCTTTGGTATGACCCAGTCGGGGATCGAACCCGCCATCTCCCGCTCCCACGGCGGACGCTCTACCACTACACAACCGTGGCGGTCGGATCATATATAGGTTAAGTGGCGTACAGCTAACGTGGCTACAATTATATTGCTTGTGTTAAAATATGTATCTAGGACTAAAATATATGAAGTCGGATAAAGAAGATACTGGTGGATAAATAAGCTCATCCGAGTCTTCGCAGTACGCAGATGCTTTAACCCGTTCCCACGCATAGACACTTTCTGATACCACTGTAATAGACGACTTTTGAAAATATTCAATATTTTAAAAAATATCAGTAATTATACCCTCATTTATCCGTGTTTGTTCCCAGATGTTTTCAAAGTCGTCTGCTGCAGATTTGTTAGTATGTGGAAACGGGTTAAAAAGTCGTCTGCTGCAGATTTGTTGCATGTGGGAACGGGTTAAAAGGTCGTCTGCTGCAGATTTGTTGCATGTGGGAACGGGTTAAAAGGTCGTCTGCTGCAAATTTGTTGCATGTGGAAACGGGTTAAAAGGTCGTCTGCTGCAGATTTGTTGCATGTGGAAACGGGTTAAAAGGTCGTCTGCTGCAGATTTGTTAGTATGTGTAAACGGGTTAAAATGTCATCTGCTGCAGATTTGTTGCATGTGGAAACGAGTTAAAAGGTCGTCTGCTGCAGATTTGTTAGTATGTGGAAACGGGTTAAAAGGTCGTCTGCTGCAGATTTGTTGCATGTGGAAACGGGTTAAAAGGTCGTCTGCTGCAGATTTGTTAGTATGTGTAAACGGGTTAACATATCGTCTGCTGCAGATTTGTTGCATGTGGAAACGGGTTAAAAGGTCGTCTGCTGCAGATTTGTTAGTATGTGGAAACGGGTTAAAATGTCGTCTGCTGCAGATTTGTTGCATGTGGAAACGAGTTAAAAGGTCGTCTGCTGCAGATGTGTTAGTATGTGGAAACGGGTTAAAAGGTCGTCTGCTGCAGATTTGTTGCATGTGGAAACGGGTTAAAAGGTCGTCTGCTGCAGATTTGTTAGTATGTGTAAACGGGTTAAAATATCGTCTGCTGCAGATTTGTTGCATGTGGAAACGGGTTAAAAGGTCGTCTGCTGCAGATTTGTTAGTATGTGGAAACGGGTTAAAAGGTCGTCTGCTGCAGATTTGTTGCATGTGGAAACCAGTTAAAAGGTCGTCTGCTGCAGATTTGTTAGTATGTGGAAACGGGTTAAAAGGTCGTCTGCTGCAGATTTGTTGCATGTGGAAACGGGTTAAAAGGTCGTCTGCTGCAGATTTGTTAGTATGTGTAAACGGGTTAAAATATCGTCTGCTGCAGATTTGTTGCATGTGGAAACGGGTTAAAAGGTCGTCTGCTGCAGATTTGTTAGTATGTGGAAACGGGTTAAAAGGTCGTCTGCTGCAGATTTTTGCATGTGGAAACGGATTAAAAGGTCGTCTGCTGCAGATTTGTTAGTATGTGGAAACCGGTTTAAATGTCGTCAGCTGCAGATTTGTTGCATGTGGAAACGGGTTAAAATGTCGTCTGCGCAGATTTGTTGTCTGTGGGAAAGGGTTTAAAGGTCGTCTGCTGCAGATTTGTTGCATGTGGAAACGGGTTAAAAGGTCGTCTGCTGCAGATTTGTTAGTATGTGGAAACGCTTTAAAAGGTCGTCTGCTGCAGATTAGTTGCATGTGGAAACGGGTTAAAAGGTCGTCTGCTGCAGATTTGTTAGTATGTGGAAATGCTTTAAAAGGTCGTCTGCTGCAGATTAGTTGCATGTGGAAACGGGTTAAAAGTTCGTCTGCTGCAGATTTGTTGCATGTGGAAACGGGTTAAAAGGTCGTCTGCTGCAGATTTGTTAGTATGTGGAAACGGGTTAAAAGGTCGTCTGCTGCAGATTTGTTGCATGTGGAAACGGGTTAAAAGGTCGTCTGCTGCAGATTTGTTGCATGTGTAAACGGGTTAAAATGTCGTCTGCTGCAGATGTGTTGCATGTGGAAACGGGTTAAAAGGTCGTCTGCTGCAGATTTGTTGCATGTGTAAACGGGTTAAAATGTCGTCTGCTGCAGATTTGTTGCATGTGGAAACGGGTTAAAAGGTCGTCTGCTGCAGATTTGTTGCATGTGGGAACGGGTTTAAAGGTCGTGGGGAAGGGATAAGACCTAAACTCGATAGAAGCGATTCACTTATTTTCCTGTAGTTACACATCCCCCCTTCGTTCATGCTATATAACACTTCATGTTTCATGAACTCATGATGTATATGTAAATTTGTATAAATGAGCATGAAGCCTACGTTATTGAAAAAAACAAAAACCTTTTTAATAATTGCGTAGTGACCCGAATATTAATACAGTCCAACCTGTGTTTAAAGACCACCTATGGGAACCGAACAATATGGTCTTTGTTCACAGGTAGTCTTTAATTACAGGGTAATTATGCAGAAAATGAGTCATTAGGAAATTAAAAGTTCGGTTGATATAGACAGGAAGTTGCTATACAACGGTGGTCTTCATCACAGCTTTGACTTAATAAAATGCGTAGTTCATGTCCTTAAACATTGTGTTGTATCTAAAACCCTATGGTGTGGTACTTTCAAAGACGAGTCTTTTGAGTATCAACAAAACAAGTTTGATTTGGTAACAAGAAGGATTCCGTCGAGAAGATAGGGTCTTAATTAATCTGCGCACAGAAAGACTCACGTGACCCAGTACATAGGCACAGTCTCACCAGAGTCTTCACTGTCCGTCTAAATGTTATTCAAGCCTAGAAGCATCTTTTAACATACAACACAAAGTGTAGACAAACTATAATTGAGCCGTCCCGCAAGAAAACCAACATTGTGGACTCTGCGTAAAGTGTTGACCCGGATCATCCTAAGTATGCCGCGCAGGCTAACCCGGACAGACACTTTTCGCCTCCTGTGGAATGTCTGTCTCAGGAATTATTACTCTATACCTCTATCCCCCTGAGACAGAATGTGTCGGCCCGGATCAGTCTGCGCGGACTACGCAGGCTGATCTCGGTCGATACATTACGCAGAGTCCATAATGTTGGTTTCTCGCGGGACGGCTCATATGCAGCATACGACTTAGAAACCATGTAAGAAAAAGATATGGACATTTCGAAAAATGAAAATAATGCTATTTAATAGAGTGAACAACTGGGCTTAGTTTAGTTTAAACTTATTTATTTTATATCGATTGCGAAATAAGCCCCGAGCTTAGATTACTCACGCTCGATGTCTGCTTCCTGGAGACTTCACCAGCACTCGTGCCGTTTGTGTGGAAAAATCCCAAAGTCAGGACCCGCTCATCACGGGACTCGAACCAGGGACATTTGATATGAGAGGCCGACGCTCTACCTCTGCACCACTTTCTTCCACGACAACTGGGCTTAATGAAGGATCTAGAGTTTACTTTCTTTTCAAGTAATCTAATCAGGGACACTATATTACAATAGATAGAGTCCCTGACTCTAATCAATATATTTAGATTGACGCTACAATCGGAACTCTTCGGGTAATTCCGCCGTCATCCAATATCATCCCTCGGCAATCGGAACTCATCGGGTAATTCCGTCATCCATTCATCCCCGAGGTATTCCGATTGATTGACGATATTGGGGATAAAAAAGCTTTCTTAATGAATTAGATAGATTGACTGGGGTTAAACACCGTTTTCAAAAAAAACCAGTCATATCACGGAAACCAGTTCACTTATTCATGTGTTTCCTGGCTTCCTTACACCAGTAATCCACACAACATACTTTCCAAGCCCATTGGTGGAAGTCGAATGACGCTTGTCACAATGACTTTTTATCAAACGTCAGAAAGAATGTTGGCCGAGCTGAGGTTCGAACCCACAACCCCTGAATTTGTTACAATTTCAGCAGACGATACTTAAATCTTTTTTATACATGACGAGCAGTTTCTCCTTTTGCCACAATGTTTTTTTTCTTCAAAAAGTCGTGTGCTGCTAAAGCGTCAACATGTGTCTTTATGTGGAAAGGTACAGACGACAACTCGTCAGACGCAATTCTGTATGTATGAATTAACTCTTTCCCACATATAGACGCTTTCTGACGCCTCTGCAGCAGACACATTGTGAAAACATTGTGACAATAGGAGCAATTTCTCCTTTGCCACAATGTTTTCAACTTTTTCGGTAAAATACATTCATTTATAGAGATTGGTCCTGTATTCGCTTAGATGTTTTCAAAGTCGTCTGCTGCATAACTGATGTGTGTGGAAAGGGTTAAACAGATGGGTGGTGTCACGTCACACGACAATCCGATCTACGGACCAGCAATGGTCCACATAAGCTTTGGCATCATGACTCAGTCTGATCGGCATCTTCAACAACAATCGCCTCCCAGTCGTCCAAGTATCCCAGAAGCAGATGGATAATAATACAGTGCAAAACAAAAACCTACAAAATGCTTTATTTGCATTCATTAACAATAGTAGAATACATTTTACAAACATAACAACTACTGTTTAAGGCGCACGAATTTAACATATCGGTCTCGTTTCTCTTCGGTAGAAATACCGTACATTGCATAGGTGCAAACTGACAGCTCTTTAGTAGAAATATCGTACAATGCATAGGTGCAAACCGACAGCTTACATCAAATAGACGCCTCGAGCAGCGCTCTGCGAAAACTATCATAATTCATTTGCAGACAGTGTAGAACCAGATCAGCCAGATCAGCCAGCGAATCAACACAGTCTGATCCGATCTACAATCTTAAGTCTCAAGAGCTTAAAGAAACTTAACATCTCAAAAGCACTATATCATTTGATCCTTTAGAATTGACGTGCAGGCCGGTATCATTCCATAGGTATAATAATTACCTTGATGTTTGTTTTCGCAAGTCATCGTTCATTTACTGTGATAAAGGATCAGTCGAAATATTCACGCAGTTAACCCTTTCCCTCATACGACAATTCTGCAGCAGACGACTTTGAACATATTTTGTCAAAAAATTGAAAATCTCTATAATAGAATGGATTACTTATGACTAAAACTGGAAAACATTGTGGCAAAAGGTGAAATTGCTCGTTTTGAGCAAACATTCAAAACTAGCAATTTCACCTTTTGTCGCCATGTTTTCAAAAAGCCGTCTGCTGCAGAGGCGTCATTTCTTCATTTGTCGCCATGTTTTCAAAAAGCCTGCAGAGTCGTCAGAAAGCGTCTATATTAGGGAACTTGTTAAAATAATGTCCCGATGTGTTGACATGTCCGTGCGGGGTTTGATACAGGTCCTCTGAAAAAATAGTTGTTGCGGTAAGACATGATTATTCGGATGCAAATGTATTCGTTGGTTAGTTTGTATGCATACCCAAGAATTTTGATCATCAGTTAAATAAATAAATATCGATAATCCTATCTGCCCAAGGAAGCAATATATTCCTTAATCTCCGTAAGGTTCCGTGATTTACCGATAATTGATCGGTGTTTTACGCCGCTTTCAATAATTGTTTAATTATATGATGGCGTTTCCTGGGTAAGTTAACATTACAACTTGTATATGACGGCGTTTCCTGGGTAAGTTAACATTAAAACTTGTATATGACGGCGTTCCCTGGGTAAGTTAACATTACAACTTGTATATGACGGCGTTTCCTGGGTAAGTTAACATTACAACTTGTATATGACGGTGTTTCCTGGGTAAGTTAACATTACAACTTGTATATGACGGCGTTTCCTGTGTAAGTTAACATTACAACTTGTATATGACGGCGTTTCCTGGGTAAGTTAACATTAAAACTTGTATATGACGGCGTTTCCTGGGTAAGTTAACATTACAACTTGTATATGACGGCGTTCCCTGGGTAAGTTAACATTACAACTTGTATATGACGGCGTTTCCTGGGTAATTTAACATTAAAACTTGTATATGACGGCGTTCCCTGGGTAAGTTAACATTAAAACTTGTATATGACGGCGTGTCCTGGGTAAGTTAACATTACAACTTGGATATGACGGCGTTCCCTGTGTAAGTTAACATTACAACTTGTATATGACGGCGTTTCCTGGGTAAGTTAACATTACAACTTGTATATGACGGCGTTTCCTGGGTAAGTTAACATCAAAAGTTGTATATGACGGCGTGTCCTGGGTAAGTTAACATTACAACTTGTATATGACGGCGTTCCCTGGGTAAGTTAACATTACAACTTGTATATGACGGCGTGTCCTGGGTAAGTTAACATTACAACTTGTATATGACGGCCTGTCCTGGGTAAGTTAACATTACAACTTGTATATGACGTCGTGTCCTGGGTAAGTTAACATTACAACTTGTATATGACGGAGTGTCCTGGGTAAGTTAACATTACAACTTGTATATGACGGCCTGTCCTGGGTAAGTTAACATTACAACTTGTATATGACGCCGTGTCTTGGGTAAGTTAACATTACAACTTGTCCATTTATCCTGAGTCAGTCGTAATGCTAGAACCATGATCTTGAGCGCGGCGGAATGAATGAATGAATGATTGATTTGGGTTCAACGCCGTTTTCAACAATTGTTCAGTCATATCAAGGCGGCCAGTGTACCTATTCATGTGATTCCTGGCTTTCTGACACCAATAATCCACACAACAATCTTTTCAAGCAACTGGTTGCTTTTCCACAAATTAGAATGTAATGTAAGCCTATTGGTGAGAAAGACGAATGACGCTTGGCACAATGACTTTCGTCAAACGTCGGAGAGAATTTTGACCGAGCTGGGATTCGAACTCACAGCCCTTGGATTGATAGCCCGCGTCGCTACCGACTAAGCTACCGGGGTTCGGCGAGCGCAGCAGAGGTAAAACCATTACTTCCATGTTAATATATTTGGTATGACCCGACCGGGGGAACGTATCCAATAGCTCCCGCTCTAACACTTCACTACCGACTAAGCTACCGGGGCTCGGCGAGCGTAGCGAAGGTAAAACCATTACTTCCATGTTAATATATTTGGTATGACCTGACCGGGGAAACGTATCCGAGAACTCCCGCTCTAACACTTCACTACTGACTAAGCTACCGGGACTCGGCGAGCGTAGCGAAGGTAAAACCATTACTTCCATGTTAATATATTTGGTATGACCTGACCGGGGAAACGTATCCGAGAACTCCCGCTCTAACACTTCACTACTGACTAAGCTACCGGGACTCGGCGAGCGTAGCGGAGGTAAAATCATTACTTCCATGTTAATATATTTGGTATGACCTGGCCGGGGTAACGTATCCAATAGCTCCCGCTCTAACACTTCACTACCGACTAAGCTACCGGGACTCGGCGAGCGTAGCGGAGGTAAAATCATTACTTCCATGTTAATATATTTGGTATGACCTGACCGGGGGAACGTATCCAATAGCTCCCGCTCTAACACTTCACTACCGACTAAGCTACCGGGGCTCGGCGAGCGTATCGGAGGTAAAACCATTACTTCCATGTTAATATATTTGGTATGACGCGGCCGGGGAAACGTATCCGATATCTCCCGCTCTAACACTTCACTACCGACTAAGCTACCGGGGCTCGGCGAGCGTAGCGGAGGTAAAACCATTACTTCCATGTTAATATATTTGGTATAACCTGACCGGGGGAACGTATCCAATAGCTCCCGCTCTAACACTTCACTACCGACTAAGCTACCGGGGCTCGGCGAGCGTAGCGGAGGTAAAACCATTACTTCCATGTTAATATATTTGGTATGACGCGGCCGGGGAAACGTATCCGATATCTCCCGCTCTAACACTTCACTACCGACTAAGCTACCGGGGCTCTGCGAGCGTAGCGGAGGTAAAACCATTACTTCCATGTTAATATATTTGGTATGACGCGGCCGGGGAAACGTATCCGAGAGCTCCCTCTCTAACACTTCACTACCGACTAACCTACCGGGGCTCGGCGAGCGTAGCGGAGGTAAAACCATTACTTCCATGTTAATATATTTGGTATGACCTGACCGGGGGAACGTATCCGAGAGCTCCTGCTCTAACACTTCACTACCGACTAAGCTCCCGCTCTAACACTTCACTACCGACTAAGCTACCGGGGCTCGGCGAGCGTAGCGGAGTTAAAACCATTACTTCCATGTTAATATATTTGGTATGACGCGGCCGCGGAAACGTATCCGAGAGCTCCCGCTCTAACACTTCACTACCGACTAAGCTACCGGGGCTCGGCGAGCGTAGCGGAGGTAAAACCATTACTTCCATGTTAATATATTTGGTATGACCTGACCGGGGAAACGTATCCGAAAGCTCCCGCTCTAACACTTCACTACCGACTAAGCTACCGGGGCTCGGCGAGCGTAGCGAAGGTAAAACCATTACTTCCATGTTAATATATTTGGCATGACCTGAACGGGGGAACGTATCCGAGAGCTCCCGCTCTAACACTTCACTACCGACATGGTACCTAAATATTGAACCAAGTGGTGCATATTACATGCGAGTATCTTACTGGTGATTATAAAACAGGATTCCCAGCTGATCTGGATCTGCACTGTTCGCCAACTAGTCATAGCCTGTTTCAATGCACGAACGTGAGGCAGTATCTGATTTGAGCTGCTATACCTTGGATGCGCAGGGCAGGCCTTTTTGCACGAGTGTAATGTTGAATTTCCTGAGGTATCGGTTGCATGTATACATATCACTGGCGTGTCTGTATAAATTAAGCTGTCACATGATGAGTACATAACATCGACAATCTACATTGCAATTTAACCATTTCGCTGTCAAATGTAATTAAAGGCGTTTGCAAACAATGCAGATTCAGGTCGTTACGAGCTGTCTCTCCTGAAATCTGCATTCCTTGCCACTTACACATTAAATTTTACCAAATTTCTTGTTAAACGAAAAATGGAGCGGTCCAATTTTAGAACATAGAATAGTCGACTTTGTGAAATTCGACAGTGAAAGAGATATATAGAGAACGACATTGTTGTGGGTTGATCAATTTAATTAACACGGGACATTTTCGTGCAATTCCTTATGAAATGTGTTATTATTGAACAGAAGAAGAAGTTACTTCTTATGAGCAAATTCCTTCTTTTGACACAATGCTTTTAAAAGTCGTTTTCTTCCAGATGCGTGTCAGTGTATTTAGTAGTTTCTGATATACAGGTGCATGTAACTTTATATAGCCATTTAGCGAATACGATATTTTAACAGAACATAAATAGATTTACGTTACGGTATGTGAGCATTCAAGACATTAAATAGTTATACTAGCATACTACTTAAAACGTTTTGTGGATCATAAAGCGGAAATAGTGTATGGTAAGTTATAATAGGCTTTTTGAATACATATTTTAGTTTATTGATATAGTTTATTTCTCTGTTATTCGATTAAATCAATGACAATAAATCAAATGGGTTTGTTTGTGTATTTAATTAATTAATTAATTAATTAATCAACCACGGACAAACTCAGGGCTATAGATCAGGGGTGTTGTGCATGTTCTAAAATTCTTATTTGACCCTTTAACTCTATGTTGTGGGTATTCAAATGAATCGTTAGTGAGTACCCACAACATAGGATTTCATTTATTTTTAAGAGAGAGATTGTGGGGAAAAGAGCTGAATAACCTTTCTTAAATGGACCTCAGCAAACGTATACATCCATCAATCATATGTAGTTTGTTTTGTGTGTGTGTATGGTGTTTTAAGACTCTTTTTAAGATGGATATACCGTGCCATACATCGATCTTTTATTGCGGTATGCGTCGACTGAGACATCTATTGAACGTTTAAATGAATAGATATACTGGACAAATGATTGAATTGATAAACAGACATAGTTGTTGAACTAAAATACTGTTCGTACTGGTTATTAACCGAGCCTCTTGACGAGGTTAATAACTCTCTTTTTCGAGACGAATTTAAGAAATCTTCTCCAAAGAAAAACGAGTGATGGATTCTTTGTATCACCTAAGCAATGTGTTTTAATGAAAAAATATTGACAACATCAAAACAAAGACCGAATAACATATTCTTCATAAGAACTTGTGATTCACCGCATACAAAAGTAGTCCTCATCATTTTTCAATAAGAAAAAAACAACAATGTTTTAAACAATTAAGACACGTTATTTATTCAAAATAACGTATTATTGCTTTTCAATGTGTAAAATTTAACAACTTAACAATAAACATAATAAAGATAAAGGTCAAAATGACGTCATCAGTAGTCGCGTGTATGACGTGTTTTTGTTATCACACGTGTATGATAACGTTGTTCCGTGATTTGTTCTCAACTTGAAAATATGGGTATTTATGTGATAAATTGTAATATGTGCGATAATCTTACATTGATGCGTTCTCAAAATTAAACCTTTCCCTCATATGACAATTCATTAGCAGACGACTTTGAACATATTTCGTCAAAAAAGAGAAAATCTCGTTTTGAGAAATTTCTTCTTTTGTCACTATGTTTTCAAAATGCTGTCTGCTGCAGAGGCGTCAGAAGGCGTCTATATGAGGGATTGCTTATGGGAACTTGCGTGGTTTATTTCGAACATTCTAGGCATACTTTTATATTCGAGACTCAGAATCACTGGTGATTCCTCTTGAAGACGTTCGCCATTTTCCGCACAGTGTTTTAGAACTGCGTATTCTGCCGATGAGTGAAATGCGTTGCTTTTGGGGAAAAGTGTTCATACGTAGCGCTTGTGGTAAAATACGCGTTTTAATGATTTCACTATCTCTATTTGCATCGTAAATGTCAACGCATCGTTGCTCCGTATATTCACACATCATCAGCAATGTGCCCCACTTCAACATGAAATACTGTTCGAGTTCATACAATACTATTATTATCTGATTTGGTCTTTTTAAACTCTAACAAATTCAATGAATCGTAACCCTTTCAGCGGCAAAGGCAATATTTAGGTTTTTGCAAACAATGCTGATTCAGGTGAGTCAGCTCGTAACGAGCTGTCTCACCTGAAATCAGCATTGTTTGCCTTTAAAGCGACTGAAATCCAGATGGCACGAAAGAAAATAAAAAAAGTAAAAAAACTCGAATTCGCCCTAAATGTTCTTCTTTATGTTATCCAAGTAAAACCAGGGTAGAAAATGTATCCTTTTTTATCAATAAAGTAAACTTCAGTCGTTTTCAATTGTCCCGATGAAGGGGTTTCCTACGGTGGCATAGAAGTGACATGTGTGTGTTTTTATTTTTATTTTACTAAGTCGTGCGCACGACATACTAAGTCGTGCGCACGACTTAGTAACTCGTGCGCACGACATAGTATCTCGTGCGCACGACTTAGTAACTCGTGCGCACGACTTAGTAACTCGTGCGCACGACATAGTATCTCGTGCGCACGACATAGTATCTCGTGCGCACGACTTAAGTATCTCGTGCGCACGACTTAAGTATCTCGTGCGCAAGACTTAGTATCTCGTGCGCACGACTTAGTAACTCGTGCGCACGACTTACTATGTCGTGCGCACGACTTAGTAAAATAAAAATAAAAACATACACATGTCACCTCTGTGCCACAGTACGGTGGCATAGAGGTGACATGTGTATGTTTTTATTTATCTCGTGCGCACGGCATACTAAGTCGTGCGCACGACTTAGTAACTCGTGCGCACGAGATACTATGTCGTGCGCACGACATAGTAAGTCGTGCGCACGACATAGTAAGTCGTGCGCACGACTTAATTATCTCGTGCGCACGACATAGTATCTCGTGCGCACGACATAGTAACTCGTGCGCACGACATAGTAAGTCGTGCGCACGACTTAAAAATCTCGAGCGCACGACATAGTATCTCGTGCGCACGACTTACTATGTCGTGCGCACGAGATAAATAAAAACATACACATGTCACCTCTGTGCCACCGTAGTTTCCTATTTAAAAATACTTACCCTGTTACTGACAGGGTAGAATTTGCGATGGAAAAAGTATCGAATACAAGAAAATCTCATCGATTATAGGGGTATGTAATATGTCAGTTATCATATTTTATTGCTCCAAATACAAAAATAACACTTATTTTCTTAAAATTGGATTTTATTATTTTTTTCGACAGTTGGGTATCTGGAGTTCAGTCGCTTTAAGTCATCCAAATAGTCCAAACTTTTATTACATGAGAAATGGAGACGCCCGATTTTGAACATGGAATAGTCTACTTTAAACAATTCGGCGCTGAAAGAGTTAAAAGAAAGGAGATTCGTTGTAGAAAACAGTCGGAGTTAAGCGATCTTATCGTGCAGGTTCAAAGTAATAACAAATTATGACTACATACATGTATGGTTATAAAAAATTATGACTACAAACGTAATGTTGTAATAAATTATGACTACATACGTAATGTTATAATAAATTATGACTACATACTCGTATGGTTATGACGATTTATGACTACATACGCAATGTTATAATAAATTATGACTACATACACGTATGGTTATGACAACTAATGACTACAAACGTAATGTTATAATAAATCATGACTACATTCATGTACGAGTATGGTTATGACAAATTATGACTACATACGCAATGTTATAATAAATTATGACTACATACACGTATAGTTATGACAAATTATTACTTCATAAGTAATGTTATAATAAATTATGACTACATACCCGTATGGTTATGACAAATTATGACTACAAACGTAATGTTATAATAACTCATGACTACATTCGTGTACGAATATGGTTATGACAAATTATGACTACATACGCAATGTTATAATAAAGTATGACTACATACACGTATGGTTATGACAAATTATGACTACATACGCAATGTTATAATAAATTATGACTACATACTCGTATGGTTATGACAAATTATGACTACATACGTAATGTTATAATAAATTATGACTACATACACGAATGGTTCTTACGAATTATGACTACATACGTAATGATATAATAAATTATGACTACAAACACGTATGGTAATGACAAATTATGACTTCAATGTAATGTAATAATAAAGTATGACTACATACACGTATGGTTTTGACAAATTATGACTACATACGTAATGATATAATAAATTATGACTACAAACACGTATGGTTATTACAAATTATGACTACATACGCAATGTTATAATAAATTGTGACTATAAACACGTATGGTTATTACAAATTATGAATACATACACATATGGTTATGACAAATTATGACTACATACATGTACACATGTGGTTATTATAAATTATGACTACATACGCAATGTTATAATAAATCATGACTACATAGACGTATGGTTATGACAAATTATGACTACATACGCAATGTTATAATAAATTCTTTATTTTAAGAAGATAACACATTATGCATTTTATACAAATTAACAAATGTAGAAAGTCATATTTACAATGTGGTCTTCTGTAACAAAACACATTTTTAACAAATCATTCATTCAATTATACGACAAGCACCATCATGTTAAAGTAAATAGTAAATACAGATTTTAAAAACAACATTATATCACATATTTCAGCATTCATACAGAACATATTTGTATCCATAAGCATATATAAATTGAAACAAATGAAAACAATGTTGTAAATACTTCTCTTATAACTTCGATGTGTTAAGTAAGTGCTTTTTACACTGGCATTTAAAAGTTTGTAACTTAGTAATATTCTTAATATTTGAAGGCAGACTGTTCCAGATTTTAGCACTGCTCTGGGTAAAGCTTGTTTTCAAGTTATTTGTTTTAGATTTCATGACATTCAAATTATTTTTACTAGCAGAACGTAAATTGTAATGTTCGTTGTTTGCAAAGGACACAAGGTTACAAATGTAACTTGGTGTAAGGTTATGCTTACTTTTTTAAATACCAATAAAGCAATATAATAGTAATATCTTTGTTCAAAAAAGTCAACCACTGCAACTCAGAAAACATTGATTTAGAACTGGTTTATACAGGTTTGTTTAATATAAGTCTAGCAACTCTTTTCTGGGTTTTAAATATAATATTTTGGACTTTAGAAATCCCACCCCATACTGTACAACAATAGTCAAAAGTAGACATAATATACGCATTGTAATATAGTACTTACATATCATGGGGTACGTAAAATGATATTCTTTTAAGAAGATTAATTTTAAAGTTTACTTTCGCACGTACACTGTTCACGTGTAGGTCCCATGAGAGTGTATTATCTACAATAACTCCGAGGATTGTTTGCGATGTCACATTTTCTATATTTAGGCCCCGTTTGTTGCGCATAAACTAGTTTCGGTTTAAAACTAGTTTCGTAAACCATCCATTTGTTAATCAAACCAGTTTTTCCGTTTGTTTACACAAACTTAAAACTGTTTTCTTAAACCGTTCAAACCGCCATCGAATGTGGTTTCGGAGGTTTGATGTATCCGAATACATGGTCACCTGGAAGAGAGAGAACTGAACCGCTTAAATTAGCCCTAACATGTGGAAATGCACTAGACTGGGTTCAGACATTGTCTGATAATGAATATATTTGGATTTTTAAACATATAAATACTTTATTTACTCGTTTTATTATGTAATTATGACCAGAAAATTAAAAGATAAAAACATTTGTATCAAAGTCAGCCATGTTTGTGGCGAAAAGTCCAAACCCTGTAAACCAGTTTTGGTTTGATATTAAACTGTTGAAACCTTAAACCATAAACTAAAACCAGTTTAAGTGAAACAAATTGGCTCGTAAATTATCAATGCTTAGTTTCATTTTGTGGCCTTTTCTCATTTTATATTTGGAACCAATAATCATGCATTTCGTTTTATTAGGATGTAACGCCATATTATTTATCCTACACCAGTCATTGATAGATTTGCAGGTTAGATTCGATGTTTTTAATATCATTACCAGCTTCATGTAGAGTGGTATCGTCCGCATAAAGATCTGTTTTCCCAGTATGAGAAGAAAGTGATATATCATTGATGTAAAGAAGGAACAAAGGTGGACCTAATATAGAACCCTGAGGAACACCGCTTGTAACTGGAAGCTTGTTTGACATTTCATTCTTTACTTTAACTAGCTGTTTTCTATTTGATAGATATGAAGTGAGGAATGCTACAGCATTTTCAGAAAAATGATATAGTTTTAATTTATGAAGTAAAATATTATGATCTACTAAGTCGAAAGCCTTGCGCAAGTCTAGAAAAACCGCTCCAATATATTTACCAGAATCAATGTCTTTTAACCAAGAATCGATGAGGTATGTCAGCGCAGTGTGACATGAGTGATTCTTTAGAAAAACCTGACTGAAATTCGTGAATTAAATTATTTCTTTAAAAATAATCCTGCAGCTGATTTGATATATGCCGTTCAAAAATCTTAGAGAGAGTTGGGAGAATTGATATGGGACGGTAATTATGGGGATCATTTTTGTCTCCTCCCTTGTCAATTGGAATAACACATGCATGCTTGAATAGTTCAAGGAAAATATTTTTGTCAATGCAGCTATTTATTATAGACGATATAGCAGGTGTTATGTAGTCTCCGCAATATTTTAATATTCTTGGACCAATACCGTCAATTCCTACAGATGTTTTAACATTCAAGCTATCTAGATGCTTTTTGACTTCACGTATTGATGTGCTTTATTTCGAAAGTGACGTCTGACGTCAATGTCGCATTGATATGACGTTGAAGTTTTGTGAAATGGTCTGTAACGAGCGGTGTTTTTTTAATGATATAAGAAATGTTTACAAAATGTTTGTTCAGTTCATTTAAGCTATTTGGACACCCTGAGATATTGGAGTTTTCAACTTTTATAATATCAGGAATAGTTAAGCCATGCCTGCTTTTACTTGAGCAGGTTATATTATTCAAATTTTTCCACGAATAGCTAGGGCTCTTGTTTTCTTTAATGGCATCATTGTAAAAATTAGTTTTGCTATGTTTAAGCATCGATTACACTTTATTCCTTTGTATTTTATAAGCATCAAAATGTTTATTTTTGTGTAGGCTATCACGCTTAAGAATAGCCTCTTTTATATCGGAGTTAAACCAAGCTGGTTGGGAACTATATTTTACTCGTTTTTCTTTTATTAGGGCATGTTTTGTGAGCACGGTGTTTAATACTGAAAAGAATATTTCGAGTGCTTCATTTGGATTCGAAACAGACTCAGCTAGTTCTATATGCGATTTGGAGAGATCAGTAAGAAAATGAGATTCTGAGAATATTTTAAAGCATCGATATTTTATAGTTTGATAATATAGTATAATAGATTATGACTACAAACACGTACGGTTATGACAAATTATGACTACATACGTAATATTATAATAGATTATGACTACATACACGTATTATTATGACAAATTATGACTACAAACGCAATGTTATAATAAATTATGACTACATACACGTATGGTTATGACAAATAATGACTACATACGTAATGTTACAATAAATTATGACTACATACACGTATGATTATGACAAATTTTGACTACAAACGCAATGTTATAATAAAGTATGACTACATACACGTATGGTTATGACAAATTATGACTACATACGCAATGTTATAATAAATTATGACTACATTTACATACACGTATGGTTATAACAAATTATAACTACATACGTAAAGTTATAATAAATCATGACTACATGTACATACACGTATGGTTATAATAAATTATGACTAAATACCCGTATGGTTATTACAAATTATGACTACATACGCAATGTTATAATAAATTTTGACTACATACACGTATGGTTATTACAAATTATGACTACATACGCAATGTTATAATAAATTATGACTACAAACACGTTTGGTTATGACAAATTATGACTACATACGTTATGTTATAATAAGTTATGACTACATAGACGTATGGTTATGACAAATTATGACGACATACGTAATGTTATATTAAACTATGACTACATACACGTATGGTTATGACGAATTATGACTACAAACGAAATGATATGATAAATTATGACTACATACGATGAGTAATAGGACTTTCTTTATAACTTAAGTAATATTTGGTAGACTTTAAGTCACGTCTTGACGAAATTCACTCCACATGTATATCTGTTTTTCGGTCTACTTAATAGTGGCTTGAAATTTAAAACATTGTCATTTTTGTTATTATAAAAGTTGTCATAGAAACGATTTGAGGCAAAGATGGGACACATCCTAATTTAACTGAAAAGTATAAGTTTCCAACGTGTATAGCTCAAATATACACCGACACAAAATGAAGACTCTTTGCATTACACCATAATAACTTTATCTTACCCATTCAGGTGAAAAAATAAATATTACAGAAGATTGCGTAGCAATCACTACTGGAGAAGATGATGCTAAAAATGTGTAGATACAACTGTTATTATGTTATTAAGATATTTATTCATGTTTTTAAGCGAATGATTTTCCATTAAAACGGCGACGTCAGGATTACATAACTACCTTGGCCCGCCCCCGTATTTCATATAATATCTATATTATCACAGAATTTGTATTTGTGAAATAATTCTCATGTACATGTACCTAAGATAAATATTGAATATACAACTGAAATACTGAGTTTTATTTTAACAGACAAGCAATCAGAACTGTTGCTACACTGTTCTACATATGATTGTATAACCTTTTTTTTCACAATAAACACTTAAGTATAGATGAATAACAAAGCTTAAAATACATAAGCTGCTTACTCATGAATTGAGGGATCACTATATAACACGTCGATTATGGACCGTTTTCGATTCCGATTTTGTATCGCAAGTCGAGTAAATATTTACTTCCCTGTTGTTACTAAACAACTTAGACTACAACTGTCGCTTCTACACACTAATAGTAAATATGTACTTCCCTGCTGTCACTGAACAATTTTGATAACAACTGTACTAACTACACGTCTAATAGTAAATATTTACTACCCTGTTGTTACTAAACAACTTAGACTACAACTGTCGCTTCTACACACTAATAGTAAATATGTACTTCCCTGCTGTTACTGAACAACTTTGATAACAACTGTACTAACTACACGTCTAGTAGTAAATATTTACTACCCTGCTGTTACTGAACAACTTTGATAGCAACTGTACTAACTACACGTCTAATAGTAAATATTTACTACCCTGCGGTTACTAAACAACTTTGACTACAACTGTTCTAACTTCACGTCTAGTGGTAAATATATACTACCCTGTTGTTACTGAACATAAGGTATGGTATGTCAAGGGTTCGATCTCCAGCCGGGTAATGGTAGTAGTGGTTCTTACCTCATTGGCGCTCAGGATTGTGTGGTAAGCACTACAACTAACTCACTGGTGTCTGGTTCAATGGTCAAGTAATACTGTTAACTTACCAAGGAAAACATTGATGAACGCGGCGTAAAACAACATGCAAACAACAAAACATCCATAGCAGTTATAACTTCTTCGGCATTTAACTCAAGTCGGTCTTTTCTCTTTCTAGGTAGCACAATGAGGTCGACCGGAAAAGGACATTTTCTATTCGGAATATTTCTGTTTAGCTCCTTTTGGATTCTTATTTCATCCGAAATTCGAGATTCAAGCTGTCCGTGTCACGTGAACACCATATATCAATCGATGAACTGTTCGGGGAGAAATCTGACGTCAATTCCTTCTTGTGTGTTATTAAAGGTAAACACCAAATATTTAGATCTTTCTGTGAACTCGATTTCAAATTTGCCATCAAAGGTTTTCGTCAACCTTTCCAACCTACGCAGTCTGAATTTAAGCCACAATTTACTAACACACGTAGGAAACGAAGCATTTGAAGGTCTGTCGAACGTGTCAGTGTTAAGTTTAGCCTTCAACTATCTAGATAAAAGTGATTCGTATGAAAGTGGAGTGTTTGAATCATTGAACCAGTTACGAACATTACACATTCAAGGAAATATAAATATCTACGTCGGGGGTAACTTTTCCTACCCAGACACCGCATTGTCTAAAGGAAAGACCATCCGCAATTTGTCTATAGATGGGCTGCCACGTACGCTATTCGGACCAGGGTTTAAAGAAATGAAAAATCTCCAAGTGTTGACAATGAACAGGGATGATGGCTATTGTAACATGGATACAATTTTGCCCGGGACTTTTCACAGTTTCCAAGAAACTCCTTTGGAAAGAATCGAGATGATCGTCTGCGCAATCAACTCTCTACCCCCGTTTACGTTTGAAAGATTACATAAACTGATGAGCATTAAATCAACATTCGCTCGAGGGCTATGTGATGGTTCTGTGGATAATATTACAATGGGACTCAACACGACGAATATGAAGCATCTAGAACTGAGTGACATGTGCAAAAGCTTTACATTTAGACTCGCTGAAAATACGTTTAAAGGGATAACTAACACCTCACTGGAAACATTGATACTCGAATCGAATAGAATTGAATACATTGATCCAAAATGTATTCATAATCTTCCAAAGTCATTGAAATATTTTTCACTTCGCCATAATTTCATTGATGACGTCCATTTCCTCGAAGATATTGTTGTGTTGACGAACCTAGAAATATTTGACTGCAGTTTCCAGAACTATTATACGGAGGTTCCATCTGATATTCACACCTTGGAAAATAACGTAACACGCTTACCCGAAGAGATAATGTTGAAGGCAGTTGAAAACAAAGATAGGAAGTTCTTGTTTAAGAAATATATTTCGAAAGACCTGTCTCCGAGAACAACGAACGAAACAAACGATGACAGAATTCACTTGCCACCCAAACTGAAGTATATGTACATAACTAATTTAAAACTTGATGCATATGCAATTATTCCGCTTACATTCGCGAAAAACGAACTTCGTCACTTAGACGCGTCCGCCTGCCAGTTAAATGGCTTCCTTGGACCATGGATTGGTCTCCACCATCTGAAGTTCCTTAATATGTCATATAACAGGTTTACTTTCATGCATCCTATGTCATTCAGTGACATGTTGAATCTGACCACACTTTTGTTGCAGAACAACGAAATTGGGAAAGATATTATGGCGATAGACATAAAAGGGGACTTATTTTCAAGTCTTACAAAATTGGAAATTTTAGATCTTGCATACAATGAGATAAAATCACTACCAAATCTAATATTTAGAAACCAAAGACGGCTTAAATATCTATCTTTGGCAAGCAATGCCATAGCAAATTTAACGTTTACGCTTGAGACCCTTGTTCGTCTACAATTCCTTAACCTTTCCAATAACCAGCTTAATTCAATCCCCGTCACTGTGTTAAAGGTATTTGATAAAATAGCTTTAATGACAAATCTTAGTGTAGATTTGCAGGCAAACCCACTGCTTTGTGATTGTGAACATATGGACTTCGTAAAATGGTTCGTGAATACCAAAGTAACATTAGTACAGGGAACCAATCTCACGTGTAGATACACCAATGGTTCCCTAGTAAGCTTACACGACATAGATACCATTCGTGCTCAGTTAGACTTAGAGTGCATAACGTGGATTATATTAATAGCGTGCGTTGTGACGTTTGTTGGGTTACTTCTGATTGGCTCTCTGATTGCTGTGTGTTACCACAAACGTTGGCAACTTCGATATCTTTACTATACCAGTCGGAGAACACTGAACCCATACCATCCACTTGTCGGCGATGAAATAAAAATAACTAACGACGTATATATATCGTTCGATCCGAATTATGAACTAACTGGCGAAGTAAGCCTTGACGAATTCGTGAAGAAGCGACTTTATCAATATCTCAAAGATCAGAATATCTCTGTGATACTACCAGATGACTTTGAACCCAATAAACGTATGGACGCACTTATTACTAATACCTTAAGATGTACGCGGAAAGTCATAGCATTATTGACCCCTACATATTGTGACTCAGATTATATTTGGAATGTTTGGGAATTTAATATGGCAGTAATGGAGGGGATATATACAAAGCGATCCATTATTGTGCCAGTTGTGATAGGGGAGACTACTCTAGATGACTTAAGGAGAAATCCGGAAATTACGTCATATTTAAAGTCAATGAAACCGGATGTACTTCGGTTCTCCGGTAGTGAAGAAGACACTGATTCTTTCCTCGCTGCCTTGTATGGCAGTTTAAAAGATTAATTTATGAAATTTGAACTAGATTTATTTACTTTAACGGATCAAAATCCTTAATGTCCTAAAATTTAAAAAAGAATTTTCTACAAAACCTTCATAGAAATAATAAGATGAAGTCATATGAAAATTCAATGAGATGATATGATGGTTGCTCCTGGTAAAGGGACATTAGCGCTGTTATAACACGTGTAGATGAGCGGTGCTCCATGCAAACAAAGCTCAACGTAATTATTACACATGTGCAGAAAGACCTGCCTGCAATTTATGCCAAGAATCTAAATCTATACTGCTTTAGAACAGTTTCTTAGCATTCTCTGACAAATTGGCGACAGTTCGTCGCCAAAGTAATTAATGTCTTTATGAACAAAAACCAACTATACAATATTGATATAAATATATATCAAGGAAGCTATGTGAATTAGAGACAATACCCTTGAATGTATTATTGTTTCTTAAATGTCTAAGACCGTTTAGTAGTTTGTATGTGTATGTACATGTATTGATATGTTATCATGAATCATGTCTGTGTTTTCCATATAATTGTTTTGCAAATGAAACCTTGAACACCTATTGATAACATCCCTTAAAATCGGTCAAAGAAACCGATCGTTTTCTAATCCTTTCTCCCATACAGAATCGTTTTGACATTTCTGCAGCAGACAACTTTTGGAAACATTTTAGCAATAGTTGAAATTGCTCACGATGAGTAATTTCTCTTTTTGTCACATTTTGCTTTAAACTCTGTTTATTAGTTATACTTTCGTTTATGGCCGTTTTTGCAAATTCTACCGCGGTTGTCTTGTATGGTATGTGGAAAAGATTAATGGGAGTGTACAATGTACAGTACTGTACCTGTAAACTGGTTCCTCGCTTTACATATTTTCCAATATAATGCGAAAGCTTGGTTCAGGGGAGGTAACCAATCTAGAGTACCTGTAAACTGGTTCCTTGTTTTACATCTTTTCCAATATTATGCGAAAGCTTGGCTCAGGTGAGGTAACCAATATTAAGTACCTGTAAACTGATATATGAGAAAGCTTATTTCATGGGAGGTAACACATTTATTGTACCTGTAAACTGGTCTCTCGTTGTAAATATTTTCCAATGAATGCTAAAGCTTGTTTTAGGGAAGATTTAACTTTAGTGTACCTATACACTGGATCCTTGATGTACATATTTTTACAATACATGCGAAATCATTTTGCAAGGGAGGTATCAAATCTAGTGTACCTGTAAACTGGTTCTTCGTTATATAAACTTTCCTATATATTCGAAAGCTTGTTTCAGTGCAGGTAACACATCTAGTGTACGTTTGAACTGGTTCCTCATTGTACATCATTTTCAATGTATCGTAAAGCTTGGTTCAGGGGAGGTTACTAATCTAGTGTACCTATAAACTGGTTCCTCGTTGTACATATTTTCCAATTTTTGCGAAAGCGTGTTGGAGGGGAGGTAACCAAACTAGTGTACCTATAAACTGGTCCGTCCTTGCACATATTTTCTAATATATGCGAAAACTTGTTTCAGGGAAGGTAACACATCTAGTGTATCTCTTTGTCTTGCTCTAGACAGGTAATCTTTCTTTTATGTCACAAATTCGTGCGGTAAGGTGTGATTGCGCAAGACAAAAAGAAAGCTTTCAAAATTTCATTGCTCCACCAGTGTTTTGTTGGTGGTATTTTATAATTATTGGATATTCAATAATAAAGTTTATATTTCTATACGAATCTGAAATAGTTTACAACGTAGCGTTGTTTGTTGTCTGTTTATATGGTGTTTTTATTGCCGCATTTTAAACATTTTAATAAGTCATACGACATGTAGCACGGCGATTCTCGAGTACGTTGTCAGTTCTACTGGTTTATTTCTCCTGAAACCAGCTAGTCAGTCGTAAAGATTACACCACAATATTGAGTGGCAAGGCGGGCATGTCATTGTTACTGTTTTTGATGTCTTTAACAACGTAGCAAAAATAATTTATTTTGGTCCAACAGAATTGATGTTCGTAACCTTATGCTCCTGTTCCGTGATAATTTGAGACGATGAATGATTCCTAAAAGCGCTTTATATGGCAAATGTCAAGGAAACCTATGTCGTGTTTCTTTCTTTTGTTATTTCAAATATTAAAAGTGTGAAAACTGTGTAAGAGTAACACTTAAACGATATTTCAAATTATGATACTATTTACGTTGTAAGCGCTGTCAAATTAAGGTGTCCCACGAAGTGTATATTTTACATTCTCCACAAAACTCTATTATCAGCGTGTATGAAAAAGTGATGAGTAGCGGCAAGTCATGGTATATGATATACGTTCCGACGCTTCTGCAGCGGGCGAACTTTGAAAACATTGCTGCAAAAGAAAAAATTGATTATATTGAGAAATTTCACCCTTTTCTACAAGATCTTAAAACCGTATTCAATAACTTAATGTATGTCTCAATCTATAGAGATTTTCCATATCATTTGTTTCTATGTTTTCGAAGTCGTCTGCTGCAAATTTGTTTTATGAGGGAAATGGTTAACACAGAACGAGCTAGATATGCAGATAGCTTTTATGATTTCATAAAAACATGATTGATTAATTGGATTTCAAAGCCGTTTTCAACGGTATTTCAGTTATATCACGGCAGCCAATTCACATAACGATTGTACCTTGGCTCTCTCGTTCATGAAATCCACACCTTCCCACCTTCCATTGGACGAAGACGAACATGACGCAAGCCAAAATAGCTTGTCAAACATCGGAAAGAATGTATGGCTGAGCCGGGGTTTGAACTATCGGCCCCTGGATTCATCATATATACCAGTATCATAAGAGTACACTAATCACATTTGTGTACAACATAAGAGATTCAAATTCACAAATTACTTTGATATCATTAAGGTAAATTTCTTTTCGTACGGCTTCGAAAACAACAACTGCTTTGACATATTCCAACGATTGTTTTCATTTTCATAAAACATACCGTAACAATTAACAATATGTAAAAAGTTGCATTCCTTTTAGGTTTTTGTATCGAGATATGCGAACATGTTAAGAAATTATGACCTGATATCACTGAGGTGACAGACGTCCGAATAAAATATTCACATACCCGACGATATGTTCGGTTTACTGAGCATTCACAATCGATACAATCAGAGGTCAATAATAAATAATCAGAATTTTACCTGGAATTAATAATTAAATAAATACGCATCTAGCTGAAATAGGCTGCCTGTTTATTCTTTTTGAATGCAGTTCGGCATTTTGGCTAGCGAAGATTCCAGTTTGTGTCAAGATATTTTATAGGCTCACCTCCTTTTTCATTGGCAGATAGAAACACAAATCCGAAGATGATCGTACCCAGCTTCGTTTCGGTACCCAATTAAAAAACAACTGTCACCTCAGTGATGTCCCGTTCCGTGCAATAGGAAATATATTGTTGATATTATTAACAATTTGAATTGCAGTTAAAATATTCGTAGTAATAGTAAAATGTGCAGGATTTCTTACCTATTACGATACCCGTGGGATTGCTAGCCGTAGTGGCAACCAACTAAGTTATCACGGCTAGACATTCTTTCAAAAATTAGAACGTCAAAACATCATTTCTTATTGTAAACCCTAACAACAGTGCATTATTATGTTGATTATATAACATATAGTCTCCCTTTTTATCAAACGGTTATTACAATGTAGTATAAGACAACACTCGGTTTTGCTTGCATTATCAAAATATCGGGGACCGGTGGTAATTATCGTATTGATAAAGAAGAAGAAATCATTTATTGTAGTCATTTGTGCATACGTTAACAGATATGAAGAAACATTACAATATAATTCGCCACACCCGGCCAAACGGGCCTATAAGTCACCGGAAAATAAATCCTAAGACGATGAATATATACATATAAATATCATAGAAATATATACACATATTTGAGTGGTGGTCTATGCCGGCTGGTTATATAAGGAATTCCGGCGTTTTAAGCAAATTCCGTCTTTTGACACAATGCTTTTAAAAGTCGTTTTCTTCCAGATGCGTCAAAACGAGTCAGGGTATTTAGTAGTTTCTGATATACAGGTAGGCGTACATGTATCTATATATAGCCATTTAGCGAAACGATCTTTTAACAGAACATAAATAGATTTACGTTACGGTATGTGAGCAATCAAGACATTAAATATTTATACTAGCATAATACTTAAAACGTTTTGTGGATCATACAGCGGAAACAGTGTATGGTAAGTTATAATAGGCTTTTTGAAAGCATATTTTAATTTATTGATATAGTTTTGTTTTTTCTTGTAACGTATAGTTTATAGACATAAGTATAGCGAGCAAAGATTTAGGGAATATTTCTCTGTGATTAGATTAAATCAATGACAATAAATCAAATGGGTTTGTTTGTGTATTTAATTAATTAATTAATTAATAAATTAATCACGGACAAACTCATGGCTCTAGATGAGGGGCGTTTTGCATGTTCTAAAATCCGTATTTGACCCTCTAACCCTAGGTTGTGGGTACTCAAAAGAATCGTTAGTGAGTACCCACAACATAGGGTTTGCTTTATTAATAAAAGAGAGATTGTGTGGAAAAGAGCTGAATAAACTTTCTTAAATGGACCTCAGCAAACGTTTCCATCAATCGATCATAGGTAGTTTATTTTGTGTGTTGTATGGTGTTTTATGCCTCTTTTTAAAGCGACTGAACTCCAGATACCCAACTGTCGGGAAAAAAATCCAATTTTAAGAAAATAAGTGACCTTGGCCGCTATCCGATGAGGATAACAACCGCAAAAAGATGTGTGAAGTTTTAGTTAAGAATACAAAGGTTACCAGATGATAGATATGTTAAGTTGTGTTACAACGTGTTGAAGCTTTATGATAATAACGGCCATGCAAATTGGGTTACCAAAGTTCGAACAAATCTGTACTAGAATGGTTTTGGATATATTTGGGAATCACAAGAAGTTCATAATGAAAATTTGTTTTTAAAGGAATACACGCTTAGACTACGAGATCAATTTTTACAATCATGGTCCCTTGTATGCAGTGATAATAATAAATCAAACACGATATATACTTACATTAAAGCGACTGAACTCCAGATAATTTACAATTTTAAGAAAATAAGTGTTATTTTTGTATTTGGGGCATTAAAATATGATAACTGACATATTACATGCCCCTATAATCGGTGAGATTTTCTTGTTTTCGATACTTTTTCCATCGCAAATTATACCCTGTCAGTAACGGGGTAAGTTTTTAAATAAGAAACCCCTTCATCGGGACAATTGAAAACGACTCAAGTTCACTTTATTGATTATTTTTTTTACGTGCCATCTGGATTTCAGTCGCTTTAAGATCGATATACCGTGCCATATATTGATCTTGTATTACGGTATGCGTTAGAGACCCCGCTTGAATGAGAAGTCTTTTAAAAGCTAAATGATTAAATATACCGTGCCATATATCTTTTATTGCGGTATGCGTTGACTGAGACATCTATTAAAAGTTCAAATGAATAGTACCCAGGGATCATGAGTAATTAAATTTAATTGCGCGCTAAATGACCTTAGCTGTCGATGCGCCATAAAACAATATACATTCATTCAAATGAATAGACATACTGGACAAATGATTGAATTGATAAACAGACACAGTTGTTGAACTGAAATACTGTTCGACGGGCGAAACATGCCGATATCTATACACATTGTAATTTGTGCGATAATCTTATATTGATGCGTTCTCAAAATTAACCATTTCCCTAATATGACAATTCATCAGCAGACGACTTTGAACATATTTTGTCAAAAAAGAGAAAATCTCGTTTTGAGCAATTTCTTTTGTCACTATGTTTCAAAAGGCTGTCTGCTGCAGAGGCGTCAGAAAGCGTCTATATGAGGGATTGCTTATGGAACTTGCGTGGTTTATTTCGAACATTCTAGGCATACTTTTATATTCGAGACTCAGAATCACTGGTGATTCCTCTTGAAGACGTTCGCCATTTTCCGCACAGTGTTTCAGAACTGCGTATTCTGCCGATGAGTGAAATGCGTGGCTTTTGGGGAAAAGTGTTCATACGTAGCGCTTGTGGTAAAACACGCGTTTCATTGATTTCACTATCTCTATTTGCATCGAAAATGTCAACGCATTGTTGCTCCGTATATTCACACATCATCAGCATTGTGCGCCACTTCAACATTGAATACTGTTCGAGTTCATACAATACTATTATTATCTGATTTGGTCTTTTTAAACTCTAACAAATTGAATGAATCTTAACTCTTTTAGCGCCAAAGGCAATATTGAGGTTTTTGCAAACAATGCTGATTCAGGTGAGTCAGCTCGTAACGAGCGGTCTCACCTGAAATCAGCATTGTTTGACTTTAAGTCATCCAAATAGTCCAAAGTTTTATTACATGAGAAATGGAAACGCCCGATTTTGAACATGGAATAGTCTACTGTAAACAATTCGGCGCTGAAAGAGTTAAAAGAAAGGAGATTCGTTGTAGAAAACAGTCGGAGTTAAGCGATCTTATCGTGCAGGCATCCCCTGGTATATTACTTTGAAGTTAAGTCTACAAACACGTATGGTTATGAAAAATTATGACTACATACACGTATGGTTATTACAAATTACGACTACATACGTACTGTTATAATAAAGTATGACTACATACCCGTGTTGTTATTACAAATTATGACTACATACGTAATGTTATAATAAATTATGACTACATAGACATAATGTTATGACAAATTATGACTACATACCCGTATGGTTATTACAAATACTGACTACATACGTAATGGTATAACAAATTATGACTACATACACGTATGGTTATGACAAATTATGACTACAAACGTAATGTTATAATAAATTATGACTACATACTCGTATAGTTATGACAAATTATGACTACTTACGCAATGTTATAACAAATTATGACTACATACACGTATGGTTATGACAACTAATGACTACAAACGTAATGTTATAATAAATCATGACTACATTCATGTACGCATATGGTTATGACAAATTATGACTACATACGCAATGTTATAATAAATTATGACTACATACACGTATAGTTATGACAAATTATTACTTCGTAAGTAATTTTATAATAAATTATGACTACATACCTTTATGGTTATGACAAATTATGACTACATACGTAATGTTATAATGAATTATACCTACATACGTAATGTTAGAATAGATTATGACTACATACTCGTATGGTTATGACAAATTATGACTACATACACGTATGGTTATGACAACTTATGACTACAAACGTAATGTTATAATAAATCAATACTACATTCATGTACGCATATGGTTATGACAAATTATGACTACATACGCAATGTTATAATAAATTATGACTACATACACGTATAGTTATGACAAATTATTACTTCATAAGTAATGTTATACTAAATTATTACTACATACTCGTATGGTTATGACAAATTATGACTACATACGCAACGTTATAACAAATTATTAATACATACACGTATGGTTATGAAAACTAATGACTGCAAACGTAATGTTATAATAAATCATGACTACATTCATGTACGCATATAGTTATAATAAATTATGACTACATACATAATGTTATAATAAATAATGTCTACAAACTAGGGATGGCAACGAATATTCGAATATTCGAATATTCGATCATACGGTCGAATATTCGAATACTATATCATGGTTCGAATATTCGATGAAATCAGGATTTTCAACACTAAAAAATAAAAATTTAATTTCTGCTTGTTTATTTTTTTCATAAACTGTAGGTAAAGGGTTATCGATGGTCTATTTTACGCATTGTTTATAAAGTTTCAATATAGTGTATAACATGTCAAACTGATAATCCCTGCTCTAAGTGTGATCGATATGATACAGATGTTTTCGTTCCAAAACATCGTAACTTCACAGTTGATTCTATGTAGTTACCGCTTTTTAGAATGAGGCATCAATCAGACAATATTTGAGGTGTTATTATCCGGTTTCGTTAATTGTTTTGATAAACAAACTGTAAATAATTAAGTAGCGTTGTATTTCACATTTTGTATAATAACAGAAGCCTTGATTGGTAATTGCGAACATGCAGATATGTAGCAAGTATCAAACTGTGCAAATAAAACCTTTTATTTGCAGATAATTGTTGCTATTCATTTTGTTCATAAATACTCGAAAATTCGATCTGCATAGCCACATCAGTTTTGAAATATCTTGACATTAGTACGTAATATTTGATTTCAACAATGCCTGTTACGCCGTATATAGTTTGGAAGTATATCCGCCGATCTGAGAAAATAGCATCATGTACTCTGTGTAAGGCGGAGCTGTCCTACCACAACCAACCTCCGCAATAATCTACAAAACAAACATCCATCTAGATACATAGATAACCCTTCTGTAACTACCGAGCAAAAGAAACAAACATCAATATGTCATTTACAACAGCATTTCAACAATAGTTCAGTTATATGCAGCAAGAGAAATATTAAACCTCAGTTGTAAACAGGGTAATCAGAGCTAAATGTTTCGAACAATACATTAAGAATGGGATCAATTAGTTAAAATCTGCGCACTTTACCAACGTATTTTTTCATACGAATTCATTGGTGTAACGGAAACGTCAAATGAGAGTACACTGGACAAATAAAGAATTAAAAAAGTCTTTGTTTGGTAAGCATGCGCAAATGGGTCGAATATTCGAATATTCGAATATCTTGTGATCGAATATTCGAATACTAATTTTGGTATTCGTTGCCATCCCTACTACAAACGTAATGTTATAATAAATTATGACTACATACGTAATGTTTTAATAAATTATGACTATATACTCGTATGGTTATGACAAGTTATGACTACATACGCAATGTTATAACAAATTATGACTACATACACGTATGTTTTTGACAAATAATGACTACAAACGTAATGTTATAATAAATCATGACTACATTCATGTACGCAAAAGGTTATGACAAATAATGACTACATACGCAATGATATAATAAATTATGACTACATACACGTATAGTTATGACAAATTATTACTTCATAAGTAATGTTATAATAAATTATGACTACATACCCGTATGATTATGACTACATACGTAATGTTATAATATATTATGACTACATACATGTATGATTATGACAACTAATGACTACAAACGCAATGTTATAATAAATTATGACTATATACACGTATGGTTATGACAAATGTTTACTACATACGTAATGTTATAATCAATTACGACTACATGTACATACACGTATGGTTATAACAAATTATGACTACATACTCAATGCTATAATAAATTATGACTACATGTACATACACGTATTGTTTTTACAAATTATGACTACATACGTAATGTTATAATAAATTATGACTACATGTACATACACGTATTGTTTTTACAAATTATAACTACATACGCAATGTTATTATAAATTATGACTACAAACACGTATGGTTATGGCAAATTATGACTACATACGTTATGTTATAATGAATTATGACTACATAGACGTATGGGTATGACAAATTATGACTACATACATAATGTTATATTAAACTATGACTACATAAACGTATGGTTATGACAAATTATGACTACAAACGAAATGATATGATAAATTATGACTACATACGATGAGTAATAGGACTTTCCTTATAACTTAAGTAATATTTGGTAGACTTTAAGTCACGCCTTGATGAAATTCTCTCCACATGTATATATGTTTTTCGTTCTACTTAATAGTGACTTGAAATGTCATTTTTGTTATTATAACAGTTGTCATAGAAACGACTTGAGGCAAAGATGGGACACATCCTAATTTAACTGAAAAGTATAAGTTTTCAACGTGTATAGCTGAAATATACACCGACAAAAGATGAAGACTATTTGCATTACACCATAATAATGTTCACTTGTAACACACTTTATCTTACCCATTCAGGTGAAAAAATAAATAATATGAAAAAGGCAAAGCCTCATCACGAGCACAGCGTCAATAATGGGTCTAACCTGTAGGTATATGACTACCATGATAAAGGAATCTGTTTCAAGCTGTACGAACTGAGACAGCTGTCGTACACTATTCCTACTTTATCTCTTAGTGCAAAGTCAAATCTTCAACAATTTTAACATTCAATTCATCACATGAACATAATCAATACAGAAAGGTAAAAAAATAAATAGTGAAAACAAGTTTTCCTTCAATTAGGCTTAGTGACATAGTTTCTGGGTTAAAAGCAATGTTCAAAACTTCTATTCTGCCAAAGTTTCAGCATGTTAACATTTAATAAAAGAACAGCTGTCAGAGTGTTAACAAGATTTTCCTTTAATTTGGTCTAGTGACCTTATGTTTGACCCGACTTGACCAATATTTGAACTTGGTCTAGATATCAATAATCATCAGGCGAACATTCTGACAAAGTTTCAAGATGCTGAATTAAACCTTGAGGTCAAGCTGTTTACAAGATTTTTCTCAAATGTTTTTCTTTGGACCTCATTGTTGTTTTTATCCAACATGACCTATGTTTAAGTCTAGATTTCACCAAAACACCAATTCTGACAAAATTTCAACATGTTAAAATAAACAAGAGGACCATGATGGTCCTACATCGCTCACCTGATTTAATCAAACTTAAAAAGTTTTCAGTGTTCTTTCCCCTATATGAGTCCATGAAAAACAAGTGACCCCCGGGGAGGCGTCATTTTTTTAACAATCTTGGTAGAGGTCCACTAGATGATGCTACATACTAAATATCTTTTAGACAAGATTTTTAAAGTCTATTCCCTATATGAGTATATGTAAAACAAGTGACCCCTGGGGAGGGGTAAATTTTGAACCCAGGGATAAAATTTGCACAATCTATGTAGAGGTCCACTAGATGATGCTACATACCAAATATCAAAGGCCTGTGCCTTCTACTTTGAGATAACAAGATTTTTAAAGTGTTTCCCCTATCTATGTCAAACAAGTGACCCCAGGGCTATAATTTGAACAATCTTGGTAGAGGTCTACTAGATGATGCCACATACCAAATATCAAAGGCCTGGGGCCTCTACTTTTAGACAAGAAGATTTTTTTCTCTATATGAGTCTATGTAAAACAATAGACCCCAGGGCTATAATTTGAACAATCTTGGTAAAGGTCCACTAGATGATGCTACGTACCCAAAACAAAGGCTTGGGCCCTCTACTTTTAGACAAGAAGATTTTTAAATTTTTTCCCCTATATGGGTCTATGTAAAACAAGTGACCCCCGGGGAGGGGTCATTTTTTATCCCAGGGCTATAATTTGAACAATCTTGGTACAGGTTCACTAGATGATGCTACATACCAAATATCAAAGGCATGGGCCTTCCACTTTCAGACCAGAAGATTTTTTAATTTTTTCCCCTATATGAGTCTATGTTAAACAATTGACCTCGGGGAGGGGTCATTTTTGACCCAAGGGCTATACTTTGAACAATCTTGGTAGAGGTTCACTAGATGATGCTACATACCAAATATCAAAGGCATGGCCCTTCTACTTTCAGACAAGAAGATTTTTTAAGTTTTGGTTAATTTCCCCCTTTTGTGTTGCCGTGGCAGCCAAAGTTCTGCATGGAATAGAATTCTTTGAACATGTTTGAAAGAGATCCACCCAAAGAACATTCCTGTATAATTATTTTGGTGTAGGAGGAGAAGTCATTTGTATGAAACTGTGAACGGACAGACGACGACGACGGACGGTGAACGATCACAAAAGCTCACCTTGCACTTCATGCATTGGTGAGCTAAAAATGCAGCATTCAAAATGTCTGAGTGTTAACAAAATGTTACTTCATTTTGGTCTAGTGACCTAGTTTTTGACCCACCATGACCCCTATTCTTACTAGGTCTAGATATTGTCAAGACAAACATTCTGACAAAGCCTCAAGCTGCTCAAGGCAAAGTGTGGTTTCTAGACTAACAAGATTTTCCTTCAATTTGGTGGAGTGACTTAGTTTATGACCCAACATGACCTAGTTTATGACAGAATATATTTAAACTTAGCCTAGATATCATCAAAACAGTTATTCTGAAAACATTTCAACATGCTTAAGTTTAAAATAAGGCATCCAGAGTGTTTTCAATACGTTCCTTCAAATTGACATTGAAACCTAGTTTTTCACCTCACAGGACCCAGTCTATAACTTGGCCAAGATTTGATGGAGTTGATTTTCTGATAAACTTTCATTCATATTGGATGTTGTAAACTGTTGCCTGTAGATTGTTCACAAGGCAATTGTTGATGGCGTGTGACCAAAGGACATCAGACAAAATCTGATCATAAAAAACACAAACTGTGCAATAAAAAAACAGGACTTCCTTTAGATACTACATTTAATTAGATAAAACAAGCTTGATATGATTTTGATAAACTTATCCATTAATAAAGATTACCTTGTATGTATTCATTAGTAATATATGTAATCAGCTGAAGTTCCTCTCCTGTCCTGTCATAACAGCTGTAATTCCATCTGTAAATGGGTTTCTCTCAATATATTCCCTTGTTTGATGTAGATGCAGGAAGTTATATCCCACAGTCAAAGATGCATGCAATTTTCATTGTTTTGACAGGCACCAATGACCAAAGGGTATATCACTAACTGCTTATATGAACGTCTAATCTCCCATTATTGCCATAACGGCTGTGATTCCATGAGTGTACAGGTTGATCTCAATCCATTTACTGTTTTGATGTGTATGCAGGAAAGAATATTACCCCACAGTCAAAGATGCATGATATTTTCATTGTATAGACAGGTACCAATGACCAAAGGGTATATCACTAACTGCCTATATGAACTTCCTCTCCCATTATCGCCATAACAGCTGTGATTCCATGATTGTACAGGTTGATCTCAATCCATTTACTGTTTTGATGTGTATGCAGGAAAGAATATTACCCCACAGTCAAAGATGCATGATATTTTCATTGTATAGACAGGTACCAATGACCAAGGGGTATATCACTAACTGCTTATATGAATTTCCTCTCCAGTAATCGCCATCAGAACTGTTATTCCATGATTGTATGGGATGTTCTAAATCCATTCTGTTTTAAAATCAAACTTGATGCAGAATATGATTGACTGCTGTTATAATAAATGACATCAGACAATAACTGCAAATAAAAGTGGCTTTATATAAAACAAGAAACCGCTGAAGACGGTAAGGCCGGATTGTCGGCAATTTGACCTTGAAAATCGACAAACCAAGGTCAAGGTCAAAGTAACCATAGAAATCAATAGAACTTGTTATTGGTTACCTTCAGGCAAAGTTTCAAGTTTGTAACCCTTTCCAGTGCTGAGATTGCCTCAACCTGAAACTTTAACCGATTTTGCCTCAACCTGAAACTTAACCAAAATGTTGACGGACAGACAGACAGACGGACGGACAGACAGACGGACGGACAGACAGACGGACGGACAGACAGACATCGCCAATCTATAGACCGTAATTGCTAGAGCAATCCAGCCAAAAACTGTTGAAAGCAAATTAAAACACAATTTGCTGTGATATAACTATTAAAATATTGAAAGCAAATTAAAACGCAAGTTGATGTTATATAACTATAAAACTGTTGAAAGCGGAGTAAAACGCAATTTGCTGTGATATAACTATATAACTGTTGAAAGCAAATTAAAACGCAATTTGCAGTGATATCACTATAAAACTGTTGAAAGCAAATTAATACGCAAGTTGTCGTGATATAACTATAAAACTGTTGAAATCAAATTAAAACGAAAGTTGCCATGATATAACTATAAAACTTTTGAAAGCAAATAAAAACGCAAGTTGCCATGATAAAACTTTAAAACTTTTGAAAGTAAATTAAAACACAAGTTGATATAACTATAAAACTGTTGAAAGCAAATTAAAACGCAAGTTGCCGTGATATAACTGTTAAACTGTTGAAAGGGGAGTAAAATGCAATTCGCTGTGATATAACTATATAACTGTTGAAAGCCAATTAAAATGCGAGTTGCCGTGATATAACTATAAAACTGTTGAAAGCAAATTAAAACGCAAGTTGCCGTGATATAACTATAAAACTGTAGAAAGCAAATTAAAACGCAAGTTGCTGTGATGTAACTTTAACCAAAATGTTGACGGACAGACAGACAGACAGACAGACAGACTGACAGACAGAAGACAGACAGACAGACAGACAGACAGACAGACAGACAGACGGGCAATAGCAACATGAAGGTCAAGAGTTATCATGGAAATCAAAAGAACATGTTAGTGGCTACACACAGACCAATTTTCAAGTTTGTAGCTCTTTCCATGTCCGAGATTTTGCTTCAACCAAAAACTTTAACCAAAATGTTGACGGACAGACAGACAGACAGACAGACAGACGGGCAATAGCAAGGTGAAGAGTTATCATGGAAATCAAAAGAACATGTTAGTGGCTACACACAGCCCAATTTTCAAGTTTGTAGCTCTTTCCATGTCCGAGATTTTGCTTCAACCAGAAACTTTAACCATTTTGCCTAACCTGAAACTTTAACCAAAATGTTGACGGACAGACAGACAGACAGACGGACAGACGGACATCGCCAATCTATAGACCGGAATTGCTTGAGCAATCCGGCCAATAAATTAAAGAATGAGATTACAAACACTATTTATACCTTTTTCCTTTTAAATAGACTAATATTTAAAAAATAGACCAGAATTGAAAACAGTATACATGTATATTAGTTATATAAATGTCAAAAAGCCAAGCTTTGGGTTCTGCAACCAGTTTTGTTTTTAGACCAGTTTGTACCTCTGTGCAGTCTTATCTAGATTATTCCTTTAAACCAGTGACTTTAAACTTGTCTTTTTTACATCAATTGTGAAACAAGCTTTAATCTTATTTTAATCACGCTCAATGTTCTGGAGATACAACCAGTTCTCGCCCAATTTGTGCGGAAAATCCCAATCTTCACTGAATTCTGACTCAAATATTTGGGGCATTTTTTTAAGAATTAGGTAGACTTTGAGGATTCCGGTGTATTTTGGTATTTTTATACATTTTTCATTTGAGTATATTTGGGCAAAGATGCTTCTATAATTTTTTGAAAGGGGGTCAATTCCCCACTTGTGTTCAGAAAAAGTAGCCATTTCATTGAGGGGTTTATACAGATATTGTTGACAATCAAAGATAAATCAACATTTTAATTGACATATGATTATTATAATTACTGATGATACAGATGTAACTTACATTTATGTTTATCTTATGAAGATGACATTTGACCTTTCAGCATAATTATGATGTTTGAAAGCATTGTGAAAGAAGGTCAAATTGTTGACAATATGCAATTATACTTCTCACAATGCTTTTGAATTAAAATCATTGTGCATTTTCTAATTCTTAAGATTTAACTGTTTTGCAAGATGTGGATTCTTTTAAAGCATCACAGTGGTCCTGACGGCTTCCAGAATTCCCGACCCCAATTTCCTAAGAATAGTCGATCCCAATTTAGACCCACCCAAGTTTATATAGGTGTGAATGGATGATGGTTATTTTGTTGTATAATCACTACATTTAGATAATGATTAATGTAATAATGATGTTTGTTTTATCATTGTTATAAATTATCCTATATCATTGTTTTCAAAGTATTCTTAAGATTTGAAGTATTGTTTGATAGAGGACATTTCCTCTTTTTCTCACAATCTCCCTTATTCATTAATATAACAATACCTTAGCCAGAAGTCAACCTGTCATGTACATATTCTCCTTTTCTCACCAAATGTTTTCAAAGTCGTCTGCAGCAGATTAACTATTTAGAACACATCAAGATCATTTAAATAATCAATCAACAGGTAAGTAAGTATCAATAATCAGTCTTTTGTTTTTGACACCTGTGTGTTAAACCATCCATTCACACCTATATAAACCGATAATGGGGTCGACAATTCTTTGAGTCGAGATTTCTGGCTACCGTCCTGACATGCAATCTGCCTTGTTAAGATTAATTTTTGATTATCACATCCTTTGTTCACTTGTAAAAACATTTTTAAATTTTTTTGTTCAGAACACACAGCACAAGGCATGCCTATATAAATCCGTCTCGGCCACGGCTATGTGTCTCCAGTCAAGTTTCTTTTTTGGACACCCGATATGTCTCTTGAATACACTGGGGACGTTTCTTCTTGGGTTCTTTTAGCCTAAAAAGCTGTTAGTTTTAACTGATTAGCCATTATTCTTAAATATTCCGTCCATATTGCAAATGTGTTCACCACTAAAACATGAAGTGGATGCCATGCAGTAGACACGTAAGATATTACGTCATAAATGTGTAAACAATCTGCACTCGAGAGCTTCCAAGAACACTTCTAAAAATAGATTTACTTTCTTATGTGCTATTTTTGTGATATGTATGCAGATGGACTTAGGGTCATATTTATTTCTTACATCATACAGTAAGCGTGGAAGTTTCGCATCACTAACGAAACAACACAAATAGTGATAGCTAGAATAAAGGAATGGAGAATTTAAAAGAAACTTTTTGCAGTTTAATGGCAAAATATCCCACCTTTCATCTTATATTTGTTGTCTGTCACACAAATGAACATTGTTTTAGGTAGTTTAGTTTAGTTATAAATACATGTCTCTCATTTGGGTCACAGGTTGTATGTTCAACCAATGTTTGCATCGATCTCCGTCCAAAGGAGTTTTGTCAGAAGAACTGACGACTTTAGTAGGTCTGTGAAGCATTGTTATTGATCTAGTCAGTGCAACAAATTTACCACGAAGAGCATTTTAGGTCAGACAGTTATCCCATCGCCAGGAACATCCGTCAATGAATGCAAAACATTCAAATTTACAATAGGTAGATCTTACCTACAAGAACGCCAGAATGATATTGTCTGTGTTAATATATGTTACGAAAACGAGAGGGATAAAAATTCTTACCTAAAACAAATGGTATCCTAGCCGATAGGTTCTGGTTATCAGCCTTTACTGTACATAAAAAAGTTATTGCCGTTATCTCGGGAACCAGCTTGATTTGGACGGATGTGACGTCGGCCGGATATGAATAAATGTCGGCCATGGTTCCCTGCTTTGTTCTATGTAATTCCATTTGGATTTCATGAGCTGGGCCGTTGTATCTTTGCACCCAAATTTTTTCCATACTGAATATAGAAAATTTCCCCTTATTAAGGTTAAACCTCATAACGAGCATTTTTTTGTTCAGAACACACAGCACAAGGCATGCCTATATAAATCCGTCTCGGCCACGGCTATGTGTCTCCAGTCAAGTTTCTTTTTTGGACACCCGATATGTCTCTTGAATACACTGGGGACGTTTCTTCTTGGGTTCTTTTAGCCTAAAAAGCTGTTAGTTTTAACTGATTAGCCATTATTCTTAAATATTCCGTCCATATTGCAAATGTGTTCACCACTAAAACATGAAGTGGATGCCATGCAGTAGACACGTAAGATATTACGTCATAAATGTGTAAACAATCTGCACTCGAGAGCTTCCAAGAACACTTCTAAAAATAGATTTACTTTCTTATGTGCTATTTTTGTGATATGTATGCAGATGGACTTAGGGTCATATTTATTTCTTACATCATACAGTAAGCGTGGAAGTTTCGCATCACTAACGAAACAACACAAATAGTGATAGCTAGAATAAAGGAATTGAGAATTTAAAAGAAACTTTTTGCAGTTTAATGGCAAAATATCCCACCTTTCATCTTATATTTGTTGTCTGTCACACAAATGAACATTGTTTTAGGTAGTTTAGTTTAGTTATAAATACATGTCTCTCATTTGGGTCACAGGTTGTATGTTCAACCAATGTTTGCATCGATCTCCGTCCAAAGGAGTTTTGTCAGAAGAACTGACGACTTTAGTAGGTCTGTGAAGCATTGTTATTGATCTAGTCAGTGCAACAAATTTACCACGAAGAGCATTTTAGGTCAGACAGTTATCCCATCGCCAGGAACATCCGTCAATGAATGCAAAACATTCAAATTTACAATAGGTAGATCTTACCTACAAGAACGCCAGAATGATATTGTCTGTGTTAATATATGTTACGAAAACGAGAGGGATAAAAATTCTTACCTAAAACAAATGGTATCCTAGCCGATAGGTTCTGGTTATCAGCCTTTACTGTACATAAAAAAGTTATTGCCGTTATCTCGGGAACCAGCTTGATTTGGACGGATGTGACGTCGGCCGGATATGAATAAATGTCGGCCATGGTTCCCTGCTTTGTTCTATGTAATTCCATTTGGATTTCATGAGCTGGGCCGTTGTATCTTTGCACCCAAATTTTTTCCATACTGAATATAGAAAATTTCCCCTTATTAAGGTTAAACCTCATAACGAGCTATGCTCGTTATAAATGAAGATTGCGTAGCAATGGCTACTTGAGAAGTTGATGCTATAAATGTGTAGATACAACTGTTATTATGTTATTAAGATATTTATTCATGTTTTTAAACTAATGTTTTCCCATTAAAACGGCGACGTCAGGATTACATAACTACCTTGGCCCGCCCCCGTAGTTCATATAATATTTATATTATCACAGAATTTGTATTTGTGAAATAATTCTCATGTACATGTACGTAAGATAAATATTGAATATACAACTGAAATACTGGGTTTTATTTTAACCTTTTTTTTTTCACAATAAACACTTAAGTATAGATGAATAACAAAGCTTAAAATACATAAACTGATTACTCATGAATTGAGGGATCACTATAACACGTCGATAGCTAGAAGTAATTTATGGACCGTTTTCGATTCCGATTTTATATCGCAAGTCGACTATGCTACTAAATGCACGTGTAGTAGTAAATATTTACTTTCCTGTTGTTACTAAACAACTTAAACTACAACTGTCTCTTCTACACACTCATAGCAAATATGTACTTCCCTACTGTTACTGAACAATTTTGATAACAACTGTACTAACTACACGTCTAGTAGAAAATATCTACACGTCTAATAGCAAATATTTACTACCCTGTTGTTACTAAACAACTTAGACTACAACTGTCGCTTCTACACACTAATAGTAAATATTTACTACCCTGCTGTTACTGAACAACTTTGATAACAACTGTACTAACTACACGTCTAGTAGAAAATATCTACTACCTTGTTGTTTCTGAAAAACTTTCACTACAACTATACTAACTACACGTCTAATAGTAAATATTTATTACCCTGCTGTTACATAAAAACTTTGACTACAACTGTACTGACTTCACGTCTAGTAGTAAATATTAACTACCCTGCGGTTACTAAACAACTTTGACTACAACTGTGCTAACTTCATATCTAGTAGTAAATATTAACTACCCTGCGGTTACTAAACAACTTTGACTACAACTGTACTAACTTCACGTCTAGTAGTAAATAGTAACTACCCTGCGGTTACTAAACAACTTTGACTACAACTGTACTAACTTCACGTCTAGTAGTAGATAGTAACTACCCTGCGGTTACTAAACAACTTTGACTACAACTGTACTTACTTCACGTCTAGTAGTAAATATTAACTACCCTGCGGTTACTAAACAACTTTGATTACAACTGTGCTCAATTCACGTCTACTAGTAAATATAAACTACCCTGCTGTTACTGAACAACTTTGATAACAACTGTACTAACTACACGTCTAATAGTAAATATTTACTACCCTGCTGTTACATAAAAGCTTTGACTACAACTGTACTAACTTCACGTCTAGTAGTAAATAGATACTACCCTACTGTTACTAAACAACTTTGACTACAACTATGCTAATTACGCTTCGAATAGTAAATATATACTACCCTACTATTACTGAACAATTTTGACTACAACTGTACTAACTACAGGTTAATAGTATATAAATAACACATTGCTCTGAATTGGACAGTAATATTGTCAGCCTGAGGAGAATACTGTCACCCGAGCCGCAGGCGAGGGTGACAGTATTTCTCCAAAAGATGACAATATTACTGTCCAATTCAAAGCAATTTGTTATTTATTTTATCATACCATAAAATAATAAAATGATAAATAATAAAATATAAATAACAAAATTATAATTATTTTATGATCTGTAAAATGTTTCATAGCACTAACGTACAACATAGAGCGCTCTACATGTCCAGTTTCAATGAGTTTCATTAACATCCTACCTGCCAGTAAATAAATTTGCATACGGCCGTGAGACAGTAAAAAATTTGCATACCGCCGTGAGACAGTACAAAAACTGTCTCATGGTCACGTGGTACATTTGTCTTGACAGTAAACATAGCAACTTTTTGTCAATGGGAGCTTTATATGGACAATTAAATTGAGGTATACTAATAAATATTAACTACTCCTGCTGTTACTGAACAACTTTGACTACAACTGTATTAACTACACGTCTAATAGTAGATATGTACTACTCTTCTGTTACTAAACAACTTTGACAGCAACTGTGCTAACTACACCCTAATAGTAACTATATACTACCCTGCTATTACTGAACAATTTTCACTAAAACAATTCTAACTACACGTTAATAGTAATATCAACTACTCCTGCTGCTACTAAACTTTGACTACAACTGTGCTAACTACGCGTCTAATAGTAAATATTTACTACCCTGTTGTTACTAAACTTTGACTACAACTGTGCTAACTACGCGTCTAATAGTAAATATTTACTACCCTGCTGTTACTGAACAACTTTGATAACAACTGTGCTAACTACACGTTTAATAGTAAATATTTACTACCCTATTGTTACTAAACTTTGACTACAACTGTGCTAACTACTCGCCTAATAGTAAATATTTACTACCCTGCTGTTTCTGAACAACTTTGATAACAACTGTGCTAACTACACGTCTAATAGTAAATATTTACTACCCTATTGTTACTAAACAACTTTGACTACAACTGTACTAACTACACGTCTAATAGTAAATATTTACTACCCTGCTGTTACTGAACAACTTTGATAACAACTGTGCTAACTACACGTCTAATATTAAATATTTACTACCCTGTTGTTACTGAACAACTTTGACTACAGATGTACTAACTACACGTTTAATTGCAACTATTTAATACCCTGCTGTTACTGAAAAATCTTGATTACAATTGTACTAACTACACGTCTAATATTAAATATGTACTACCCTGCTGAACATACTGAAAAACTTTGACTACAACTGTACTAACTACACGTCTAAAAGTAAATATATACTACTCTGTTGTTACTGAACAACTTTGACTACAACTGTACTAACTACACGTCTATAGTAAATAGTGACTAATTCTGCTGTTCCTGATTAACTTAGACTATTATTGCACTTACTACACGTCTTATATTAAATATCTACTACCGTGCTGTTATCCGATTCAACCTATTATGTCAACACACTGTACAACCACAGCACGCGCACCGGTGCTGTAGTGATAGGGCGTCCCCCTAAGTTATGGGATGTCAAGGGTTTGATCTCCAGCCGGGTTATATCAAAGACTTTAAAAATAGTAGTAGTGGTTCTTACCTCATTGGCGCTCAGGATTGTGTGGTAAGCACTACAACTAACTCACTGGTGTCTGGTTCAATGGTCAAGAAGTACTGTTAACTTACCAAGGAAAACATTGATGAACGCGGCGTAAAACAACATGCAAACAAACAAAACATCTATAGCAGTTATAATTTCTTCGGCATTTAAGTCAAGTCCGTCTTTTCTCTTTCTAGGTAGCACAATGAGGTCGACCGGAAAAGGACATTTTCTATTCGGAATATTTCTGTTTAGCTCCTTTTGGATTCTTATTTCATCCGAATTTCGAGATTCAAGCTGCCCGTGTCACGTGAACACCATATACCAATTGATGAACTGTTCGGGGAGAAATTTGACGTCAATTCCTTCTTGTGTGTTATTAAAGGTAAACACCAAATATTTAGATCTTTCTGTGAACTCGATTTCAAATCTGCCATCAAAGGTTTTCGTCAACCTTTCCAACCTACGAAGTCTGAATTTAAGCCACAATTTACTAACACACGTAGGAAACGAAGCATTTGAAGGTCTGTCGAACGTGTCAGTGTTAAGTTTAGCCTTCAACTATCTAGATAAAAATGATTCGTATGATAGTGGAGTGTTTGAACCATTGAACCAGTTACGAACGTTACACATTCAAGGAAATTTAAAGGTCGGAGGTAACTTTTCCTACCCAGACACCGCATTGTCTAAAGGAAAGACCATCCGCAATTTGTCTATAGATGGGCTGCCACGTACGCTATTCGGACCAGGGTTTAAAGAAATGGAAAATCTCCAAGTGTTGACAATGAACGCGGATGATGGCTATTGTAACATGGATACAATTTTGCCCGGGACTTTTCACAGTTTCCGAGAAACTCCTTTGGACAGAATCGAGATACTTGACTGCTCAATCAACTCTCTACCCCCGTTTACGTTTGAAAGATTACATAACCTGACGAGCATTAAATCAACATTCGCTCGACGGCTATGTGATGGTTCTGTTGATAATATCACAATGGGACTCAACACGACGAATATGAAGCGTCTAGAACTGAGTGACATGTGCAAAAGCTTTACATTTAGACTCGCTGAAAATACGTTTAAAGGGATAACTAACACCTCACTGGAAACATTGATACTCGAAGCGAATAGAATTGAATACATTGATCCAAAATGTATTCATAATCTTCCAAAGTCATTGAAATATTTTTCACTTCGCCATAATTTCATTGACGACGTCCATTTCGTCAAAGATATGGTTGTGTTGACGAACCTAGAAATATTTGACTGCAGTTTCCAGAACTATTATACGGAGGTTCCATCTGATATTCACACCTTGGAAAATAACGTAACACGCTTACCCGAAGAGATAATGTTGAAGGCAGTTGAAAACAAAGATAGGAAGTTCTTGTTTAAGAAATATATTTCGAAAGACCCGTCTCCGAGAACAACGAACGAAACAAACGATGACAGAATTCACTTGCCACCCAAACTGAAGTATATGTACATAAATAATTTAAAACTTGATGCATATGCAATTATTCCGCTAACATTCGCGAAAAACGAACTTCGCCACTTAGACGCGTCCGCCTGTCAGTTAAATGGCTTCCTTGGACCATGGATTGGTCTCCACCATCTGCAGTTCCTTAATATGTCATATAACAGGTTTACTTTCATGCATCCTATGTCATTCAGTGACATGTTGAATCTGACCACACTTTTGTTGCAGAACAACGAAATTGGGAAAGATATTATGGCGATAGACATAAAAGGGGACTTATTTTCAAGTCTTACAAAATTGGAAATTTTAGATCTTGCATACAATGAGATAAAATCACTACCAAATCTAATATTTAGAAACCAAAGACGACTTAAATATCTATCTTTGGCAAGCAATGCCATAGCAAATTTAACGTTTACGCTTGAGACCCTTGTTCGTCTACAATTCCTTAACCTTTCCAATAACCAGCTTAATTCAATCCCCGTCACTGTGTTAAAGGTATTTGATAAAATAGCTTTAATGACAAATCTTAGTGTAGATTTGCAGGCAAACCCACTGCTTTGTGATTGTGAACATATGGACTTCGTAAAATGGTTCGTGAATACCAAAGTTACATTAGTACAGGGAACCAATCTCACGTGTAGATACACCAATGGTTCCCTAGTAAGCTTACACGACATAGATACCATTCGTGCTCAGTTAGACTTAGAGTGCATAACGTGGATTATATTAATAGTGAGCGCTGTGACGTGTTTTGGGTTACTTCTGGTTGGCTCTGTGATTGCTGTGTGTTACCACAAACGTTGGCAACTTCGATATCTTTACTATAAAAGTCGGAGAACACTGAACCCATACCATCCACTTGTCGGCGATGAAATAAAAATAACTAACGACGTATACATATCGTTCGATCCGAATTATGAACTAACTGGCGAAGTAAGCCTTGACGAATTCGTGAAGAAGCGACTTTATCAATATCTCAAAGATCAGAATCTCTCTGTGATACTACCAGATGACTTTGAACCCAATAAACGTATGGACGCACTTATTACTAATACCTTAAGATGTACGCGGAAAGTCATAGCATTATTGACCCCTACATATTGTGACTCAGATTATATTTGGAATGTTTGGGAATTCAATATGGCGGTAATGGAGGGGATATATACAAACCGATCCATTATTGTGCCAGTTGTGATAGGGGAGACAACTCTAGATGACTTAAGGAGAAATCCGGAAATTACGTCATATTTAAAGTCAATGAAACCGGATGTACTTCGGTTCTCCGGTAGTGAAGAAGATACTGATTCTTTCCTCGCTGCCTTGTATGGCAGTTTAAAAGATTAATTTATGCAATTTGAACTAGATTTATTTACTTTAACGGATCAAAATCCTTAATGTCCTAAAATTTAAAAAAGAATTTTCTACAAAACCTTAATAGAAATAATAAGATAAAGTCATATGAAAATTCAATGAGATGATATGATGGTTGCTCCTGGTGAAGGGACATTAGCGCTTTTATAACACGTATAGATGAGCGGTGCTCCATGCAAACAAAGCTCAACGTAATTATTACACATGTGCAGAAAGACCTGCCTGCACTTTATGCCAAGAATTTAAATGTATACTGCTTTAGAGCAGTTTCTTAGCATTCTCTGACAAATTGGCGAACAGTTCGTCGCCAAAGTAATACATGCCTTTACGAACAAAAACCAACTATACAATATAGCTATTAAGTTATATCAAGGAAGCTATGTGAATAAGAAACAATACCCTTGAAGGTATTATTGTTTCTTAAATGTCTAAGACCGTTTAGTAGTTTGTATGTGTATGTACATGTATTGATATGTTGTCATGAATCATGTCTGTGTTTTCCATATAATTATTTTGCAAATGAAACCTTGAACACCTATTGATAACATCCCTTAAAATTGGTCAAATAAACCGATCGTTTTTTAATGCTTTCTCCCATACAGAATCGTTTTGACATTTCTGCAGCAGACGACTTTTGGAAACATTTTAGCAATAGTTGAAATTGCTCACGATGAGTAATTTCTCTTTTTGTCACATTTTGCTTTAAACTCTATTTATTAGTTATACTTTCGTTTATGGCAGTTTTTGCAAATTCTACCGCGGTTGTCTTGTATGGTATGTGGAAAAGGTTAATGGGAGTGTACAATGTACAGTACTGTACCTGTAAACTGGTTCTCGCTGTACATATTTTCCAATAAATGCGAACGCTTGGTTCAGGGGAGGTAACCAATCTAAAGTACCTGTAAACTGATATATGAGAAAGCTTATTTCAGGGGAGGTAACACATTTATTGTACGTGTAAACTGGTCTCTCGTTGTAAATATTGTCCAATGGATGCTCAAGCTTGTTTTAGGGAAGATAACCAACTTAGTGTACCTATAAACTGGATCCTTGTTGTACATATTGTTCCAATATATGCGAAATCATTTTTCAAGGGAGGTATCAAATCTAGTGTACCTGTAAACTGGTTCTTCGTTGTATAAACTTTCCGTTATATATGCGAAAGCTTGTTTCAGTGTAGGTAACACATCTAGTGTACGTTTGAACTGGTTCCTCATTGTACATATTTTCCAATGAATCGTAAAGCTTGGTTTAGGGGAGGTTACTAATCTAGTGTACCTGTAAACTGGTTCCTCGTTGTACATATTTTTCAATTTTTACGAAAGTTCGTTGGGGGGGAGGTAACCAAACTAGTGTACCTATAAACTGTTCCTCCGTTGTACATACTTTCTAATATATGCGAAAACTTGTTTCAGGGAAGGTAACACATCTAGTGTATCTCTTTGTCTTGCTCTAGACAGGTTATCTTTATTTTATGTCTTAAATTCATGCGGTAAGGTGTGATTGCGCAAGACAAAAAGAAAGCTTTCAAAATTGAATTGCTCCACCAGTGTTTTGTTGTTTTTGTTTTTTATAAACATTGGATATTCAATAATAAAGTTTATATTTTCTATACGAATCTGAAATAGTTTACAACGTAGCGTTGTTTGTTGTTTGTTTATATGGTGTTTTTTTGCCGCATTTTAAACATTTTAATTAGTCATACATGTAGGACGGCGATTCTGGAGTACGTTGTCAGTTCTACTGGTTTATTTCTCCTGAAACTAGCTAGTCAGTCGTAAAGCTTACACCACAATATTGAGTGGCAAGGAGGACAAGTCATTGCTACTGTTTTTAATACATCGGAACCATTTGTTTTAGGAGAATGTGGACGTTTTCCTCTTTGTACAGAATTAGATCATAAAAACATGATTGATTAAATAGATTTCAAAGCCGTTTTCAACGGTAGTTCAGTTATATCACGGCACCCAATTCACATAACGATAGTACCTAGGCTCTCTCGTTCATGAAATCCACCCCTTCCCACCTTTCCTTTGGACGAAGACGAACATGACGCAAGCCAAAATAACTTGTCAAACATCGGAAAGAATGTATGGCCGAGCCAGGGTTTGAACTCTCGGCCCCTAGATTCATCGTATATACCAATATCGTAAGAGTACACACATCACATTTGTATATAACATAAGAGATTCAATTGCAAACAAAATCACAAATTACTTTTATATCATTAAGGTAAATTTCTTTTCGTACGGCATCGAAAACAACATATGCTTTTTTCATATCCCAATGTTTGTTTTCATTTTCATAAAACCTACCGTAACGATTAACAATATGTAAAATTACATTCCTTTTAGTTTTAGTTTTTTGATCGAGATATGCGAACATGTTAAGAGATTGTAACCTGACATCACGGAGGTGACAGATCTCCGAATAAAATGTTTACATACCCGACGATATGTTGAGTTTCTTGCAGTTACTGAGCGTTCAAAATCGATACAATCAGGTCAATATTAAAATAATCAGAAGTTTACCTGTAATTAACTCGGAAAGTTAATAATTCAATGAATACGCATATCGATGAAATAGGCTGCCTGTTTATTCTTTTTGAATGCAGTTCGCCATTTTTGGCTAGCGAAGATTCCAGTTTGTGTCAACATATTTTATGGCTCACCTCCTTTTTCATTGGCTGATAGAAACACAAATCCGAAGATGATCGTGCCCAGCTTCTTTTTGGTACCCAATTAAATCAAAGGATTGAAAGTACTAAAATGCGGGGGATGTTGGCTCTAGAGTGTTAACAAGATTTTCCTTCAATTTGACCTAGTGACCTACTTTATGACCCAACATGACCATGTTAGAACTTGACCTAGATATCATCAAGAAAACCATTCTGATAAAGTTTCAACATGCTCAAGCTGAAAATGCAGTGTCAAGGGTGTTAACAAGATTTTCCTTCAATTTGGCCTAGTTACCTATTTTTTTAACCCGTCAAGAACTATATTCAAACTTGACCTTGATATTATTTAGATAGAATTCTTACCAAATTTCAAGCAGCTGTAGCCAAAAAAAGATGCTTCTACAGAGTTAACACGATTTTCCTTCAATTTTGCCTAGTGACCTAGTTTTTGACCCAATGTGACTCATATTCGAACATGACCTGGATATCAGTAATACAAACATTCTGCAAGTAAACTTGCGGCCTCTAGAGTGTTTACAAGCTTTCCTTTCAATTTGGCATAGTGACCTATTGTTCAACCAATCAATACCCATGTTCGAACTTGACCTACATATCATCAAGACAAACATTCTGATAAAGTTTCAACATGCTCAATTTGAAAATAAGGCCTCAATAGTGTTAACAAGATTACCATTCAATTTGGCTTAGTGACCTAGTTTTTGACCCGGCTTGACCCATATCCGAACTTGTCCTAGATATCATATAGATAAATATTTTGACCCAATTTCAAGCTGCATTAGCAAAAATGTTGCTTCTACAGTATTAACAAGATTTTCCTTCATTTTGGCCAAGTAACCTAATTTGTAACCCAATATGACCCATATTCGAACTTGACTTATATATCATTTTTACAAACATTCTGATAAAATTTCAAACTGCTGAAGCAAAAATTGCGGCCTCTAGAGTGTTAACAAGCTTTTCCTTCAATCTGACCTAGTAACCTACTTTTTGACCCGACATGACTCATGTTTCAACTTGTCCAAGATTTGATGGAGATGAATGTTCTGATTAACATTCATGAAGATCCGATTCAAAATATAGCCTGTAGAGTGTTAACAACGGTAAATGTTGACGATGCACGACAGCCGTATTTCCGTAGTTTTTACATTGCAGGGATTTTGAGCTAACAGCTTTCAAGCTACTCGTTTTTCATATATGTAAAAGAAACATTATAAGATCCTTATGTCTAACTTAAATTTCTAAATTATGTATACAACTTCATGGATTAAAACTTTACATTGTGTACGTTTACTTTGTAAAATGTGCATACTGTTTAGCTTTTTGTGAAACATATTTAACTGATCCCTGGACAATCAAGAAAAAATGTCCATTTGGAAAAAACAGAGGGCAGCACAAACAAAAATCCAAATTTACACTTCCTGAAAACTGGGCATGACAATTTACGGAGGTATTAATAGTCGGGTCAATATATGGTTGAACCCCAAAGAAATTGTCACAAAAGGTTTCTCAACAGTTTTTGGTGATATTTGTAGTGGAGAATAACATACTAAAAGTCTACCACAATCCAACCCCTCGAAAACAGTTTTTTTCAAGATGGCGTCCAAGATGGCCGCCGTCGCCATAAAATAGATATAACTCCCTTATTATTAATTGTAGGGCCATGGTTTTGGTGTCTACACCCATGTTTTTGGGGTCGGAGGATGCAATGGGCCTATCAAAATTAATGTCATGTGACTGGTTTACCAAGAAATCCAAAATGGCGACCAAGATGGCCGCTGTCGCCATAAAATAGATATAACTCCCTTATTATTCATTGTAGGGCCATGGTTTTGGTGTCTACACCCATGTTTTTGGGGTCAGAGGATGCAATGGGGCTATCAAAATTAATGTCATGGGACTGGTTTACCGAGAAATCCAAAATGGCGACCAAGATGGCCGCCGTAACAATAAAAAAGGCATATCACGCGTATCAATCAACGTAGAACCATGCTTTTGGTGTCTACACCCAGGTTTTAGGGGTCGGAGGATGCAACGGTGCTATCAAAATTAATGTCATGTGACTGTCATAAACATTATGTAAGCAGCTCTCATCTCAAAACGGCTGCAACATCGCCTTAAGAACCCTAGTTCATCCTGAGCCTGATTTACATACCATAACCATAACAATCCTCACAAGAAATCATTATCACATTATCACTTTGTCACATAAGTTTAGCTGACACTGTCCACACGCCGAGGTACACGGTAAACCATAAACTCCACAACTACATCTTGAGGTAACGCAAGCCGTTGCAGTTACAGTGAACAATTTTCAACAAATAGTCCGGGCTGGATTCATGTCCGACTCCACAGGTTGTAAAAAGGTTTCCTTCACGTTTCCAACCCTACTCACATGGGTCCATTCCACTCTCATGCCCTATCCATACCATGATTTGATAATAGGCCCTGAGACTGTGATATGTTGTTGATGCTTCTGTTGGCGGCAGGCGCTCTGGTTTTACAAACGACTGAGAGGACACCACCTTCTTAAGGTAGTGTAGCGCAAGGACCGGAGATAATCAGCCGACTTGCCCCCGAAAATAATAGCCATAGCTTTACATCCTACATGTTTAATAGTAGCCGCAGTCTGTTTTGGAATGACAAATGTATCTGCACATGACTTCAAATCAGTGTCACCTTTCACCTTTTGAAAAACTGTCTTTTTTCCAACACCAAAAATGAAGTGGTGTCACATCCAGTATACGCATGGACAAAGAGTAACTTTGTACTCTTCACCAAGAACTTCCTGTAGCTTGTTGATGTGATAAACTGCAATGGCATTAGCCTTGTCCGAACGAAAGAACATATCTTTATTGTTTTGTTTCCTATGATGGAGAAGGAGAACTAAGAGATCAGTGTCTTCCCCAATCAGTGTTATGGAATGCATTTCTGAAGACTGAACAGCAGCTCTAACAATATCCACATCAGCCCCAGGCGAATTGATGACTTACACACTCTTTCAAAGAGTTTCTGGCTTATTAGGTTTTGTTCTGTTTATTGCTGTCTCTGTGAAGGAATTTCTCCTTCTTCCAGGAAAATTCAGTCTCTTCGGTAAAGCTGACAGTGGGAAAGCTGTTTTTCCCATGCTTCTGGAGTGTATTTTCCTTGATAGAAGGACCGCCAAGGTACCTATCAAAGACAACTGTTGCAGAAGGGAAACGATTCACTGTAAACTCCGCATAGGACTGCGCAATTGTTCCGTAGGTATCACCCCTCTTCCAAGGTATGCGCTGGAGCAAAGATCCTCCATCAAGGACGTAATGCTCAGTTTTGGGTGGATCGTTCTGTGCTTCCCCCGATGTCTCTTGACCTCTTGAACCTTTGTATGCATGTTCTTGGCCCCAAACAATGCAGATGGAAAAGGACTAAGTTTGTATCTCATGACATCATCAAGTGACATATTTGCCATCTTTGACACAACCAAAAATCGTTGGAACAATAGTCCAGGACAGATTGTCCTATCAGGGGCTACCTTCACAGATGTCATATTTCCAAGGGTTTTGCCTTGTCCTTCCGCTTGAAAGCTATTGAGAACACAGGCTGTCCGATCATTTTGTTTATGATTCCTTCTCCGACTGAATGAAACTCGTGTACATTAAACTCTGTATCTGCAACAACACCATTTACAATGTTCCTTAAGGACGGATTCTCGGAGAAAGGTGAGCAAGTGGCAAATTTAGACAGGATCTTCTGCAAATCACGTGAGTCTCTTTCAATTCTTCCCTGCGTGGATTCTTTGTGTTGTTCAATGGTCGTGAAGGACAGCTCATTGAATTCTTGCATGGCGTGGTTGTATTCTTATGTGATTGGGGTTGATAATGTCCATAAGGCCCGTTGCTCTTCATTCATGCCAATCCCTCGTGTAAGCCCCCGAGAGGTCTTGAGGGATCTCATCAAACTTTGCTCAATCACGAGGTCCGGCCCAAAACTTATTGGTGCGACGAATAACATGGCATCCCTGTTGAAATTATTTCCTGGACGTAGTAATATGCGGACTTCAAGTAATTAAAATAGCCTGCGGTTGCATTGCATTGGCAAGCAATCGGACACTGCCCGAAGGTGCATCTGCCAATTGCCTGTGCGATCTGATTTGAAAAGAGATGTCGACACATTCATCATTTCCTGATAGTTTAGCCACAACTGACTGGTTTTTGATCTTTCACGGAGACCAGCCTTCTACTTGTCAATTGCAGTTGCCAACTGTGTCAATGGCTCTGATAATTTAGCACTATCCATGGTCGTCTCTCCTTTTACCAACGAGGCATATATGTCTTCCGCTTCGCTTACAAGTAGATTCAACTCTGGTTGTTCATCGACCTTCTCTGTGACAATCATTTTGTTCAGGCACTTGTTGACCAACAGGTGTCCTCGAAATGCATGCTGGACCGCTTTCTTACTCATCATGTGCACCACCGCATTTTCTCCGTAAACTTCCCAAAGGACATTGTTCAATCCTGTGCCCTGTGCCAGCCAAGAGTGTGCCAATGGCACCAAGCAAGTTCATGAAAGTATGAAACTAACCAAGCATTAGCACGATGATCTTCAAGTGGTTGTTCCTGGGTTCGACAATAATTTCAGCGGCTTTCCAGTAAAAAGGCTGGTCGAAGGTGATGACAGGCGTAATGTGGTGTTTGAACGCGATGTCGCATATGTATTCCAGCGTAGAGAGAATGCATGTCTTGTCTCCAAAATACATGTCTATCATTGGCAAATACACAACTGATGCCTGACCAGGGTGTTCCATACCTTGGTGCAGAATGTGCATCATTCTTTGCCAGCTTGGGAGGGTTTGTCTAAAGTTAAATAAAGGTTCCCACAAGATGTCAACTCTTTTATCACATTCAACCAAGGATATACGTTCTTAAAAAGTGATATCCTGGCAAGACTTTCCAGCAAAGCGGTATTCCTTAAGTTCAACTTTGGACTTTTCAGTTATATTCATTTGTGACAGTTGTTTCCTTTGAATCACACAGCTTATTTTCTGCCCGTATGTCAGGGCAGCAACCATGCCCATTCCATGGAAGGTTCCCTTTCCATCCAATGTTATAATATGTTATGATCTACGTTGTCAGCCGCGAACAAAACTGTCAATCCAAGTAGATCAATCTCCTCAGAAATGATTGAGTCTGGCGCTGAATCTGCGGCATTCTTTTCAAACAGTTACATACCTCACCATATGAGACGCCAAACCCCGTTTCTAGCAGAGTGTCATTGAGAAATCTAGAGCGATACATGTAATGAGGGGCAATCACAGCTCGAGGTCTAACGGCCTGAATGATAGTTTGACCGATACTTGCAACTTTCCTACACATGTTCTTCCCAACAAACAGGGAGGTTAACAACAATCTTTGAGATCTTCAGTAAATGCTGATGGCAGTCAGTTCTTATGCTGTGTACTGGTGAAAACAAATGAAAGGAAGGCTCCCATGTTAAGGAGTGATTTTCTATGTGATTAGAAAACCAAATCAACAGGAGAAGAACTCTAAACCTTTGAAAATCCTTTGGCTTGTGACTTGCATTTTATAGTTACGGTGGCCATTTTGTTTTTTTGGGGGGTAAACCAATCATAATTTATAATGACGCTTCTTATTATCCTATTTAGAATTAGATTCACTGGGTATATACCCCAAAATTATGACTCTAAAGTGAATAATATGGGAGATATGGCTTTTTAGCTCACCAAAGCACGAAGTGCTCAAGGTGAGTTATTGTGATCGCCTTTTATCCGGCGTCCGTCGTCCGTTTTGCGTCGTCAGTCGTCCGTCAACATCTCTTCAGTAACCAGTGGGTCAATTGGGGTGAAACTTCACAGAAAGCATCCTCTCAATGACCTCACCAGAATTTCTTCCATTTTTTGGGATCCATGCAGAATTCTGGTTTCCATGGCAACGAAACGAAAATTCTCTTTCTCCCAAACCGGTTGGCAGATGCAGAAATGTTCCTTAAGTGACCCCCTATCAGATTCCTTCAAGCCATGTTGATTGGTCTAAAAAAACATGGCCGCCACCAGGCAGGGCTATTTTGCCTTATATGGCTATAGTGAAAACTTAACTGCGAAAGTTCTGGGCCGATTTTCAAATCATTTTGTAGAAATGTTCCTATGGTGACCCTCTTTCAGATTCCTTCAAGACATGTTGATTGGTAGAAAACTATGGCCATCAGGGGGCAGGGATTATATGGCTAAAGTGAGAAAATAAATCAGGTCAGCGATCCAGGGCCATCATGGCCCTCTTGTTTATGGTTACGAGGCAGCCATCTTGGATGCCATTTTGGATTTCTCGGTTAATCAGTCACATGACATAAACTTTGATAGCACCATGGCATTCTATGATCCCAAAAACATAGGTGTAGACACCAAAACCATGGCTCTACAGTGAGTAATAAGGGAGATATGTCTATTTTATGGTGATGGCGGCCATCTTGGACGCCATCTTGATAAAAACAGTTTTCGAGGGGTCGGATTGTGGTAGACTTTTAGTATGTTATTTTCCACTACAAATACCTCCAAAAACCGTTGAGAAACCTTTTGTGACAATTTCTTTGGGGTTAGGGGGTATTCAACCATATATTGACCCGACTATAAGCATAGCTGAATCCCCCGCATAAAAACAACTGTCACCTCAGTGATGTCCCGTTCCGTGCAATAGGAAATATTTTGTTGATATTATTAAGGATTTTATTTTGCAGTTAAATATTCGTTGTAATAGTAAAATGTGCGGTATCTCTTACCTCTTACGATACTGGTACCCGTGGGTAATAAGTTATTACGGCTAGACTTTTTTTTCAAAAATTAGAACGTCTAAACACTTTTTTTTATTGTAAACCCTAACTACAGTGCATCATTATGTTGATTATATAACAGATAGTCTCCCTTTTTATCAAACGGATATTACAATGTAATTAATATAAGACAACATTCGGGTTTGCCTGCATTATCAAAACATCGGGGACCGGAGGCAATCAAGCGTGAAATGTAATCTCATTGATAAAGAGGAAGAAGAAGAAGAAATCATTTATTATAGTCACTTGTGCATACGTTAACAGATATGAAGAAAGATTACAATATAATTCGCCACACCCGGTCAAATGGGCCTATAAGTCACCTGAAAATAAATCCTAAGACGATGATTTATTTATTTATTTATTTATTGGGGTTGTACGCCGCTTTTAACATTATTTCAGTTATATTACGGCGACAGTTCACTTATTCATGATCCCTGGGTAAACAAACCAGTACTAGGCTAGAAAATGTGCCTTGCCCAAGGGCACTCCACCATGACCGTAGTGCCGCGACTTGGAGTCGAAACCGGGACAATATGTTTCAGAATCCCCGACGCTAACAACTCGACCACAGCGGATTCCCCTAAGACGATGAATATATACATATAAATATCATAGAAATATATACAAATATTTGAGTGGTGGTCTATGATGGCTGGTTATATAAGGAATTCCGGCGTTTTAAGTAAGCTTTTACAATATACCAGGCTACCTTTTTCAGCGAGTAGCTGACTAACGTGGGTTTTGACCCAAATGTTAAACAAATGATCTAGATTGTAGACCAATCAAATGTTGTATTTAATGAATAATGTCGAAGAAATAAAGGAAATGAAACGTTTTGATTGGTTCATAGTTAAGTTGGCGATCCTTCGAGAGGCACCAATAAGGTGAAGTTTTAAAATGAAATGTTCTGCATACTAACCTTTAATTGTTTTCTTTAAAAAATAAATTTCAGTGAAAACAATCAGTGAAAACGTATGAAATATAATATTTAAGAGCAAAATATTAATTATTTTTGAAACATGATAAGTTTTCAGTTATGTATCGTCAATTGAAACTTATAACTGTGTTACATAATACACCTCTTGGGAGCCTTGCGTAATCTACAGTCATGTGATAATTTCTCGGCCTTAAACGAATTTAAAGTGATGTCGCGCTGGTTAATGGATGTTGACATGAATTGTCAAGTGAAAGGTCTGTGGTTCGCTTCCCGGCAGGGGCAAGCTTCTTTTTTTTCTCTCTCATTCATATCAAAACCAAAGTATATATATGAACAAAAACATTTATAAACCAAATATTACATATTTAACGTTATTGTTTTCTGTCATTCTAATATCAAATCATATGCGAATGTTCCATTTCTTAGTGTTTTCTCATATTGATCGCCGTTAATCTTTTTTAAAGATATTTCTTGTTAACAATGCCGAGCCCCGGTAGCTCAGTCGGTAGCGACGCGGGCTGTCAATCCAGGGGTTGTGAGTTCGAATCCCGGCTCGGCCAACTTTCTTTCCGAGGATTGACAAAAGTCAATGCGATATGCGTCATTCCTCTCCCACCAATGGACTAAGTATATGTTGCCAGTTGCTTGGGAAGATTGTTGAGAAAACCAGATAATGCATGAGTAGGTGAACTGGCCGCCGTGATATAACTGAGAAATTCTTTCCTCCTTTGCGCTCAGGGTAGCGAGGTTTACGAGTGATTAATTGCGCGGGTGCATCAGCACCAGAGCATATATTGGTTGTGTTTAGAACTACCACTGGTGCAATGGGCAATGGGCTTGCGCATACGCCATGTTAATCGTTTTGATCGCGCATGCGCCATATGTTACCGTCATCTCTCGGATATTTCCGTAGCATATGTAAAACCCGATCCTGGTCTGCACTGTCTGTTAATACTATTTAAGGCTATGTGTATATTTGACGGATAAATGTTGTTTAAAATCAGCTATAACCGGATAAGGGTTTACTCGAAACGTTCGAAACGTAGAACTACGTGCCAAACACGTGATTGATCAAGTATGACGAAACGTGAGCTTGACATTTAAATTATGAACGAGTTAGATCGGTGCCGTTATTCCATAACTTACTATAATGTGGCAACTGCGTAGTGTGACAGACCGGACCTGCCTATTTCTACGATATGTTGCGTTTATCAATACATTATTGTGCGTTTTTTTACAGTGTGGCGCCGTTGTTTCCACGTTCCCGGTTTCACATGTTAACGCGTTGTAACACATTGATCGAGTTATTCTACGTTGTTTTCATGTTATTATACGCTAAGATACACTGTGATGGGCTATGGTTCCGCATGATACATTGTGGTACGCTATGATATGCTGTGGTACGCTAGTATACGTTGTATTACGTTATAATACGCGGTGGTACGCTAGTATACGTTGTAGTACGTAATTGTACGCTGAGGTACGCTATAATACGCTTTGGTTCGCTATGATACGATGTGGTACGCTATAAAACGATATGGTACGCTTTGATACGCTCTGATACGCTATAAAACGCTGTGGTACGTTATGATACACGATGAGACTCTATAATACGCTGTGGTACGCTATACTACGCTGTGGTACGTTATGATACGCGGTGGAACTCTATAAAACGATGTGGTACGCTATACTACGCTGTGGTACGTTATGATACGATGTGGTACGTTATAATACGATGTGGTACGTTATAATACGCTGTGGTACGCTATAATACGCTGTGGTACGCTATAATACGCTGTGGTACGCTATGATATGCGGTGGTACGCTATACAACGATGTGGTACGTTATGATACGATGCGGTACGCTTTATTATGCTTTGGTACGTTATGGTACGATGTAGTACGTTATGACACGCGATAGTACTCTATGATACGCGATGGTACTGTATGATACGCTGTGGTACGCTATATTATGCTTTGGTACGTTATGGTACGAGGTAGTACGTTATGACACTCGATAGTACTTTATGATACGCGATGGTACTGTATGATATGCTGCGGTACGCTATAATTTGCTGTGGTACGTTATGGTACGAAGTAGTACGGTATGACACGCGATAGTACTCTATAATACGCGATGGTACTGTATGATACGCCGTGGTACGCTATATTATGCTTTGGTACGTTATGGTACGATGTAGTACGTTATGACACGCGATACTACTCTAAGATACGCGATGGTACTGTATGCTACGCTGCGGTAGGCTATAATTTGCTGTGGTACGTTATGGAACGATGTAGTACGTTATGACACGCGATAGTAATCTATGATACGCGATGGTACTGTATGATACGCTGTGGTACGCTATATTATGCTTTGGTACGTTATGGTACGATGTAGTACGTTATGACACGCGATAGTAATCTATGCTACGCGATGGTACTGTATGATACGCTGCGGTACACTATAATTTGCTGTGGTAGGTTATGGTACGAAGTAGTACGGTATGACACGCGATAGTACTCTATAATACGCGATGGTACTGTATGATACGCTGTGGTACGCTATATTATGCTTTGGTACGTAATGGTACGATGTAGTACGTTATGACACGCGATAGTACTCTATGATACGCGATGGTACTGTATGATACGCTGCGGTACGCTATAATTTGCTGCGGTACGTTATGGTACGATGTAGTACGTTATGACACGCGATAGTAATCTATGATACGCGATGGTACTGTATGATACGCTGTGGTACGCTATATTATGCTTGTGTACGTTATGGTACGATGTAGTACGTTATGACGCGATAGTAATCTATGATACGCGATGGTACTGTATGATACGCTGCGGTACGCTATAATTTGCTGTGGTACGTTATGGTACGAAGTAGTACGGTATGACACGCGATAGTACTCTATAATACGCGATGGTACTTATGATACGCTGTGGTACGCTATATTATTCTTTCGTACGTTATGGTACGATGTAGTACGTTATGACACGCGATAGTACGCTATGATACGCGATGGTACTGTATGTTACGTTGTGGTACGTTATGATACGCTGTGGTACGCTAAAATACGCTGTGGTACGCTATGATATGCTGTCGTACGCTATTATGCGATGTGGTACGCTATACTACGATGTGGTACGCTTAGATATGTTTCGGTACGTTATGATACGATGTGGTACGCTTTAATACGATGTGGTACCCTATGATAGGCTGCAGTACGCTATAATACGTTGTGGTACGTTATGATACGATGTAGTATGATACGCGATGATACTCTATAATACGCGATGGTACTTTATGATACGCTGTGGTACGCTATGATACGCTGTGGTACGTTATGATACGATGTGGTACGCTATAATACGCTGTGGTACGCTATAATACGATGTGGTACGTTATTATACGCTGTGGTACGTTATTATACTCGATGGTACTCTATGATACGCTGTGGTACGTTATGATACGCTGTGGTACGTTATTATACGATGTGGTACGCTATAATATGAAGTGGTACGTTATAATACGCTGTAGTACGTTATTATACGCTGTGGTACGCTATAACACGCTGTGGTACGTTATATTACGCTGTGGTTTTATAATACGATGTGGTACGTTATTATACGCTGTGATACGTTATTATACGCGATGGTACTCTATGATACGCTGTGGTACATTATGATACGCTGTGGTACGTTATTATACGATGTGGTACGCTATGATACGCTGTGGTACGTTATGATACGATGTGGTACGCTATAATACGCTGTGGTATGCTATAATACGATATGGTACGTTATTATACGCTGTGGTACGTTATTATACGCGATTGTACTCTATGAAACGCTGTGGAACATTATGATACGCTGTGGTACGTTATTATACGATGTGGTACGCTATAATACGCTGTGGTACGTTATAATACGCTGTGGTAAGTTAGTATACACTGTGGTACGCTATAATACGCTGTGGTACGTTATAATACGATGTGGTACGTTATTATACGCGATGGTACTCTATGATACGTTGTGGTACGCTATGATACGCTGTGGTACGTTATGATACGCTATGGTACGATGTGGTACGTTATGATACGCTATAATACGCTGTGGTACGTTATGATACGCTGTGGTACGCTATAATACGCTGTGGTACGTTATGATACGCTGTGGTACGTTATTTTACGCGATGGTACTCTATGATACGCTGTAATACGTTATGATACGCTGTGGTACGTTATAATACGCTGTGGTACGCTATAATACGATTCGGTACGCTATAATACGCTGTGGTACGTTATAATATGCCGTGGTACGCTATAATACGCTGTGGTACGTTATAATACGCTGTGGTACGCTATAATACGCTATGGTACGTTATGATACGATGTGGTACGTTATAATACGCTGTGGTATGCTATGATACGCTGTAGTCCCTATAATACGATGTGGAAGGCTATACTACGATGTGGTACTCTATAATACGCTGTGGTACGCTATAATATGCTTTGGTACGTTATGATACGATGTGGTACGTTATGATACGATGTGGTATGTTGTGATACGATGTGGTACGTTATGATACGATGTGGTATGTTGTGATACGATGTGGTACGTTATGATACGATGTGGTACGCTATTATAAGCTGTAGTACGCTATGATACGATATAGTATGTTATTGTACGCTGTGGTACGTTATGATACGCGATGGTACGATATTATACGCTGTGGTTCGCTATAATACGCTGTGGTGCGCTACGATACGCTGTGATACGTTATAATACGCTGTGGTACGCTATACTACGATGTGGTACGTTATAATACGCTGTGGTACGCTATACATCGATGTGGTACGTTATAATACGCTGTGGTATGCTATACTACGATGTGGTACGTTATAATACGCTGTGGTACGCTATACTACGATGTGGTACGCTATAATTCGCTGTGGTACGTTATACTACGATGTGGTACGTTATAATACGCTGTGGTACGCTATACTACGATGTGGTACGCTATAATTCGCTGTGGTACGTTATAATACGCTGTGGTACGCTATAATACGCTGTGGTACGTTATGATACGATGTGGTACGTTATAATACGCTGTGGTATGCTATGATACGCTGTAGTCCCTATAATACGATGTGGAACGCTATACTACGATGTGGTACGCTATAATACGCTGTGGAACGCTATACTACGATGTGGTACGCTATAATACGCTGTGGTACGCTATAATACGCTTTGGTACGTTATGATACGATGTGGTACTTTATGATACGATGTGGTATGTTGTGATACGATGTGGTACGTTATGATACGATGTGGTACGTTATGATACGATGTGGTATGTTGTGATACGATGTGGTACGTTATGATACGATGTGGTACGCTATTATAAGCTGTAGTACGCTATGATACGATATAGTATGTTATTGTACGCTGTGGTACGTTATGATACGCGATGGTACGATATTATACGCTGTGGTACGCTTTTATACGCTGTTGTACGCTATTATACGCTGTGGTACGTTATGATATGCAGTGGTATGCTATTATACGCTGTGGTACGTTATAATACGATGTGGTACTCTATGATATGCTGTGGTACGCTATGATTCGCTATTATACAATGTGGTACGCTATGGTACACTGTGGTACGCTATAACACGCTGGTGTACACTATGATACGCTGTGGTACGCTATAATTTGCTTTGGTACGCTATAATACATTGTGCTACGTTGTAATACGTTGTGATAGGCTGTAATACGTTGTGATATGCTATGATACACTGTGGCGCGCTAAAATACGTTCTAATACGTTGTGATATGCTTTGATACGCTGTGGTACGCTATAATACGCTGTGATGTGTTATGATACGCTGTCGTACGCTTTGTTACACATTTTACGCATTGTTACGATGATGTACGCTATACTACGATGTGGTACGCTATAATACGCTGTGGTACGCTACGATACGCTGTGATACGTTATAATACGCTGTAGTACGCTATACTACGATGTGGTACGTTATAATACGCTGTGGTACGCTATACAACGATGTGGTACGTTATAATACGCTGTGGTATGCTATACTACGATGTGGTACGTTATAATACGCTGTGGTACGCTATACTACGATGTGGTACGCTATAATACGTTGTGGTACGCTATGATACGTTGTGGTACGTTATAATACGCTGTGGTACGCTATGATACGTTGTGGTACGCTATGATACGTTGTGGTACGTTATAATTATCTGTGGTACGCTATACTACGCTGTGGTACGCTATGATACGTTGTGGTACGCTATGATACGTTGTGGTACGCTACGATACGTTGTGGTACGCTATACTACGCTGTGGTACGCTATGATACGTTGTGGTACGCTATGATACGTTGTGGTACGCTACGATACGCTGTGGTACGCTATGATACGTTGTGGTACGCTACGATACGTTGTGGTACGCTATGATACGTTGTGGTACGTTATAATACGCTGTGATACGCTATGATACGTTGTGGTACGCTATGATACGTTGTGGTACGCTATGATACGCTGTGGTACGCTATGATACGCTATATCGTGGTCTTAAATTCATTTTGTTTTGCCGAACCACTTACATGCATATCCAACTGGCAACTGCTCCTCTAGCCCTGGATCAAAACATGCTGAAAAACAGACGGCTGCTTCAGTAGTAATAAAATAAAAAGGGAGCATTCTTCTGTAGCGTCTGGCTCCTACAACGTGAACACTTCAGCCAATATCAATTACTCATAGAGACCTCTCAAGTTGACCTCTCATATTTCAGGAGCCGGATGGCAGACGGAGTGTTATTTTTTTTCTGTATGCTCCTTTTCTTGGATGTATTCAGATTTGCCTTACATGAAAGTTGCTAGTTGGTTGTTAGTTGGACCCATCAATCAAATAGCAAACAACGCCCGATATGCTTAACCCTTTCCCTCATACGACAATTCTGCAGCAGACGACTTTGAACATATCTTGTCAAATAATGGAAAATCTCTATAATTGAATGGATAACCTATGACTAAAAGTGGAAAACATTGTGACAAAAGGAGAAATTGCACGTTTTGTGCAATTTCTTCTTTTGTTACAATGTTTTCAAAAAGCCGTCTGCTGCAGAGGAGTCAGAAAGCGTCTATATGAGGGAAAGGGTTAAGTTGACTACCTAAAATGTAAACTCTGGAAGGTTTTGTAAAAGAAGGATTGAGGAGTTGGGCGACGACAGTGGGTTGTGGGGTTTTAAAAGGAGTTCATTACTCGTGTATAAATTACGCTCGCGTTAAGTGGATAATGACCCCAATAATTATCCTGAAGTGATCCTGAACAAGAAGGACACAGCCGGTCATGTTTAAATCGTTCAGAGGGCATCATGAGGGCCATATATGTCGTCTGTAATAAATTATTGCTGCTTATTCAGTAACATGTTACTTATTCATTCAGCTGACACTTATTCGATTAATTATTCAGTTTTGAGCATGATGAATAACTGCTCATTTTGCCACAACATTTTTCAACACGAATCAGTAATTATATTTTTCCGTGTTTTTATGCCCCCGGAATCACCGATTCGGTGGGCATCTAGTGTTTGGCCTGTCTGTCTGTCTGTCTGTCTCTTTGTCTGTCTGTCGAAAAAAGCTTTAACCTTGACCACTACTTTTGAACCATAACAGGTACGGCTACCATATTTCACATGAGTATTCCTTGTGACATGACCTTTCTGTCAGTACCAAAATGTTTGACATTGCGACCTTGACCTTTGACCTAGATGTTGCCATTCGGGGGCATCAGTGTTTCACAAACACATCTTGTTCCAAACTTACTAAGAGTTTATTTCTAGTATTCGGGACAGTTTTAAAAAGGTTAGTCAGGATAATCAGTAATAGGGTTGCAAAAACACTTTTAATACATGACATACATTTTGTCAACAAAATAAACTTCCAAGTCAATACAGATAAGGATAAAAAATAGTATTTAGAAGGAGTGGACCTTTGTCACATGGGAGAAATGGTCCTACGATGATGTAAAACTAAATGTAGTTTCCTTATTCACCTATGTTGGACTACACTTTACCAGTACACTGTCTTTTAATAAGATGACAGAAGTGACTGCCATAAAAGCAAAGAAGGTTTTTATGATGGTACTGAAAGGTATTTTTATCATTATCTCATATAAATATGATTAAGTTATATGGGAAATACTATAAGCTAAGCCATACATGTTTTCAATTCCTGTATTATTAGATTAAACATCATTCTTATATGTATTGTATAAATTGTGCATAATTGGCATGAACTCTCTATATGAAAACAATTTAGTATACTATTCGGTTAATATTAAATGTTATGTATTAACCCTTTCCTTTGTGCAACACAATTGTAACAAACAACTTTGAAAACATATCGACCTTGTGATAGACATATTATTACTTCAACCTATCTAAGGTGATATTACTCATGTGGACTTATTTTGTAAATGTAAATTTGCATAATGGGCCAGAGGCCTAAATTACTGAAAAAACATATTGTATTGTATTGTATTGTATTGTATTATATTGTATTGTATTGTATTGTATATTGATCACATTCTTCAGAGTGTTTGACACAAAGGTTTCACCTATTATGGTGTACGGATGTGAATTGTGGGCATTATATAACACAGATATTATAGATCATGTATGCATGTACACGATTTCTTGGTTCATCTCTTAAAGCTAGTAATAATGATAATAATAAATCAAACACGATCTATACTTACATTAAAGCGACTGAACTCCAGATACCCAACTGTCGAAAAAAAAAATCCAATTTTAAGAAAATAAGTGTTATTTTTGTATTTGGGGCATTAAAATATGATAACTGACATATTACATAACCCTATAATCGGTAAGATTTTCTTGTTTTCGATACTTTTTCCATCGCAAATTCTACCCTGTCAGTAACGGGGTAAGTATTTTTAAATAGGAAACACCTTCATCGGGACAATTGAAAACTATGGAAGGGTATTAACGCAAAAATTGCATCTTTCCTTCTTACATTACAACTTGCATTAGTACATTTACATCTTGCATTCGTACATTCACATCTTGCTTTGTGACATTCACATCTTGCTTTGTGACATTCACATCTTGCTTTGTGACTTGCACATCATGCTTTGTACATCTTGCGTTGTGACATGCACATCTTGCTTTGTACATCTTGCTTTGTGACTTGCACATCATGCTTTGTACAGCTTGCGTTGTGACATGCACATCTTGCTTTGTACATCTTGCGTTGTGACATGCACATCTTGCTTTGTGACTTGCACATCATGCTTTGTACATCTTGCGTTGTGACATGCACATCTTGCTTCGTACATCGTGCTTTGTGACTTGCATATCATGCTTTGTACATCTTGCGTTGTGACATGCACATCTTGCATTGTACATCTTGCGTTGTGACATGCACATCTTGCTTTGTGACATTCACATCTTGCTTTGTGACTTGCACATCATGCTGTGTACATCTTGCGTTGTGACATGCACATCTTGCTTCCGCACATTTAAATTTTGCGTTCATACATTCAATATTACATTCGGTTATCTGACATTAGGATCGTCCTTGAACATTTTGCTTGATGGCATGATGCATTTTTTTATTTAATGTTTTAACCTTATTTCAAATTCTTCGCTAGATCGGCGATTCATCGTCTAACTGTAAACAAATTAGAACATGTCACAGAACAGAACGCGACCAACACGGTTTTTGACAGCAGAAGGCGCATGTTCGGAAACAAAATAAATTTGACTGTCGACCTACGACCTATGCGCCAGGTCAACACTTTCTGAACATAAGTTTGACTGTCGGCCTACGACCTACGCGCCAGATCAACACTATCTTTATGTAAATTTGACTGTCACTTTCTGAAAATAAACGTGAGTGTCGACCTACGACCTACGAGCCAGGTCGACACTTTCTGAAAATAAATGTGAGTGTCGACCTACGACCTACGAGCCAGGTCGACACTTTCTGAAAATAAACGTGAGTGTTGACCTACGACCTACGAGCCTGGTCGACACTTTCTGAAAATAAACGTGAGTGTCGACCTGCGACCTACGAGCCAGGTCGACACTTTCTGAAAATAAACGTGAGTGTCGACCTACGACCTACGAGCCAGGTCGACACTTTCTGAAAATAAACGTGAGTGTCGACCTACGACCTACGAGCCAGGTCGACACTTTCTGAAAATAAATGTGAGTGTCAACCTACGACCTACGCGCCAGGTCGACACTTTCTGAAAATAAACGTGAGTGTCGACGTACGACCTACGAGCCAGGTCGACACTTTCTGAAAATAAATGTGAGTGTCGACCTACGACCTACGAGCCAGGTCGACACTTTCTGAAAATAAACGTGAGTGTCGACCTACGATCTACGAGCCAGGTCGACACTTTCTGAAAATAAATGTGAGTGTCGACCTACGACCTACGAGCCAGGTCGACACTTTCTGAAAATAAATGTGAGTGTCGACCTACGACCTACGAGCCAGGTCGACACTTTCTGAAAATAAATGTGACTGTCGACCTACGACCTACGAGCCAGGTCAACACTTTCTGAAAATAAATTTGAGTGTCGACCTACGAGCTACGACCTACGTGCTAACTTCACACACCTTATCTTCAAAGTATATTTGAGAGTCATTTACGGAAAGTATCATTTTTATATCGCAAGAATCTCTTCCACTTGGGATTTAAATCCCGTATCATGAAAACAATGTTAATTATCCACCGCCCATTGTATTGTGAATTACGTAAGAAATATATTCCGGATAAATACATTACTTACTCTACTTACCATAAATTTCATGATTTGTGTGCAATCAATAATACCACAATCATTAAACATCTGGCAATGTAATTATACCATGCTAAAAAAGTTAGAGATACTTTTCTTTTCAGCAATGTATAATTATCTATTTTTCATAACAGTTCATGTACATTGATGTAATCAGATCACTTACACATGCATTATTTCCACATGTGTTTATATGTGTCTTCACAGGAAAACAACTACTTTTGATGTATTATGAATATATGTTATATGTGTATGGGCCGGAGGCCTAAGTATAAATACATAAACTAAACTTACACGTATGTAATGTACCATCATCAACGTTTGAATTCATTTGAGAGTGTAGTACGTGTTAACCCGCCCAATTACTTGGAAAAGACCTTTTCCTTAATATCAATAATAACTAGTTACACCTAGTTATTGCTTGGAAATAATTGCTGGAATTAAAGATGTAAAGATTATAAGACTAGATTATACTTGTGTACTATAAGAGTCGTGGAACATGAAAAATCGATCTTCAGTTGGTTTTTAAACTAATCGCCATTTCGACAATATTTTGAGGGCTTGGCGTGAAACGGTTGTAACTAAAAACCTATTTTAAAAACCCTGGTTTAGGGGCAATTTTGACCCCTTTGTAAACAATGAAAATTTAGGTGCCATGGCTCAGAACGAGCAATGGCACCTAAATTTCCATCGTTTACCAAGAAAAATGATTTAACGCTTATAAAGACTTTATGGCCAGGTGATTAACCTTGGTAAAAGAAATACCTATTTTAGTTACAACCGTTTCACACCAAGCCCTCGATTTGCGTAACTGTGTCGTTGGTTTTCATCATTACGTGTCTGTAAATCGGTGTTTTACGCCGCTTTCAACATTGTTTCTTTAGTTTTCACGGCATTTTAAAACAAGGCATACATTTAATACTAGTCCTACATGTATCCTGACACCAGCCAGTCAGTCGTTATGCCCACCTCACCTCACCCGCACCCCTATGCGCCAAGGCGGGCATCCATTACTTTCATTTTAAATGTATTTGGGATGACCCGCTCGGGTTTCGAACCCGCGACCTCCCACAACCGAGGCGGACGCTCTACCACTACACCACCGAGACAGTCTTACTTTTTTCCGGAAGAGGTCGTTGCTAATTGGCGATCGGGTAAGATCTTGTTCAGGCAGCGCGGAAGCGAAAATCGGTCTTTAACCTTTTCCCTCATACGACAATTCTGCAGCAGACAACTTTGAACGTATTTTGTCAAAACATAGAAAATCTCCATAATTGAATGGATAGCCTTATGACAAAAAGTGGAAAACATTGTGGCAAAAGGAGAAATTGCACGTTTTGTGCAATTTCTTCTTTTGTCACTATGTTTTCAAAAAGCCTTCTGCTACAGAGGCGTCAGAAAGCGTCTATATGAGGGAAAGGGTTCAGTTCAAGTGTTTCGCAGATGACATTCCGTGTGACATGGTATTTACAATGTTTTCTAACACGGTGTTAACTCTTTTTAGCGCCGAATTGTTTAAAGTAGACTCTTCCATGTTCAAAATCGGGTGTGTCCATTTTTCAATTTATGAAAGTTTTGGACTATTTTGGTAACTAAAAGGCAAACAATGCTAATTGCATGTGAGACGGCTCGTGACCTTAATATTGCCTGTGGCGCTGAAAGAGTTAATGTCATAGGAATTGTTGTTGGGACAGATGTTTTTCTTACCAGAGTTCTATGTTAACAAATCGTTAGACGTTTGCGACTGCACCCGCCTTGTCAGATCTTGCTCTGCACTGTTCGCCAGGGTTGGTTTGGCTGTTGCGGTCTGGAAATACCCACTATTAACATTAGAGTACATGCCTGTAAAAGCGTTTTTTAAAATGTCTGCTTAATTTAAACATTATTTATTTTACATCGATTGCGAAGCAAAGCTTTCAGCTTATATAAATCACGCTCGATGTCTGCTACCTGGAGATTTTACCAGTAACTCGTGCCGTTTGTGTGGAAAAAAAACCATAGTCAGGACCCGCTCATCACGGGACTCGAACCAGGGACCTTTGATACGAGAAGCCGACGCTCTACCTCTGCACCACTGTCTGCTTACGATTTAGGCATCAGTCCGAGGAAAAATAAGACCGCTAGTAACGGTAATAAGGGACATTAGTGATACTTATATTATCTCCCTTGTCAGATAAAGACCAAGGGAGACCAAATAGTAATTAGGTCCTTTCAGTTGGAATCTTTTTTTTTTATCGCTATTTCGCAATGAGATATTGCAATTACTCTGTACACATTAATCATAAATGTGTTAATTAAAGTGATGATTCAAAAGAGAACATTTACATAGCAGTGTTTAAATAAAACAAATGTGGAAAAACTAATCAATCTAATAACAGTTGGCCAAGAAAATGCAATTATAAGTGCACCATCATGTGCAAAGAAACCAATGATAAAAACAGAGGAAACCAAATGATAGGACCTAGCCAGATGTAGAGAGTATTAAAGGGAGATAACTGACCAATGTCTCCAATTTAACCAGGAAACGTCGTATAAAACTGAAATAGTGTTGATAATGCCGTAAGACAACATTCAATAAGCTACTGTACTTCAGAACTAATACAACTTGTGTATCCCATTCTCACAAAGAACGAATCTGCAGCAGATGACTTCCAAAACATATTGCAAAGACGTACAAAAATCTCGATAAACAAGGATTTAATTATTATATAGAATTGAAAACATTGTGGCAAAAGGAGAAATTGCTCATTATGAGCAATTTCTCCTTTTGCCCCAATTTTTTCAAAAGTCATCTGTTGCAGATGCGTCAGAATGCGTCTGCAAGTGAGAAAGGGTTAAAGCATCATTGGGTTTTGTACGGGTTCTTGTGTGTTGGTGGAGAAGTCTTTGATATGATTGATACAAGGTCCTCCTGGTTTCATAATGTTTACTTGTTTTGATATGATGTTTCAACTTCTTACCAATAAATACATAAAAGCGTTATTTCCTTTCACATTTTCCCTGCTTCTCAGACCTTCCTGCAGCCCCCATGCCGTTAGCACTTTCAGTGCTTTGATTGATACATGTACATGCTTGGTGGACACTCACAGGTCTAGATTAGGCGGGATAAATAGCTCATTTCCCCCTCGATATCTACCTTATTATCCCCCATCGCTGCTGTAGTGGTAGAGCGTCCGCTTCGAGGTGCGGGAGGTCGTGAGTTCGATCCCCGGCCGGGTCATAACAAATACTTTAAAAATGTTAGTAATGACTGCCCTCATTGGCGCTCAGGGTGTCGGGAGGTAGCTTTACGACTGACTGGCTGGTGTCAGGTAAAATGAACCAGTAAGCACTGGTAACTTGACACAGGAAAACGCCGTGCTATAACTGGAAATTTTTTGAAAAACACCAAACAATCAATCAATTAATCTTATTATCCAATAAAAACCTACGTTGTGGGTACTCAAAAAGAATCGTCTCTAATGAGTACCAACAACTTTGCTCGTAAGTGTCGCATAAGGATTTTAACATTGAAAGCGCCCCTTATATAGAGTTCCGGACAATGTAGACTTAGATCAGAGTGCACGAATGCGCCGGTCAATTTTTTGGGATTTTGGACTTGTTTGTTCGTTGATTGATTTGGAAGTCGTGTTTGGTGGAATACTGGAATCCGCTGTGGTCGAGTGGTTAGCGTCGGGGATTTCGAAACCGGGTGTCTCTGGTTCGATCCCCAGTCGCGGCATTACGGTCATGGTGGAGTTCCCTTGGGCAACGCACATTTTCTAGCCTAGTACTGGTTTGTTTACCCAGGGATCATGAATAAGTGAACTGTCGCCGTGATATAACTGAAATAATGTTAAAAGCGGCGTAAAACCCCAATAAATAAATAAATAAATAAATAAATCATCGTCTTAGGATTTATTTTCAGGTGACTTATAGGCCCTATAGGCCCGTTTGACCGGGTGTGGCGAATTATATTGTAATCTTTCTTCATATCTGTTAACGTATGCACAAGTGACTATAATAAATGATTTCTTCTTCTTCTTCCTCTTTATCAATGAGATTACATTTCACTCTTGATTGCCTCCGGTCCCCCCGGATGTTTTGATAATGCAGGCAAACCCGATTGCCTTATATTACATTGTAATATCCGTTTGATATAACTGAACTATTGTTAAAAAGCGGCGTAAAACCCAAATAAATAAATAAATAAAATTGGTGAAAAAACTATTATGTTACTCACAGTCGGGAAAAGCTGGTTAAGGGTTATATTTGTGTTGTTGTTGTCTTCAGTTTTCACGGCGTTACCTAGGTAAACGACCGAGTTCCGGTAGCTCAGTCGGTAACGACGCGGGCTGTCAATCCAGGGGTTGTGAGTTCGAATCCCGGCTCGGCCAACTTTCTTTCCGACGTTTGACAAAAGTCATTGGCGACACGCGTCATTCGTCTTCCACCAATGGGCTAAGTCTATGTGGAAAAGCAGCCAGTTGCTTGGGAAGATTTTTGTGTGGAGTACTGGTGTGGGAAAACCAGGAAACATATGAGTAGGTGAACTGGCCGCTGTGATAGGACTGAGAAATTGTTCAAAACGGCGTTAAACCCTAATCAATCAATCAATCAACCTAGGTATAAATTTAATACTTGTCCTATATTCATCCTAACACCGGCCAGTCGCGCATTGCAGACAAAGTTTAGAATGCGAGTAGGAATCCGCCGTGGTCGAGTGTTTAGCGTCGGAGATTTGGAACCGGGCGTCAAAGGTTCGATCCCCAGTCGCTGCGCGACTGTCATGGTGAAGTGCCCCTAGGAAAGGCACATTTCCTAGCCTAGTACTGGTTTGTTTTACCAGGGATCACGAAAAAGTGAACTGTCGCCGTGATATAACTGAAATAATGTTGAAAGCGGCGTAAAACCCAATCAAACAAACAAGAATGTTAGTATATTAGTATAAATAGTCTACATTGTCGCAACTATGACATATATTATAGGTCAAATTACGCTAAATACATCCGCTGACTTGCTGATCTACAGTACTGTAGTCCCTAATATAACTTTGTTTGCGTAGAAATGAGTGTATACCATCACCAGAATGTATTGAATATATGACATTGAGTTTAAACGCATTGTGAATGTGTATAAGATGCACGGGAAATGATTGATTTGATCACTTTTAGTATTTTGACCTTGTTTGAAAGTGAAAGTAGAGAATGCAAAACACCGGTTTTGTCCGGGCCCGATTTGGTCCAAAATGACTGTTACCATTTTCGCCTGGTGAGTTCTTTCTTGCATAATGCATGACCCCACATTGTCTTTGGATTGTTTTAAAGCTAGGAGGTAACTCTTTTCAATGATATATAGTGTTCTGCATGAGAAACGCTTAGAAAGTGTGACAATTGAGGACTGAAACTGGTCGATTTACATGGAAACAAAGAAGGAATTGTGTTGGTGTATTGTAACCTATACGATTTACTTTTTATAGGACAAATGTTGTTATCATCATGTTGTATAACACTTTATAAAACAAATCATTTGAAAAGCATATTCGTGTACGTCAAAGAAAAACCTCATTCATCACTTTTGGTTTTCGAACGTTTTTTATTCTCAAATATTTTTCACAACACGTTTGAGATAACTTCGAAGTAAACTACCTTCTCTATAGTTCAAAGGATTAGAAATATTAATATTTAAATGAAAATCAGCCGATATGTTAAATGTCAAGAACAAATATTTCTCTACTATTACATTGAAGTGGAATGCATTGGAAATTTTAAGGAAAAAAATTACTGCATACGATTGAAAATATTCTCTGGCAAGAAAATAATGACGAAAAAATACAATTTTCTGAAGAAAAATAAATCAAATCAACTTGTCAGTCTATGACATTTAGTGATATTTACGAGAGTCGACCCCTTACACAAAAACACTTAACGTCCCCGTGTCTAAAAATAATTATCCTGATTAATCGACACGGCAGGGCGCGGGGTTAGAATCGGATATCTTCCTCAGAATGTAATAAATCTTTATATGCAAAAAATATGGGAAATCTTTATAAAAATAGGTATAATTACTGAAAAAAGTTAAAAACTTTGTAGCAAAGTTTTTCAAATGTCGTCTGCTGCAGAGGCGTCAGAAAGTGTCTATATGTGAGAGGGGATAACTTACTTTCATTTGTTACCTATTGCTGAAGTGTATACATAAGAGGCAAAAACTACCATAGGAAAACAACACTTAGAGGTCAAATGCACTTAACACTTTGAGGTCAAATGCACTTAACACTTGGAGGTCAAATGCACTTAACACTGTGAGGTCAAATGCACTTAACACTTGGAGGTCAAATGCACTTAACACTTGGAGGTCAAATGCACTTAACACTTGGAGGTAAAATGCACTTAACACTTAATAAAGTAACTTCGTGCCACTCGCATGTGCTCTTTGATGCATATATTTCTGGAAACATTGTTGAAAGAAATAGTTATTGATTATTCACACTGAGATACTTCTCTCCATGTACCAATGTTTTCGACTCTAAAAATAACTCGTATTTCGTTTATAGAACGGCGGTAAACTCGGAACAAACCAGCCATTACCGTTTTATTACCTAGAGGTTAAAAATGTCGTCTGCTGCAGATGTGGGTTTTTTTCAGACACATATTAAAGGTTGAATGAGCCAGTCCATGAGGAAAATATATAAAGTTGTCTATTGTGAACAATGGAGATCCAGATCAGCCTTTGTATCCGCATAATCTGATCCAAATATACACTGTTCACGTATAACTTACAGAAGCCTGTTAGAAGCTTCTGCCAACACATTGAGGGCTTGGCGAGAAACGGTTGTAACTGAAAACCTATTTTGAAAACCCTGGTTTAGGAGCAATTTTTACCCCTTTGTAAACAATGCAAATTTAGGTGCCATTGCTCAGAACGAGCAATGACACCTAAATTTCCATTGTTTACCAAGAAAAAATGATTTAACGCTTTTAAAGACTTTATGGCGAGGTGATTAACCTTTGTAACCAAATACCAATTTTAGTTACAACTGTTTCACGCCAAGCCCTGGAGATGTAAAGTTTATGATACCATGAATGAAATTGCGGGCGAAATTCAAACTTCTACTTTTTCCCATGTACGGGTTCAAATCTTTTTTTTTTTTGTTTGGAATCCTGCTTTACCACCCTGTGGGGTTAAAGTTCAACCTCTGTTGTCGTTTATCCAACAGCTGCCTCATGTTGCTAAGGAAGTGGGCCATGCGTTCTCTCTCGCTCTCTCTGTTACTTCTGCGCTTGCGCCATCCCGATGGATTCAAGGCAAGGGTTTTCCTTTTTACGTAACTATTTCCGAACTCGTCTTCGCTGATGGCGGACTCATCCATGTCTATGTCTCCACTTGGCGGCTTTTCTCGACCAAGGTATGCGTTTGCTGCTCCTTCTTCTTCTTCTTCTTCTTCTGTGTTAAACTCATCATTCTCAAACTCGATTCTTTGCAAACATCTTTCTCGCAACGAGGTCAGTTCGTGTATCATGTTCCTTATTTCGCTTTTGAGTTGTTCCTGTTTGTCTCCGTCATTAGCGAAACCAAGTCGATGTCTAAATGTGTCCAATGTGTTTTCTGTTCCGGATAATCGAGTTAGCGCATCGGCCATTATATTCCGTAAATAGACAGTGTCCGTGTTCTCGGAGTTGTCTCGTTTCACACGATATCTCGCGTGATCAATTACTTCCTGTCCTATCCCGGGAAGTTGAAATGAACTTAACAGTTTATTGACCGCCGCCACAGAACAGTAGTCCTTTAAATTCGGATTACTCGCCAAGTTTGGTTGTCGACTGTATGGGTAGGCTTTTATCGTCGTCAGTGATATGCATAAGTAGAACGTCAATCGGGTCATAGTGTCCATTTCTGTAAAAATAAAATTTATAATGTTAAAGGCATACTAGTGCTTAAAAAGTATAAAACCAATACATCATAATTATAGGTAAACGGAGGTTCTATATATACATGGCAATTAAAAGCAAACTTGAAAACGTACAAACCGTAACAGCATTATTGTTACTTTTTCTGTAATAGATGTATTTAACTACCACAAAGTAAACAAACTGTTGAATTGCTGCCAGTTTTTTGAGGTTTGTTTACAAAAATACAACAGTAATTATGTAACTCCGTAATCTATCATGTAAAAATCGCATGCGGCATGCGGAGATACAGAAGGGGTGTTTTAATTGCCATGTGTATATATATATATATATATATATAGAACCACCGTCCAATATGATGTATTGTTTTTGATACTTTTAAAGCGCTAGAATGCCTTTAAATACTTGCTTACATGAATCAATGCAGCTGCAGACGACCTTGACAACATCTAGGTCAACAAATAGAACATTTCTATGAATGAAAATTTACTTTCGTATTATAATTAGATAAAAGTATGGCAGAATGTGAAATTAATCATCAAGATACATTTCTCCTTATACCACAATGTTTTCAAAATCGTTTGTTGCAGATGCATCTGGAAACACGTCTTTATGTCGGAAAGGGTTAAGTATTTCAAGCATGTGTATGAATAACGTGACCATAGGTTATGTTATAATTATATTCATAAGTCTAAAGCGAACAGTAATTTCGGTCTGATAGTACAAGGCAATGTAAAGCACGGACAAAAAATGACCGAAAGCGTAAGTGACCGTCTGGAGTCTAATCAATTCACTGTGAATTATTTTAATCCCATTCGATACTCTGACATTGCCACATAATTACCAATAAAGAATAACGGTGCGGATCATTAAATATGTACGAATATGTCGTTCTGATAACTGTTTAGCTTTGACATTAGTTGGATATAGTTCTCTCAAATACCGGAAGGAACGATCTTTGCGCCACCTAGCGGAAACTCGCGCCAAAGGTGTCAACATGGCGGTCAAAAATCTAAAATGCGTAGCCGGTGTAATCCAATAATCGTCTGAGGTGTAGGCGATGCTAACAAGTTCAGGAATCTAATTTCCTTTGCAGTAATTCGCGAACCTATCTTCAACTTTGATTTTGTTTTATTCTGCTGACCGCTAATTCACACTTGTGATTCTTTCTTCTTCTTTTTGCTCAGTGATTTGTCTATTGCAGCCTACGTAACGTAGCGTTAACCCTTTTCAACACACAGACGAATTTCAACGAATTCGCAGCAGACGACTTTGAAAATAGTATGGCAATAGTAGAATATGTTCATACTGCCACAATGTTATCAACTTTATTCAATAATTGTAATTCTATTTATAAAGATTTTCTATATTTTAGATGTTTTAAAGTATTCAGATGCTGATTTTTGTATATGGGGAAAGGATTGGATTGAACCAATCCATACACAAACCGACCGTCCGAGGTATTCCACAGGCGCCGCAGAGATCCATACAGCTCTTTACCCCACAATACTTTCTTATTATTCAATTATCTCCAAAAGTGTTGGAACTCAAAAGAGTTGTCTCAATGAGACAATTCTTTTGAGTACCCACAGCATAGGGTTATAAGATCAAATAAGGATTTTAGAACATGCAAAACGCCCCTTTATCTAGATCTCTGAGACGGTACCCATCATATTTGCCAATATGTTCAAGTTAGTCTGTGGTGATAGCCCTGCTGTATTCGTGTGCTACTATGCATGTATAAGTCGGGTGAGAACATGCTAGACCCAGATCAGATTGGGTGATAGAGCTGACTGATATTTGTTTGCGAAACTCGAAGAGTCATAGTCATTCAATGCATTCCTTGTCTTGGAACCAAAAGGATTTTTTTCCACACAAATGGTGTGAGTACTGGATATGTCTCCAGGAAGCAGACATCGAACGTGATTAATATAAGCTTAAAGCTTGTTTCGCAATCGATGTACAATAAATAAGTTTAACTAAAGTATAACGTGTGACTTGCTTGATGATTTCGTAAAGCAAGTGTATAATTAAGCACCAGAAATGAAGGATTCGGATCATTCAAACGCCAATGTAAGAGATATGCATCTTGTTATTTACATCGATCTAAATCGAAGCTCATTCAGTAACTCTTGTTCTTGCAGTGATGATTTTTGCAAGTCCTGTGCGTTTTTTGTTTTCCTTCCAGCAGAATTTACGCAAATCTTTGCAACAAGATTGAAAACAACCTTCTACTTAAGCAAATCCTATCGTTTGATCGGGTAAATTAGGCAGTAAGTAATTATTTTACAATAGTGACATAGTAACAATAATTAAAGGCACCCGGAAGCATAGGCATATATCGAGGGCTTGGCGTGAAACGGTTGTAACTAAAAACCTATTTTGAAAACACTGGTTTAGGGGCAATTTTGACCACTTTGTAAACAATGCAAATTTAGGTGCCATTGCTCAGAACGAGCAATGGCACCTAAATTTCCATTGTTTACCAAGAGAAATGATTTAACGCTTTTAAAGACTTTATGGCGAGGTAATTCACCCTGGTAAAAAAATACCAATTTTAGTTACAACCGTTTCACGCCAAGCCCTCGTTATGTGACTTTTAAAAGAAAACACAATTAACAAACCAAAATGTATTGATTTGTTTACATTAAAATAATGATTTAAAAATCTGTAAAATGTGGAAATACATATTTGCTTTATTATCATATTTCTTCATAACGGCAACAATAGCAGAAATCAGAAATAAGCAATATTTTTCTCAAACATCAATCCGAGCATGTCTAACGATGTTAACCCTTTCCCTCATATAGACGCTTTCTCACGCCTCTACAGCAGACGGCTTTTTGACAAATGTTTTCCACTTTTTGTCATAGGTTATCCATTCAATTATGGAGATTTTCTATTTTTTGACAAAATACGTTCAAAGTCGTCTGCTGTAGAATTGTCGTATGAGGGAAAGGGTTAAACTATTACCGCGAGATGTTCAAGTGTAAAACTCCCTGTGAAACATATGACTTGCGTCAAGCGATTTTAAGTCTAAGTGATGAGGGTCATTTCATGGTAATTTGGTGTTTAACTACAGTTAAGATGTTTGTCAACACGTGTGTCTAGGACTAAAGTACATGCAGATGGACGGTGAAGGCTCTGACGAGACTGTATGGATGCGCATTCTTGCCTGAGTCTTATTAACTTTTACTGTACGCATATGCATAAACCCTTTCCCTCATACGACAATTCTGCAGCAGACGACTTATCTGAACATATTTCGTCAAAACATAGAAAATCTCCATAATTGAATGGATAACCTATGACAAAAAGTGGAAGACATTGTTGTAAAAGGAGAAATTGCACGTTTTGTGCAATTTCTTCTTTTGTCACTATGTTTTCAAAAAGCCGTCTGCTGCAGAGGCGTCAGAAAGCGTCTATATGAGGGAAAAGGTTAAGAACCACAATCGCTAGATACGGTTGATATAATATCTCTATTCCTTCCATGATTAGATGACAGAAAATATGGTGTTACTCATGGCGCTAATTTGCTTTCTGACGAATAACTTCTCAGTTCCATATTCTATTTTTTTTTTTTCTCTCATAAAATTATATTTTTTTCGTGTTATTTATAAATAAAAGAACGTTTCATTTTGTTTAATATTTTTACGATTTTGAGCTGTCGCAATCATCGATTCGGGTTATGGATTCAGTTATGCCCAAACTCAATTAGTAATTGAGTAACGTGTACCGGTGTCGACATCGCAGTTCACCCATCCAGGCACTAACCGCGATGAACGTTGCTTAACTTTACGAAAATGTCAACAACTCCACCAACGTCGCTATAAAGGCCGGCTTCTACGACAAGGCCGTAGAAGTGATATTTAAACCTATACCCCGTTCCCGTTACATTTCTCCCTCTTTTCTCTTGACTTCGACCCGAAGTCACACAACTGAACACAAGCAGTATATCAGAGCGGAGTCTATGTAACATCACTTGGAACCACCGGGGTCCGGGGATGATGGTGATATCAACGCAAAAATCCCACCGCTGCCACCGTTTGTAACGTGTACCGGCGTTAACGCCATCGCGGGTCACCCATCTAGGCACTAACCGCGATGAACGTTGCGTAACTTTAAAAAAAGGTCAACCACTCTACCAACGTCGCTATAAAAGCAGGCTTCTACGACAATGCCGTAGAAGTGATATGTAAACCTATACCCCGTTCCATTTCTCCCTTTTTTCTCTTGACTTCGACCCGAAGTCACACAACTGAACACAAGCAGTATACCAGAGCGGAGTCTATGTAACATCACTTGGAACCACCGGGGTCCGGGGATGATGGTGATATCAACCCAAAAATCCCACCGCTGCCACCGTTTGTAACGTGTACCGGCGTTAACGCCATCGCGGGTCACCCATCCAGGCACTTACCGCGATGAACGTTGCTTAACTTTAAGAAAAGGGTCAACCACTCTACCAACGTCGCTATAAAAGCCGACTTCTACGACAAGGCCGTAGAAGTGATATTTAAACCTATACCCCGTTCCCGTTACATTTATATTACTTCTTAATTGCCTTGTCAGAACCTTGGCGCGTAGGGAGCTGATGCTGTGACCTCGTTTGTAGTTGATTATGTGTTCTGTTATTATAACCTATTTACCCTTCAGTGATAGGGACCCATTAATTCACGGCTTAATAACCTTATCGTTATTTACACAGACGTGTAGGAAGAATAACTCTTCGCGAAATCCAAACAGTGTTTCAATAAACACGAATAGGGGTCGTGGCTTTAAACCGACGGTGCATAAGTCAAAACAATATAAGCGTCACTCTCTTACACTATCAGTTTATTACATTTACCTCTGTCACAGGCTCGAGCTACTTTCGGGTTTCACGTGACTTTTTATATAGGTGACCTACATAACAGATGTATTAATCTTTAAATATGTACAACTACCGAAAAGTAGTCCGTACATTTTGTTAAATAAATACTTTGTTTTTGATTAGCAAAGTTATAAAAAGATCCTGTCACAAGTGTAAAAGGTTAGTGCTTCCATCAGTGAAAACTAAGTCAATTAAATTACAGTTATCATGTTTCGTCAAGAATCTTGACATTGAGCCTGTTGCAGAGATGATAGTGAGTGTAAGGAACGGTCACTCTGCGATAGGAGATTGTATAAGCGTGTTTACGTACATTATGACTTTTGTATTATAACTATTTACAATTCCTCTAAAGGGACCTATTATTTCAAGGCTTATTATAACCTTATCTATATTTACACAGACGTGTAGGAAGAATAAACTCTCGGCGAAATCAAAATATTGTTTCAGTAGACATGATTGGAAGTCGTGGCCTATATTCGGATTTCATCTTTTCAATAAATGGACGGTGCGTAGATCAAAACAACATAATCATTCTGTTTTCCCCCAGACCCAGATCGATTCCAGGAAACGGTTCGAGTTAAACAATACATCTGAGTTATCGCGAGTTCGCCATATATGAGCCGTCCCGCGAGAAAACCAACATTGTGAATTCTGCGTAAAGTATCGACCCGGATTAGCATAAGCATGCCGCGCAGGTTTACCCGGATAGGCAATTTTCACCTCCTGATTTTCTGTTTCAGGACTCATCACGCTATACCTCTATCCCCCTGAAACGGAATGTGTCGGCCTGGATCAGTCTGCGCGGACTGCGCAGGCTTATGTGAGTCGATACATTACGCAGAGGCCATAAAGTTGGTTTTCTCGAGGGACGGATCATATTAGCATATGTAAGCCTACTAACCCTTTCCCACTTGCAGACGCATTTTTCACGCATTTGCAGCAGACGACATTTGAATGTGGCAAACTGAGAAATTGCTTATATTGAGCAATTTCTACTTTTGTCATAATCTGTTCAACTCTAGTCAATGATCATTATTTCATTCATAGAGATTTTCAATAATTTTCAATAACGTTTGCTACATGTCGTCTGCTCCACTTTGGATGTAAGTGGGAAAGGGCTTAAATGACGTGAGGTATTAATCTACCAATCGGAACTTCAGATTTCATCGATGGGGATCGAGTGATCCGCTACAATTAATGCTAGACAAATTATATTCATTCCCGTAACCTCTCGGATGTCATTTCTATATCAAATTGTCTCATTTAATCAGACAGGTCGGTGACTAGACATGAACGATTGCGATTTGTGCATAACTTCAGACGATGTAGCGGATATCCTCTGTTTCCGTGGTCAATTATACGTCCCTTTATGGAACTGAATCATACCTGAATACGGTAATTAACTTACGTCAAGAAAAAAGGGGAATTCAGAAAATGTTAACAAGTTTTAAACTAGGTATAGCACCTTGTTTACGGGATATACCGTTTAATCATATGTTAATATATATGTGTGACTGTTTCTCCAAGGTCAAGGAATGCACTTCCTGTTAGTGTAAGGAACTCTGGGACACTTCCTACTTTCAAACGATCACTGAAAACGTATATCTTCAAACAAATGCATGGACACTGAGATTAATTGTTCTTATGCATATAGTTGGTATTAAAGCAAACATGTGTTTCATTAGTTGTATGTTTTGCCATCCGGGTCATACCAAATACGTTAAACAAGAAATATCTTTAAAAAAAGATAAACGGCGAGCAATATGAGAAAAACACTAAGAAATGGAACATGCGCATATTATTTGATATTTTATCTTACTTATTTGAATGACAGAAAACAATAACGTTAAAGTTGCACTCTTATAGAAATTCATAAAGAAAATAAGTAAAATAACAATTGTTTTCCCTTATAAACCTTTATGAGGAAATGTTTGATTCTAATTAGACTGTAGTATGAGAAAGCTTTCATATTTTAATTATTTAAATAAAGTTGTTTTTCCCTGCTCGGTAGATACCGATTAAGGAAATGTAAGAAAAAACGGGAACTAAATTATACCTTTTTAAAGGTTGGTAGGTTGGTGTCTAATACAAACGAAATAAAGTGTACACAAGTCAACTGTTATAAAAATAACTCAGTTCATTGAAGCACAGATACACAATAAATAGCATAACTAGTTTAGCACTAGATAAACATTTACTTGACCGCCTTGATGATGTTGTGGTAGAGCGTCCACCTCGGATGCGGGCGGTCACAGGTTTGATCCCTTGTCGGGTCATACCACATTAAAATTGATAGTAAAGCTGCCTTCCGTGGCGCTGAGGGTTGTAGGGTTAGCATTACGACTGACTGGCTGATGTCAGGATAAATAGACCAGAGCACTGGTAACTTACCCACGAAACTACGTGATATAACATAAAACATGTTGAAAGCGGAGTTTAACACCAAACAATAAACATTTACTTATTGCGTAAGTAATTTCAGGTACAGTATGTCACAGAAAACTATGGAAACAAGATAATGTTAGTTGTCTGTGACTTTCCATAAACAGCATTTATATTACTTTAAAAGCACTAGATACACATACTTATTGTGTATACAATGTATATGCCTCATTGAACTGAGTGTGTTTTTATAACAGTTATGTACATTTTATCTCAACACGGTTTGTATATGACATCCAACCTTTAAATACATTCCGGAATGAAAATGTACATGAACGGCTCCGTTTTTAAAATCCCGAAATCTTGGAGAAAAGTATAATTTTTAAGTGTTGGCTCTTGGGTAACATGTTTGTGGTTAATCCCAAACCCATTCAGCTTCTTACTTTTAAAAAAATAGATTTGAACTTTTGAATGAGTTTTCTTCCCTCTGGATAGAAATGCCACTTTAAATATGTAATATTTGTAACATTTAGTTCATATATATACTTTGGTTTTTATAGATTTTAAACGAGATTTTCAATATATATAGTCACAAGCTTTTTTTTTAGATTGTAAACGAGACTCGCACCTGTGACTCGCTGGTTTCAGAATCAATGGAAGAGTTAAACTGGTACCTTACCCAAGAAAGGCTGTGATATAACTGAAAAACTGTAAAACTTATTCAAAGAGTCGTAAAACGCGAATCAAACAAACAACTTTAATCATCCTTTTTTCAAACAGTGAACACCATGATAAACCTGCCCAGTCATGCAGTTTACTCTTCGTCTATATAGTTCGCTAATCTGTAGCAAGATCCTCTCAGTACATATATAAGATCTTGTCAAAATGAATGGTGATGCTGCCTGTTAAAGTTACAGGAATCCAGCGGAATAAGTGTTAACCGTTAAGTTGGTATTTATTCAAAGGTGTTGTGTTATAATCAGAAACATGCATATTAATAACAAGAAATATCTTTTAAAAGATAAACGGCGATCGATATGAGAAAACGTTAAGAATTGGAACATACGCATATTATTTGACTTGAATATTAGAAAGGTTCTATGTGTTTACCAAAGGCTAATCGGCCATTTACATCCAGCTTCAGTTTCTATAAATAGATTATCAAGGCCGAGAATACGCCACATGACTGGAGATTACGCGAGGCTCCAACGAGGTGTATAAGTTTCCATTGTCGATAAATAACTGAAAACGTATCATGTTTCAAAAATAATTAATATTTTGCTCTTAAATATTATATTTTATACGTTTTCACTGATTTTTGTCACTGAAATTTATTTCTTACGGAAAATAATTAAAAGTTAGTATGTAGAACATTTAATTTTAAAACTTCATCTTATTAGTGCCTCTCGTAGGATCGCAAACTTAACTATGAACCAATCAAAATGTTTCATTTCCTTTATTTTTTCGACATCATTAAATACAACATTTGATTGGTCTACAATCCAGATCATTTGTTTAACATCTTGGTCAAAACTGAGGTTAAACAGCTATCGCCGAAAAAAAAAAGTAATGTGTCTTCACGTGTCCCTTTACAAGAAATTCGCAGCAGATGAGTGTTTACATATATCTCTGTTAAATTGAGATATTATAAATGAATATATAATTATTAAATAAAAATTTAAGTTATTAAAATTATAATCAGTAACAGCATGATTATTAACGTCTTTTCAAATTTAAACACAGCATCAACTTCATTAAAATAAATACGTTTCATGTTTATAATTATAGGGTCCTAATACTATAAGGACCTTTATGCCCTGTAACCCTTTCCCTCATACGACAATTCTGCAGCAGACGACTTTGAACATATTTTGTCAAAACATAGAAAATCTCCATAATTGAATGGATAACCTATGACAAAAAGTGGAAAACATTGTGTCAAAAGGAGAAATTGCACGTTTTGTGCAGTTTCTTCTTTTGTCACTTTGTTTTTAAAAAGCTGTCTGCTGCAGAGGCGTCAGGAAGCGTCTATATGAGGGAAAGGGTTAAGGACCATCCCGACTCAACCTCCTGGCACAGCCTTTGTTGTCACGTTATGAGTTGCCAAGAGCTATAGGCTCTGCTTTACTGAAACCATAATGACTACGTTCCGGAAACGCTACTTTTACAGTAATAATGTTATACAGAGTATTTATAAAGGATAAGATTATTGACTTTTATGATACAGTTCGAGGGCTTGGTGTGAAACGGTTGTAACTGAAAACCTATTTTGAAAACCCTGGTTTAGGGGCAATTTTGACCCCTTTGTAAACAAAGCAAATTTAGGTGATGAGCAATGCCACCTAAATTTCCATTGTTTACCAAGAAAAATGATTTAACGCTTATAAAGACTTCATGGCGAGGTGATTAACCTTGGTAAAAGAATACTTATTTTAGTTACAACTGTTTCACGCCAAGCCCTCGAGTTGCTTTTTGTATAGTCGGTTTTTGGTCTTGATAGTCCACTAGCAAACTTTCTGCCTGCTTTTCCGACTGACTAGACTGCGAACATGGGAGATGATTATCAGACTGCACAATGACAAGGCTGATCAGGGTCTTCTCTTGTCGAAAAACATATAATATCGCTTTACGTATGTTGTGGTCCATTCATACAGAGCTCTAGATTGGAAGAGTATTTCACATCCCCAAATCCTTGCTAGACCATCACAGCCTATGTTGTGGGTACTCTAAAGAATCGTCTCAGTGAGACGATTATTTTGAGTACCCACAACATAGGTTTTAGTGGAGTCATAAGGGAGATATGGATGGGAAAAGACCAGTTCACTCCTCCTTATCTACAGTCCCCTGCACCCATACCATTCCTTTATTTGACCGTCTTAGTGTTCGATGGTTAGAGGAGGAATCCGCTGTGGTTGAGTGGTTAGCGTCGGGGATTTCGAAACCGGGTGTCCCGGGTTCGATCCCCGGTCGCGGCACTACGGTCATGGTGGAGTGCCCTTGGGCAAGGCACATTTTCTAGCCTAGTACTGGTTTGTTTACCCAGGGATCTGATCATGAATAATTAAAAATTTAATTGCGCGCTAAATGACCTTAGCTGTCGATGCGCCATAAAGCAATATACATTCATTCATTCGATGGTTAGATATAAAGTAAAGTGAAAAAATTGTTCGATAAGTGAAACGCATTATGATCAGACTACGTACAATTTGCTTTGAAAGTGTGAAGGATTGTGTAGGGCTTCCCGTGTCTGTAGAACCTTTCGAACCATTATATTAAGATGATAGCTTGAGACATTGATAGAATAACGCCAAACAAGCTCAACTGTGTAGTGTCAATCTACGTAGTTACAACTGTTTGGTTAGCAAGATAATCACATATTGATTTTAAAAAGATATTATGGGACGTACTTCAACCGTAGAACGTCTGCGACTCGTGTAGTTTCAGATGTATGTGTGCCTCATCGCAGTCCGATGCAGTTCTACTGTGTTAGCTAATTAGCCATAGAAGTTTTTAACTTTACCCTCCTGTAATTACTAGAACCGAGTTTGTGATGCCTGTGCCACAAATTAAGAAACTGGTCAGACGGCGCGTGTTCTGGCTGCTCAATTCAACATTTGTATCTTGATATTTCTAGGAATGACTATGGACTCTTCCAAATGCAAAGCTGAATAAGTCCGTATTGAAGAATCAGTATAGAACCGGTCAAACACACATAATATAAGCCGTTCCACGAGAAAACTAACAGTATGCAGTCCGCGCATACTGATCCGAGACGACACATTCCGTCTCAGGGGGATAGAAGTATAGAGTAATGATTCCGAAAACAGAAACTCCACAGGAGGCGAAAAGTGTCTATCCGGGTAAGCTTGCGCGGCATGCTTAGGCTGATCCGGGTCGATACTTTACGCAGAGTCTACAATGTTGGTTTTTTTCTCGCGGGACATCTCATATGTTAGAATCAGTTGATAAATGCCCTAATGTTGTTTTTTGTAAAGCACCGCTCATATTTGCAGTGGATATCTTGAGTCGTTCATGTTGGCTAAATTGTGTAGATCGTGCTTGATTGAATGATTGGGGTTTAACGCCGTTTTCTACAATTTGTCGGTTATGTCGCGTTGGCCCGTTCACATACTCGCGTGTTTCCTTGCTTTCCTCACACCAGCACTCCGCACAACAGTTTTTCTAAGCAACTGGCTGCTTTACAACATAGACTGTCAGCCCATCGGTGTAAGAGGAAAGAACCTTGTCACAGTGATTTTTGTCGAACGTCGGAAAGAACGTTGACCTAGCTGAGCTACCGGGTCCGTTTCGTAGAGTGTGCAATAGCATGCTTTTTGGCCTGGGGCTTTAGCCCCTGATCGTAGTAATAATACCATTTGTTTCGGAGTTGGCAGCCTGCCAACTGCTGTTAGCACCAAACAACGCACGAGAAACTGCGCGAGAAAAATAGATCACCATGAATTCAACAAAACTGCATTTAAAAGGTTAGGATCTCCTCCATAAATATCATTTTAATGTTGTTGGAACATCAGTGAAAAACTTAAGTCGTGAGTACTCCAATATACGTTTAAGAAATGCTTTAGAAATTGATGCGCCGAGAGGTCAAATATGGACGCTTGTTAACATTCGCAAAGAGGAACGGAAAAAAAGAAAGAAGTCGCGTGAAAAATACAGTGGCGGATTAACCGGGGGACGTAGGGCCCCGTGCGTCAAAAAAATAATGGTAAACAAAGAAAATGCGTGGCAAATGTAGTGGCGGATTTAGCGGGGGCCCATAGGGACCGTGCCCGACTCCCCCGACCCCACGAAAGAAGTCACATGAAATATACAGTGGCGGATTAACCGGGGGGCCGTGGGGCCCGTGCGTCGAAACATCCAACCTTCCAGCAGCCCCCAGGCCGTTAGCACTGCAGTGCTTTGATTATCCTATTGTTAAGGAATGTTGCGTCATTCAGGAGCATTTTACAAACGAACACAACTCCGTTGAACAGCTACGAACTTGTAACTAAAAACCTATTTTGAAAACCCTGGTTTAGGGGCAATTTTAACCCCTTTGTAAAATATGCAAATTTAGGTGCCATTGCTCAGACCGAGCAATGGCACCTAAATTTCCATTGTTTACCAAGTAAAATGATTTAACACTTATAAAAAAAATACCAATTTAAGTTACAACCGTTTCACGCCAAGCCCTCGAAGTGATGTCTTTATGCAACGGAATGACACTCAAATATGCATTTCTGTTATATAGTTAAAGCCATGTGTCCAGCAAAAGCTTCAAGTAAATATAAACTATATTTGTTTATATTTACAAATTCACGATAAGTTATTAATTGTAGGGAATTCTGACCATAGCCAAATGAGGTATTGGATTGATTATGGCTGAACCCTGTACATATGGCTTTTTATTGCTTTTTTATTGTGATACTCCGAGCTGACTTGAATATCTTTTGTGACTAATACACAAGGGCAGATTGCTACTATTCTAATGACTTGTGCTTTATTCCATCTTTGAGAAAGATCTTTTAATAACCTAGCCGCTTCCTTGAATCAAACGAGGCCTCTAGAGCAGACGACTTTCGAAAATAGTGTGGGAAATACTTTGGGGGAAATTCATTAATTTCTAACCAAGAAACTGTTTTAACCAACTTCTCAATTTCAACACAACAAGTCCCTGAAAACTGAACTTCCATTTGACCGTCAAAAATCCTACGGTGGGAAATATTGTGAAAATCGTTTGGTTTTGCTTTTAGATAAATAAACAAACCCACAACTTCAAATTATTTTCATTATTATTATTTATAAATCTTAATAGTAGATTTTATAGCTGTAACAGTATCAGCGGCAATAGTAGACGTAGTAGCATATGAAGTTGTAAAAATAGTAGTAGTAGTAGTAGTATCAGTATAAGTCGTAAAAGTAGTAGTAGGGGTAGTAGTAGTAGTAATAGTAGTAGTAGAAGTAGAAGTTGTAAAAATAGTAGTAGTAGTAGTACTAGTAGTAGTAATAGTAGTAGTAGAAGTAGTAATAGAAGTATTAATTGTAGTAGTAGTAGTAATAGTGGTAGTAAAAGTTGTAACAGTTGAAGCTGAAAACGTAGTAGTAGTAGTAGAAGTAGTAGAAGTAGTAGAAGAAGTAGTAGTAGTAGCAGTAGAAGTCGTAAAAGTTGTAGTAGTAGTAGTAATAGTAGTAGTAGTAGTAGCATCATTAGTAGTTGTAGTAGTAGTAGTATTAGTAGTAGCAGTAGTAGTAGTAGTAGTAGTAGCAGTAGACGTAGTATTAGTAATAGAAATATCAGTAGTAGTAGTAGTAGCAGTAGTATTAGTAGTAGTAGTAGAAGCAGTAGTAGTAATAGTAGTAGTAGTATTAGTAGAAGTAGTAGAAGAAGTAGTAGTAGTTGTAGCAGTAGTAGTAGTTGTTGTAAAAGTTGCAGTAGTTGAAGTAGTAGTAATAGTAGCAGTAGTAGAAGTTGTAAAAGTAGTAGTAGCATAAGAAGATGAAGCAGTAGAAGTTGTAAAAGTAGTAGTAGTATTAGTAGTAATAGAAGTAGTAGAAGTAATAGTAGTAGTAGTAGTAGTAGTAGTAGTTGTATAAGTAGTAGTAGTAGTAGTAGTGGTAGTAGTAGTAGTAGTAGTAGTAGTAGTTGTAGTTGTAGTAGTAGTAATATTCGATGTAGTAGTAGTAGAAGTAGTAGCAGTAGTAGTAGTAGTAGTAGCAGTAGTAGTAGTAGCAGTAGTAGTAGTAGTTGTAAAAGTAGTAGTAGAAGTAGTAGTGGTAGTAGTAGCAGTAGTAGTAGTAGTAGTAGCAGTAGTAGTAGTAGCAGTAGTAGTAGTAGTTGTAAAAGTAGTAGTAGTTGAAGTAGTAGTAATAGCAGTAGTAGTAGTAGTAAAAGTAGTGGTAGCAGTAGAAGATGTAGCAGTAGAAGTTGTAAAAGTAGTAGTAGTAGTAGTAGTAATAGAAGTAGTAGAAGTAATAGTAGTAGTAGTAGTAGTAGTAGTAGTAGTAGTAGTAGTAGTAGTAGTAGTAGTAGTAGTAGTAGTAGTAGTAGTAGTAGTAGTAGTAGTAGTAGTAGTAGTAGTAGTAGTAGTAGTAGTAGTAGTAGTAGTGGTAGTAGTAGTAGTAGTAGTAGTTGTTGTAGTAGTAGTAGTAGTAATAGTCGAACTAGAATTAGTATAAGTAGTAGCAGTAGTAGTAGTAGTAGTAGTAGTAGTAGTAGTAGTAGTTGTTGTTGTAGTAGTAGTAGTAGTGGTATGAGTAGTTGTAGTAGTAGTAGTAGTAATAGTCAAACTAGTAGTAGTATAAGTAGTAGCAGTAGTAGTAGTAGTAGTAGTAGTAGTAGTAGTAGTAGTAGTAGTAGTAGTAGTGGTAGTAGTAGTAGTAGTAGTAGTAGTAGTTGTAGTTGTAGTAGTAGTAATAGTCGATGTAGTAGTAGTAGAAGTAGGAGCAGTAGTAGTAGTAGTAGTATCAGTAGTAGTAGTAGCAGTAGTAGTAGTAGTTGTAAAAGTAGTAGTAGAAGTAGTAGTGGTAGTAGTAGTAGTAGTAGTAGTTGTAGTTGTAGTAGTAGTAATAGTCGAAGTAGTAGTAGTAGAAGTAGTAGCAGTAGAAGTAGTAGTAGTAGTAGCAGTAGTAGTAGTAGCATTAGTAGTAGTAGTTGTAAAAGTAGTAGTAGTTGAAGTAGTAGTAATAGCAGTAGTAGTAGTTGTAAAAGTAGTGGTAGCAGTAGAAGATGTAGCAGTAGAAGTTGTAAAAGTAGTAGTAGTATTAGTAGTAATAGAAGTAGTAGAAGTAATAGTAGTAGTACTAGTAGTAGTAGTAGTAGTAGTAGTAGTAGTAGTAGTAGTAGTAGTGGTAGTAGTAGTAGTAGTAGTAGTTGTAGTAGTAGTAGTAGTAGTAATAGTCGAACTAGTAGTAGTATAAGTAGTAGCAGTAGTAGTAGTAGTAGTAGTAGTAGTAGTAGTAGTAGTAGTAGTAGTTGTTGTTGTAGTAGTAGTAGTTGTGGTATGAGTAGTTGTAGTAGTAGTAGTAGTAACAGTCGAACTAGTAGTAGTATAAGTATTAGCAGTAGTAGTAGTAGTAGTAGTAGTAGTAGTAGTAGTAGTAGTAGTAAGTAGTAGTAGTAGTAGTAGTAGTAGTAGTTGTTGTTGTAGTAGTAGTAGTAGTGGTATGAGTAGTTGTAGTAGTAGTAGTAGTAATAGTCGAACTAGTAGTAGTATAAGTATTAGCAGTAGTAGTAGTAGTAGTAGTAGTAGTAGTAGTAGTAGTACCAAAACTTTTACCATTTGCCTCATACAATAAATCTCCAGATGACGCCATTGAAAATATTAAGTAAGGAATATGAAAACTCTATATAAATGAATGAACAAATATTGAATAAAGTTGAAATAATTGTGGTAAAAGGAGAAATTGTAAACCCTTTCCCTCATATAGACGCTGTTTGACGCCTCTACAGCAGAAGGCTTTTTGAAAACATAGTGACAAAAGAAGAAATTGCTCAAAACGAGCAATTTCTTCTTTTGCCACAATGTTTTCCACTTTTAGTGGAAGGTTGTCCATTTAATTATAGAGATTTTCTATTTTTTGACAAAATATGTTCAAAATCGTCTGCTGCAGAATTGTCGTATGAGGGAAAGGGTTAATAATGAGAAATATAGCCTTTTGTCATAGTTTCCTCAAAAGTCGTCTGTTGCACACATAACAGAGTACGTCTGTACATGTACGTGTGAAAGGCTTAATTGAAAATAGAATTACAACAGCATTAATGAACTGTCTTTTTTATTCTGAAGTAAAAAAAGCCAGCACACATGATCACGCGAGATATCTCGTTGTCTTTCTACATACATGTATAGAAATCGTCAGGAACACATGTCCATGTGTCTCACATGCATCACCAATAGCTGACCCTGCCAAAAGATAAAACGTTATGACGTCTCTACAGTAGACGACTTTTGAAAAAGGGGAAATTCCTCATAATTTAATTATTTTCAATAATTAAATTTTCCTTTATAGAAATGTTTAATAATTGTGTCCAGAATTCGTCTGCTGCTGATCTGTTGTATGTGGGAAAGGGTTAACGAATGTTTTACCGTTTTACCATTACGTGTACGACAATCACAGATCATGCAAGCAAGATATAACTCCCGACGAAGGTCAGAAAATTCTACTTTTCTGCAAAATGTTTCCATCTTAGACCTTTCGACGAAACACAATTTGGAAACTGTGTGAATAACTGAATAATTGCTTATAGCGAGCAGTTACTCCTTTTCAACGTTGCTTTCAAATCATTTTCATGGTTTAACCAGTTTTTTCCAAGTTTTCTCAATTTTTTCCCCGTAGGTTTTGTTCCAAAGCAGGCGACACTGAAAGCATCATGTCAAATAAACGGTTAATCCTTTCCCTCATACGACAATTCTGCAGCAGACGACTTTGAACATATTTTGTAAAAAAAAAAGAAATTTCTATAATTGAATGGATAACCTATGACTAAAAGTGGAAAACATTGTGGCAAAAGGCGACATTGCTCGTTTTAAGCAATTTCTTCTTTAGTCAGTATGTTTTCAAAAAGCCGTCAAGAGATCATTTTGAGGTATTACTTAACATTGTTGACCTGATCCTGACCTCTATGCAGAGATATATTATTAGTCGCCGGGCAGAAGCCTGCGACTTCTATTTTTAATAGCCTTTCGAAAATGACATGGGAGGAGAAATTATTATTAGAAAAAAACAAATTTAAATGTCTTTAACATATAACAATTGCGTTTGTTTAAAAACACTAAGTTATGACACATCTAAAATGAAATAAATAAATATTCCGATGTTTTAAGTATTTGCAGTTTCTTTATTTTGTCTTGATTTGTGAAAAATGCATTTAATAATGTTTATCCATGTATATATAAAATATGAACAATTTCTAAGCTAAATATGTTAATCAAGTGATTACCGAATACCGACTGCGTAGATAAATCTCCTTTGCAGAGAGCCGTCCTTTACACTCACTTACAAATAGTTAATTATAGGTGATTTAACATGTGTATTTGATTCGAAACAAAGGAAGAAAAGAATAAACTGAGATAAAACTGGTTTTAATATAAAAATGACTTTGAATGAATAATCTCTGCCTATAAAGAGAGTGTAAATAAAGAACGCCAATTATGCGAAGAAGAAACGAATCGGGTCTTTCGTACAAAATGATTTCGTCCTTGACAATTTTAATTGAGTCATTAGATTCCCTACAGGCATTTTGCTTGCGATCTGTATATTGTTATGCATCATTGACACAAGGACGCTCATCATTATATACTTTTAAAACACAACCTTTGCCTATAAAGAGAGTGTAAAGAACGACAACTATGCGAAGAAGAATAGTTAGTTGGCTGTGTGTATGGTACGTCAACCTACCTTAAAATTGAGATTGATCATACACAATGAAAGGCTTCAATTATATTTCAATGAAGGACATTCACTTCGTTGACAAAAAAAACGCAAGTTATGATACGTTTTCACTTGACCCCACCCCTGATGTTCCAATATGCCCCTCAGTTGATAACTGTTTTTTCAACTACTATAATGTAAGTGTTATGCATAACTGCAGTATGGATTTCCGGCGACATTGATGCGTTGCATCAACTTCCTCTTGTTATTATTATTTACATGTAAACAAAAATTCTATCAGATTTGAAATTTGTTTTAAACCGGATAAATTAAAAACAGTAAAAATGTGATAAAATACACGTGTCAGTCCTATTGCACATACACAAAAAATGTCAGGATCTTGTTAAAATTGTCGGTTAATAGTTTGACATGGAATGAGATAAAAAAAGCTTTATTATCCCATTAAAAACCAAAACTGTCAGGATCTTGTTCACATTGTCGGTTAATAGCTTTACATAGCATGAGATAAAAAAAAAGCTTTAAAAAACTAAAGCTCGTGGCGAGAATCATCTCTATATTAGCCATGTTATATTAAGAACCATACGTTCACTGCAAACGTTTTATAAATGACTGAAATTCATTTTATTTGCAATCTATTCATTATCATAAAGCCGTTTGCACTCCGCAGGGATCTTCTTGTTATTGTTGTTGTTAATGTATCGAGTGACGTATGACACATTTAAAACAGCGTAAATAACCCTTTCCCACATACAACAAATCTGCAGCAGACGTCTTTTAAAAATGCCTACGCAAGAAGGACAGAAAATCACTTTAAATAAATTGATTGATTGATTGATTGGGGTTTAACGCCGTTTTTAACAATTGCTCAGTTATATCACGGCGACCAGTTCCCCAACTCATGCATTTCCTGGTTTTCTCACACAACAATCTTCCCAAGCAACTGGCTGCTTTTCCACATAGACTAAGCTCATTGGTGGAAGACGAATGACGCATTACGCATTACGCATGTCGCATTGACTTTTGTCAATCGTCGGAAAGAAAGTTGGCCGAGCCGGGATTCGAACTCACAACCCCTGGATTGACAGGCCGCGTCGCTACCGACTGAGCTGCCGAGCCTCGGCTCCCTTTAAATGAAAGAACACTAATTGAATAAGAGTTGAAAACATGGTTACAGAAGGAGAAATTGCTTCTTTTGTCCCCATGTTTTCAAAAGGTATTCTGCTGCAGAGGCATCATAAGCGTCTATATGAGGGAAACTGAGACGATTATTTTGAGTACCCACAACATAGGGTCAGAGGGTTAAATAAGGATTTTAGAACTTGCAAAACGCCCCTTTTCTAGAGCTCTGAATTGGAGACATCGGTCAGTTATCTCCCTTTAATACTCTCTACATCTAGCTAGGTCCTATCATTTGGTTTCCTCTGTTTTTATCATTGGTTTCTTTGCACTGGATGGTGCATTTATAATTGCATTTTCTTGGCCAACTGTTATTAGATTGATAAGTAATTCCACATTTGTTTTCTTTAAACACTGCTATGTAAATTTTCTATGTCATCACTTTAATTAACACATTTATGATTAATGTGTACAGAGTAATTGCAATATCTCATTGCGAAATAGCGATAAAGACAAAGGATTCCAACTAAAAGGACCTACCAACTATTTGGTCTTCCTTGGTCTTTATCTGACAAGGGAGATAATATAATTATCATTAATGTCCCTCATTGATCATTCTTAGACAATAAGATCGGTCACAGTCCACATGGCAGTACTATTGTGAAAGATAACGCGCGACTTAAAACACAGACACAACCTTACAAGAGTTGTATTGTACAGGTCCCTGTTCTCGAACCTTTATTTCAAAGACTGTTTATACATATATTTCCAAAAACGCCTTTTACGTAATAAATTGTATGTTAACCGGTGCTTTGTTTACTTACAAATACATTTGTAAATTTATTCGTCAGTATTGTTGGTTTTTGACATGAATTCATAAGTATTCCCATGAGCCCTGATAAATGTTAAAAGGTTCGAGAACCGGTGTTTCCATGCTAGTATCCAATGCCTTCCTTCATTTTTAGCCTGTAATGTAACATATGTGTTCGTAATAAATGGACCATCAATGCTGTCTAGTGTAGATCTTCGGCCTCGATTCGATTCCCGCTTGGTTCATTGCAAAGACTTTTGAAATGGTAAAGGTTGTTTCTTTGACGATCAGGATTGAGGGAAAGGCTTAATGATTGATGCACTGATATCAGGATGAACTTAATTGTAAATGTTATGCCATCTGTGTTTAGCGGTTACCTTAACCCTTCCCCTCATATAGACGCTTTCTGACGCCTCTGCAGCAGACGGCTTTTTGAAAACATAGTGACAAAAGAAGAAATTGCACAAAACGTGCAATTTCTCCTTTTGCCACAATGTTTTCCCATAGGTTATCCATTCAATTAAAGGGATTTTTTTTTTTTGACAAAATACGTTCAAAGTCGTCTGCTGCAGAATTGCCGTATGAGGGAAAGGATTAAGAGGACCACAGTTAAATACTTTCTTGCGAAAATCAAATAGTAAAAATCCACTAAAGACAGTTTACTTTCGGGATGAAGTAGAACACTTAAATGTGGGAAAAGGATTGATTGGTTGAATGATTCTTTTTTAAACGCAGCCATACGGCAGCAAATTCCCCCAATCTATTTATTCCTGGCTTTCTCACACCAGTATTCTATACAGCTGTGTTTTCAAGCAACTCGCTACTTTAACCCATATACCGTTGCTCCATTGGTAAAAGAGTGATGTTCCATTGACCTTTGTCCGACAAACGTCGGATAGAAGGTTGCCCGAAATGCGGTTCGAACTCACAACTCCTGGATTGACAGCCCGCGTCTCTACCGACTGAGCTAACGAACAATTTCGCCTTTCCCCCCATAATGTTTTCTAAAGTTGCGTCCAAAATTCGTTTTTACCATGAGAAATATTTAAATCCAATGAGCGACAACTCTGTAGAACGGCTTTATGTCACTGCCTCCGACGAATGCCGCTTTGTAGAGGTTGAAAACTATTCAAATATAATATCGCATAACCATTTTTAAATAAGTAAATACATTTACCTGAATAAAATAAGAAGGACGAAATATAAAGTCCCAATCAACAAAACGAAGAGTAATCTAATGTAACAAAGCATGATATAAGATTTAGGTTAATCACCGCTGGGACCGTTGGCATCGTCATCTGCATTTAAGCCCTTTTCCACATTATAAAACAAGACCACAGCAGCAACTTAGAAAACATCTAGACAAACTCATGGAAAACTCCATATACTGAAGTATAATTATTGTATAAAGTTGAAAACATTGTGAATTTTTTTTAAAAAAGAGTACTCATTATGAGCAAGCTATTCTTTGAAACAATGTTGTTGTTTTTTTCAAATTTCGTCCGTCATCCGCTACAAACGCGTCAAAAAGCGTCTGCATGTTGGAAAGTGGATTTTTAAATGTTTTCTGAGAATAGCTTTTACTGGGGATATTTTACCATTATTGTCGTCTATAAACTAATGGAAATTAGAGCGCTATGGCGTGTTATCCTTTAATATGACACAATTCAACTATCGCACGAGAATTATACATGTCGACAGTTAATTTCCGTTTGATTGAATTATGTTGTATTGTGCCGTCAGTTCAGTACGTGGAAGACAGTGATGCAATGGACGTACGTCGGCCTCTCGTATCAAAGGTCCAAAGTTTGATTGCCGTGATGAGCGAGTTCGAATCCCGTTATGATCGAGCAGGTTTCTACATTTGGGTATTTCCCACACAAATGGTGCGAGTACTGGTTAAGTATCTAGGAAGCACACATCGAGCGTGATTAATATGATATTAAAGCTTGATTCGCAATCGATGTAAAATTAAAAAATTTCAATTAAATTAAATTAGAATTAACATAAAGTTCAATTTATTTCGAGTCGTTTCCTGTGTATATTACCTGTAGTGATAAAACTTAAAAACATGTCTGTAATGGCTGTTCTTCTTTGGCGTTCAGGGTTTTAGGGTTAGGAACCAGAAGTACCAGTAAATTACCAATGAAACGCCGGTATGTAAATGTAAAATTGTTGAATGCGGCGTAAAACACAATACAAAACCCTGTAGGGATGGTACGTTTATCCTAAGGTTAATGTATCAACCGTAATGCTATTCCAGCAACCCTGAGCAAAATATTGAGATCATTGATTCAAAGCTATGGTTATGACCTGGCATGGAGTTGAACGTTTTGGTCTCCTGCTCTTTGTGGCGAACTTAATAACAGCACTATCACCGAGGCGACAAACATGCCATTAAGGTGAACCGCCATTTTTTCAATTTCCTATATACATGCCGAGGGCTTGGTGTGAAACGGTTGTAACTAAAACCTATTTTGAAGACCCTGGTTTAGGGGCAATTTTGACCCTTTTGTAAACAATGCAAATTTAGGTGCCCTTGCTCAGAACGAGCAATGGCACCTGAATTTCCATTGTTTACAAAGAAAAATTATTAAACGCTTTTAAAGTCTTTATGCGAGGTAATTAACCTTGGTAAAAAAAATACCAATTTTAGTTACAACCGTTTCACGCCAAGCCCTCGATGTACGCCATGCCAGTTGATTAGGTGGCTTATTGTTACACTATAAAGCTAATCGTCAGTCATTTTAATAGAACTTATATATCTACTTCTAGCACTATACAGACAACTGATTGGTTTGGTTTTAATGCCGACTTCAACAATTGTTCAGTCATATTACGGAGACACGTTTACTAACTTACTGTTTGTCCACATCGACTGTACGTCCATTTTAAAGCATGTACGCGGACAGTGTGGACACTGACGAGACTGGAAGTATACATGCGCAAACTGACCTGCTTTCCCCCTCTGTTTAGCATATGCAGCAAGAGCTGTGTATCGCCAGACGTGCCTCGTGAAGTACTACATGTAGCAAACTTTAACATTGGAAAGTTTCAATTATATTGTAAAATCAAGTGTGAAAAAAATCCACACAAATAAAATGAATCTCCATTCAAGCGTCCAAGCACACTGGCATTAAATGGTATCACCGGCCCTATAAATCAGGTTGAAAAATTCGCTTTTAACGAATACACGTCAGGCTAAAATTGAGCAAGTGTGTCACCTATCCGTAATTGCTGAATCAGTACTAGTCTTGGAAATGTTGCTGCATCACCCAATAAAAAAAAACGCCGCAAGCTGGACATTAGTATGACTTAATTTTAGATGATCCGCGACTAGCGATTTCGAGTCTTAATGTATCTGCGTACAGTTAGGACTAAGATGAGCCTGTGAAATATAATTTTTTTGTCCTAGAGGTTACAATTCACCAAAAAAATATCCTTCTTTGTTTCCATGTAAATCGACCAGTTTCAGTCCTGAATTGTCACACTTTCTAAGCGCTACTCATGTAGAATACCGTATATCATTGAAAAGAGTTACCTCCTAGCTTTAAAACAATCCAAAGAAAATGTGGGGTCATGCATTATGCAAGAAAGAACACACCAGGCGAAAAATTGTAACCGTCATTTTGGACCAAATCGGGCCCCGGACAAAACCGGTGTTTAGCATTCTCTACTTTCACTTTCAAACAAGGTCAAAATACTAAAAGTGATCAAATCAATCATTTCCAGTGCATCTTATACACATTCACAATGCATTTAAACTCCTCCATGTCATATATTCAATACATTCTGGTGATTGTATACACTCATTTCTACGCAAACACAGGTTTTTTAGGGACTATAGTACTGTAGATCTGCAAGTCAGCAGATGTATTTAGCGTAATTTGACCTAGATGCGTAATTTCACAAGTTTAATACCTTCTTATGCATCTGCCATTTGTCGTGTGAAAATCTGGGTCCGAAACTATAAAACTCCGAAAACGTTCTCGGTGCTCAGAAATGGACTTCATGATCTAAATAAGGCTTCTGATTGGTCAATTTGGAGAACGAATTTGCTTCTGACCGATCAGATACTTGAGCACAAATTCTGAGCACAGATGAAACTATAGTTTTGGAGCCAGTTTTAGGCTAGGAAATGGTAAATTACTCCATCACTCAAACATGAACGCCGCACGCTGGACATAATATTGGTATGGTAAGAATTTTAAACGAGCCACGTCTAGCGATTTCGAGTCTTTAAGTATACAAAGACAATAGAACAGCAGCAGTTCTTATAAAACATATGAGCAATCTGAACTTTTTCTTATTAAAGACTGGTCCGTTTCTGGTAATGGTTTGAGTCATACGTAATAGCCTAATTTTCTCATGTCAAGGTAATCGCTGGTCCACTGTACTTACAAACCACAGTACATAGACGCTTCAGTTCTTAGTTTACACAGGAAGGTAACTTGATTACAAATGTATGCCTTTTTGGTCTGAATCAAGATAAACACAATTATTTGTCAAATTGCGTACGGAATTTTAAAAAGCGTCTTAATAAGGCACGCGTTCAAAATGACAATCCGAGTTTTTAAACCGCCTTGTTGGTGTTGTGGCAGAGTGCCCACCTCGGGTGCGGGAGGTCGATTGTTCGATCCCCGACCAGGACATACCAACTATTTTAAAACTGGCAGTAATGCATTTTCGTGCATGACGCTCAGGATTGTGGGCTGTATTAGGTCTTACTTGCGTTTTTGTGATGACTTGAATTGTTTTACCTACTGCTTCACTGCTTTTCCAGATATATTGTACACTATTCCTTGTACAAAATAGTTTATTATATATAAGAAAAACTGCCTCTAGTAATTTAAACGCAGCATTTCCAACACATCAAATCAACTAGTGCCATGACAATACTGATGTTATTGTCGAAAATTGTTCCCGAAATAAAATTAATGACCTAACTAACGATTTCATCAATAATAAACTTGTCTTATTTCAGAAAGATAGTTCATTTTAAAAGACTGCATTCGTCATGAAATAATGTAAAATACCAAAGCAGAGAGGAATGAAGTTGACAGAAACTCAAATGTGTACACGAGTTAATGACCTACGTCTGTAATGATCGAGCGTATAGTTATTTTCATTTGATGTCTTTCACCACAGGTGCCTGTCTCGTTTTAAGTCTAAAAATAGCATGTGACTATATATTGACAAGGTCCATTTTCTTTTCAACGGCCAATTTTTCTGATCGCAATGGCTGTAATTAACCTTAAGATATTCGCGTAGAATTATTATTTTCAAAGATGTTACATTAAATGCAACCTATGTACCAAATGTTATTAGAGTTAACGGCATTATAACAAACAAGCAAACCTTTACCTTTCCCTCTGCCGAAATATGAGGTGAAAGCCAACTATTTTATGTCAAATTACCCTCATGTAATTCTTACTATTGTATGTCAAATTACCCTCATGTAATTCCTAAACGGAGTAATAACAACACCGTATTATACCCACAACTAATTATCGACAACAGTTGTTGTCGTTGTCGTGTTTTACCCACGGAAAGAATTACCCACGGAAAATAACAAACATCGAGGAAGGTATTTTTTACAAATAAGAATCAAAGATTCGTTCTTGGCATACACATACCTTTTGTCCAAATATTCGAAAAGCGGGTAATTTAGTCGAAAAAATGTGTTTCATGGATCATTCCAATATTATGCTGAACAACACCATCTAAAAGAGGACACTGTCAGCGCCAAAACAGTTGAGCCATTCAAAGTGGCCCTCACATGTTGCTACTCACGTACCTATTATCTCTGTGCACTCTCCCAGAAGACATATACCAGTCATGCACAGTCAAAAAGGTAACTACCTCCCTCCTACGGAGATGACATTAGTTTAAACATATTTATTCATTCAGTTGAAGCAATATACAAGTTTATGCTGGCATTGTTACAAAGTAGTAGATGAATGGATCAGAAAACAAGCAAAATATGCTTATATTAATTCTTCTCCTTGTTGGTTATATTTACATTTAGACATTTGCCAATTAGAGTTAATGTTATAGATTTGATAATCATAGTACTAACTGAAAGATCAAAGCGTTGAAAATTTGGTATATTATCTTGTTTTGCTTTGTGTCACCTGGTCACCCCCACACCTAAAAAGGAAACGTAGTCCTCACTACAGTTCGATGTAGATCAATAGTCAAATCTCTGACTGGCAGATATATAGTTCTGAACACGCTGGAACACAACAACATTGTCTTTAAATGACATATTTTCGTTGCCAAAAAGTAAATTGTCTACCTTCTAGAAGGAGATGGCATAACAACTGATGTATCGGTGTCGGGACGAATAACTACTGGTAATAGGATTGATATTTTACCCAATTAACGCCGTGATATAACTAAAATGCTGTTGAAAGTGGCGTAAAACACATATCAAGCCATTATTCCGTATAAACAGATCGGCAATTAGAATTATATATAAATATTCATACATTAATTTAAACAATATTTTATTCAAATGAATGTTACATATCCATTTACAGGTTAATTAGACATATTACTGATTTATTTATCAGCATGGATTAGAAAACAAGTTACTTAAAACTTACATCAATTTCTTCTGCATGCAAAACATAATTTTTCTCAATTGGCTTATATTACCCTGTTAACATCATGTTGGTAATTTTATTTTTAATATTCTGAGAATGGTCCTAAGAATCGAGAATAGGTGCGATAGGCTTTCATTCCCGGAATAGAAGCAGAACTATAAGACATGTAAATCAGTGTATCGTTACTTATTAACAAGCTCATTTTTGGTCAACTGAAAACTGCTCGTTTCCAAATAAAAGATTGTTTAGGGTTGCTGGACATGTTATGTTTGACAGCAATTGAATTCGCACGCGATTGTGCTTGATACATTGAAGAAGTAGTAATGAGCAGTCGTTTCGATGGATCCGCAAGAGCATAGAGGAAATTCCACTAACGATCATAATTTAACGATCTACATCAAAGTCTAAGACGAGTATGACGAATTTTGGCCGCTTCGAGTACTATTTGAATAGTAAGATGGTGGTTTTAGCCTGTTCCTATTAAGGATGGTTTTAAAACTCCCTAGTGATAGTGCCTGTCTAGTTTCTAGAAGGAGAGCATTCCATTCACTTATAACTGATGGTAGAAGCGAAACAGAATATAAATCTGTTCTAGGGTGTTTTAAAGGCACATTGGCGTTGTTCCTAAGGGAATAGCGAGTTTGTTCTTCCGAAGGGATTACATTTGACAAGTAAGCAGGTGTTAAGTTATCATATGGTTTGTACATAAGAAGAAGTTTAATTTTTCTCCTTCGATTTACCGGAGATTCCCACTTAAGATCATTTAGGTGAGATTCAGTATGCAAAGCTTAGTTGCTCCTAATACAATACTTGCAGCTTCAAATTGAACAGCTTCTAAACCAGTTGATGATGCCTCTGTATGAATTGAGGATACATATACTCTTTCTAGACCATACCGCGATATACAGACTAGTGTCGTCGGCGAACAGTTTGATTTCCGATTGCATTTGTTTTACTATATCATTAATATATATATTAAAAGTCCGCGCAGACTGATCGGGCCGACACATTCCGTCTTAGCGGGATAGATGTATATAGTAGTGATTCCTGAAACAGAAAATCCGCAGGAGGCGAAAAATGTCTATCCGGGTAAGCCTGCGCGGCATGCTTAGGCTGATCCGGGTCGATACTTTACGCAGAGTTCACAAGGTTGATTTTCTCGCGGTACGGCTGATAGGGTCATAGGTTTTTTATATAAACACGAACGATAACTACTATTTTTGATTACTTATCACAACGTTTTTCGTCTCCCGTAAGTGTCCCAAAATGTTCGCGATTATTTTTCGTAATTCTTTGCCGTCATCAATTATCTTGCACATATCATTAAACAAGTAGACTAACTGATTTTACTGTTGATTCACCTTTGTTGAAACCTGATTGATGTGATATTAATTAATTATTTTCGTTAAGAAAATTATATAGATATTTATGAATGCAGCGTTCTATCACTTTGCCAATACAGCTGAGAAGTGAAACAGGTCTATAGTTAGAAGGTGAAGATGGGTCGCCCTTTTTTTTTAAAAAAAAAAGGAGTCACATTGGCTTGTTTCCAGACAGAGGGAGACTTAGATTGTCTGAGAAGTTTGTTGAAAGAAAAGAAAGTGGTGTTGCGAGTTCGTTTGCGCCTTCTCGAAGGAGTCTTGGTGAGATGTTGTCTGGGCCAACATGTTGGATGGATTCATGATGGAAATAGAGTCTAATACGTCACTAGGTGTAATGTTTATAAGTGTAATGCAAGGTATATCATTTACAATTAGATTAGAGATAAATGCACTGGTTGACGTATGATTGTTAGCAGAACTAGGTATTAAGCATATTAGCTTTTTCGTTATCATTATAAGCAGTAACACTGTTATAGCACAATTCTGGAATAGTCTTTTGTATATTTTATACCATTCTCTAGAACCTATTTATTCCGTATTCATTTTATTTAATAATCTATCCATATATTCCTTTTTTGATTTCCGTATTTCATTCGTGACATTGTTTCTTATTTGTTTGAATTTTTTATTTCCGCCTTTTTGTGAGTGCTGTTTCCTTTTCTAATAAGTGTTTTAATGTTGCTATTCATCCAAGGATTGTCATCTGGTCTTAACGTAACAGGTTTGTTAGGTATTATTAAAAAGGCTTAACATTGTATTTGCATATTATCGTTGGTTTATCCTTTTTGTTTAACAGGCTAGAAGTCGGAAACCACTACCAGGCTTTCATACGTTTCAGGTTTTGTTCACGAAAAGTTGGTAATTGCGTTTCACCTTCCAGTTATATTTAGTCTATCAAACAATTTGTTTGTTTGTTTTATTGGGTTTTTACGCCGCTTTCAACATTATTTCAGTTATATCACGGCGACAGTTCACTTATTCATGATCCCTGGGTAAACAAACTAGTACTAGGCTAGAAAATGTGCCTTGCCCAAGGGCACTCCACCATGACCGTAGTGCCGCGTCTGGAGATCTCCGACGCTAACCACTCGACCACAGCGGATTCCTCTCTATCAAACAAATGTTGAAAGCTCAATTCATACACTCAGCACATGTTAAATGTGATATGAGGTAATTGATATATATATATATATATGTAAACATATCAGCCGTTCCACGAGAAAACCATCATAATGGCCTCTGCGTAATATATCGATCCAGATCCGCCTGCGCAGTCCGCGCAGGCTAATCCGGGCCGACACTTTCCGTCTCAGGGGAATAAAGGTATAGAGTAATGATTTCTGAAACAGAAAATCTACTGAAGGCAAAAATTGTCTGTCTGGTTTAGCCTGCGAGTCATGCTTAGGCTGATCCGGGTCGATACGTTACGCAGAGTACACAATGTTGGTTTTCTCGCGGGACGGCTCATATCAATATATCTGCGTAATGTATCGACCAGATCAGCCTGCGCTGTCCGCGCAGACTGATCCGGCCGACACATTCCGTCTTAGGGGGATAGATGTATACAGTAGTTATTCCTGAAACAGAAAATCCACAGGATACGAACAGTGTCGGTCCAGGTAAGCCTGCGCGGCATGCTAAGGCTGATCCGGGTCGATACGTTACGCAGAGAACACAATGTTGGTTTTCTCGTGGGACGACTCATATAATTAATACAAGGCTGTATACAGAATTAATATAAACATATGAAAGGGGAAAAAGACAAAAAAGCAAAACAAAACACACAAACTAATATAATAACAACCCTTCCGTGCTTACATATTGCTGCTAAAATTAAACGCAGACAAGCAAAACAATATCTTGTTTCGAGATTTGTTACTGTATCTCACGCACTCAGAATGCCAAATATAGTGCAGTTAATTAACCCGTTCCCGCATGCTACAAACAAATCTGCAGCAGACGACTTTTTCAAAGATTAAGTCAGACGTGTGGAATCTCTCTTTAAATGAAAGAATATTGCTTTCAGTTGAAAACATTGTGGCAAAAGAAGAAATTGCTCGTTTTGAACAATTTTTCATGTTTTCAAAAGTCAACTGTTGCAAAGGTCTGTATGTGGAAAAAGGTTAATATATTTTTGCCAGACAGTATCTCTCGTTGTATGCTATTAAAGCTTTTATGTTGGGTACCAAAAAGAATCGTCTCAGTGAGCGCTATTCACTATATAGTTCGGTAGCGATAAAAGGACAATAGAGCATGACAGATGCCCCTTATTAACAGCAAGCTGCGGCATCGTTTGACCGATATCTTGGTTTTCACAAACATATTTCAGGAAGGTCTAATTGAACCTCAATATTTACAGTTATGCTACGGCATCATTTTACCGACATCTTGGTTTCAACAAACATATTTCAGGAAGGTCTAATTGAACCTCGTTTAAACAGAATTTAAACATGACCTACTTATTAGAGAGAAATTGTGGCGTTGACGGTTCTAAACAATTAGATTATCATCCACGTTTAAAAGAATAATTGTACAGGGATACAGCTTGTTTTGTTCCGCGTGAGTCTGTACAGGGATACAGCTTGTTTTGTTCCGCGTGAGTCTGTACAGGGATACAGCTTGTTTTGTTCCGCGTGAGTCTGTACAGGGATACAGCTTGTTTTGTTCCGCGTGAGTCTGTACAGGGATACAGCTTGTTTTTGTTCCGCGTGAGTCAGTACAGGGATACAGCTTGTTTTATTCCGTGTGCGTCTGGCGATTTTGGGGGATCGTGTCGCATATGCGTAAATATATGCACATGCACTGTCTCATCAGAGGCTTCGCAGTCAACGCACATGTAATAGGACCCTAGGTACCATTGTATACGTAAATCAACAAGAGCAGTCCCGTTAATTTTCAACGATTCCAGAATCAATAAGACCTCACAGCAGAGGCTTCGCAGTCAACGCACATATAATAGGACCCTAGGTACCATTGTATACGTAAAGTCTCATTAATTGTAAACCAATGAGGTTTTCAACGATTCCAGAATCAATAAGACCTCACAACAGAGGCTTCGCAGTCAGCGCACATGTAATAGGACCCTAGGTACCATTGTATACGTAAAATCTCATTAATTGTAAACCAATGAGGTTTTCAACGATTCCAGAATCAATAAGACCTCACAACAGAGGCTTCGCAGTCAACGCACATGTAATAGGACCCTAGGTACCATGGTATACGTAAAGTCTCATTAATTGTAAACCAATGAGGTTTTCAACGATTCGAGAATCAATAAGACCTCACAACAGAGGCTTCGCAGTCAACGCACATATGATAGGACCATATATACCATTGTATACGTACAATCTCATTAATTGTAAACCAATGAGGTTTTCAACGATTCCAGAATCAATAAGACCTCACAACAGAGGCTTCGCAGTCAACGCACATATGATAGGACCATATATACCATTGTATACGTAAAGTCTCATAAATTGTAAACCAATGAGACTTTCAACGATTCCAGAATCAATAAGACCTCACAACAGAGGCTTCGCAGTCAACGCACATATGATAGGACCATATATACCATTGTATACGTAAAGTCTCATAGTTGTAAACCAATGAGACTTTCAACGATTCCAGAATCAATAAGACCTAACAGCACAGGCTTCGCAGTCAACGCACATGTAATAGGACCCTAGGTACCATTGTATACGTAAAGTCTCATTAATTGTAAACCAATGAGGTTTTCAACGATTCCAGAATCAATAAGACCTCACAGCAGAGGTTTCGCAGTCAACGCACATGTAATAGGACCCTAGGTACCATTGTATACGTAATAAATCAACACGACCAGTCCCATTAATTGTAAACCAATGAGGCTTTTGACGATTCCAGAATCAATTTTTCATATGCAGCGTTTTGGGTTGCCTCTGGTTCGGGACATCCCGGGTTCGATCCCCGGCCGGGTCATACCAAAGACTTTGAATATGGAAGTAATGACTGTCCTCCTTGGCGCTCAGCGTTTCGATGTAAGCATGACTGTCCTCCTTGGCGCTCAGCGTTTCGATGTAAGCATTACGACAGAGTTGCTGGTGTCGGGATAAATTGACCAGTATACCTGGTAACCTACCAAGGAAACGCCGTGATAAAACTGAATCACCGGGTATCCAGTCCTATAAGTGACATAGACGTGTGCCGTGAACGGTTGTAACCAAACATTGACTATATATATATAAGTAATTATGTTGGTCCTTTATACACTTTTTTCAAAAAATGCATCGCGTGACGTGAACCGTTCAGATTTTAGATCCGCCAAATCACGAGACATTTCCTGTAAAATGTGTTTTTTTAGAGCATGTCTCATAATCAACAATAAACACTGGCACAAGCAAACAAATTTCCCCATTCAAAACATTAAATTGATCTATGTTATATATGATATATAAGATGAGAAAGGTGATTATTTTTGTTTACGCTTCGTTTGATTTATTTACTTGAACAGGATATGTAAAATAAAAATGACAGATGGGTGAGTTGATCCGCGCCATTGGAAAGGGGGGGAGGGGGAGGGGGTATTATTCAGAGCTCAATAAAAAGGTTTTTTCCCCATATTATCTCTTTTATTAACCAACCAATCCCTATGCTGTAGGTACTCAAACGAATCGATCGGGAATCGAACCCTTGTTTTACCGCTCCCAATACGGACTCTCTAACCAAAACACTACGGAGCTTTTGTTGAATGACAGTTTATACATCGAGGGCTTGGCGTGAAACGGTTGTACCTAAAAACCTATTTTGAAAACCTTGGTTTAGGGGCAATTTTGACCCTTTTTGCAAACAATGCAAATTTAGGTGCCATTGCTCAGAACGAGCAATGGCACCTAAATTTCCATTGTTTACCAAGAAAAATGAGTTAACGCTTATAAAGACATTATGGCGAGGTAATTCACCTTGGTAAAAAATTTCACGCCAATCCCTCGACATGTAGGCGTTATATGAGCCACGTCAGACGTTTCACCTCAGAACAGCTTTTCAGAGATCTCCAGGATACTATCCCCGGTAGCTCAGTCGGAAGCGACGCGGGCTGTTTATCAATGGGGATGTGAGTTCGAACCCCAGTTCGGCCAAAATTATCTGCGACATTTGATAAAAGTCATTGTGACAAGCGTCATTCGTCGACCACTAATGTGGAAAAGCAGTAACATGCTTGGAAATTCTGTTGCTTTGAGTACAAGTGTGGGAAAGCAGAAACATACTTGGAAAGTCTGTTGCTAGGGTAACAAGTGTGGAAAAGCAGTAACATGCTTGGAAAGTCTGTTGCTTGGGTTAAAAGTGTGGAAAAGCAGTAACATGCTTGGAAAGTCTGTTGTTTGGGTTATAAGTGTGGAAAAGCAGTAACATGCTTGGAAAGTCTGTTGCTTGGGTTAAAAGTGTGGAAAAGCAGTAACATGCTTGAAAAGTCTGTTGCTTGGGTTATAAGTGTGGAAAAGCAGTAACATGCTAGGAAAGTCTGTTGCTTGGGGGTTATAAGTGTGGAAAAGCAGTAACATGCTAGGAAAGTATGTTGCTTGGGGGGTTATAAGTGTGGAAAAGCAGTAACATGCATGGAAAGTCTGTTGCTTGGGTTATAAGTGTGGAAAAAGCAGTAACATGCATGGAAAGTCTGTTGCTTGGGTTATAAGTGTGGAAAAGCAGTAACATGCATGGAAAGTCTGTTGCTTGGGTTATAAGTGTGGAAAAGCAGTAAACTAGGCGAACTGTTCGCCGTGATATGACTTAAATATTGTTGAACAAAGCGTTAAACTCCAATCAATCAATTCATATATGGCAACAGGGAAGATCCTGATCAGACAGGTGATCAGGATTTACGATGGTCGTTAAAACCGGAATGTCTGTTTTTTTCTTATGACGTAGCTCATGTTTATTCACATGCGGATTGTTTCGCTCTTCCAAATTGATAATAGTTTGCAGAAAGTTTAAGATATGGACGAATGGAATATAATTCATTTAGACAAGGCTAACCCGTCTCTTCAGAAAGGGGACACTTATTTCAATATTTTTAACTTTAATTGTGTCCTCCGCCGACGTTGCTGTGGTTGGAATAAAAAAAAAGAAGATTATTCGAGGGGAAAAACTGTTATGGTATGTAAAACCTTTTTAATGTGATTTAAAACCACTAGACGGAAAACATATCGAAAGGTAAATTTTTCAGACATTTAACTTGTAATTTGGTAATTAAAATTGACAACAGTATTGTCTTAGGCGACGGAATATTGATTGGTATCAAATATACTACAAGGTGCTGTCTGTCAATTTGTTGGTTGATTTTTAGACGCGTGTATGTTGCAAATATTCTACAAATTGTCGTCAGTCGATTCGCCCGTTTAGAATTTAATTACATCGGTCATGTTGAATTCTTTAATAGTCATTTGTGGGTAATAACCGATCTCTTTTGAGTTATCAGGGATGCTTGTATGACAATATGTGACTGTCGAACGGTGAACATTTGATCAAACTGTACAGAGGTGTAAGCTGCTCTGGATCTTCGCTGGTCGCAAAGTTCCGTTCCGGTTGTTTTTTGAAAGAGACAGAGAGAGAGACAGAGAGAGATATAGAGACAGAGACAGAGACAGAGACAGAGACAGAGACAGAGAGAGAGAGACAGAGACAGAGACAGAGACAGAGAGAGAGGAGAGAGAGAGAGAGAGAGAGAGAGAGAGAGAGAGAGAGAGAGAGAGAGAGAGAGAGAGAGAGAGAGAGAGATAGAGAGAGAGAGAGAGAGAGAGAGAGAGAGAGAGAGAGAGAGAGAGAGAAGAGAGAGGAGAGAGAGAGAGATGAGAGATTTTCTAAAACTTGTATGTATAAATCGAAGTCGTAGAATTTTAAGAGATCGAAGCGCCATAAATACATATCTTCAAATTGTATTTCTTCGACATTTTAGGAATAACACAAGTTTTCGCTATATTCAAAGACATTAATTGTTTTGGCAATGCTGTCAAGGGAATGTCGATCCCACAGTCAAACGAGATTTATTTCGTTTATGAATTATAAATATATGTTCAATTCTTTAAATGCGACAAAGTATACTGATAATTCGATTTAATTCTACAATTTCTGAAGGAATACTGACTGGTAATTTACTTATGGAAGGGACACTTTACAAGCTGAATGAGTGAAATGAATTTCCTTCATAACAAAAAGATATATTGATACGTCTGAAAATGGCGATTTCATTATATATATAATATTCATTGTGTACATGAGCGAAAGTGAAAAGGGGGAGAAAGGAATAGAGAGTGAATGAGAGATAGAGGGGAGGGGATAGGAGAGGGAGAGGGAGATGGAGAGAGATAGAGAGAGAGAGATTGAGAGAGAGAGAGAGAGAGAGAGAGAGAGAGAGAGAGAGACAGAGACAGAGAGAGAGAGAGAGAGAGAGAGAGACAGAGAGATAGAGAGAGAGAGAGAGAGAGAGAGAGAGAGAGAGAGAGAGAGAGAGAGAGAGAGAGAGAGAGAGAGATTGAGATATATATATATATATAGAGAGAGAAAGAGAGTGCTAGAGACAGAGACAGAGGCAGAGAAGGAGAGAGAGATAGAGAGAGAGAGAGAGGGAGGGAGGAAGAGAGAGAGAGAGGGGGTATAATGAGAGAGAGCAAGAGAGAGAGAAATACACATACACAGACATACTACATAAAGAGAGCAAAAGAGCGAGAGAGAGAGAGAGAGAGAGGAGAGAGAGAGAGAGAGAGAGAGAGAGAGAGAGAGAGAGAGAGAAGAGAGAGAGAGAGAGAGAGAGAGAGAGAGAGAGAGAGAGAGAGAGAGAGAGAGAGATCGAGAGGGGGAGAGAGAGAGAGAGAGAGAGAGAGCGAGAGAGAGAGAGAGATAGAGAGAGAGATAGGGGGAGAGAGAGAGATCGAGACAATGAGAGAGAGATAGACAAACATGCTGAGAGAGAGAGAGAGAGAGAGAGAGAGAGAGAGAGAGAGAGAGAGAGAGAGATAGAAAGAGAGGGATAGACCATACACACACAAAGACAGGACTTGAGACACAAGCACAAAGAGAAGGCACATGAGACAAGAAAACAATCAGACAGAGACAGAACGATACAGAAGCAGACAGAGACAGAACGATACAGAAGCAGACAGAGACAGAACGATACAGTAGCAGACAGAGACAGAACGATACAGAAGCAGACAGAGACAGAACGATACAGAAGCAGACACAGAGGTCTCCTGAAACAAGTACAAGTTTGACGATTCTGTCATCTTACATGCCACACCTTCCAATTCTAAAGATATAAAAAATTAACCACGTCACACGTAATCGCCATTTTGAACATTGCGACAAGTGGAGAGGCAACCCAATCTGCGGCTCAGCAAAGTGGAGACGCAAGTGAGCCTGACACACTGCAATGTGAAGACGCAAGTGTGCCTGATACACTGCAAAGTGGAGACGCAAGTGAGCCTGACACACTACAAAGTGGAGACGCAAGTGTGCCTTACACACTGCAAAGTGGAGACGCAAGTGAGTCTGATATACTGCAAAGTGAAGACGCAAGTGAGTCTGATATACTGCAAAGTGGAGACGCAAGTGAGTCTGATATACTGCAAAGTGGAGACGCAAGTGAGTCTGATATATTTCAGTTTGCGTCTCTGCAACCAAGTCAGCATGTGCCTCTGCAAAGTGGAGAGCCATGTCTGTCTGCGCCTCTACAAAGTGGAGAGCCAAGTCTGTCTGCGCCTCAACAAAGTGGAGAGCCAAGTCTGTCTGCGCCTCAACAAAGTGGAGAGCCAAGTCTGTCTGCGCCTCAACAAATTGGAGAGCCAAGTCTGTCTGCGCCTCAACAAAGTTGAGAGCCAAGTCTGTCTGCGCCTCTGCAAATTGTCTAGCAAAGTCAGTCTGCTCCTCTGCAAATTGAAGAGCCAAGTCTGTCTGTGTCTCTGAAAGTGGAGAGACAAGTCTGTGTGCGCCTCTGCAAAGTGTCGAGTAAAGTTAGTCTGCGTCTCTACAAAGTGAAGAGCAAAGTCAGTCTGCGCTTCTGCAAAGTGAAGAGAAAAGTCAGTCTGCTCCTCTGCAAAGTGAAGAGCAAAGTCAGTGGAGAGACAAGGATGTCTGCGCCTCTGGGAAGTGAAGAGCCAAGTCAGTCTGCGTGTCTACAAAGTATTTTGAGGATTGTTCGTGCTCCCCATATTTACGTAGAAGTGTTGTAGAATCCATTACAGAAAAGTTTTGACAAACGTTTTCCATTCAAATATACAACTTGATCGTAAATTCCAATAATATCAAGCACTCCTGAAGACGGGTTTTGTGTCATGTGCCTATAATAAGTCGTTTAAACCTTTTCCACGTACTACATTTCTACAGCAGAATACTTTAAAAACACCTGGATTATTATGGAAAACATCTTTAAATGAATTTATATCTATTAGATAAATTTAAAAAAAAAGTTGCGGCAAAATGTTACTCATCATGAAATTGCTCGTTTACAGATATTTCTCATATTCTGCTGAAGATCTGTTTTGTATGTGGGAAAGGTTTAATTTCCATATTAATCCCTTGCACTTGCATGTATTCGATTTTGATGCACTTGTTTTTCAATGTGATGACTCTCAGGGGATAGTATTTTAAAAACAGAATTCTTAATAATCTAGATGATTTTCTTCTTGCTGTACCAGCAAAAAACTCTTTCTGGAATAGAAATAAGGCTGGTTTTAAAATACAAACCCTTTATGAAGTTGAAATAAGGCTTTTCAATTACGGTCAAACTTGTGTTATCGGTCACCTCTGTTAAGCAGTCAAACTGTATTAAGCAGCCGCTTGAATAATATCGAAAACATCATTCTCTTCATTATTTGACTTATGTTAAGCAGCAACCTGTGGTCTGCAGCCACTATTTGACTCTCCCTAGGGTGGCTGCCTGAAACAAGTTTGAATGTATATCACGGCGTTTTCTGGATCAATTACCAGCACAACTGGTCCATTTATCCTGACGCCAGCGATTCAGTCGCTATGCTAACCCCACAATCCAGAGCGCCAAGGAGGGAAAGCAACTAGTACCCTTTTTTGAAGTGCATTCAAACCTGCGTTTAAAGACCAGCCATTGGAAATTCACAATCTGGTCTTTGTTCACATGCGGTCTTTAATTGCAGGGTCATTTATACAAAAAATGAGTATTTGGGAAACTAAAAGTATGGTCGCTATAGACAGGAAATTGCTATACCAATGTGGTCTTTTATAGAGGTTTGACTGAATTTAAGAAACCGCATATATGTTAGTTATTGTATCCGCGAACAGTGAAGATTCGGGTAAAATAAACAATTGGTTGATGATGCTTGTGGGGTCACCTTTAGGGCATGCTCTTTAAGCCCTTTCCCACATAGGCCTACAAAACAATAATATGCACGTGAGACTTTGAAAACATCCAGGCAAACTGTGTGTTTATTTAGACGTAGGATCAAGGAACCATGCTTAAAATACTTGTAATATCTATGAACATATCGAGGGCTTGGCGTGAAACGGTTGAAACTATAATTTGTATTTTTTACCAAGGTTAATCACCTCGCCATTAAGTCTTTATAAGCATTGAATTCTTTTTCTTGGTAAACAATGGAAATTTAGGTGCCATTGCTCGTTCTGAGCAATGGCACCTAAATTTGCATTGTTTACAAAGGGGTCAACATTTCCACTAAACCAGGATCTTCAAAGTAGGTTTTTAGTTACAACCGTTTCACGCCAAGTTTTCGATATGCTCGGCGTAATCGGTATAGTCGTAAACCTTCAACATAATGGTGACGTCATGCATTAAGAGATTTTACGACATCATTTAGATCACGGGATGTTGAATTGGTAATTCGCTACTTGTTCAAGCAAGATACACGTATTATATTATACATATTAAATATAAATTGTACTATGTAAGCTGTAATATATACATGTAGCCGTATATATTTAACAACAAAAACACTTTTTGATTCCATATTTCGGCCCTAGGCGTTCTTCGGGTTTCACAAAGTTCTCTCTGTTTCCATCTTCAAACAAGGAATAATTATGCTGCGCTGTGTGATTGAAATACTTGCGATAACTATAAAAATAGACAGACTAGGCATAGTCGTATACATTCAACAAATGTGGTGTCGTCATGAATAAAGAGATTTTACGACATCATTTTGATCATGTCGTCTGAAATTGGAAATTTTTAATATTGCTGAACCTAAAAATATGATGTTCAAGCAAACTACACGATTGATATTATTTACATTTAACAACAATTGTATTGTATCCGTTATAACATGCAGCAGTATATATTTAACAACAAAAACACCAGTTGATTCCTTATTTCGGCCCCATGCAGTCTTCGAGATTTCACAAACATCTTTACAGACTGCTATGGTGTGTCCATCTCAAACAAGGAACATCATTGTATTTATAATCATCAACATACAATGTCTTTTTCCATTTACAGATATTGAATTACGGCTTTTGACGTGCATTATTCACACATACATCCGATACATCTCTACAGCTACATATCAATTTAGTCTAAGATATATGTATGAAGCTACTTTTGTTTGGAATGCAACACACGAGGAACTATAAAGATCTGTACTTGTCAATGAATCTATAAAAAAGAGAATATTGGTTTATATGTCTGACTTGATCCTCCATGGAGTCAAAAGCAATTTATTTACGATTTAGGACAACGATTTAAGTCTGCTCGAATGTGCTAGTAATAGTCAGTCCCTTTCGCGTACTTAGGTACAATACATACTTTGCCTCTTTAAGTTATGCTTGTGAACCTCCAACTCTCCTTACTTGTAAATATTCCGTAGGCTACCTCATTTATTTGCGTGAGTCAAGCACACCTTAAAACTAATGGTATGGATACGTCCAATCTAATAAAAATCAGACCAAACTACTTTGTTGTCCGTAATTGTCTATTATGAAAGGTAATGAAAGGCGAAAGGGTATTCCGATACTTTTGTTTGGAATGCAACAAACGAGGAACCATAAAGATCTGTTCTTGTCAATGAGTCTATACGAACGAGAATATTGGTTAATACGTCTGACTTGATCCTCCATGGAGTCACAAGCAATTTAATTACGAGTAAGGACAACGATTTAAGTATGCGTATACGTGCTAGTAATAGTCAGTACCTTTAGCGTACTTACGTACAGTAAGTCATGATGGTGAATCCCAAACTCTCCTTACTTTTGAACATTCCATACCTTATGTTCTTGCGTGATACCAAGCGAACATTAAAACTAACGGACTGGATAATTCCAATCTAATAAATCAAAGACCTAATAACACATCCTTTCCCTCATATAGACGCTTTCTGACGCCTCTGCAGCAGACGGCTTTTTGAAAACATAGTGACAAAAGAAGAAATTGCACAAAACGTGCAATTTCTCCTTTTGCCACAATGTTTTCCATTTTTTGTCATAGGTTATCCATTCAATTATGGAGATTTTCTTTTTTTTGACAAAATGCGTACACGGTCGTCTGCTGCAGAATTGCCGTACGTATGGGGGAAAGACATGTGTTATTAGTTCTTTGTGAAATAAATAAATAATAAATTTAGACCAAACTATTTCGTTGCCCGTATATTCTAATTGCTTTCTAATTTAATGTTATGGGTTATCACCCTTTTTGATACCTTACTATTTTGTAGGCAATTATTTTGAATGGCTCACGCAAAAGTCAATTAAATGCGACCTGTTCTAAGCAGCCCACCATAAATATACGAACGTTTGTTACTACAGCGAGGCTAGGTCTGGTTTGATTGGCCATGGTACGCCACCATTTTGTATCGTTGGGGTTTTTTTTTTCCGGATTTTTCGGAACACCTCGTTGATGTTGTGGTAGAGCGTTCACCTTGTGTGTGGGAAGTCATGTGTTTTGATTCCCGGCCAGGTGGTCATACCACAGACAAACATGGTACCAACGGCTCGTTAGTATAATATTGTGTGATTAGCATTACGCCTGATTCGCTGGTGCCAGTTTAAATGGACCAGTAGTACCAGGAAACGCCTTGATGTAAATGTAGGCGGCGTTAAACACAAAATGAGCCGTCCCGCGAGAAAAACGAACATTGTGGACTCTGCGTAAAGTATCGAACCAGATCAATTAAAGCATGACGTGCAGGCTAACCCGGACAGACATATTTTGCCTCCTGTGGATTTTATGTTTCAGGAATCATTACTCTATACCTCTATCCCTCCGGGGCGGGATGTGTCGGCCCGGATTAGCCTGCGCGGACTGCGCAGGCTAATCTGGGTCGATACATTACGCAGATTCCATAATGTCGGTTTTCTTGCGGGACGGCTCAATTATAGGGAACAGACAAATAATTTAATTTTTTCAAACTCTAAAACAAACAAAAATGTAAGCTCGTGCCTACATGTAGCTACGACATTGTCAACGATACATGAATTAATACACACGCTGACATGTTAAGTATACCGATAAAATAAGTATTAATGACTCCCCAACGAGTTGTACAACCGTATTGCAAATTGAAACATGTTTCGATACTCAATTTACTTATCTCTCCAAGGAGACGAAACCTGCTATGTTAATGGGACACTAAAATGGATTAATAATATTTCACGCGTGATGTTTTTGATTTTGGTGCAACGTATGGGAAAAGTGTTTGACATTGCAGCAACTATTCAAACATACAAAAAGCATGGATGGATGCAATATAAGTTATTGGGTTTGTTACTGACCCACTACGGAAATATAGGGGGTCTGTAGGATGAATAGGGGGCGAGGCGATAGCCGAGTCCCCCTATTCATCCAACAGACCCCCTATATTTCCGTAGTGGGTCAGTAACAAACCCAATAATGTATTTATTTCGTCGACCACTTTAAACTGAACTATACTATGTGTTGGTAGCATAATATGACTTCATGAGTAAAAGATCTATCAATATTGATTAAAGAATTGGAATAGATATATTATTTAAACAAATACACCGGTTCAACATGAACACATTTATTTCAATTCATTTCATTTCTTTCTGGGTAACTGGTAACATTTGAGAGCCACTTTACAAAAACCAACCTTTGAACTGACTTTTTTACTTTACTCACCCCCTATGGAATTTACTGCACGTGACACGCTTTAAACAATGAAATTGCTATAATTTCGTGGGAGGCGAAATAAAAAGATATATGCAATTAGTAATCTTCTCACAAACACTCGCCTTTAAGACTCTTCTGGGATAGACGACTTTTGAAAACGTAATGAGCAATTTCTCTTTTTGCCAGTTTATAATTAAAATAAATAAGATTTATAAAGATGTTTCAATTAATTGTGCAGATGCTTTACAAAGTCGTTTGCTGCAAATTTGTTATATGCGGCAATGGTTAACATAGCTGCAAAAATGATAAGTATTTTTAAAAGTATTCAATCAAAGTTTCATCTTTGCATAAATTAAGAAAGTTTCCATAAACAAACACACATATATTTACTCCTATAGAAAATGGTTCAAGATAATTTGAGCCGTCTCGAGAGAAAACCAACATTATGGCATCTGCGTAATGTATCGACCAGATCAGCTTGCGCTGGCCGACACATTTCGTCTCAGGGGGGATAGAGCTTTAGAGTAATGAATCCTAAAACAGAAAATCCAAAGGAGGCGAAACGTGTCTGTACGGGTTAGCCTGCGCGGCATGCTGAGTCTGATCGGGGTCGATACTTTACGCAGAGTCCATAATGTTGGTTTTCTCGCGAGACGGCTCATTTACCAACGACACGCAAACCGACCTTCCAGAATAAACGAATATTAAAGTTTTCGTCACTGGCACTGGACGAAAACAATAAAATACAATAAAATACAATTTTGTTAAAAATACAATAAAATACAATATTGTTAAAAAATACAATAAAATACAATTTTGTTAAAAATACAATAAAATGCAATTTTGTTAAAAATACAATATTGTTAAAAAAAAAAAAATATTGTAAAAAATACAATAAATACAATATTGTTAAAAATACAATAAAATACAATATTGTTAAAAATACAATAAAATACAATATTGTTAAAAAAAACATTAAAATACAATAAAATACAATAAAATACAATAGTTTGTAGTGCCTCCCGGCCGATTATACATAATTAACATGTACATAATAAAGTTCAATTGAGTGACATCGTAAAAGGATATTAAAATGTATAAAAAATAGTAAATGACACATGTTATGATTCAACTGGACACCTGTTCATCTAAAAGTAATTTTCTAATTTTAAATGCCTCAACCAGATATTTTATCAATGAGTTAACATATGTGGGTTTTTTTTCCACTCATTATGTCATAAAACAATCTTGTAGTTGGATATGAATTTGTTCAGTCTTTATGGAAATATAAAAGCCGAAGTTCATTGTAAACTGGACATACTAACACAAGGTGGAATTCATCTTCAACAAAATAGCAGTTTCTGCCAAGACAAATATTAAAAAATCTATAAGAATAAAACATAATTTAGGGGAGGACAGTGCTGCAGAGGTAGAGCGTCGGCCTCTCGTATCAAAGGACCCTGTTTCGAGACCCGTGATGAGCGGGTCCTGACTTAGGGATTTTTCCACACAAACGGCACGAGAATTGATTAAGTCTCCAGGAAGCAGACATCGAGCGTAATTAATATAAGCTGAAAGCTTGCTTCGCAATCGATGTCAAATAAATAATGTTTAAATTAAATACTTTAGTGTCTACCCTTTTTAGCTCGCCTATTCGAAGAAATAGGGGAGCTTATGTTATCACCCCGGCGTTGGCGTTGGCGTTGGCGTTGGCGTTGGCGTTGGCGTTGGTTGGCGTTGGCGTTGGCGTTGGCGTTGGCGTTGGCGTTGGCGTCCGCGTTGCCAGCTTGGTCAAACCTTTGCGTGCAAGGCCTTTTCTCAGACACTGTGTATGCTGTTGCTTTGAAACTTCACACACTTATTCAGGATCATTAGGGGACCTTGTATGTCAAGTCCCATAACTCTGGAATGGATTTTGACTGAATTGTGCCCCTTTTTGGACTTAGAAATTTGGTCAAACCTTTGCATGCAAGGCCTTTTCTCAGACACTGTGTATGCTGTTGCTTTCAAACTTCACACACTTATTCAGGGTCATTAGGGGACCTTGTATGTCAAGTCCCATAACTCTGGAATTGATTTTGACTGAATTGTGTCCCTTTTTGGACTTAGAAATTTGGTCAAACGTTTGCGTGCAAGGCCTTTTCTCAGACACTGTGTATGCTGTTGCTTTGAAACTTCACACACTTATTCAGGATCATTAGGGGACCTTGTATGTCAAGTCCCATAACTCTGGAATGGATTTTTTTCAAACATTTGGATTTTTTTCTTTTTCTTTTCTTGTATTTTTCAATTTTGCGTTTAGCTCAACGTTAAAGTTTCGATTTTTTTTTCTCTCAATAAGTACTGGTTCTAGGGCTTTCATATTTTTTGGGGTAAAACATTTTTTTTTTGCTGGATTTTGAAAATTGGGCATAGCTTCTTCATATTTTGTTGGATTAATTTCATTTTTTTTTTTTAATTTTCTTGTATTTTTGAACTTTGAGCATTTTTTTTTTTTTTTTCTTGAATTTTGGAACTTTGTGTTCAGCTCAATTTCTTTTTTAAATTTCTTGTATTTTTTTTTTTTTATTATTTCTTGTTTAAAAATAATTGTGTTTAGCTCAATGTTAGAGTTTTGTTTACTTTTTGTCTTTTACACTTGCCTTGATAGTCAAAGCAGGGGACACAGTGAGACATTTAATTACGCGTAATTCTTTTGTAAATTCAATTTAAATTATTCCACTTTTGGATTTTGGACTTTATACCCATGCTATAACTGTTCTGAAGTAGGCCCTGATAGACGATATCCCTGATAGGCGAGCTATATTGTCCTCCGACAACTCTTGTTTATGTTTAAACAATGTCTAAACATCTAATCTTTGATAATATACAACGACTGTAATATGAAATATCCATGGAAAGATACATTTCTACATTTAATACAAATTTGAAGCGTTCATATATATACCCCACACTCCTGATCCCCAAGGATTTGATTGATTGGGATTTAACGCGTTTTTAACAATTTCTCAGTTATATCACGGCGGCCAGTTCACCTACTCATGCATTTCCTGGTTTTCACACACCAATGCTCCACACAACAATCTTCCCAAGCAACTGGCTGCTTTTCCACATAGACTTTGGTTGAAGACGAAAGACGCATGTCGCATTGACTTTTGTCAGTCGTCTAAAAGAAAGTTGGCTGAGTCGGGATTCGAACTCACAACCCCTGGATTGACAGCCCGCGTCTCTACCGACTGAGCTACCGGGTCTCGGCCCGACCCCCAAGGAGGGAAAGTCAATACTACTATATTTAAAGTCTTGGGTACGTCTCGACTGGGGATCGAAATCGCAACCCCCGCACCCGAGACGGACGTTCCACATAACACAGCCGAGGCGGCCATAAATACAGTGTAGCCTCTCATAAAGTCACATATGTTGAGCAAAAACTTCTTTACTTCAACTTTTTCTAATATTTGGTAAAAAGTAAATGGAAAATGTAGACATACGAACTTTATATATTCGGGATGGAGTCGGAAAATTGTAGGAAAAATGAGAAATTTCTCGATCTCCTTTTTCTTAAAATGTTTTCCGGAGTGGTATTCTCTTTCGAATGTTACAAAAAAGCGCTTCCAACAAGACAAATACATGTTTCAGCATCTTTAGACGGTCAAAATTTACCAATTAAATTCATTTTTTTCCCCATATTAATCAAAAATTTAACCCTTTTCCCGCATGCACCAAATCTGCAGCAGACGACTTTGAAATCATCTTAACAAAAATAGGGAATATGTCTATAACCAACAATTGAATTAATGAATAGAGTTGAAAAAATTGTGGCAAAAGGGGAAATTGCTGGTTTTGAGCAATTTCTTCTTTTGTCACAGTGTTTTCAAAAGTCGTCTGCTGCAGAGGCGTCAGAAAGCGTATACATGAGGGAAAGGGTTAACAACTATTTTTTAAAAGTAGTCCTACAAAAGCGACTCATCGTTTTGAAAAAAAAATCATATCCAACGTATTTCGAATAATCAGTATCGTGAGATACGCGAATTAACGTTGGTTTTCTCGCGGGATGGGTCAAATGTTGTTTGGTAAAGACTTACGAACAAGACGTTAAAACAACCTTTTCCAAGAAACGTCTCTGCAGCTGACGACTTTTGAAAACATAGGGGCTCTTTTTGCAACAATGATTTATGTCTCTTTTCAATAAAAAATACTTTCATTTTTAGAAAATGTTCACAATTTTCCGTAGACTACTTTTAAATTCGTCTGCTGTAAATTTGATATATGAGAGAAAGTGCATCATGCATAATGCATTATGCCGATTCTTCATTTTGTAAATAAAAATGAAATACAAAATACATATAATAACGTTTTTTGAATAAACAGCACCAATCAACACTATTTAATCTTTAACCCAGCCCGTGATCCATTCGAACTTAATATTATTTTGAAAAGTAAGGAATTACCAATTTTCCCATCATGTTTCCTACAGTGTTACTAAAATCGAAATCCCAATCTTCCAGTTGTCACACCATTTTTTTTTTCAAAATGTTTTTTTTTAAATATCGAACGTCTCCAAAAAAGATAATTTAAAGTAAACGGTTAATAACAGAAAGCATAAATATAACAACATTATAACTTACCTGTAAAAAAAACTTGTGTTTTACTTTTGTGTTACTGCTAAGTTATAGATGTACGAGTTCCTTCAGATAAAGTGTGCTTGTCAATTTATTTATTTTTATCACAACCAAAGTTCACACATTTATTAAAACGGTTAAAGCGGACGGTTTTTAGAAACTAAATAATTTCATTCCAAGTTACAAAAAAGAAATTCCGTCTGTCCGTCGTAAGAGACAATTTAGAAAAGTGGTTTCACTTATGGTATATATATAGTCTGCGAACGTGTTCCCCGGTTTATTCCGGTAACTGAGGTTTACTCGATTTAACCGTATTCCGGATTCCCGCATAAGTTACGGATAGTGGTATCACACGTGTCTTACCACGCCCCCTTTCATTGATACAGCAATAACCTTTGACCGTATACGCGTTTTAACACTTTACCTCATATAGACCTCATATAGACGCTTTCTGACGCCTCTGCAGCAGACGGCTTTTTGAAAACATAGCGACAAAAGAAGAAATTGCGCAAAACGAGCAATTTCTCCTTTTTCCACAATGTTTTCCACTTTTAGTCATAGGTTATCCATTCAATTAAAGAGATTTTCTATTTGTTTCACAAGCAGCCAGTTGCTTGGGAAGATTGTTGTGTGGAGTACTGGTGTGAGAAAACCAGGAAATGCATGAGTAGGTGAACTGGCCGCCGTGATATAACTGAGAAATTGTTAAAAACGGCGTTAAACTCCAATCAATCAATATTTGTTTGACAAAATATGTTCAAAGTCGTCTGCTGAAAGAATTGTCGTATGAGGGAAAGGCTTAACCATCTCCCCGTGTACAGTTACTTTCTTACGTCTCAGCAGAAGACGACATTTGAAAACAGTGTGGTAAACGAATAAATTGCTCTTAATGAGTAATTTCTTCTGTTGCCACAGCCCGGCCGGGTAGCTCAATTGGTAGCGTATCTGACTCGTGATCTGGAGGTCACGGGTTCGATACCCGGTTGCGGCGACATTCTTTCGGGCGATGTTTTCCATTGCCTCTCACCTCTGATCTATGTGAGAAAGTAGTCAGTGGCTTCGAAAGAATGTTGTGTAAGTACTGGTGTGGGAAAGCCAGGAAAACATGGGTAGGTGCACTGACCGCCGTGATATGACCAAAGCTGTTGAAAGCGGCGTTAAACTCCAAACAAACAAACAAACAAATCTGTTGCCACAAGGTTTTCAACTTTATTCAATAATCATTCATTCATTTATAGAAAGTTTCCTTACTTTTGACTGAATGTTTTCAAAGTCGTCTGCTACAGATGTGTCGTATGTCAGTGCCGAATTTCCTAATGAAGACTCCTCGATGTTCTTAATCGGGTCTCTCTTTTTTAAGTAATAAGTGTTTTTTGTAATATTTTGATAACTAAACGCTTTCCCTCATATAGACGTTATCTTTGATCTTATACGCATGTTAACCTTTTACCTCATATAGACGCTTTCTGACGCCTCTGCAGCAGACGGCTTTTTGAAAACATTGTGACAAAAGAAAACAATTGCTCAAAACGAGCAATTTCTCCTTTTGCCACACTGTTTTCCACTTTTAGTCATAGGTTATCCATTCAATTAAAGAAATTTTCTATTTTTTGACAAAATATCTTCAAAGTCCTCTGCTGCAGAATTGTCTTATGAGGGAAAGGTCTTTCAGTACCAAATTCCTGAAAAAGAATCTTCTTTGTTCAAAATCGAGTCACTCTTTTTATGTAATAGTGAGTGTTTATAATATTTTGATAACTTAAATTAATTATTTATTGCATGGGGTTTTACGCCGTTTTCAACATTATTTCTATTATATCACGTCGACAGTTCACTTATTCATGATCCCTGGGGTAAACAACCCAGTACTAGGCTAGAAAATGTGCCTTGCCCAAGGGCACTCCACCATGACCAAGGTTCCGCGACTTGGGATCGAACCCGGGACACCCGGTTTCGAAATCCCCGACGCTAACCACTCGACCACAGTGGATTCCTGATAACTCAAAGGCAAATAATGCTGATATCAGAGGAAAAAGCCCATTACAAACAGACTAATCCGACTCCGTATTGTTTGCGAAAATCTCAATAGTGCAATTTGAGTCGAAAGAGTTTAGACTCTTCCTTACTGATTACTACTAAATATATTGAAAATAAAATATCAACAAAAAGCATGTATGGCAATAAGGGCATATCAGAAACCATCGAAGGAAAAGGATAAATCATTAATTGAATAGAAGGTCATATATCAGTCTAACGATTTTTTTTTCTTTTTCGAAAGTTGTGTTCTAAGACATGTGAAAAATGTCCGATAAGGAAAAGGGTTAAAGCGGTACTCTTTGAACTGAGTCATTTCACTAACCAAATCACTGACAATACCGCAGGATATAGGGACTGTTATACTGGGCTCTTCCGAAAAATTGTATGTTTTCCTTTACGAAATTCATGTCTTTGTGTTGAACCAGATTTGTTTTAAACAAATATGTTAGAAATTGCTCATAATGAGTGTTTTCAACTCTATTTAATAATTCAATTTATATTTAGATTGTTCACACTGTTGCCAAGACATTTTCAAAGTTGTCTACTGCAGATTTATTGAATGAGGGAAAGAGTTAACGGACTTGCAATTATGTTGTAGGTAGCGAGTTACCTCTCGAAGCGACACCTCTGTAGAGCGAACACCTCTTTTGAACGACAGTTTGATATTCTAACAAAAGAATATCGAAAAATATGGACCAATATTTGTGATGAGCGTAGAGCACTGTGGGAAAAGGATTTCCTACAATGTTTTCTGACGTTTTCTGAAGTTGAATTCATATGGATGTGTAAACATGCGTTTGTATCTCAGCAACACCTCTCTAGAGTGGCTGTATATCTTTGTTTCGCCTAGATGTTGATTTTGGAATGTTTTATTGTATTAAAAGAAATATATGCGCTAGTAGTAGCTAAAAGTCTGCAGCAGAAAAATTTGAAAAGATTCGAGCAAAAATATAAAAGTCTATATGAATGAAAGTTTAATTATTGAAAAGAGTTGACAACATTTTAGCGAAAAGAGAAATTGCGCATTATAAAACATGTATCCTTTTGCCATAATGCTTTGAAATGCTGTCTGTTGCAGAAGCGTGGAAACGCGTCTGCATGTGGGAAAAGATTTGACGGCAATAGTTTAGACTCTAGATACATTGCTATAATGTGATACATTTGTACATTAAAACATATCCAGAAAACTATACTAGTAGCTTTAACTAAATATCTCTACATCAATATATCCTCGGTGGATTAGTGGTCACAGCGTCTTTAGAATTGGAGACCTGGTATAACTAAATGGTAATAGTGGCTTCCCTCCTTAACGCCGAGCGACGGTAGCTCAGTCGCTAGCAACGCGGGCTGTCAATCCAGGAGTTGTGACTTCGAGCCTGAAATCGTCCAACATTCTTTCCGCCATGTGACAATAGTCACTGTGACAAAAGTCCCTGTGACAAAAGTCACTAAGACAAAAGTCACTGTTACAAAAGTCCCTGTGACAAAAGTCCCTGTGACAAAAGTCACTGTGACAAAAGTCACTGTGACAAAAGTCACTGTGACAAGCGTCATTCATATTCAACCAATGGGCTGACAGTCTTTGGGGAAAAGATGCTTGGAAAGTCTGTTGTGTGGAGTACTAATGTAAGAGAGCCTGGACTCACATTATCAGTTGAACTGGCCGCCGTATTAACAGTGTTGATAACGGCGTTAAACCCCAATCAATCGACCTTGACGCTCATGATTGCGGGGATAGCATCGGGACTAATGCACTGTTGTCAGAAAAAGCTTAACAGCAGAACTTGTACATTTTCCATGAAACCCCGTGAAATGACAGAAATACTGTGGAAAGCGCAATCAAACACCATACGCAAAAACCGAATAGGAAATATTGTCAAATAGGCTGCAAGCGGGCTGCTCAATCATAAGACTTCATTAATTACAATTTGAAAGCTTTCTGTACTCACATATAAAATGAAATATTGTTAAAACTTCAAACACGTTTTACTGAATATTATGTTATACAATTAGTTACTCAATAAAACACTCATCGCAGATGAAATTTTTCGTAGCTAAAAAACGGAGACAGTTAACCTGGAATCATACAACTCTATATCAGCAGATATTGGCACTTAGCTGATCTCTCTTAAACTCTGTCACAAGTATTTTAATCTCCAAATCTTCAGAATTCGTTTCAGGTTCATGAAGTTGTGTTGACTGAAGTAGATTTCATTAATTTGTATGCATGTATCTCTGATATATCTTTAATAAATGATTTCCGAGTGATAATAGAAGAAAAACACCAAAACAAAACAATTAAATTCATTTCCCCACTGAATGTGATATATACCGTTCAACTTATTAACAACATTTCATTGGTTAAACAAACTAGGTCAACAGTGATTTTATACAGCTAACGCCGACAAAAGGTAAATATTGATTATTATTGTGTGTATGGTGTTTGACGCAGCTTTTTACAATTCTTCAATTACATCACGGCCTTTGCTGGGCATTTTACCAGTACTCCTTGTTCATTTATCCAGAAACCAGCGAGCTAACCCCAAAAACCCCGAGCGCATCGGAGAGAAAACCTTTTCTACCATTGTCAAGTCTATGGATTCTCTTCTACTACACCCCGGACGTGATCACAAAATGTATAGGTAAGCTGGTGCTAGCAGGTGGTGCTGGTACTGGTGCACCAATAATGTATTGTGAATAAATTTTTCGATTACAAGATGACAACATTTTCTACATATGTAGACCTGGATTGTTCTGCATACACACATACAGAAAGTAATCTTCTTTATCAGAGTATTTAATTTTTACCAATATGTCGAAGGGTTTTATAGGCAGTCGATCAGGCATGGGTTTCGCAATCGGATAAAATTATTTGAAACTTCACTGATCCCGAATGTTTTATGGTTTTTATTTTTCCTATAAAATGGAGCTCTCGCACTACGTCCGAATATAAGCATTCCAACGTTTCCATGCACAATAGTTGTATCTTCATTTTGTCAAAAGATGTTGTTACAGCCGTTTTGCATATATCTTATGATTTTCTAACGTAACTAATATCGAGCGTAAACAAGCAGTCAAGTTGCAAAGGCGTCAGCCATCACTCATCTGGTAGCCATTTTGTTTGAACAGAGAAAGCCTGTCAACAAGAAGGTAATCTGGACCGATTATAAACCGTTATTTATGCTCCTTAGAAATTAATTTGACTTATGGTTCCCGGTAATCGTGGATTGGTCAACAATCCGCGCCAAACGAAAAGGGACTCTGGGAGTTATATGGTTGTTTCCCCGTTCACCGCTTTTAAGTTGCCTGTATACGCTATAGATGACTGATTGATTGATTCGAATTTAACGCCGTTTTCAACCGTTTAAAGTTATATCATGTCCGCCAGTTAACTTTAGTGTATACATGTTTCCAAGCTTTCTCGAACCAGTACTGTCCAGACCATTGGCTACCTTCCCACGTATGTTAATTTAAATCAAGTGGCGGACGTATGACGCTTGTCACACAATGAATTTCGTCAATCGTCGGAAAGAGAATCAATGACCGAGCAGGAGTTTAAACCCATGACAATACAGATAAAATATAATGTATAAATGTTTTCATTCAATTTTACATTAAGATCATTGACTTGTGTAAATTGAAACTTTCAATTTCCCAAGACTAGAATCAACTTGTTATTCTGCTGTCTACAATTTGAAGTAAATTAGTTAGAAACAGGGAGAAACGTGAGAAATTTATCTGAAATTTGTTTATCCCTTTCCCACAAACAGACGCTTTCTGACGTCTCTGCAGCAGACGACTTCTGAAAACAATCTTTTACTCACAAACAGACGCTTTCTGACGTCTCTGCAGCAGACGACTTCTGAAAACAATCTTTTTCTCACAAACAGACGCTTTCTGACGTCTCTGCAGCAGACGACTTCTGAAGAAATTTGTGGCATAAGGATAAATTGCTTGTGATCAGCAATTTCTTCATTTGCCACAATGTTTTCTTCTATATACAATGAATATACTTTCATTGACATAATGAGTATTTCCATATTTTTGCCTAGATATTTTCAAAGTCGTCTGCTGAAGTGTGACTGTATGTGTGAAAGTGTTAATCCTTTCAATGCTAGAATGTACTTGTCCAAATTTTTATTTTGTACGAGTCTATAGCCATTTTTAGGAATATCAATATGAAAAGGTTGAGTTTAGCAGCTAGTGGTATTCAATCTTGTCAGATAGACATCATGCGCCGGTTGTCCTGGATCTATACAAGTCGGTTCCAGTAGTCACTACGGAGCACTATTTCAGCGCATGGCAATATTGATCTGTTTGCAAACAAAACAGAATCAGGTTAGTCAGTTCGTAACGAGCTGTCTCATCTGAATCTGTATTGTTTGCCTATAAGTTATCAAAATATTACAACACTCTTATAACAGGACAAATGACAATGACAATGACAATGACAATGACAAATATTTTATTGAAAGTAATTAGGCCACCGGCCCATAGTCCAAAGCATTCTATTTAACAAATAGTATATAACTGAGAATGATGTCCTTATCATGTTTTCATTAACATATATATGAAATATGAAAGTTTTTTTATGATATAAGGATTGTCGCCTGATCTTGAACATTGAAGAGTGTACTTTAAAAAAAAAATCTGCGCTGAAAGAGTTTAATACGGCAGCTCTAAAGGGACACACACGAATATTTGTTTATCTCGTGGGAACGAGATACTATCTCGTGCGCACGAGATAAAAAAAAATCGTATGTAATTAATAAAAATGTGTGTGTCCCTTTAGAGCTGCCGTAATTTATAGAAAAGAATCGAACGTATTTTTTTGATATGTGGATGTTGCTCTAGGTCGTACCAGGGCTTATTTTATTTCAGGATGTTGCCCTAGGTCGTACCAGGGCTTGTTTTATTTCCGATACTCCAGTTAACAATTTAACCTGATATAATACCTAATACCTAACGTGAACACATTCTTTACTAGGTTAAACGCTTCAAATGTAAAAGTTAAACATTTCATTGGAATATACGTTACAAAGGCTAAGAATAAAAGAAAAAGTAAGCTAAATGTAATAAATGATTAGATGTTGAGAGTTATCATTCTGGTGTTCAATTTGAGACTATTGCTTAATGTGTAAGGATTGATTGATTGATTGATTAATTGATTGATTGGGGTTTAACGCCGTTTTTAACAATTTCTCAGTTATATCACGGCGGCCAGTTCACCTACTCTTGCATTTCCTGGTTTTCTCACACCAGTACTCCACACAACAATCTTCCCAAGCAACTGGCTGCTTTTCCACATAGACTTAGCCCATTGATGGAAGACGAATGACGCATGTCGTATTTATTTATTTTTGTCAATCGTCGGAAAGAAAGTTGGCCGAGCCGGGATTCGAACTCACAATATTTTCTTCTATATACAATGAATATACTTTCATTGACATAATGAGTATTTCCATATTTTTGCCTAGATATTTTCAAAGTCGTCTGCTGAAGTGTGACTGTATGTGTGAAAGTGTTAATCCTTTCAATGCTAGAATGTACTTGTCCAAATTTTTATTTTGTACGAGTCTATAGCCATTTTTAGGAATATCAATATGAAAAGGTTGAGTTTAGCAGCTAGTGGTATTCAATCTTGTCAGATAGACATCATGCGCCGGTTGTCCTGGATCTATACAAGTCGGTTCCAGTAGTCACTACGGAGCACTATTTCAGCGCATGGCAATATTGATCTGTTTGCAAACAAAACAGAATCAGGTTAGTCAGTTCGTAACGAGCTGTCTCATCTGAATCTGTATTGTTTGCCTATAAGTTATCAAAATATTACAACACTCTTATAACAGGACAAATGACAATGACAATGACAATGACAATGACAAATATTTTATTGAAAGTAATTAGGCCACCGGCCCATAGTCCAAAGCATTCTATTTAACAAATAGTATATAACTGAGAATGATGTCCTTATCATGTTTTCATTAACATATATATGAAATATGAAAGTTTTTTTATGATATAAGGATTGTCGCCTGATCTTGAACATTGAAGAGTGTACTTTAAAAAAAAAATCTGCGCTGAAAGAGTTTAATACGGCAGCTCTAAAGGGACACACACGAATATTTGTTTATCTCGTGGGAACGAGATACTATCTCGTGCGCACGAGATAAAAAAAAATCGTATGTAATTAATAAAAATGTGTGTGTCCCTTTAGAGCTGCCGTAATTTATAGAAAAGAATCGAACGTATTTTTTTGATATGTGGATGTTGCTCTAGGTCGTACCAGGGCTTATTTTATTTCAGGATGTTGCCCTAGGTCGTACCAGGGCTTGTTTTATTTCCGATACTCCAGTTAACAATTTAACCTGATATAATACCTAATACCTAACGTGAACACATTCTTTACTAGGTTAAACGCTTCAAATGTAAAAGTTAAACATTTCATTGGAATATACGTTACAAAGGCTAAGAATAAAAGAAAAAGTAAGCTAAATGTAATAAATGATTAGATGTTGAGAGTTATCATTCTGGTGTTCAATTTGAGACTATTGCTTAATGTGTAAGGATTGATTGATTGATTAATTGATTGATTGGGGTTTAACGCCGTTTTTAACAATTTCTCAGTTATATCACGGCGGCCAGTTCACCTACTCTTGCATTTCCTGGTTTTCTCACACCAGTACTCCACACAACAATCTTCCCAAGCAACTGGCTGCTTTTCCACATAGACTTAGCCCATTGATGGAAGACGAATGACGCATGTCGTATTTATTTATTTTTGTCAATCGTCGGAAAGAAAGTTGGCCGAGCCGGGATTCGAACTCACAATATTTTCTTCTATATACAATGAATATACTTTCATTGACATAATGAGTATTTCCATATTTTTGCCTAGATATTTTCAAAGTCGTCTGCTGAAGTGTGACTGTATGTGTGAAAGTGTTAATCCTTTCAATGCTAGAATGTACTTGTCCAAATTTTTATTTTGTACGAGTCTATAGCCATTTTTAGGAATATCAATATGAAAAGGTTGAGTTTAGCAGCTAGTGGTATTCAATCTTGTCAGATAGACATCATGCGCCGGTTGTCCTGGATCTATACGTGTCGGTTCCAGTAGTCACTACGGAGCACTATTTCAGCGCATGGCAATATTGATCTGTTTGCAAACAAAACAGAATCAGGTTAGTCAGTTCGTAACGAGCTGTCTCATCTGAATCTGTATTGTTTGCCTATAAGTTATCAAAATATTACACAACTCTTATAACAGGACAATGAATGAATGAATGTATATTGTTTTACGGCGCATCGACAGCTAAGGTCATTTAGCGCGCATTTAAATTTAATTAGTCATGATCCCTGGGTAAACAAACCAGTACTAGGCTAGAAAATGTGCCTTGCTATAACAGGACAAATAGAGCCGCCTGATCTTGAACATTGAAGAGTGTACTTTAAAACATTCTGCCATGAAAGAGTTTATAGAAAAGAGTCGAACTTATTTTTTTTAATATGTGGATATTGCTCTAGGTCGTACCAGGGCTTATTTTATTTCAGGATGTTGCTCTAGGTCGTACCAGGGCTTGTTTTATTTCCGATACTCCAGTTAACAATTTAACCTGATATAATACCTAATACCTAACGTGAACACATTCTTCACTAGGTTAAACGCTTCAAATGTAAAAGTTAAACATTTCATTGGAATATACTTTACAAAGGCTAAGAATAAAAGAAAAAGTAAGCTAAATGTAATAAATGATTAGATGTTGAGAGTTATCATTCTGTTGTTCAATTTGAGACTATTGCTTAAAATGTAAGGATTGATTGATTGATTGATTGATTGATTGATTGGGGTTTAACGACGTTTTTAACAATTTCTCAGTTATATCACGGCGGCCAGTTCACCTACTCTTGCATTTCCTGGTTTTCTCACACCAGTACTCCACAACAATCTTCCCAAGCAACTGGCTGCTTTTCCACATAGACTTAGTCCATTGGTGGAAGACGAATGACGCGTGTCGCATTTACTTTTGTCAATCGTCGGAAAGAAAGTTGGCCGAGCCGGGATTCGAACTCACAACCCCTGGATTGACAGCCCGTGTCGCTACCGACTGAGCTACCGGGGCTCGGCTTAATGTGTAAGGAAAACGTGGTACTAAACTCTTTATCCGACTTCTCCATATATATTCCTTTCATTAAAAAATTATTTTCGCCTTCTAGGAAAGGGAAGTATTTATTCACCATAGTACTTTGTTAAATGTTATGCATGTCTATTTTGTTTCTGTATCCACATGGTTATTGTTACTATTTTGACGATGAACCATATGTTTTCAAGTCAAATGAACAACGCTTCCGTTCTGTTTTGAACCATTGAAACGATTATTTTGAGGAACTACGACATACAGTTTGACTAGGAAATAAGGATTCAAAAGCATGTAATACGTCCCGCGTCAAGAACCCTGACTAGACAATAAAAAAACCTCGTTGGAAAAAAATTTACATTTTTTAAAAGTGAGGGTATACGTATGCAATTATCGAAAAAAAAAAAAAACCTGCTTGCTTTAACGCCTAAAGTAATCAAATGATTTGTCGTTCAAACAATGCGCACATGAATGCGGCGAAAGAAAGGAGATTATTGTGAGAAAGAAAAAAAATGAAAATCCCTGTATCGCTCGTTCGAAATTAAAAAAGAGTTTTATCAGATTACTACGAAGAAAGTGCAAACAATTTCGATAAGATGCTGAGTCCAGCGAGTTGTGGCCCGTTAGAGCCACATCACCCCCCGTGCTCAAAGAACTTTATTGGCTACCTGTGCAGTACAGAGTACAGTACAAAACACTAACTCTTATATAAAACATGTTAACCCCAACGAGACCTAAGATAACAAATAACGCTATACAACACTATTAGTACCAAGATGTCGGACTACACTGTATGGTGACAGAAGTGATGTGACTGCTACCCCAAAGCTATGGAATTATCTTCCAGCAGGAATAATGGACTGTGACACGTTTGCTTCTTTTAAAAAGACACACTTTTTTTATTGAGATATATGGGAACCAAATGTCATTATAAATACAAGCTTTAATTTGTCAGTTGTATACGGGGTTTGTTTTTAACATTCTGTAGATATACCACCGTCCGTACAGACTTAGTGCTGCTTTTTATCATTTGTACTTTTTTAATACCTTCATCACATTCATTCTCACCCAAGCCTTCATTGTCCGCGTGTATGTTATCTAGTCCTAGTTACATATTTTTAAATTAAAAAACTAGAACTGCAGCTTAACGTATTTTACCTTTATATGATCCCATAACGGAGATTCAATACGTCCCCAAATTTTAAGACGCGGCTGAATCGATTTCAGTAAGTACATGAAAACAGGGACATAGATAAGAGGGATAGGTAACTAAACTGTATACTAAAATATCACCCGTGCCAACATTTGCAGCAAGTAAAACTAATCAAAGCGCTGAAAGCTCTAATGGTATAGGGGCATATGTAACCTATACCTTATTTATCAAAGTTTGACCCTTTTCTTGTATAAACAAAATAAATCAGGAAGGACAACAGATTGACAAAATACCGAACAGCGACACTTAATTAAAATAGTTCCAGTTCAGAAATCACTAAAGGTCAACAGTGTATATTGTAATCATGCTGATAAATAAAAGACAATCGAAAGCATGCTAGAGTTATGTTTCTTTTTGAACTGCACATCTGTAGCTCTGCGTTCCCAATACACCAAGTCTTAAATTGATACATTGGACATCTATTGAGACAATAACCGAATAAATGAAAACATGAGTTTACACCTAAAAAAACAGATCAGATTTGTATTCAAAATATTGTATCGATCTCCTAATCCCAATGTATACGTGTGACGACTATGAAATGGATCCGCAAAACAGAAACAAAGTTTTGACCAATTAATGCAAACCGTAACGGACAGACGGACGGATGGATGAACACAAAGACGGACAGACAGTCAGTCACTCCGGTCAAAGTACACAGCTTGGGGAAGCATTCATTAACGAACAAGGGTTTTGATTGATTGGGGTTCAACGCCGTTTTAACAATTTCTCAGTTATATCACGGCGGCCAGTTCACCTACTCATGCATTTCCTGGTTTTCTCACACCAGTACTCCACACAACAATCTTCCCAAGCAACTGGCTGCTTTTCCACATAGACTTAGCCCATTGGTGGAAGACGAATGACGCATGTCGCATTGACTTTTGTCAATCGTCGGAAAGAAAGTTGGCCGAGCCGGGATTCGAACTCACAACCCTGGATTGACAGCCCGCGTCGCTACCGACTTAGCTACCGGGGCTCAGCTAACGAACAAGGGCATTTCACGCCGGGAACGCATGTGTTGCATGCGAAAGTCATATAATAAGTGAGAACATGGAAAGACAAAAATATACAGACTCCAAACGCAGCATGCTAAAGTTATGGTAATGGTGCACTGCAAATCTGTAGGTCATACGTTACCTACAAACCAAGTTTGAAATGGATACAATGGAAATTAATTGAGACGATCGCTGAACTAAATAAGGAAAAATAGAGGTAACTAAAATAAACAGACCAGAGTTATGTACCTAGTACTTTGCCGTTCTCCTGATCACACGGTATAAGTGTGACCACTTTGAAATAAATCTGCCATACAGTAACAACATGTTGACTAATACCGGACGGACGGATGCACATTCACGCAGACAGCCGGCCGGACGCCGGATTATACCTCCAAGCTTTACAGACAGAGACAACTCATAAAGTATTGATTACAGAAGACTGGTTCGATGCGTCTCCGAAATGGATCTGCACAAGGTTAATTTACAAACAAAAACATTTAGACTTCATTTCTAGTTTATATGTCAACAGATACATTTAGGACTAGATTACACGTTGATGGACGTTGAGTCTACAATAAACGCAAATGCATATACATTATAAATTGTGTCCTTGCGGTTATAACTCATGTGTATGTTGACATTTTCGGCCAAATTTCTTTATGATGTTTGATAAAAGTCAATGCTACATGCGTCATTCGTATTTCACCAATGGGCTAAGCCTATGTGGATGAACAGCCAGTTGCTTGGGAAGATTGTTGTGTGGAGTACTGGTGTGAGAAAACCAGGAAATACATTTGTAGGTGAACTGGCCGCCGTGGTATTACTGAGGAAATGTTGAAAAACGGTGTTAACCCCTATCAATTAATGTTGAAATTAAATTATCTCTAATTTGTAGATTTAATTTCTAGTTCCTATTTTGAATAGTGATGTAAATATTGTGGAAAAAGACAAACTTGCTGATTATCATTCATCTGTTAAGGTGAGTCAAATGTGTCTAAAAGGGGCAAAGGTTAAAATAATAACTGTAGACAAATGTGTTCGTTATCTAGGTTATAGAAAAAAAAAAAAATGTTCCAAAGCATTGTTTGGAAAGGAGGAATTGCTCATTGTCAGCAATTGCTCCGTTTGCAAATACACTTTCAACATTCGTATGTAACTAAGTAGCTATAACGAAACGGTTCAACCCTTTCCCGCTTACAGTCGATTGTTGACGCATGCGCAGCAGACGGCTGCAGAATGTTTATCGTGATCCATTTCCTCTCTTTCCACAAAGGTTTCAAATATATATTTTTCCCCTTGATGTAAGGCAAAATTGTTCGTTATCATTCATCTCATGTTATTCAAAATGTGTCGAGTAAAAGAATGTCCATAGTAAAACATTCATATATGAAAATAATTAATTCAAAACGTGTACGAAAGCATTGTGTGAAAAGGAGGAATTGCTCATTGTCAGCAATAGCTCCATTTCCAACAATATTTTCAATATTCGAACTGTTATAGTATCACGGAAAGGGTTCAGCTTCCATGGGGAGGATGTAACCATTTTCCGCTTACAGAGGCCTACAGACGCATGTGCAGCAGACGACAATCGAAAACATTGTGACAAAAGGAGAAATTGCTTATCGTAGGCAATTTCTACTTTTGCCACGATGGTTTCAACTCCTTTCAATAATTGTATTTACAGTGATTTGCACATTTCTCTATCTATATAAGTCGACTGTTGTAAACTAATGAGGTCACAGCACGGTCGACGTTACCTAACACCACTGACATTGAGGTCAATCATAGTTCAGAGTGTGTTTCACGCGTTGGAACTATTTTGTCTCATTAATAAATGCAAGCGGAGGATTTTCGTGATTCGGTTGAAAAGGCATATTATAACCAATCAAAACTCGATTTTGGCGTATGTATACACATGTGGACTGTGGTTGCAGCCTTAATCCGACTTTTCGAAAGCAGCCTGAGTATGGTATAGTGGCGAAACGTCCCTATCCCAAAACACTATTCAATATATGAAAGTAAATAATAAAAATTCTGGAAGTTTAAACATTCTTCTATTGCAGTACATAACAATATCTTAATATACTACAGGTTTTGATAATATGTTATCCTTATGAAAAATATCAGTCTATTAATTTTTGGAAAAAAATAATATAATTCAGAAATCCCAATATCTGTGTCTTTTAAACCAGTCAGTGTTCAAAATACAAAAAGAATCCAGTTGTTCATTGTATCTCTAACTTGAGTTGAGTTGAAATGTTAAACTTTCAGAAGATGTATGTTTTGTTTATGTGCCAAATGTGACTTCAAATTTTTATTTGCTACAAAATGTGAAATTTGGACAATTTTATTTCTATGTGTGATATTTTAACCATATAACATGTGTACAGGTGGAGTTGCTTATCCCTCTTATCTATGTCTCTGGTGAAAACAAGTTTAGCTCTTCCACTGCCGAATCTTTCACAAAGTCGACTATACCATGTTGAAAATTAGACAACTCAGTTTTGTGGTCCAACTGGAAATTTGGTAAAGTTTAATTTAATTCAAAGTGCATGTTGAAAATTAGACAACTCAGTTTTGTGGTCCAACTGGAAATTTGGTAAAATTGAACTTAATTCGAAGACCATGTTGAAAATAAGACAACTCAGTTTTTGTGGTCCAACTGGAAATTTGGTAAAATTGAACTTAATTCAAAGTCCATGTTAAAAATAAGACAACTCAGTGTTGTAGTCCAACTGGAAATTTGGTAAAATTGAATTTAATTCAAAGTCCATGTTAAAAATTAGACAACTGAGTTTTGTGGTCCAACTGGAAATTTGGTAAAATTGAATTTAATTCAAAGTCCATGTTAAAAATAAGACAACTCAGTTTTGTGGTCCAACTAGAAATTTGGTAAAATTGAATTTAATTCAAAGTCCATGTTAAAAATAAGACAACTCAGTTTTGTGGTCCAACTGGAAATTTGGTAAAATTGAATTTAATTCAAAGTCCATGTTAAAGATAAGACAACTCAGTTTTGTGGTCCAACTGGAAATTTGGTAAAATTGAACTTAATTCAAAGTCCATGTTAAAAATAAGACAACTCAGTGTTGTGGTCCAACTGGAAATTTGGTAAAATTGAATTTAATTCAAAGTCCATGTTAAAAAATAAGACAACTCAGTGTTGTGGTCCAACTGGAAATTTGGTTTAATTGAATTTAATTCAAAGTCCATGTTAAAAATAAGACAACTCAGTGTTGTGGTCCAACTGGAAATTTGGTAAAATTGAATTTAATTCAAAGTCCATGTTAAAAATAAGACAACTCAGTTTTGTGGTCCAACTGGAAATTTGGTAAAATTGAATTTAATTCAAAGTCCATGTTAAAAATAAGACAACTCAGTTTTGTGGTCCAACTGGAAATTTGGTAAAATTGAATTTAATTCAAAGTCCATGTTAAAAATAAGACAACTCAGTGTTGTGGTCCAACTGGAAATTTGGTAAAATTGAATTTAATTCAAAGTCCATGTTAAAAATAAGACAACTCAGTGTTGTGGTCCAACTGGAAATTTGGTAAAATTGAATTTAATTCAAAGTCCATGTTCAAAATAAGACAACTCAGTTTTATGGTCCAACTGGAAATTTGGTAAAATTGAATTTAATTCAAAGTCCATGTTAAAAATAAGACAACTCAGTGTTGTGGTCCAACTGGAAATTTGGTAAAATTGAATTTAATTCAAAGTCCAGGTTAAAAATAAGACAACTCAGTGTTGTGGTCCAACTGGAAATTTGGTAAAATTGAATTTAATTCAAAGTCCATGTTAAAAATAAAACAACTCGGTGTTGTGGTCCAACTGGAAATTTGGTAAAATTGAATTTAATTCAAAGTCCATGTTAAAAATAAGACAACTCAGTGTTGTGGTCCAACTGGAAATTTGGTAAAATTGAATTTAATTCAAAGTCCATGTTAAAAATAAGACAACTCAGTTTTGTGGTCCAACTGGAAATTTGGTAAAATTGAATTTAATTCAAAGTCCATGTTAAAAATAAGACAACTCAGTGTTGTGGTCCAACTGGAAATTTGGTAAAATTGAATTTAATTCAAAGTCCATGTTAAAAATAAGACAACTCAGTTTTGTGGTCCAACTGGAAATTTGGTAAAATTGAATTTAATTCAAAGTCCATGTTAAAGATAAGACAACTCAGTGTTGTGGTCCAACTGGAAATTTGGTAAAATTGAATTTAATTCAAAGTCCATGTTAAAAATAAGACAACTCAGTTTGGTCCAACTGGAAATTTGGTAAAATTGAATTTAATTCAAAGTCCATGTTAAAAATAAGACAACTCAGTGTTGTGGTCCAACTGGAAATTTGGTAAAATTGAATTTAATTCAAAGTCCATGTTAAAAATAAGACAACTCAGTTTTGTGGTCCAACTGGAAATTTGGTAAAATTGAATGTTTAAGTGGCAATAAACAGATTTCAGGTGAGACAGCTCGTCTCACCAGAAGTTGCACTGATTGCAAAACCCTTTAATTGCCTTTAGCAGCGAAAGAGTTAGAATTATTTAATTATTTTTTTGTTAACTAATGCTAACATTTAACCCCTTCCCTCATAAAGATGCTTTCTGACGCCTCTAAAGCAGACGGTTTTTTGAAAACATAGTGAAAACGAGCAATTTCTCCTTTTGTCACAATGTTTTCCACTTTTAGTCATTTAAGTTATCCATTCAATTATAGAGATGTTCTATTTTTTGATAAAATATGTTCAAAGTCGTCTGCTGCCGAATTGTCGTATGAGAGAAAAGGTTAAAGAAGCTTCAGCCACGGCATTGTACAAACTAGAACTTTGTCGCAAGTGAAGAAACGGATCAACCTCTATTTTAGCCACTTATATATTCAAGCATTCACAATCCTTGATACATGACCATCCGGAGAATGTATGTGTCTGCAATCTCATCTGATTCGTCATTAGATGTTTACCTAACTTTAGTGACTTATCCCTGTCCCACATATATACGCTTTATGACGCCTCTGCAGTAGACGACGTTTAAACCCATTGCTGCAAAAGAAGAAATTAATTACTCATTATGAGCAATTCCTCCAACTGCAAGACTAACCGTTACTATAAATAGTCTCTCTAATTGGTTCATTTATTAGTTGTAGTATTTTAACCCGGTCTTATGTGGTGTTTGTCGGCGATAGCTGTTTAACCTCAGTTTTGACCTAGGTATTAAACAAATGATCTAGATTGTAGATCAATCAAATGTTGTATTTAATGAATAATGTCGAAGAAAAATAAAAGGAAATGAAACGTTTTGATTGGTTCATAGTTAAGTTGGCGATCCTACGAGAGGCACTTATAAGATGAAGTTTTAAAATGAAATATTCTGCATACTAACTTTTAATAGTTTTCCTTAAGAAATAAATTTCAGTGAAAAAAAATGTATGAAATATAATATTTAAGAGCAAAATATTAATTATTTTTGAAACATGATAAGTTTTGAGTTATTTATCGTCAATTGAAACTGATACACCTCTTGGGAGCCTCGCGTAGTCTCCAGTCATGTGACGTATTCTCGGCCCTAATTAGCATTTTGCCATTAAAATCACGGCAATTGCATGGATAAATTGTCAGTAATATCATGGCATTGCCTGGGTAAATTGTCAGTAATATCACGGCATTTCCTTGGTAAATTGTCAGTAATATCACGGTATTTCCTTGGTAAATTGTCAGTAATATCACGGCATTTTCCTGGGTAAATTGTCAGTAATATCACGGCAATTGCATGGGTAAATTGCCAGTAAAATCACGGCAATTGCATGGATAAATTGTCAGTAATATCACGGCATTGCCTGGGTAAATTGTCATTAATATCACGGCATTTCCTTGGTAAATTGTCAGTAATATCACGGTATTTCCTTGGTAAATTGTCAGTAATATACCGGCATTTCCTGGGTAAATTGTGAGTAATATTAAGGCAATTGCCTGAGTAAATTGTCAGTACTACCTGTTTTATTTATTATGTCAACATACATGCATCAGTCGGAATGCCTTCCGCAAAACCACGAGCTCCAAGGTACCACTTGAGCCGTTCCATGAGAAAATCAGCATTGTGGACTCTGCGTAAAGTATCGACCCGGATCAGCCTAAGCAAGCCGCGCAGGCTTACCCTGACAGACACTTTTCACCTCATGTGGATTTTCTGTTTCAGAAATCATTACTCTTTACCTTTATCCCCATGAGACGGAATGTTTCGGCCCGGAATAGCCTGCGCGGACTGCGTAGGATGATCTTGGTCGATACATTACGCAGAATCCATAATGTTGTCGTCTTTTTCGTTAAACGGCTTATTTGGTATGACTCGACCGGGATCAAACCCAGATCTCCCAATCCCGAGGCGGACACTCCTACTATTACACCCAGGGGCGTAGCTTGGCAATAATCAATGTGTAGGCCGTCTCGTGAGAAAATCAACATTGTGGACTCTGCGTAAAGTATCGACCCGGATCAGCCTAAGCATGCCACACAGGCGTACCCGGATAGACACTTTTCGCCTCCTGTGGATTTTCTGTTTCGGGAATCACTTCTCTATCTATACCCCCCTTAGACGGAATGTGTCGACCGGATCAGTCTGCGCGGACAGCGCAGGCTGATCCGGTCAATACATTACGCAGATATGTATCGCCGCAGCTGCATTTTGGGGCATTTTTTAGAAATAAATGTGTAGGCACATGCCTACAGTGCCTAAAGGGAGCTACGCCGCTAACACTACGGAAACTCTTACAAAGGCTCTCACCGTCAATCTTAGCATAGTCCACAAGACATCTTCTCGCCGAACGCGGTTCATTCGAGTTGCGCTCTAATGAAATCCTTATTTAGAAAATAATTTGCGATCACAAAAGGACCAGATCAATCTGCGAATCTTGATCGTTATGTATACTCATACCAGGGGCGTATCTCCGTTTGGGCACTGTAGGCACGTGCCTACACATTTTTTCTCAAAATGCCCCAAAATGCAGCTGCGGCGATAGACATCTGCGTAATGTATCGACCAGATCAGCCTGCGCTGTCCGCGCAGACTGATCCGGCCGACACATTCCGTCTTAGGGGGGATAGATGTATAGAGTAGTTATTCCTGAAACAGAAAATCCACAGGCGGTGAAAAGTGTCTGTCCTGGTAAGCCTGCGTTGCATGTCCACAAGTATGCCAACCGTTCCTATTTAACGCTTTACCACATATAGACGCTTTCTGACGTCTCTGCAGCAGACGGCTTTTTGAAAACAAGGCGACAAAAGAAGAAATTGCTAAAAACGAGCAACTGCTCCTTTTGTCACCATGTTTTCAACTCTATTCAATTATTGTACTTTCATTTAAAGGGAGTTTCCAATTGTTTTAGAGTATGTTTTCAAATTCGTTTACTGCAGAATTAATGTATGTGGGAAAGGGTTAAAACTGGTCTTAAATGCCCGATATTTGCTTGTACAGGAGCTTCACATATTACAAAAGCTGTGATAGTAAAATTAAGCAAGTCGGCTGGGTGGTTGATTTTAAACGTAAATGGGAAATGTGGAACCAGAAAAATGAAGCATTTTGGTAATAACGCCTCCGATACCAACGACAGTGTGTGACATCATCATCTCTCCAGTGATACAGTCTCGTCGAAGTCTCGCCGTGACTGTAATACAAAAAATTGAACTCGGGAAATGGAGAAAACAACTAAGCAAATAAACACATTGCAAATTAGCGTCTCTAATTTATGTATTGTTCGTGTACCTCAAATGCATTAAGCAGCTGTTAAATCTCACAAGGCGCGCTTGTTTTGTACTAACTTCACACAGACGCAGCGAATCAGACCAATAAACAACATCTAACGTCACATACAGGTGGCGGGGTCGAAAATAGCCGTATTATCAACGTCATGATAAAATTCCAATAACAAAAGGAAAACGTTACTAAAATTGGCGACAAATGATCGCAGATAATAGGAAACTAGGAAGAGAAAAACCCCATTAACCCTTTTCGTGCTGACAACAATTCTGCAGCAGATGACTTCGAAAACATGTAAGTTCTTTGTGGAAAATCAGGCAAAAATGAAAGTATAATTATTGAATAGAGTTGAAAACATTGCAGCAATAGTAGAATCTGCTCATATTAAACAATTTCTCATGTTATCACACTCTTTCTAAAAAGCAGATGAATCAAACAAAATACGTCTGCGTTTGGAACAGGGTTAATACCGTAATAACATGGTGCTAAAAGTCATGGCGAGTTTCTCCGTCGAATATTTCCGTATACCAATCGATTGATACCAAAAAGCTGTAAGCACAACTTGTTGAAATATAGTTTTACGTCTTTATGAATTTAACATTTTCTTCCTCTGACACAGACGATGTTTGACGCCATTACAGCAAACACATTTTGAAAAAAAATGTGGGCAAATGAGCAATTGCTCGACAGGAACAACTTCCCATTCTTTCCGAAAATATGTTTTATTATGTACAATACATATCGAGGGGCTTAAACCTATTTTGAAAACCCTAGTTTAGGGGCCATTTTGACCATTTTGTAAACAATGCAAATTTAGGTGCCATTGCTCAGAACGAGCAATGGCACCTAAATTTCCATTGTTTACCAAGGAAAAAAGGTTTAACGTTTATAAACACATTATGGCGAGGTGATTAACTTTGGTAAAAAAAATACCAATTTTAGTTACAACCCTTTCACGCCAAGCCCTCGATATACAGTGGAACCTGTATATAAAAGATCACTTTCGAGAAAACACCATCGAGGTCTTTGGTCACAGGTGGTCTTTAATTGCAGGGTCATTTAAGCAGAAAACGGTTAATTTGGAAACTGAAAGTGGGGGTCTGCTATAGACAAGGGAATCGCCATATCAAGCAAGGCGGTCTTACTCACAGGTTTGACTGTACACTCAAAATAGTACAACGGGTGACGTTAAACCTGTGAGCTCCAGAGCCTGCTTTTATCACACACCTAAATGATGAATCTGGATGGTACCAATCGGACTGCACGCACGTAAAGGTTAATCCGGCGATTCACTGGCAGCACCGCCCTAAATGTCGATTTTCAGTGTGACGTGGATAATTATAACTTTCTAATTGAGGGTAAATGCCAAAGGAAGCAACGATAAATAATCAAAGCACTGAAAGTTCTGCCGGCCTCGGGGCTGCAGGAAGGTTGGAGAAGTAGGGAAATTGTGAAAGGAAATAACAATTGCAGCTTATGTTTATGTATTAATTCTTAAGAAGTTGAAAGATCATATCAAAAATAGTAAATATTATGAAACTGGCAAGACTTAAATGTCTTACCTATCTATCTAAATGTACTTGCTGGTTTAACGTGTGCTCGATGACTTGGAAAGCGTGTGTATTCCTTGGCTGACGCGTTGGAATGGGAAATAGGACCCGCAAATTGCTGACTGGTTCCCACGTGTAGTCAAAGCGTCTACATTACTGAGAATGAGCGACCGACCAGACTGGTTAGCGTAATCACCACAGTACCTTGTTGGCCCCATAACGCTCACCTGAGTGCAAGAGCTCACAAGTATACACATTTAAGACGTGAAGAATCAAAGGAAAATCTGACAGCAGATTTGAAAGTTTCTACGTTATTATATAGAGAAGTATGTTAATGTTAAATCAGCTTTCATCAAGTAGTTTCTGTGTTGTTTTTGTCGCCATGGCAACAAGTTGTGCACTGAATGGAATTATGTAAACAACAGTACAATTGGGACCATGCAAGGAACATATATGCCAAGTGTTATCAACTTGCAGCCAGTGCTTTTTGAGGAGAGCTACGGACAGTGAGTAGAGTCCAATAGATCATCTAGAGCCTTTGGCTCAGGTGTTTCAAAGGTTATAGTACCACAAAAACACTAGTATATTGAAAACATAATATCTTGTTTAAGGATAACCACAGTTGTGGTTGAAACGGATAAGTGTAATTTAGTATAGTATTGGGTAAACAAGAAAATATGTATGCAATTGGACCTAGCAACTAACATAATGAACACATTAAAAGACATACACTATTACTTACAACTAGTTACAGAACAAGGTGAATGAATGACAAATAAGAAGTTTCACAAAGAGCAATATGCTGCACTCCATAAGCATGTGTTACTCATCATGTGTCAGTTATGGATTGATTGGGTCCACTGTTGTGGACAGAGTGGAAAAAGTGGAGTAAGAGTTCAGAAAAGAAAGAGCATTCGGAACCCTTATTACACCCTTTTTATTCATTTATTGGGGTTTTACGCCGCTTTCAACAATAGTTCAGTTATATCATGGCGACAGTTCACTTATTCATGATCCCTGGGTAAACAAACCAGTACTAGGCTAGAAAATGTGCCTTGCCCAAGGGCACTTCACCATGACCGTAGTGCCGCGACTGGGGATCGAACCCGGGACACCCGGTTTCGAAATCCCCGACGCTTACCACTCGACCACAGCGGATTCCTACACCCTTTTTAATAGCGTGCTGGTAAGGGATTGGGAAAATGTGTATTTTTGGAGCACAAACACAGAGTTATGTACCTTTGTGTGTTAAGTACACCATGGTCAACTAGTCCCAATGAACCATTAAAATGCTTTGACAAATGACCTAGTTTGAGCATATTGGACAGTTTTGAACAAGGCCCAAAGTGCACGAGGAAACAAATAGTATGATAACATTTTATGCTGATTAGATAGAAATTTAAAATTCCGCACCAATGCAATACACTGAACTGGCAATGATGTTGGAAAAAAAGGTTTGAAAGGAAATAATTCTCTAAATCATGGACTAGACTGGGAGAAAGTGTTTTATCACGGCTATACTGAACATAAAATAAAAGAAAATCATTGATAACAATAAACAGCACATAGTAAACGAATTAATACAAGAAAAGCACATGAGAGGTTTTGGCGCTTTTTTTTTGTCCTGCCCATAAATGGTAAAAATTATATAACATTGTATCAAAGCTAACCACCTCCAGCCTTTCCTCCACTGCTGTTATTAATATAATTCCACTGATTCAGACATAGCGGTCGCGCTCTCTGATTGGTAGTTGGTTTATTTTTACACTATTTTTTTCGTCGCTATTTTCCGTAAGTGTTCGTAAATATCTTTGTCTATATATAACATTTATATTGCAATGTCAAATCAAAGAAAATATATATTCAACAAACCGACTAGTGAAATGGCGTAAATATGGGTTTTAAACTAATATTTGAAACTGATATCGACAACGCCCGTAATTATTCGTACTTTTCCGTTTCACTTCGGGAATATGACTTATAACCTTTCACAGTTGACCTCCCAATGCGCATTTGTAACGTGACTTCTTTGTTTACCTTTTTTTTCATAGCAATTTTCCGGGAATATTCGCAAACTTATTTTTCGTTTTGTAAAATATATTATGGAATATGAAATTACAGAATATAAAAAAAATGTAAAATGCGAAACATAACAGTAAAATCACGCATGAAGATTTGTTTCACAATGGCAAATGACTCCATTTAAACTGAATTGGACAATCTCCATTAATACTCGAACATAGTCATACTTTTCCTTTCAACTTCGCAAAAATGATAATAACCTTCAATATGTGACCCCTCCGCGTATTAATTTCTAAGCATTTGCTAAACTTATATTTGAGTACCTTCAGTTATTCACTAATATTCCAACATTATTATAATGATTTTTTGTGGGGGATATTAACCTTTTAAATGCAGTGTTGTTAAATCCATTTTGAACTTTTCTTTCCACACAGTCCTAAAATGCGTTGTATGTTTACAGCAATTGGCAGACAGCCAACTCCGAAATATTATTTATCTACTATGACCAGGGACCAAAAACAAAATGCTTGGTTCATTTCAAGTTTGTATGCATATCAGCGATGTTCGTCATGGTTTTTCAATTAATTGTTCTGATCAAAGAAGTTGTTGGCAAAGAATGTATGAACGTTGTTGTGAAAAAAAGGAAAATATTATAGATCTACTTTTGGACTTTATATCAAATTTTATATCAAATTTGTATTTCTTTGAAATTGGCAGTGCGACATTTATTAATGACTTATCCGTCGTACGACCGTCTGTCTGTCCATGACGCTCTTACTAGCCTCGTTGTATGTACTGGCTGTTGGTAGGCAACACAGGAGTTCCTTAGAACAGTCGTGTGCGCATATCGCCCGATAGTGAATCTATTTTAACGAGACCAATACTTATTTTCTCGGCGTAACAATTGAATTATACGAATTGTTGATTCAATTTTTAGGTGTTATCTTCAATTGTTACCAAAAACGTCATCGACCTTAACTTTATGACCTCATCACAAATAGAGAAAATGTGCTGATCGCAGTCAACCATTATGGGCCGATGTCATAATTCTAGTTAAATTTAGTCTAAAATAAGGCCTAGTCCAGGTCTAGCTTGACCCAAAGTTTAAAGTGGATTGCATAATTCAAGGATTTTTAGAACTATACTGTATCAGCTAACTTAGAACTAGGATGTTTGATGTGTAATATTAGTTCATGCACTGTGTAGTTGCTCCTTACAGCTAATATCAATTCACCGTGCACCTGTTTTCCTTTATAAACACTTCTACACAAAGTCACGGAAAAGAAAAGACTGAGAAACACCTCATTGAATCGAGAACAAATTATATACCAAGAGGGCCATGATCCATGGATCGTTCACCTGAGTTTTTCAATGTGATTTGTCATGCCAACCACAATACCTCATTTTGTTTTTCGACAGTTTTAAGAAAGACTTGTCAAAATCAAGTGTTACCATAGCAGTTGCAGGATTTATTAAGCAGATAACCTTTGAGACCTTTTCACATCTTTGAGAGAGACAGAAAAAAAATATAGTTTGTGCATTTAACACTTATCCTGCTTATATCAACACAATTGGATTTTGACAAGTTCTTTTTGTCTAATATTTATTCTTTGGTATTTTTTACACTCGCCGTTCAGAATTAACTATTTGTCGAGCATTTGTCTAATAATAAGTGCTGTATATTGATAAATCAAGATTAAACTACATACATATGGGCTCGCTATTTTCCAATCGCGCACATTTTGATAAATCTTGATAATTGCATGACTTTTGTCTAACAACAAACAGAAAATGAGTAAGTTTTTTTTTCTTAGTGAAGGATAAGACACACACAACATTAGAATATATATCTCTATATCTTTTAATAAGTTATCATCCTATACATATAAATATTTTTGGTCGTTATAGAAAATCTAAAAACTTAAATTCAATCAATAAACAACGACACAACTATGAAAAGCATGCAAAAGTAGCTAAGAAATACAGAAAAATAGTCTATCAAGTATAAAGCAACCAGTAAGAGCTCTGGCCCCGGAACAATTGTGTGCCTTTTGAGCACTGGTTGTTTCTAGAGTCAGAAAACATTGAATCTCTTAGCATGCTATCAAAACTTTGTGTAGAACTTTGGTACAAATATGCAAACATTGTCCTGCAAGTTTTGTGCTAGTGAGAGATTCAATGTCAAAAGATACACAATACCAAGTCACTGTCAAATAAGCAAGATAGACGGACGGAAGAACAAACTGACAACATATAATTGATTAGAAAAAATATCCAAAGTTGATACACATTAAGTCAAGGAGACAATACAAAAACAATTTTAAACATAAAAAAATATTATTATTTTGCCTGATGAATTGTAGTTGTTTTACATTCTATAACCTGCATCCCAGTATAAAGATTCACATAAATGCATTAATATGAACACATTCTTTAAGATAAAAAGTTAATCTTTTGACTGCTTGAAAAAATTAAGAGAAGCCTGTGACGTCAGTACCAGTATAGAATAGAACCAGGTCAGTCAGCGCATCCGAGCACTCTGACCAGGGTCCAATTCCACCAACCATATTTAGGGCTAAGTAATACTTAACTTCGTCATTTTTGTTTCCCTAGTATTTTGTAAAACATGAATGGTGGAATGTGTTTAAGTGAATGACTAAGTTGACATTAATAGTTACCTTGCTGACTAACAATAGTTGGTATGAAATGAAATATTTTGGCATTTCTGTTAGGGAAACAAAAACAATGAAATATGCTTTTATGTATTTAAATATTACTTAGCGCTAAGTTAGGTGGGTGGAATTGGACCAAGGCTCTATACTGTTGACTTCCATATTCAATGTTTTTATCTTGATATTTCTAAAATAAGCTATAAACTTCCCCATACTTTTCAGACAAACATTATAGACTTTTAAATATCTTTTAAACTGATAAACAGTGATCAAGTTCAGTCAACCATAGCATAATTATTTTACCTGTAAATAAATATATTTGTCTGCGCATCCACGCTACATTTATCAGATCCCAAAAGACATTGTTTTTTAGAAGTTTCTTAAAACCTAATCTTACTTATTTGCAAATATTGCAGCGACTGAAGAGACTGCACGGATGCGCTGATATGAGTTAACTCAGGTCATAAAAGCCTTTACTTAATCTTATTGAGAATAAGTGCAATTTACAAACACTGTGGAAACAGTATATTAAATTGTTCATAATATTTGTGCAGATAACCCACTTTGAGAGTAATCACGCATTCATAACGGAATGCATGATGTCAAAGTTAGGGGTAAATATGAACTACATCACAGTAAATGAATTATCTTATAGTCACAAGGCATGGGTTAATAATTCTCGTATTCCACTGTACATGTGACTTGACTAAACTCTCCATATTACATAAGATTTCTCACATCGCCCTCATCATCAGTTGCGTGATAGAGAACGTTTTCATCTTCTAGTTCGTCTTTCCTGAAAATGAGATTAAGACGAAAGCTTATCATCTAATCAACTTTGTGCTCTGGTGAGCCATAAATGATGTTACTCATAACCTCTGAATTGAGATTCCATGGTATTACAAATTATGATAATTGATGTATTTGTTTTTTCTTATATGACAGGTAAATGGCATTATATGGCAGGTAAAGAACAAATTGCTTTTATTGGTAAATCTATCTGAAGAAAAAAAAGTTGAATTGCCAAAGTCATTGATTTCTATGCTTTGAGGCCAACAGATGTTGTTCAAACGATTTAGGTTTGGTTTGTTTGTTGTTTTACGGCATTTATAACAATTTGATATTAGACCATGGGCAAGTTACCAGTACTACAGGTTCATTTATCCTGACACCAGCGTGTCAGGCTTAATCGTAACCCCAAACCTTGAGCCCAAAGATAGGAAAGCCAACTGTTTTGGGAGAGTTTGACCATTCATATAACTTACTTCAAAGTTGGGACAATAGTTTCAGGAAAAGAATTTTTGAATTTTCACATTTTGTGTTTCTTTTGGTTGTTACAGCAACTAGAGCAATTAATGGAATTACATTTGTTAAGCTACCTTTGTAGAGGACCACTGGGGATAATTCCTGTAAGGTTTGGATGAAATTGATCCTGTTTTATAGGGAATTTTGACACATCACAATGGATGCAGAAAAATCACAATAGTTCACTTTGAGCGAAGGTGAGCTAAAACTATCACATCAGGTAAACCAACTATCATTTATTTATAAAACACTAATCTGCTTTGAAATTATCTTAAAAAATAATGTAAAATTGATTAGGAAAAAGCAAAAGTATATTCCCACATACAGACGATTTCTGATACCTCTGCAGCAGATGACTTTTGAAACATTGTGACAAAAAGAGAAATTGCCATATTGTTTTCAACTGTATTCAATACTTAAACTGTCTTTTATTAATGTTTTTCATGTTTTTGCCAAAATCTTTCAAAGTCGTCTGCTGCAAATTTGTGGGAAAGGGTTAAGATGAAAACCTTGTGGAAAAATTTCTCATGTTGAGCAATTTCTCATTTGTCAACAATGTTTACTAAAGGATATCTTCTGTCAAGACATTAAAATCGTCAGTACCACTTAATCTACATACCAATTGATTGATCGATTGTTCGGTGTTTTATGCTGATTTCAATCAGTTAGATATTGGCGTTTCCTGGGCAAGTTACCAGTACTGCTGTTCCACTGTTCCATTTATCCAGACATCAGCCAGTCAATTGTAATGCTAACCCCACAACCCTAAGTGCCAAGGAGGGCTGCCATTACTACCATTTTTAAAGTATTTGGTATCACCTGGCCAGTAATGGAACCCTGCGGCCCGGCCCCTCTGCAGCCACACTACGTACCTAAGTTTGTTGTTGATATCATAGCCCTGATCTTGCCCTAGTCTACTCATTGACCGCGCACTCTCCATACTAGTATTCAACGAATCATCAGATAGGTCTTCATTCACCTCCATTCGGGAAACCATTCCTTCGGCTGTAGAAAATATATTCGAGAAATAGAAAAATATAATAATTATACGAAATTGTTCATCCTCTATCCCTTTCCCTCATACGACAATTATGCAACGGACGACTTTGAACATATTTTGTCAAAAGATAGAAAATCTCTTTATTACATACCTATCCAAATTTTGCATTGAAATTTAAGTGACATAAAATCAATATCAATTTTTAAAAAAATGATAACTAACACTGTGACGATAACACTTTTAGTTTTTTTATATCATCACTAGTGATGATATCATTTTTTGCCGGAACTACTTATTTTAGATTTGGAACATCTTTGGAATTTAAAGTGGGTTTAATACTAGGAATTTTAAAAAAACTGAGACCGAATACTAGGAAAATGACGTCACGTCAGCGGTTTTGACGTCATAACGCTAGTCATTTGGCGCCAAATAGAAGCAGCAGTATTTGGTTACGTAACATTCATACGCCTAAGGCCAAGTCATTTTTTTTTATATGTTTCTTTAAAATAAAGGGGAGATTTATTCCAGATATATAATAAATAGAATAACTAACTGCATGTTTTTGATATCGAATTTATGTCACTCGGGAACAAAGGGGTAATTTGGTGTAAAATCACTCAACCTACGGTTTCGTGATTTTAACCAAATTACCCCTTTTTTCCCTTGTGACATAAAATCTATATCAAAAACATGCAGTTAGTTATTCTCTATATAATTGAATGGATAACCTATGACTAAAAGTGGTAAACATTGTGGCAAAAGGAGAAATTGCTCTTTTTGAGCAATTTGTTCTTTTGTCACTATGTTTTCAAAGAGCCGTCTGCTGCAGAGGCGTCAGAAAGCGTCTATATGAGGGTTGATTGATTGATTGATTGGGGTTTAATGCCGTTTTTAACAATTTCTCAGTTATATCACGGCGGCCAGTTCACCCACTCATACATTTCCTGGTTTTCTCACATCAGTACTCCACACAACAATCTTCCCAAGCAACTTGCTGCTTTTCCACATAGACTTAGTCCATTGGTGGAAGACGAATGACGCATGTCGCATTGACTTTTGTCAATCCTCGGAAAGAAAGTTGGCCGAGCCAGGATTCGAACTCACAACTATATGAGGGAAAGGGCTATATAGTATATGGTGTAAAAACAATAACATCCTTATAAAATGCTTATAAATGTATTGATGTGACCGTGTTTGATTTGCTTTAATTCATTCATAAAAATGTTTTGTATGATGATATACATGCATGTATGTTGTATAAGTTGATGAAATATAGTATATTCTGATATGCATTTTATATTCTATAAGTTAATAAGAATATATTCTATTCTATTCTATTAATATTCTTTCTCCAAATATTTCTCACATTGGACTTACTTTTGTTGTTATCGTTTATCTATATGACTCCCCTTATACGATAAAACATTATTGATTGATTGTCAATTAAAGCCATCTTTAATGGTACATGTATTTCAGTTATATCACGACAGCCAGTTTACCTAACAGGTTTCAACTTTGTTGAAAACCTTATTAACGAACAGATAGAATTGTGAGTTTGAATCCCGGCTCGGCCAACTTTCTTTCCGAGGATTGACAAAAATCATTGCGGCATGTGTCATTCGTCTTCCACCAATGGGCTAAGTCTATGTGGAAAAGCAGCCAGTTGCTTGGGAAGATTGTTGTGTGGGGTACTGGTGTGAAAAAATCAGGAAACACATGAGTAGGTGAACTGGCCGCCGTGATATGACTTAGAAATTGTTAAAAACGGCGTTAAACTCCAATCAATCTGATTAACGAAAGTGTTCTAAGAAGCACATGTTTGGCCTACTAATATGTCTGTTAGTTAAACACTGTCTATGCGGTGTAGTTGTCATTTATATATAGTCTCTGCCTCTGTTGCAGGGGGTCGTGGGTTCAATCCCCGGCCGAATCATAACAAAGACTTTAACCCTTATCCTCATACGACAATTCTGCAGCAGACGACTTTGAACGTATTTTGAAAAAAAATGGAAAATCTCTATAATTAAATGGATAACCTATGACTAAAAGTGGAAAACATTGTGTCAAAAGGAGAAATTGCACGTTTTGTGCAATTTCTTCTTTTGTCACTATGTTTTCAAATAGCCGTCTGCTGCAGAGGCGTCAGAAAGCGTCTATATGAGGGAAAGGGTTAAAAGTGGTAGTAACAGCTGCCCTCCTTGGAGCTCAGGTTTGCGGGGTTAGCATTATGACTGTCGACTGGCTGGTGTCAGGATAAATGGACCAGTAGTACTAGTTACTTACCCAGGAAATGCTGTGATATAACTGAAACATTGTTGGAAGCGACGTAAAACACCTAACAACAGGCTTCCCGAAATACGCCGGACCGTCGGACTTGACCGGTTTTTATTGACCCGGTCCGATAACATTTGAAATTGTACAGGACCAAATGACCGGCGAAAAATATTCTCTTATGATATATAAATACTAGATATTCATATTAAAATTGTCATTGAAAGTCTCTATGTTTGTTTTTTGTTGTAATCGTGAAGTTGTAGGTGTAAATCATGTAAACTCGGCGTTGTTTACCTAAATGCATTCTCACTCGCACCTGTTTTTAACAAGTATCTTAGAGTTATTTCCCTTTGTTACAAAAGTATTTTTCTGAATCGAGTGATTTGATTGGCTGGATGATTCATGATCCTCCAATTAAATTACGCGATATAAACAACGTTAAAAGAATGACATAAACAAAAATGTCCTTCCTTAGATACGTCGAAGGGGCCCAACCGGGCAAAAAAAGGAAAACTTCTGTTACCGAGACAGAGAAGCAACTTCAGAATAATGAATGTCAATAGTTATGTTACAATAATACTTGTTTGTCAACAAATTCTTCATCTTGTGATTTCTTTTGGTCCTGTATAAATATGTTTGGTCAGGCAACTTTTAACCATCTGCCTGACCAAAGGACAGGCAGATATTTTCGACTTTCGGGAAGCCTGTAACAATCAATTGATTCAATCAACTGTAAGTTCAAGTGATATTCCTATGTGTCTATTGAGAAAGGTAGATGAAACAAAGAGCAATATGAGCTGTTCCGTGAGAAAAATCAACATTATGGACTCTGCGTAATGTATCGACCAAGATTAGCCTGCGCAGTCCACGCAGGCTAATCTGGGCCAATACATTCCGTCTCAGGGGGATAGAGGTATAGAGTGATGATCCTAAAACAGAAAATCCACAGAAGGCGAAAAGTGTCTGTCCTGATGAGACTGCGCGGTATGCTCAGGCTGATCCAGGTCAATAATTAACGCATAGTCCACAATGTTAGTTTTCTCTTGGGACAGCTCATTTGTTTGAAGGTTTATTGTAATCTAGCCTACCTGTAAGTCTGCCTGTTTGTGAGGCCAGTTCCCATTCTAACTGGTCCAGAGCCTCTTCGTCGTCAGTATCTCTGTTGTCTTTGATACCCATGTTGTCAAATATGCTCAGATCTGTACCTTCCATTACTGATACAAAATAGACAACAACAAAATCTCATTAAAGCTGACTTATTTTCAATTTTCAACCCTTCACCACATACAAAAAATCTGCAGCAGAAGACTTTGAAGTCATCTGGTTGCTATGTGGAACAGAGCTCTAGATAACGGGCGTTTTGCATGTTCTAAAATCCTTATTTGACCCTCTAACCCTATGTTGTGGGTACTCAAAAGAATCGTCTCATTCTCGGTGAGACGATTCTTTTGAGTACCCACAACATAGGGTTTGCTTTAATAATAACAGAGAAATTGTGGGGAAAAGAGCTGAAAACCCCTCCTTATCTGGATCTCTGTGGAATATCTTTATAAATGAAATGAAAGTATCATTATTGAAGAGTTGATAACATTGTGGCAAAAGTAGAAGTTGATCATAACAAGCAATTTCTCCTTTTGCCACAATGTTTTCAAAATTAGTCTGCTGCAGAGGCGTCAGAAAGAGTCTGTATGAGGAAAAGGGTTAATATAGCCCCTTCACATCCATCTATCACATGCTGAAAAAGGAAACAATTTCATTCATAACTGTACAAAAAGATATCTATTTATGTCTTTATGTTAGTGATTTGGGAAATCAAGGCATTTAGGGCAGGGAAGTAAAAATATTAAACTGTTTTATTTAAAATCATAAAATTCACTTTTATTTCAACTTAACCCTTAATTGCTGATAATGAGCGATTTTTTCTTTTGTCACAATGTTTTCAACTCTATTCAATAAAGACGCATTTACTGAGATTTACTATATGTATGCCCAAATGTATTCAAAGACATCTGCTCCAGATTTTTTGTTGTACTTACAGTATGAGTTCACAGACTTAATCAATCAAATGACAACAAAGTGACAGTTCAATACTCAGGAGAAAATAATATGCACATTTTGTTTGGAGAAATTCTCCTTTTCCCACAAAATGTGCAAAAGTAGTCTGCCGCGAAGACATCTAATGTTGTCTTCATAAGCTAAACTGATTGATTGGAGTTTAAACCTTTCCCACATATAGACACTTTTTAACGCCATTTTTCAGTTATTATACCTTCCTTTACAGAGATAGATTTTCTGTATTTTGAACAAAATATTTTAAAAGTCGTCTGTTTCATTTTTATTGTATACATGTGGGAAAGGTATAAAGCCATTTTCGATGGTATTTCAGTTATAACACAGCTCATCTAATAAGTGTTTCCTTGCTTTCCCGCATCTTTACTCAGCGCATCATTATACCCCCAGATAAATAGTATATGGGGGCTATATAGGAGTCACGCTTGTCAGTTGGTCCATTGGTCTGTTGACATTTCTTGTGAACACTATTTCTCAGCAACCCTTAGTCAGAATTCAATATAACTACACAAGAATGATTGATACCAAGCCTAGTTGTGCATATTGTCGGCGTGTTGCACTGGAATTATTTTTAAATGAGTTATGGCCCCTTGAATTTCTCATGCATATGTATATTTTCAGGCACCAGCTGGGGGTATTCATCACCTTCAGTGATATTTCTAGTTATTCCTAGGCAACATGCTACCTATTTATTAAATTAGTGAAATACGAAATATGCTATAGACAGTAAATTTTGTTAATCAACAGAAAGTAAGAATGAATTGCTGAACCATCAGTTCACACTCACAACCTCTGGATTGATAGATCTTGTTGTTACCATCTCGAGGGCTTGGCGTGAAACGGTTGTAACTCAAATTGGTATTTTTTTAACAATGTTAATCACCTCGCCATAAAGTCTTTATAAGCGTTAAATAATTTTTCTTGGTAAACAATGGCAATTTAGGTGCCATTGCTCGTTCTGAGCAATGGCACCTTAATTTGCATTGTTTACAAAGGGGTCAAAATTGCCCCTAAAGCAGGGTTTTCAAGATAGGTTTTTAGTTACAACCATTTCACGCCAAGCCCTCGATCTGTGCTATTTGGGCTCAACTTCCTTAAGATAAAGTTAAAATTATGAAAACCAACATCTTCAACTACATACCTATTGCTCTTGAAGCTGGCCTTTCCATATTTTCATGGAACGTCTGAGATCTACGAGGGGTTCTTATACTTTTCTGTGTGGACGATGCTTTCGGAGTTTGGGCCCTCGATCGCGCTGACTGACGGGGAGTTTGACTAGATGGATCTTGAACGGACCTGCGCGGTGTTGGAGTTGTTGCCGCTGCAGGTTTGCTAAACTGAACTGGTGTCCCTCTCCCAGATAAGATCGGTGAACCCTGTATGCTGGAGTTGACACTGAAAAACGGTAATCCATTAGTTATGATTTATCATTTATTTTACATTAATTGTGAAGCAAGTTCATATAAATTATTTCAATCACTTTCCGCGACGCGGGCTGTCAATCCAGGGGTTGTGAGTTTGAAACCCGGCTCGGCCAACTTTCTTTCCGACAACTGACAAAAGTCAATGCGACATGCGTCATTCGTCTTTCACCAATGGGCTAAGTCTATGTGGAAAAGCAGCCAGTTGCTTGGGAAGATTGTTGTGTGGAGTACTGGTGTGAGAAAACCAGGAAATGCATGAGTAGGTTAATTGGCCACCGTGATATAACTGAGAAATTGTTAAAAACGGCGTTAAACCCCAATCAATCAATCAATCAATCAATCAATCAATCACTTTCCTTTTCCCACAATATCATCAACTTTGTCTGCGTCTTAGATACCATAAATGTACTTGCGTCCCAATATTTACCTAACTCTCAATGTATTCAAGCGATTGTTTGGTGTTTTACGCCACTTTCAACAATTTTTCAGTTACATCACTGCGTTTTCTGTGTACGTTACCAGTACTGCTGGTCCATTTATCCTGACACCAGCCAGTCAGTCATTATGCTAACCCCACAACACTAAGTGCAAAGGAGGGCAGCCAGTACTACTATTTGTAAAAGTCTTAAGTTTGAACCGGCTAGGTATCTAACCCACGACTTCCCACACCAGAGGCAGATGCTCCTACCACTACACCACCGAGGCAGCCTCAATGTATTCAAACCCAGGACCTTTGAATCACAAGACCACTACTGTACCTCTGAGCCTATGTTTCCTATTATAGTAATCAATTAAATTCTAATTGTCCACCTTGAACATATCCATAAGGTATAATGCTTTAACTCTTTTAACACTTTCCCTCATATAGACGCTTTCTGACGCCTCTGCAGCAGACGGTTTTTTAAAAACATAGTGGCAAAAGAAGAAATTGCTCAAAACAGGCAATTTCTCCTTTTGACACAATGTTTTCCACTTTTAGTCATAGGTGGTTATCCATTCAATTATAGAGATATTCCATTGTTTGACAAAATATGTTCAAAATCGTCTGCTACAGAATTGTCGTATGAGGGAAAGGGTTAAATAAAACGGTTAACATTGTGGGAAAATTCAACTTAAACCCTTTGCCACTTACAGACACATTTTGAAGCATCTACAGCAGACGAGATTTTAAAACATTGTAAAACATTTCTCTTTTTGCCACAATGTATTCAGTGAAGTTTTTGGGTGAGGACATTGAGAGGATGTCTTTCTGTTTTATCCCACTGGTTACAGAGTAGAATATGTTGATGGATGACGCATGGCGGACGAGGCACAATGCACGCTGGACGCCTGACAAAGAGCCATCACTATAACTCACCTTGAGCACTAAAACAAGAGGGCCATGATGGCCCTGGAATCGCTCACTTGATTTTTTTTTTCACTTTAGCTATATAAGCCCCGCCCCCTGGCAGCCATAGTTTCCGACCAATCAACTTGGCTTGAAGGAATCTGATAGAGGGTCACCCTAGGAACAATTCTACAAAATTATTTGAAAATCGGCCAGACACTTTTGGAGGAGAAGATTTTTTAAGTTTTCACTATAGCCATATAATGCAAAATAGCCCTGCCCACTGGCGGCCATGTTTTTTGACCAATCACCATGGCTTGAAGGAATCTGAAAGTGGGTCATCCAAGGAACATTTCTACAAAATTATTTGAAAATCAGCCTGACACTTTCGGAGAAGAAGATTTTTTAAGTTTTCACTATAGCCATATAAGGCAAAATATCCCCCCCCCCCCGGCGGCCATGTTTTTCAACCAATCAACTTGGCTTGAAGGAATTTGATAGAGGGTCATCCAAGGAACATTTCTACAAAATTATTTGAAAATCAGCCTGACACTTTCGGAGGAGAAGATTTTTTAAGTTTTCACTATAGCCATATAAGGCAAAATAGCCCCGCCCCCTGGAGGCCATGTTTTTCGATCAATCAACATGGCTTGAAGGAATCTGATAGAGAGTCACCCAAGGAACATTTCTACAAAATTATTTGAAAATCAGCCAAACACTTTTTGAGGAGAAGATTTTTTAAGTTTGCACTATAGCCATATAAGGCAAAATAGCCCCGCCCCCTGGAGGCCATGTTTTTCGACCAATCAACATGGCTTGAAGGAATCTGATAGAGTCACCCAAGGAACATTTCTACAAAATTATTTGAAAATCAGCCCAACACTTTTGGAGGAGAAGATTTTTTAAGTTTGCACTATAGCCATATAAGGCAAAATAGCCCCCCCCCCCCCCCCCCCTGGCGGCTATGTTTTTCGACCAATCAACATGGCTTGAAGGAATCTGATAGAGGGTCACCCAAGGAACATTTCTACAAAATTATTTGAAAATCGGCCTGACACTTTCGGAGGAGAAGATTTTTTAAGTTTTCACTATAGCCATATAAGGCAAAATAGCCCCGCCCCCCCTGGCGGCCATGTTTTTCGACCAATCAACATGGCTTGAAGGAATCTGATAGAGGGTCATCTAAGGAACATTTCTACAAAATTATTTGAAAATCTGCGCTAAAAAAGCAAATAATGAATATATATTACCTATCTCTTGGTGTAAAGGTCCTATATTCCTCTCCTAAACTTCTACCACTTTGATCCGAGAGCGCATCTTCTTCAAGAGGTAAGTCTCCAAACCTACTGATGAGCCTCTCTGTTATATCAGATACCAACATCTCACTGTTTCAAAGGAGACAACAACACAAATAAACAAACTACTGAAATATTACTAGAGATACAAAAGTCCCTGTCTCTTATAGGATGAGTTGTTAACCTACTGCTTCAAATCAACAGAAAACATATCTCAACTAGAATGGAGTGCCTTGTCAGAAAAGTTTACTTTTTCACAGAAAAGGGGCAATAACTCTGATACAACCCTTTTGTGAACCCATCACAAATATTGATATAAACATTTGTCAGAAGTTTCAATGTAATCCTTTGAGTAGAAAAAAAGTTATTTGAAAACGTGATGAAAAAGTGTGACGACAGACAGACAGACAGACGCCGGACAAAAAAAATGTAATCCCTAAGTGCCTACCATGCTACTCAGGTGACACAAAAATAGCAAATTTCACTGTATGCATATATCAATTTTAGTGACCCTAACTCTTATCCTTATGCCCTTCAACTTATCGCATATCCTTTTTTTTTTTTAGACACTCATACGTAATATTGACTCTGCTGGGCCAGATCTTTCCTCTTTTTTTTTTGTTTCAGTATTTATCCTTACAATTATTCACAAGAGAAAAGGTTTTCAACAATAGTTCAGTCATATCACGGCGGCCAGTTTACCTACTCATGTGTCTCAAGGCTTTCTCACACCAGTACTCCATACAAAATTCTTTCCAAGCAACTGACTGATTTTTCCCACATAGACTGTTAGCCCATTGGTGGAAGACGAATGGCGCTTGTCGCAATGACTTTTGTCAAAGGTCGGAAAGAATGTTGGGGTTCGAACTCACAACCCCTGGATTGACAGCCCTCGTCGATACCTACTGAGCTACTGGGGCTCGCCAAGTTTTGACTATAGACATAAGGGGATCAGAATAGATAAACCTGAGCCTTTTGTGATTATCTGAACTGAAGTTTTTGTAGTAATTGCAGCTAACATTAATTAACCTTTTCCCTCATACAACAATTCTGCAGCAGACGACTTTGAACATATTTTGTCAAAAAATAGAAAATCTCTATAATTGAATGGATAACGTCTGACTGAAAGTGGAAAACACTGTGACAAAAGGAGAAATTGCTCGTTTTGAGCAATTTCTTCTTTTGTCACTATGTTTTCAAAAAGCTGTCTGCTGCTATGAGGGAAAGGGTTAAAACCTGTGACGGTCTGTATTCATTTGATATGGCTTATTTTATTGTGTAGTCCCAATCTTTCCCTACATAACCCTTTCCTTCAAACAAACGCTTATTTTACACCTCTGCAGCAGATGATTTTTAAAAAACTTTGTGACAAAAAAAAGAAAATGCTCATAATAAACAATTTCTCCTTTTGCCACAATATTTTTCAAATATATTCTATAATTAAGCCTCCAATTAAAGACTTTTCAAATTGTTGTACATATGCTTTCAAAGCAGTCTGCTGCAGATTTGCTGTATGTTGGTAAGGGATAACACATCTGTACATGTAACATACCTGTAAGCCTGATAAGCCATTACAGAACTAGCCCTTTCGTCATCAGCGACTTCTCCTTCCACGGCATCTGTCGGCACAGAATCTGCAATACTGAAGTCAGGCTTCCAGGATCGAGGGGCCATGTTGTACACTGAAATGTGAAAGGGACCATTTCAATATTTTGTGGGAGGGGGGGATTTCGGCGTTTATACTACTATTTAGTATTAACATAGATTTTGCATGTTTTAACCAAAACAATTTCAAAGTTGTCTGCATCAGATTTGTTGTATGTTTGAAAGAGTTAGATGGTATGAAAAGAAGCCTCCATGAGAAAATTTAAGTGTTGTTCAAAAAAACACATTTAATCCTCAAAGGTGCAGTTTTAACCCTTTCCCGGTTGTAAACACATTCTGACACATCTGCAGCAGATGAATTTTGAAAACATTGTGGCAAAAGGAACAAGAGCACCGCGTACGGCACAGACTGATAGGGAGAAAACAGAAAAAAAAATAGCTGAGCTGAACAAAAAACCTTAACCGGACAACGACGCCAGGGTCATGACAATAGCTCTCGTTTTTTTAATGTCGAGCTCAAAATTGCTCATAATAAGCAATTTCTCTATTTGTCACAATGTTTTCAACTCTGTTTAATAATTGAACTCTCATTTATGGAGAATTTTCAAAATGTTGTCAGGATGCTTTCAAATTCTTCTGCTGTATATTAAGATATTATTCTGACACTTGTACTTACATTGATAGCTAACTTTCATCTTTCCATCTTTATCCCTGTGCCCTGAGGGTGTGAGTGTCCTTTCTTCCTCTTCCTGACGCGTGGGCTCAACCCCAACCATAAAGAAGCTATCCATGCCCTTATAGGGTAGGGAGGTAGGAGTCATCCTGGCTATCTGTTGTAAGGCTTCGCTGGGACCTTTAGTCAACAGTCCGGGGCTGTAAAAAAAAAAAAAAGATTATTTAACTTGTTTCCAACTCTATTTTCAATATGTTAATTAAGTTTTTCAAGGATATTTAACAGTTTCCCACATATAGACGCTTTCTGACGCCTCTGAAGCAGACGACTTTTTCAAAACATAGTGACAAAAGAAGAAATTGCTCAAAACGAGCAATTTCTCCTTTTGCCACAATGTTTTCCACTTTTAGTCATTGATTATCCATTCAATTATAGAGATTTTCCTGTTTTTGACAAAATATATTCAAAGTTGTCTGCTGCAGATTTCTTGTAGGTGGGAAAAGATTTATGACCATTTTTTTAGACTTTCAATGACAAAACACTAAGTAAGGACTTATACTTCGAAATCTGACAAAATCAAATAAATGATTAAACCCTTATCCTGCTAAAACTTTATTGTTTGCCTCTGTTTTGCACACTTTTACCCTTTCTCACATACAACAAATATGCAGCAGACGACTTGCCAGAAAACATGCAGCCAATATTTTGGAAAGTCTTTGTAAATGTAAGTAGTTTAATTGAATGGATCTAAAAATATTGCGAAGAAAAATGATGAGCAATTTCTACCTTTGCCAAAATGGTTTCAACTTTATTTAATAATTGTTCTTTCACTGTATTTTTCTGCAGCTGTATTGTAGCCAAAAATAGTGAATGTGTGAATGTGTTTGTGATTGTTCTAAGGAACACAATTAATGTGTCACCAGTCAATAACAAACAATCAAAGTGTGACAGACAGACAAACAAATAACAGAAAAGTAACCCATATACATATTGTCACCATGCAAAAAAACACAAGTCAATATAACAATAATTTTAAAACAGTTTAGAAAACATTGTAAGAAAATAAGGAATTTTTCACAACTTTAAATTTTACAATTTCTTATCATGTTTTTCTACTCTTTATCCTCAAGGCTTTTACATGTTATCTGCCACCCCTTGTGTCTTATTGGGTATTAAAATCAACTCAGATGTTATTGCTAGCATAAGTGAATCAGTGTATTACAACTAAGATGTAACAGGAACTGTCCTAAAAGATGACTCAAAAGTCATATTATAAATGAAATCAAACATGAATAACACATGAATATGTTTATACGATCCTAAACAATTGATTGATATGGGTTTAACGCCGTTTTCAACAATTTTTCATTCATATCACGGCAACCAGTTAACCTACTCATATATGTTTCCTGGCTTTCTAACACCAGTACTCCACACATTCTTTCTAAGCAACTGGCTGCATTTCCACGTAGACTGTTAGCCCATTGGTGGAAGACGAATAACGCTTGTCACATTGACTTTCGTCAAACGTCTAAAACAAATACCTTGCACATCTACAATTCAAAACATAATTATATTGTGTACCAAGTTTATATAAAATATCCTAAAACTTAACCTTTTCTCTCATATAGACGCTTTCTGACGCCTCTGCAGCAGACAGCTTTTTGAAAACATAGTGACAAAAGAAGAAATTGCTCAAAACAAGCAATTTCTCCTTTTGACACAATGTTTTCCACTTTTAGTCATAGGTTATCCATTCATTTATAGAGATTTTCTATCTTTGGACAAAATATGTTCAAAGTCGTCTGCTGCAGAATTGTCGTATGAGGGAAAGGGTTAAAGAAATAGTTTGCTCCACACATTGAGTATATCATATAGTTGGACCTACCAACTTGCCTAGAAAGATTACCAGTATAACCCTGACAAACAAACTATCTTAGCTAGTGGGTTATTATTCCTTTTCCACATACAACAATTTTACAGCAGACAACCCTGAACACATCTTAGCAAAAATATACCAAATCACTTTTAACAAGGGCACCACAAAGCGGATGCATCCCCTCGCCATATACTAACTGTATACCAAGTTTGGTTAAGATCGGTCGAGGGAAGTTCAGTGTAGAGTGGTCAAAAGGTTGTTACGGACGGACGCGGAATAGTCAAAGACCAATTTTGAAAATAAATAGGCTTCTAGACCTTGCCATATACTAACTGTATACCAAGTTTGGTTAAGATCGGTCAAAGGATGTTCAGTGTAGAGTGGTCACAAGGTTGTTGATATGGGAAAATAGTCCAAGTCCAATTTTGACCTTGACCTTTAACCTAAGATCGGTCGAGGGATGTTCAGTGTAGAGTGGTCGAAAGGTTGTTACGGACGGACGCGGAATAGTCAAAGACCAATTTTGAGCTTGACCTTTAACGTATGACCTTGAAAAAAATAGGCTTCTAGACCTTGCCATATACTAACTGTATACCAAGTTTGTTTAAGATCAGTCAAAGGATGTTCAGTGTAGAGTGGTCACAAGGTTGTTACGGACGGACGCGCGGACGGACGAACGGACGAACAAACAAACGGACAGCCCCGTTACTATATCCGCTCGCATACTTCGTAAGCTGAGGGGATAATAAAAGTGTATTTATGGACTAGTTAAAAATCCTTTTGCCCGAATTATTTTCAAAAGTCTTCTTCCTCAAAGTTGTGAAAATGTACATATGGGAAAGGATTATTATAGATTAGAAATACAAGAAGAAATATGAATAAAACATATAAGTATTTCACTCACTTTTCTGCCCTTGAACTTGCTCTACTGGATCCCAATCTACTGTTTGCTCTTGAAGATGGCCTTGACCCTTGTCTGCTGTTTGACCTTGACTGTGCTTGTCTACTAGCTGTTCTTGACCCTGACTGTGGCCTTGACTTTTGTGATGATTTTGCTCTTGAATCTGACCTAGGTGGCAATTGTTGATGATTTTTCGTTGTTTTCGATTCCTGCGGATTTAATCTATCTGATTCTACCGCAGTCACTTCAGATTCGAATCTAACTGATGATTTTGTCTTTTCTCTTTGTAAAGAATTTTTCACATCGTTTAACTTAGCACCAAGATGACGCGAGCTTTCCCCAGATCCGTGTTGAGTTGATTCAATCTCTGTTGTAACTGAGCTTCTCACAGATGGTTGGTTATTGTGAGCACTTTGCATTAAAGATTCCGATGACTGACTTAGTTTTGCACTTTTACGACCGGATTTTCTGCGACCACTTCTACTTGAGCTTGGTGGTTTGACATCAAAATTTTGCGTAGATGACTCATTCCTGAAAAATAAAATAATAAATAGAAATTCATCATTTGTAAGAGAAAATGAAACAAAAATAACCAAAAATCTTTAATGACAGCATATTTAACAATTAATCTTGTATGATATTTTAAGTGAAACCTGCTTTAGAAATACAAACTCGATACACAGTTAAAAACAGTGTTTTCAAATTTCAGCTGCAGAAGCATATATAGTTATCTATGTCAGGGAAAGCAAAAGCAACTGCACATAAGGTAGACTAAGATCACCTAGTACTTATGTGCATCTTAACATTGGTGTATAATGTTGGCTTTTCATTCTTTTTCAATCAATTTTTCAGTTATTTCATAGTGTTTCCATGATAAGTAACCAGTACTACTATTCCTTTTATCCTGACATCAGCCAGTCAGTCGTAATTCTAATCCTACAATTCTGAGCACAAAGGAGGGAAAGCCATTACTTCAATTTTAAAGTCTATGGTATGGTATGACTCCTTTTTGGCAAGCTTATCTGCACATTCTTTAAATTTTCCATGACTTTTCAAGACCTTAAAATTATAATTTAAACAAGAGCTCCAAGATGCAACATCAAAGCTTGTCTGTTTGCTCTAAGTCAAAAAAGGGGCATCTCTATATAATTATCAAGGCCAGAGTTATATGACTTGGTATGAAATGCTCATTGTTCATAGGAACATGTATACCAAGTTTCATTTAAAAATGTTGAACTGTTTTTGAGTTATGGGCAAGGTTAAACTTTTTGTATGAATTTCCAATTCCAAAAAGCAGCATAACTGAATAATTGTTAAAGCCAGAGTTATGTGACTTAGTATAATCATGTGTGTTGCTTCTAGGAACATGTGTACCAAGTTTCATTTGAATATCTGTAAATGTTTATGAGTTATGAGGTAAGGTTAAAGTTTTCTGTCGACAGACGCCAAGGGTATCACAATAACCAAACTTTTTTCTTCGAAAAACAGACGAGATAAAAATTAAAGCATTTTGCCAGATTTTCAAAGGAAGTATAAGAACTCAGGTTAACCCTTTCCCACATACAACAAATCTGCAGCAGACGAATAAAAAGCATTAAAAGCATGGTGACAAAAACCTGAAAAATCTCCATAAAAGATAGCTTAATTGCTAAATAAAGTTGAAAAACATTGTGGCCAAAGGAGAAATTGCTCATCATGAGCAATTTCACATTTGGCCACAATGTTTTTAAAAGTCATCTGCAGCTATTGCGTCAAAATGCGCATGCAGGTGGGAAAGGGTAAAACTTACTGAAGATCGGTATTCCATTTCTCCATTCCCCCTTCTTCTTGTACCTTATACTTCATTGACCTTTCTAAAAGTTCCTCTGACTGGAAGTAAAATAGACTTCATTTACCATTGAACTTTGGATATGTGAATTCCATAACAAGTGATAGTTACATAAATAATTAATGTAAATGATTGCGTGAACATATTTAATTATTAATAAAAATAATTGCATCAGTACAGCCGAGCTCCGGTAGCGTCGTGGGCTGTCCAGGTGTTGGGAGTTCAAACCCTAGCTCAGCAAACATTCTTTCGGACGTTTAACAAAAGTCATTATAACAAGCATCATTTGTCTTCCACCAACAGGCTAACAATGATCTGGAAAAGCAGCCAGTTGCTTGGAAAGTCTGTTGCGTGGAGTACTTATGTGGGAACACCGAAAATACATGAGTAGGTGAACTGGCAACCATTTCATGACTGCATTTCTTTTGAAATTGGCGTTAAACCCAATCAATCCATGCATCAGTACAAGTTCTGTTGATTGAAGGTATGGAATTATTCAAGTTCATATAATGTTAACATGGTAATCAGCAATTAAAATTTGCCACACCCTTTCTCACCGGCAGATGCATTTTGACCCATCTGCATATGTATGTGGGAAAGGGTTTAACCTTTTCCCATCTGCAGACGCATTTTGACGCAATAGCAGCAGACGACCTTTGAAAACATTGTGGTCAAAGGTTAAATTGCTCATGATGAGCAATTTCTCCTTTGGCCACAATATTTTCAACTTTATTTAACAATTAAGATATTTTAGCTTTTTGTCACTATGTTTTCAAAGTCTGCTGCTGCGGATTTGTTGTATGTGTGAAAGGGTAAAAGATACTACAAATAGTCTGTCTATATTGTCCATATGCTATAATAATAATTAGCGTTATGTTAACAATGTTAACAAGGTATTGTGGACACCTACGATAATATACTCTTTTGAGGAACCACAGCATGGATTTTGGTGGCCAAGAAAAGGTTTTTAGAAAATATTCTCCCTATCCGTTTCCCATATATACTAAATCTGTAGCAGACCATTTTGAAAGCATATAGGCAAAAACTTGATAAAACTCCATAAATGAATAGAGTTGAAAACATTGTGGCAAAAGGAGAAATTGCTCATTATGAGCAGTTTCTCTTTCTGTCACAGTGTTTTCAAAAGTCGTCTGCTGCAGATGCATCGGAATAAGTCTACAGGAGGTAAAGTATTATTTAGAGTTCTGTAATACCTGAGATTCCTGTAATTCTACTTCTACGATGGATATTGTGTCGGGATCAGGGTACATCGATTTGTTGGTGTCCGTTGACCTGACTGCATTAAATAGGGCCTGGAAATTAACCCGCTCCTCATCATCTGTAGTAAACATGTCAAGTTTGATAAATAATTTAACACTTTTTCCTACAAGCACATACATTTTGACACATGTGAAACAGATAACTTTTAAAAGCGTTGTGGCAAACGTTTGTTTTAAATTTTACGCTGCTTTCAACAGCTAAGGTCATATTGCGGCAGAGTGGCAAGAGGAGACAATGCTTAACCCTTTCCCTCATACAACAATTCTGCAGCAGACGACTTTGAACTTATTTTGTCAAAACATAGAAAATCTCCATAATTGAATGGATAACCTATGACAAAAAGTGGAAAACATTGTGGCAAAAGGAGAAATTGCACGTGTTGTACAATTTCTTCTTTTGTCACTATGTTTTCAAAAAGCCGTCTGCTGCTGAGGCATCAGAAAGCGTCTATATGAGGGAAAGGGTTAAAGAGCTTTTGTTAGCTTTCATATTGTTATTTTAAATCACAAATGTTGCTTCAGCCAAACAAGTATCTTCCTTTATTTTTTTTTAATCATAATCAATTTAAGCAGACATGTTTCTATTAGCAATAACAAATTATTCTCTGTACTTGTGTTTAAAGTCATGATATATTTTAAACTTCATTAATAATTATTTGTTTAGTTTTTGTAGATACAGTACACTATACTTTTTTAATTAAACCACTTTCCTTCTTCAGTACTCAATTTCTTTTTTGATTGCAGTATTGAGCCTTTAATTTTTCGATTCATTTATACTATCCAATTTGTCATTTAAACATAGTTATTGTTTATTCTATCTTATCATTAATTGTATAAACATATTCTGCATCTTTTAATAATGAGTTTTCCTAAACCATAAATGTGAACAAGTTCATGGAATTTAAAAGAAGTTACTATATCAGCATGATCTGATTGATAAAACAAATGTTAAGCCTTGTGGCCCAAATTTAGATGCATTTTGACACATCTGTAGCAGACAATTTCTCAAAACATTGTGGCAAAAGTAGAAATTTTACAGGAAGAACAAATTCTTCTTTTGCCACAATGTTTTCGTCTCTATTCAATCATCACACTTTCATTTATAGAGATGTTCCTTATTTTTACCCAGATGATTTCAAGGTTGTTTGCTCCAGAATGGTTGTATGTGGGAAAGGTTTATTGAACAAGACATGTGCTCAAATTCATTGAATTTAAAACTTGCAGCAATATTAAATTACTCTGACTGATCCAACAAATGTTATGAATAAAATTTTCAGATGCAGTTATCAAGTGTTATACTGAAGAAAGTGGAATCCGCTGTGGTCGAGTGGTTAGCGTCGGGGATTTGAAACCGGGTGTCCCGGGTTCGATCCCCAGTCGCGGCACTACGGTCATGGTGGAGTGCCCTTTGGCAAGGCATATTTTCTAGCCTAGTACTGGTTTGTTTACCCAGGGATCATGAATAAGTGAACTGTCACTGTGATATAACTGAATTAATGTTGAAAGAAAACTGAAGAAAGTTGATTCATACCAAAATCATCGAAATCGTCCATTTTCATTGAAGCATTTGACATTTCACGATGCGTAGCGGGTGTCTTTCGTGCTGACTCTCTGCTTGAATATCTTGGGGTACCTTGAACACTCGATGACTCGTCCCTCGGTGTAAATAAAGCATCTACGTCCGTCCGTCTGTGTTTTTTAAGTAAAAGCCTCTCAGCATAGCTTATGTTATTGGAGAACGTGATTTCTAATTCCTGGGAATTCTCCTGCATGCCAGTAGATGTGTCTACATTCACAGCTGAAATAATGCAGGAAACAAATTGTATTAACCCTTTCCCACCTATAGATGCATTTTCCGGCGACATTGATGCCTTGCAACAACTTTCTCTTGTACTTTCATTTATAGAGATTTTCAATATTTCCCACCTTAAGATGCATTTTGACAGGTCTGCAGCAGACGACTTTTGAAAACATTGTGACAAAAGGAGAAATTGCTCCAAACAAGCAATTTCTCCTTTTGCCACAATGTTTTCAACTTATTGCAGTAATTTTACCTACAATAATAGAGATTTTTCATATTTTTTAGTAGACATTTTCAAAGTCGTCTTACACAGATTTGCTGTATGTGGGAAAGGGTTAAATACTGCTGCTACTTGCATTATTTTTATAGTTGTATTCATAGCAATATTAGCAAAGAAATTGACAACATTCAAACTTGGATCCATCTGCATCAAACGTTATCTGGGTATATTGCAGAAAAAAAGGAAATTTCTATCTTTGCCTTGTATTTTTCGAAAATCTTTCAATGTTTTTATTCATTTTATTATATTATTTTATATTGCTTCAGATAGGGCCAGTCCATGTATACTAATCAATGTTCTTACTTGGGGTCATGACCCTTGACACAGGTCGTGGAGTTCTGATTCTCTTTTCATTTTTAGGTGGGTTTTCACTGGCCCCTCCCTTGCCACCACGCCAAGCACCCAAAGCGTCCTGGAACGAGGCGGCCTGTTCCGCTTCATCGTAAGTGCCGTTCAGTAAGCTGTTCTCGTATGTACCGCTGGCACCCTCTGGACTGTTACGATCATGCTAAAAAAACGAATAAACGCATTATACTTCTACATACAACATATTGCAAAAGATGACTTTGAATAGATCAGCGTAAAAATATGATAAATCTCTATAATTGCAAGTATACTTATTGAATAGAGTAGAACAAATTGTGGCGAAAGGAAAAATTACTCACTTTCAGAAGTTTTCCCTGCTTTTGCATAGAATTTTCAAAGTGGTCTGCTGCAGATTTGTTGCATGTCGGAAAGGCTTAAGACCATGACTAAAACACAAATTGCCTCTAACGTTATGTGTCATAAGTCTTGGACTATTGATCTAAAAGTCGCTGGTAGGACTCCTACATTGACTAGATAGCAGACATTGACAGTGAACAACAAAAACGTTGGGAATTAGCTGCACAGTTTCAGCACAGTACATGAACTGAGTGGCACTCTGATATAACCAACCATTTACATTTGCTACCAATGTAGATCCAGATCAACCAGCACATTTACCCAGTTTGATCTGGCTATGCACTGTTTAGCCATATGGCATAGAAGGTTTCACCCTTTTCCTAATATAGACGCTTTCTGACGCCTCTGCAGCAGATGGCTTTTTGAGGGAAAGGGTTAACAGATTCATTCATACTTACACGTCTACTACTTGGAGGTTGTTCGTGCATAGGCTCAATAGGTTCTGGTCCTTCCTCATCATAGAAATCATACGAGGAACGGGTTTGACCGGGATTTGGTCTCGGAGATGCAAAGCACTGTCTTGGTGCAGCTCCGAGAGGCACTGATCTGTGTTTCTTGAGGTTACCCCTGAGATGGAAGGCAGCGAAACATCCTGCGCAATAGTCCTCTGTACACTGCATGCAGGTCTACAAAGAAATACAATTATCTATTAAAACTAGAACTATCACTGAAGATAATAAAATACTAACAGCACCTTGACCTACACCATAACTTAATAAGTAAAAGGGCCATAACTCTGTAAAATAAACATGCAATTGTAACCCCTTTAGGATATGCACATCTCCTCTTGGTATAGAAGCTTCATGTAAAATGGAATTCCACCCAGTGCTTTTTAAGAAATAAGCCGGACAAAATATGGCTTCCGACCAACAGACTGACACAGTGACTCCTATATACCCCCTCTTCTTCGAAGGGGGTATAATTACCTTCCTAAGAAATTTGATCATAATCGGTGAAGCCTTAACAAAATTATTCAGCAGAAACATATAATCACTATGAATGGTTACTTCAATAAAATGGAATCTTTTTATATCCCAAGTAAAACCAGAAATGCTACATAGCCAAGAAACAAGGTTTTGAACTGTAACTTTAACACAAGTGACCTAGATCTTGAATCAAGGGACATCAGTGTAGGTCTTAAAAAAATCATTCAGCAGAAACAAATGATTGATGACTAGCATCCTGCACAATTTACAACATCATCATCATTCTAATGACTAGGTTAAATTCTAGGTTTAACCCTTTTTTCCTTCATAAAGATGCTTTCTGACGCCTCTGCAGCAGACAGCTTTTTGAAAATATGGCGACAAAAGAAGTTTAACCCTTTCCCTCATACAACAATTCTGCAGCAGACGACTTTGAACGTATTTTGTCAAAACATAGAAAATCTCCATAATTGAATGGATAACCTATGACAAAAAGTCGAAAATATTGTGGCAAAAGGAGAAATTGCATGTTTTGTGCAATTTCTTCTTTTGTCACTATGTTTTCAAAAAGCCGTCTGCAGCAGAGGCGTCAGAAAGCGTCTATATGAGGGAAAGGGTTAACACAATTTTTTTTAAAAAAATCCAGTAATTAATACCATGGTTACAGAAATTTATTCATGATCCTTTGGTGACAACCCTGAGCTAGGCTAAGAAATGTGCCTTGCCAAAGGGCATTTCTCCATGGTGAGTAGGGGACCAAACCAGGGACCACGGTCAGAAGAACAGTTACGGCTCTGATTAGACTGCATATATATGCTATTCACTGGGATATATAAGATGTATATGTTATATGTACATGAATCAACTGTTATTGGACGTTATTACATAATTTCCGCGTATGTGTATATGTAAACCTTTACCTTTTGCATAATAAAGTATACTTCTATCAAAGATAAATATTTCAAAACATGATGGGAAAAGTAGAAACTGCTCAAAATAACCTATTTCTCATTTCGCATCAATTTTTTCAAGGTTTTATTGTTTTGGGCCAGTGGCCTTATGTCAATAAAATATTGTCATTGTCATTTTGCTGAATCGACAAGACTCCAATATGTCTGCCGCAGCTCATACATGTATATAAGCAGCATCTTGCAAATTTTGGCTTTTTTTTTAAAAATCATGATGGTGGTAATTTTCCATGATGTTTTTAAAGGCATCTGATTTAGATGTTTTAAATTGTATGCATGTGGGAAAACATTAATAGCAGACAGAGGATCAATCTCCTATAAATCTTACCACAGCTGCTGCTCTCTCCTCACACTGCCCACATTTCGGACCCTTGGGCTTGTCCCGTGGGGTAAGAGAACCTTGCTTGGCTATAAAGGCCATAGTCCCTGGTTGATTACTCCTTTCAGGTAAATCTGAAAATATTGTTCATACAAAATGTAATGTCTGTTTGATAAAGTTAAGGGTGTTTAAAACTGCTCTAACCCTTTCCCTAAAATAGACGCTTTCTGACGCCTCGGTAGCAGACGGCTTTTTAAAAACATAGTGACAAAAGGAGAAATTGCTCAAAACAAGCAATTTCTCCTTTTGACACAATGTTTTCCACTTTTTGTCATAGGTTATCCATTCAATTATAGAGATTTTCTATTTTTTGACAAAATATGTTCAAAGTCGTCTGCTGCAGAATTGTTGTATGAGGGAAGGGTTAAATGATATCTAATACTATTGTCACATTCCCTAAGAGTCATAACTAGAACTGCGACTGGTGAGGTCACAAGTCCCCCTTACTGGTAAACCAGATTCAAATTAACCCTTTCCCTCATATAGACGCTTTCTGACGCCTTTCAGACAGCTTTTTGAAAACATAGTGAAAACGAGCAATTTCTCCTTTTGACTCAATGTTTTCCACTTTAAGTCATAGGTTATCCATTCAATTATAGAGATTTTCTACTTTTTGACAAAATATGCTTAAAGTCATCTGCTGCAGAATTGTGGTATGAGGGAAAGTGCTAAAACTGCTTTAAATGACATCTAATAATATTTTGAGATTCCCTAAGAGTCATAACTAGAAAATCGACAGTTGAGGTAACATGTCACTCTTACTGGTAAACCAGATTCAAATTGACAACAATGTAGCAAATGGAGAAAATGTTTACATGATAAACTTATTATCTTTTTGCCACAATGTTTACAACTCATTTCATTGGCTGAGCTTTTCCATATGTGTTGTATACTGCAGATTTGCTGCCTGTGGGACAGGTTTAACCCTTTCCCTCATATAGACGCTTTCTGACGCCTCTACAGCAGTCGGCTTTTTGAAAACATTGTGACAAAAGAAGAAATTGCTCAAAATGAGCAATTTCTCCTTTTGACACAATGTTTTCCACTTTTTATCTTAAGAGGTTATCCATTCAATTATAGAGATCTTCTATTTTTTGACAAAATATGTTTGAAGTCATCTGCTGCAGAATTGTCGTATCAGGGAAAGGGTTAAGAGGAAAAACTGCAAAGTTAACCCTTTCCCACATACAACAAATCTGCACCAGACGACTTTAAAAACATGATGACAAAAACCTGAATAATCTCTCTAAAAGATTGCTTAATTATTAAATAAAGTTGAAAACATTGCGGCCAAAGGAGAAATTGCTCATCATGAGCAATTTCGCCTTTGGCCATAATTTTTTCAAAAGTCGTCTGCTGCTATTGCGTCAAAATGCGTCTACAGGTGGGAAAGGCTTAAAGAGCTCTTGCCACATTATATATGATTTAAATGAAGCAATTATCCCTCTATTGGGGGCAATGAAACAATTCCTTTTAGTACCCACAACATAGGGTTTAAATGATAAATAAGGTTTTGAGTACTTGAAATATATCTTGAGCTCTGCAATTTTATTGCATAATTCTTAGTTAACCTGTACAGATGGGAAAATATTTTCTTGAAAAAGAGTTGAATCTTTACTTGACAAAGGATGCTATTGATCATATTGAGCAATTCTCCTTTTTGTCACAATGGTTTCAGCTCTATTCAATATTTATACTTTCATTTATAGATATATTCCCTATATGCATTCAAAGTCGTTTGCTAATAATTTATTATATTTTGGAATAGGTTATGTTATGGTTGGTTTTCCTGGAGCACAGTTTAACTGCGCCTTTATAAAGCAATTTCTTGGTTTTCCTGGAGCACAGTTTAACTGCGCCTTTATAAAGCAATTTCTACTATCGCCTCAGTTTTTAAAGTTCTCTGCTGCAATAGGCACCTGAGAGGCAGTCTATTTCAGTGAAATGGTTAAACAAAGTTTCCATACCTAAAGGTTTATCTTTGAGAATCTTTATCTTACTTTTACCACTTGAGGAAGCCTGAAAATAAATATTTCATATAATACAGATTATGGCCCTAGCAATAATCTCATTTATTTTGGGGCTGACAAACCGTGGTGGGTTGGGAGTTGTTTTTAAATAGTGTTTTTGGAGTTTTGGGAATCGTTTACTTCCGGGTTAATTCGCCTATCTGTTATGATCAATTCTAGACGACAAAGCGCTTGCATTTACTATTGGATTTGATTAAGCGTCTAATCACCTATTACGCAAAGTCTCGGACACTTCAAAATTTGAGAATATTCGGAACACTCGGCCTTTTTTCAATCGGCTTCAAGGAACCATGCACAAAATAGATTTCGGAAAAACGATTTAATATCCAAAATCATCGGCGATAATTTTGGAAAGACTATGCCGTGGAGGAAAAGAACACAGACGAATAATCCGTGTGGAAGGGAACGGGAGAAAAAATGGCGGTGTCGTTGTGATCAATAGAATTGATGAGTTGTTTGTCTCGCATCATTGACGATCTCGTCACGTGGTGAGTATTCTATCATTTTAGGCGATCCTATGTCAGTCTGGTCCATTTCAAGGACAAATTTATTGCAGGGAGGGACGCCTAGACGTCTCGTATTGAACTTATCAATGATAGGAAGAAATCGCGATTTGAGTTGGATGACATATCTGCCCATACACTGGACCGTGCAATGTTTCGCCGTCAAGGAACCCAATTAACCTCGATTTTTGAAAGTTGAACTTGTTGGTAGCGGCAACTTCACTTAATAACTTTGCTCATTTGTATTATTCTGGATCATGATAACTAGCAAGTTTAGCTAGGGAGTCATGTGGATGCCATACGGTATGAGTTACGGCTGGTAGTGTTTCGGGCCCATTTAAAAAATCGTCTTCTGCCAAAAGCAGGGTATATCCGCTAGCTCTCTTCCCCGAAGAACAGCCAGTGAATTTAGGCTTGTACACCAGGTCATTCACATAATGACTTTATATACTGTATCCTATTCTCTGCTCAGTTCAATTCACAAGCTTTGAACTCTTTGCCTGTATTTTCGATTTCGACGAACTTGGTTTAATGGTTGAATTTGATGGTAACTTTTATTTTGTCATGGCTTTGTCATTTGATTGCCTGCAAGACAGGAGAACTTTTTGCCATATTCCGCAGACTACGCGAAAGTCGTCGGTCCTTCTCCTAAAAGGTTGTTATTTTAGACAAGCTAAAGAAGGCAATCTTAGGGGACTGAACATCTAATACTTTACCTAGATGATTTATTTTATTTTTTTGGGGAAAAGGGAACTGAACACCGTGCTTCCATAATGTCTGTTTTCTGTCACAAAATGGGTTTGCTAGGATAACTTACTGCTTGAGTATATGTACTTTTAAGAAAATGTCGTTCTTGATTGGTATCTTGGGTAATTGGTGAAATTGGTTTGAAACCTGGGGATATACTTTTAAGAAGCTATTCCAGCAGATAATAAGTGGAATTTAAGTATACACTTTCAGCAACAAATGTATTTTTAAGTATTATAAAATGCAGTTCATAACTGGATATTTTAACTTTGATTGCTAGTCTATCTTGCATTCCTTTCTGCCGCAGATTGATCAATTGAATTTAAGGTTTGAAAGCCTCATTTTCACCTTCAAGCAGAATCTGGTATGGAAGACGACCCAACAGAAACGGGGTTTGTAATGAGGACTTTCAGTTTTTGTAGGAAGTTCCCACATGCACATTGGCCCACATGCCTTGATCTAACGGGGCCTCATTGGGACATAACCATTCTAGCAGTTTCCAGATTTCATTATCACTTCCATATGGGGAGAGAGCCTTTGAAAACAAGTCATGACACTTCTTAGGGCATTCACCTTACTCTTACAGATATCTTTTATAACCTTTCCCTTGATTTAGACGACATGTTTGACCTTTGAGATTGAATATCGTTTTAGGGCTGTGCATGTATCTGGCCATTCAAATAAACTTGCTAACTTGTTAGGCCGCTTAAGATCGATCGCAAAGATTACTGGTGCGTTTAAGAAAACTTAATGCTCCCTTGGCCTAATTACACAGCACTTTTGATTTCCTACTGTTTTGAGTTTGGTTATTCTCCTTTGCATGCTTACAAGAAGCCATGTGATTATTTGTGCTATATGCTCATTATGTTGCTTACATCCGTCTTAACGTAATGCTTCAGCTTGGTTCACAAGCTGCACCATTCCTTAGTTTATTTACAGATATTTGGCTCATGGGCCGGGTGACCCACTGATTGCCAGAGTGGAAGGATGAGCTAATTTAAGGAGGTCACATGGTCTGGGTTTGTATGATTAAAAGATGCCAGTGGTATTTACTGTAGCCTACTACTTCCCAAGTTAGTTTATCACCCGTCACCAACGGTCAGTCATGATCGTATTTCTCCTATCCTACGTGGGAATGATCTTGTTGGTACTACACAATGGAAACTTATGAAGTACATGAAATATTAGCTAATCTGTTTTCAAAGTTGTCTGCTGCAGAATACAGATTTGTTGTATGTAGGTATGGGATAACTTATCATCATACATTCTTTCCGACGTTTAGCAGAGGTCGCTGTGACACACATTGTTCGTCTTTCACCAGTGGAAAAGCAGCCAGTTGCTTGGAAAAGTATGGAGTACTGGTGTGAAACAGGAAACATGAGTAGGCTAACTGGCCGTAGTGATATGACTGACTATCAGTCTATGTGGAAAAGCAGCGAGTTGCTTGGACAAGTATGTTGTATGGAGTACTAGTGTGAAAAAACCAGGAAACATATAAGTAGGTGAACTGACTAGCAGTCTATGTGGAAAAGCAGCCAATTGCTTGGAAAAGTACTGGTTTAACGGTGTTAAACCCAAGTCAATCGATTGGTGGGAAATCATCATGGATTTCCTGGAGAGGCCTTGAATCTAATCAAGTGAGCTTTGGGGGGAAAAAATAAGTAACAAAAGGAACACATTAATACAACTGGAAAAGCAGCCAATTGCTTGGAAAAGTACTGGTTTAACGGTGTTAAACCCAAATCAATCGATTGGTGGGAAATCATCATGGATTTCCTGGAGAGGCCTTGAATCTAATCAAGTGAGCTTTGGGGGGGAAAAAATAAGTAACAAAAGGAACACATTAATACAACTGGACATCAGATTGTGAGGAATTTATGGAATGGTAGATCAATTATATGGGAAATTGATACCAAAATAAGTGGACTTGTGTATAGGAGAGAGGGATGACCTGTATTAGCCATCCGACCTCAGTGCCTGGACCCTGCATTAGTCAGGAACGGGGGCTTGGGGAAGCTTTGAATTGGTGGGGACTGCCTTGCATGGCATGTCAACAATGACGGAAACCTTGTGAGGTGGCCTTCCGCAGTTATTAAGCATGCCATTCCAAATTTATATCATTAGTTTTTAGGGGAGAGTTATGTCCAGAACAAGCAATGGATTTCTTGTATTAGCGCATCTCTCGTGGACCCCGCTTTTAGGCCCTTTGGATTTATGGAATTTTAAAAGTAAACTACGAATTGAAATGGAGGTTGTATTGTAATATGGATTTTGAAGGCTATTGTCAGAGGAGGATAGGATCTGGTGTCTTGGTTCACCGCGCGGTCCACTGTGATTGCTATACCCCAATGTCCATTTTCCCGCTGAACCCACTAGTAGAGTATTGGAATGAAAGCGGAAAAGGTCATGCTTTCATATAAAACTACTAGTCGTACATATTTGGTGCGTATAGATAGGCCGCTGAATGGGGGACAAATTTATACTAAATTTTCTGTGGCGGATTCTAGCGGCCAGTGAGTGGGCGGCATAGTGATCTAGCATACCTAATAGTCAGAATTCATTGTTATTTATACCTCCAACGTCGACCTCGAGGCTTGGACTCTGTCGGCATCAGTCAGGAACGGGGCCTCGGGTGTCACGGACGAGGAGCTGGGAACTGTGAGGGGCTATTATGCATGGCATGTCTCAAGGATGTGGAACCTTGCAAGGCGGCTTCTCACAGGATTCCAACAATCCTAAGTTTAATTCATGGCTTTGTCTATGGCACGCACCATTGATAAATTATCTATATGGGGAGAGGGATGCCCAGAACAGAAAGCGGAAAAGGTCATGCTTTCATATAAAACTACTAGTCATACATATTTGGTGCGTGCAACTGCATAACAGTCTAATGATCACTGTGCCGTCCTCCATGATGGCTGAATACCACTTGCGTCCAAATTAACTCCACAATAATAGTGTTTATGATGTGTGTGGTTATTATTTTTTGTCTGGGAATAAATGTGTTGTATTTGATGATTTTACTTTTATGTTATTTTATTGCGGCGGCATCCTAAAATAATACAGATTATGGCCCTAGCAATAATCTCATTTATTTTGGGGCTGACAAACCGTGGTGGGTTGGGAGTTGTTTTTAAATAGTGTTTTTGGAGTTTTGGGAATCGTTTACTTCCGGGTTAATTCGCCTATCTGTTATGATCAATTCTAGACGACAAAGCGCTTGCATTTACTATTGGATTTGATTAAGCGTCTAATCACCTATTACGCAAAGTCTCGGACACTTCAAAATTTGAGAATATTCGGAACACTCGGCCTTTTTTCAATCGGCTTCAAGGAACCATGCACAAAATAGATTTCGGAAATTATACTTTCCCTTTAGTTTATAGAGCTTTCCCATAATTTTGCCTCAAGTCTTTTGCTGCAGATTTGTTGTATGTGGGAAAGAGTTAAAGAGAATAACAGAATAATATGCAAACAGTGTAATCTATCAAAACGACACCTATATAGAGCAAAAATATATTTAAACTACAGTTTAACAGCTAACGAAAAGCAAATGAGCAAATAGAAAATATGAACGAAAAAGTGGTAAACATTGAGGGGAATGGAAACAAATTGCTCATTACAAGCCATCCCTTGCCCTCATATAGACGCTTTCTGACGCCTCTGCAGCAGACGGCTTTTTGAAAACATAGTGACAAAGGAAGAAATTGCTCAAAACGAGCAATTTCTCTTTTTGCCACAATGTTTTCCACTTTTAGTCAAAGGTTATCAATTCAATTATAAAGATTTTCTATGTTTTGACAAAATATGTTGAAAGTCGTCTGCTGCAGAATTGTTGTATGAGGGAAAGGGTTAAAACAAACTGATGCCATCTGCAGTAGACAACTTGTGAAAGTTTTGTGGCAAAAAGGAGAAAACGTTCATAATAGTTTTGAATAATTTTCCTTCGATGCTTTTAAAAGCAGTCTTCTTCAAAGGTGTTAAAAGCAGTATGCATCAGGAGGAAAGGTTTAAACTTACACTTTTACTTTTCTTTTTGGCAAGAACTTCTTCTGCGTAATTATTGAGGGTCCCTGTCTGGCCCTTTTTCCAAAATCCTCCGCCTTGTCTCCTGGATACAGAAAGGAAAGTGTCAATCTTAGGAAGGATAATTGTTCATTTTGGCGTAATTAAGCTCAAGATGAACTTTCACAGAGTGAGCTCAAGATAAAAGTGAGCTCAATAAGTGATACTTTCACAATGACTATAACACAAGTGTAAACCTTTTCTCATATACAACAAATCTTCCGCAGACGACTTTGAAAACAAAGTGACAAAAACCTGAAAAATTCTCCAAAGAAATTGCTTAATTGTTAAATAAAGTTGAAAACATTGTTGACAGAGCACTTTCACCGTTTGGCCACAATTTTTTCAACATACGTCTGCTGCTATTGCGTCAAAAAGTGTCTGCAGATGGGAAAATGTTACTAATCTCATGTTATTTATTCATTGATCTGTTCTCTTGATTTTCAGTTGCGTCAAAAAGTTGTCAACTGCACAAGAATCGTCTCAAGTCATACTTCCCAAGACTCTATCCGACCTACAGATCTGACTGACAAATTATTGAAAGGTTTAACTAAATACCCTTTCTTATCAGCCCAAAATGTCTGACACAACAATTAAATTTGCAAATGAACACTGAAAATTACAATTTTGTCACTCACTTGGTTTGTTAAATAAATATTTGGTATATTCGCACCCTTAATTAGTTTTGTATTTGCAACTTTAAAATGCACTGTTTGGCCCCATAGAAGGCATTATGCGTGTTGCACACATGTTTTTCAGAGCGCAGCCTTAATAGAACAATAGAAGTTTCGTTGTTCGTTTTGTTAATTTGAATCAGTGCTTAATTGGAAATGCACAGAATAACATGCAATGAAAAAAGATCATATATAAATTCATATAATCATCAATCATGACTCGGAACTGCTCTCCAGATCGTAGTTAGTAAATCAAAATGATGAAGAACTGCTCTTTAGATTGCCGCTAGTAAATCAACTTCCTACATTGCAAATTGTTTGGTCTGACAGGCGAGCATGAGGTCCAATAGAAATATGTGGTCAGTCAGACCAAATGTCTGACAGGAGTCTCACGAGTTTCGGGATGTCTGTCAAGTCATCTTCAGCAGGTAAAGAGTTAATCATTTCCCAAATAAAACAAATCTTAAGTTGGTTTCTTTGAAAAAATCTGACGAATATATGGGAAAACTCTTTTAATTAAAGAATAAATAGTGAATAGAGCTAAAAACATTGAGGCAGAAGGGGAAATTACTTGTTTATAATATATAATGAGGAATTTCTATTATTGCTACAAAGTTTACAAAGGTCCACTTCAGCACACAGGTACCTGTGCTTCAGCAGAGGGGTCTCAAAATACTTCTGCATGTGAGACAATAACACTTACTCTCGTTCCTCCTTCTCTCTATTCATGGCAAGCTTGAGTTCCATCAGTCGTTCCTCCATTTTCTTTCCCTCCTTCTCAAGCTTTTTCGTCTCATTCTTTGCTCTCTTGATATCACTTTAAGAATAGAAAAAAATCAAATATTATAATAAGGATCACCCTATCCTACATATAGACACTTTCTAATGCTTCTGCAGATAAGGACCTTTGAAAACATTGCGACAAAAGGAGAAATTGCTCATGATGAGCAATTTCTCCTTTTGCCACAATTTGTTCAACTTTATTCAGTAATAATTGATTAATTCAAACAGGTATAGTTTCAATCTTTTAGCCAAAATGATTTCAAATTTGTCTGCTGCAGATTTGTTACATGTGGAGAAGGGTTCCCCATAAAACCTGCAGCAGACTTCATGTACTTTGAAATCATCTACTAGCAAAACTTGTTGAAAATCTCTTTAAATGAATATATCTAGCTAATATGGATTTATAAATGCTGTTCTAAAAATCTGTCTGATTCCAACAATCAAAATGTTTGTGTATGTGGTAAAAGGTAAAGCTCTTTTTTCTACATTCAGCAAATTTGCAGCTGAAAACTTTAAAAACATCTAAACAAAAAAATTTGTCTGTAAATAAAATTGTAATTATTGAATAGAAAACACTGTAGCTAAGGAGATACACAAAATTAGTAATTTCTCTCTCCAAAAATTACTGCAGATGTGTCATAACACAACCATTTGTGAAGATAGGATCCTATTTAACCCTTTCCTACTTGCAGACACATTTTGACGCAATAGCAGCAGACAACTTTTGAAAACATTGTGGCCAAAGGTGAAATTGCTCATGATGAGCAATTTCCCCTTTGGCCACAATGTTTTCAACTTTATTTAACAATTAGGCTATCTTTTATGAAGTTTTTGTCACCATGTTTTCAAAGTCGTCTGCTGCAGATATGCTGTTAGCGAGAAAGGGTTAAACATCTCAAACTTTATTTTGATCCAAAACCAATGACTGCCTAGATGCAGGAGTTCATGGGTTCAACCCCTGGTCCGGTCATACAAAAGACATTTCAAATGATATACGTAAGCATTTTGATTGACTCGCTGGTGTCAGGATAAATCTTGCTGTGACATTACTGAAAATTTGTTGAAAGCAGCATTATGCATAAAATAATCAATCAATCAATCAATCAATCAATCATAAACCAAGGAATTAACAGAGATTTTATGCTGTTTTTCTGGACTGACATTATAAATATGCAAATAAAGATGCGATTTTAAAACATATATGACACTACATTTTCCATCATTTTTTGCTGTGAATCTCAACTATTTGGTTTTATCTATGTTTTACATGCAGTTAATATACATTAACCCTTTCCTACCTGCAGACGCAATAGCAGCAGACGACTTTTGAAAACATTGTGGCCAAATGCGAAATTGCTCATGTAAGCAATATCTCCTTTGGCCACAATATTTTCAACTTTATTTAACAATTAAGCCATCTTTTGTGGAGATATTTCCGGGTTTGTCACTATGTTTTCAAATTTGTCTGCTGCAGATTTGTTGTATGAAGGAAAGGATTAAGGTCTTTATTTCCATATCAGTGAATGGAAGTCATGAAGATGGTGTCTGGAACATGCAACTGGGACATAACGGTGACAAACAGACAAACAGACAAATGACAAAAGAACAAAACTTTTACAATACAAAACACGATACAAACAGACATTCCCTCATTATGACTGACACACAAAACAAATAAATGATACATGAATATTCCTTGGTCTTAACATAAAGACCTGCTTAAAGTTGATAGGATCCTGCACAAGCTGTGTACAACCACTTCAAGAAACAAGATGAATTAAGAATAATTATTTTACAATTCATAAGTCAAAGGCAGATAACTAGATTATATAACGGGCATTTTTCATGTTCTAAAATCCTCATTTGACCCTCTAACTCAATGTTGTGGGTACTCAAAATAATTGTCTCAATAGAATGATTCTTAAGAGTACCCACATTATAGGGTTTAATTGGATTATAAGAAAACTATTGTGAGGAAAAGTGCTGTATACCTGTCCTCTGGTCAAGGACAATGTCAAGGTAAAACAAATCAAACAATTTAGTAATCATAAGAAAGGTTTGCAAAAACTTTTGCTTTTCATCTGTCAGAGGTAGGGATGGCATGTGTCTCTTTGACATAATTACAGAGCAACATACTACTATATGTCATGCAATATATCTTCTGGCAAAAATTTTGTTGCTTCTATATATAGTATGACTGTGGTAACAATTTCAGAAAAAATGAATTCAGATTGTTCTGACAGACTGAGGACTCAAGCATGACATTGTGCTAGTTAAAAGCATGTATTAATATTTGTGGATTTGGCTAATTTGTGCCTGAGGTTCAATCTGAATATACCCCTGGTGTTGTGTTTATATCATATGAAATTTAAAGATTTATCTGCTTTGTAAAATATCCATGATAAAACATCTTTAATATGTATCTTGAGCGTTGGAGGATAGAACTTTTATACAAAGATGAAAACATAGTCAAAGGGAAAAAGAGATATTGTTCATTTTCAGCCATTTCTCTATCTATATTTCACACAATGTCTTCAAAATTTGTCAGGTGATAAAACCTTAATTGTTTTCTGAATAAGGAAAATAATAAGGTCTTTTTACAGTATCATTAATCGAGTGTGAGGCATGCAAACATCTCAATATTTACCATTTCAATGTATCTAAAGCAGTCTACTTTTTAAAATATGGTGGCAAAAGGAGAAATTGCTTATAGTGCTTATAATGTTTACATTTACTTTACAACTCAATTCAATAATTATCTTTTCATTTATGGAGATTTTCAAGAATTTTGCCAGGCTGTTTTCAAAGTTGTCTGCTACAGATTTGTTTTAAGTGGAAATTTTAATTTAACATGCAGGAGCATTTTAATGCATCTGAAGCAGATGCAGCATAATAAACAACTTCTCTATTTCCCACGATGTTTTGAAAAAATTATTTATTAAATATATGTAAAAGTTTTCAATTAAAGAGATTTTCTCTATTCTTGCCCAGATGATTCCGAAGTCAATTCCTTCAGATCTGTTATATGTGGAAAGAGTTGAAAACATTTTGAGAAAAATGTTGCGACTTACGAACAATTTACAGTTTTATTTTAATTCAGATTCAGAAACAAAATGGATAAAGGAGAAATTGTTCATTATAAATATATAGAGCAACTTCTACTCTCCCACAATGTTTTAACCCTTTCCCACATACATCCAATCTGCAGCAGACGACTTTGAAAATGTCAACTCAAGAATATGTAAAATCTCAATAAGTGTAGGTATAATTACTGAAAAAAAGTTGAAAACATTGTGGCAAAAGGAGAAATTGCTCGTTTTGAGCAATTTCTCCTTTTGTCATGATGTTTTCAAAAGTCATCTGCTACAGATGTGTCTATAGGTGGGAAAGGGTTAAAATGGTGACTGCTGCATAAGCATCGAAAGTTTAAATGGTGAACTATACCAACAGGACTGTGACATTTTTTAACTTTAACAAATTTACGCAATGTTTTCAAAAATTGGGTATATATATGAAAGAAAGAGTTAGCAGAGAAAATTGCTTAAGGTGCTTACAAAAAGAATATTAAAATGAATTCAAAATATATATAATATAAAACTTCCTGTTTTGGGAGAAAAAAAATCGTACTTACGATAAAAACATTCTGCATTTATAGAATAAATTAAAAACAGTCATTGGAATGAACATTTGAAGCACAATTTTCAAATGAACTTTTTCTCAAAACAGTTATAAAACTTCTTTATACAAAGAGAACATGTACATACATATTCCACAAAAGCAAATTTTACTTACAGATCAAAAAGCAATTTCTTCAATTCTGACTAGCAAAACAATCTTTTTAAATCAGAGAAAGTTTTAACCCCCATCCCCCCACACAAACACATACACAAAACGAAACCAATTTTAAGCATTTGCAGCAAATGAATTTTCAAGACAAACATTCTGATAAAGTTTCAACATGCTCAAGTTGAAAATGTGGCCTCCAGAGAGTTAACAAGATTTCCCTTCAATGTGACCTAGTGACCTAGTTTTTGACCTCATATAGCCCAGTTTTGAACTTGTTCAATTTTTTAATGTTCTGATAAACTTTCATGAAGATCGGATGCAAAATGTAGCCTGTAGAGTGTTTACAAGACAATTGTTGACGACAGACAAAATGTGATCACAATCGCTCAACTTGAGCACTTCGTGCACAGGTGAGCTAAAAAACTTCAATTATAGAAATTTTCAGTCATCTTCTTCTAATTTGTTGTATATGGGAAAGTCTGAAAATACTTACTGAGTTTTAAGCTTAACACTCAAATCCTCCCTCTTGTTTGTTTGTAAGTTAAATGAAGCTGACATAGTGAATATGAATTTCTATTGATAGCCAACAATCAACAAATCTGAAACAAAAAAGATGAAATAATTATAAGTCTCATGTTGAGCTGATCAAATATTAATACTTTCCCTCATGTAGACGCTTTCTGATGCCTCTGCAGCAGATGGTTTTTTGAAAACATAGTGACAAAAAAGAGAGCAATTTCTCCTTTTGCCACAATGTGTTCCAATTTTAGTCATAGGTTATCCATTCAATTATAGAGATTTTCTTTTTTTTGACACAATATGTTCAAAGTCGTTTGCTGCAGAATTGTCATATATGGGAAAGGGTTAAGTTTATATTTTTCTAAAGGTTCCAGACATTTACCCTGTGTTAACAGTTTACCGCTTATAGACGCTTTCTGACTCCTTTGCAGCAGACATCTTTTGAAAACATTGTGACAAAAGGAGAAATTGCACAAAACAACCAATTTCTCCATTTGCCACAATATTTTCAAATTTTTTCAGTAATTAATCCTTTATTTATAAAGTTATACCTTGTTTTGGCAAACATGTTTTCATAAGTCATCTGCTCCAGATTTGTTGTATGAGGGAAAAGGTTAAGATCATTGAAAATGATAAAAAAGAAATCACATTATGGGATGTTCATTCTCCAACAGTGTCTGTACTTTTTTTCATATTGGTTATATTTCTTTGTCCATTATCAATTAAAAAAAAATTGTTTGCCCAACCAAGCTTGACAGGTTCCAACGCTGCTCAAGTTATCATTGACAATACATAAAACCAGTTAATTTGCATAATAACAAGTGTTAGATTGATTATAATATCAAACTGTGTGTATCTGTGTTTAAGCTCTTTTGTTTATACCTCATTTAGATAAGCTTAAGCCTTATATTGTTTTGTTACCGACTGGCAAACTATTATATGTACTAAAAGTCATCATCATATATTTGTGTGTATGTCTTCTATCTCCTCCTTGGACCATTGCTGCATCACCAGGATGCTGAAGGATCTTGAATTTGAACTGGCTCCTCTACTGTCTACAGGATAGCCTCAATATATCGCCGTTACGTAACATATTGCATTGTAACAGTCAAAATATAAATCCGAGTACAGAAACCTGGACTTTATGTAACTAACCCTATAGGATAGAAGAAAAATTGCATGGCTCGTCAACTTCAGCAAAGTAGCCAAAGGGCTGGTGCCAGCAGTGCCACATCAAGACTTTCTGACCTCAGTTAATGGTATGAATTTAATTCGGCTTTCTGACAAGTTGATATGAACATTCCCCTACTTTGGTATTTCATTTCATAAAGAGGAGCAGAATGATTTATAAACAATTGTATTATTAAATGTGATAAATATTGAATTCATTTCAGCCTGGAGCATCGCCCGTCCCTTTTGCAATTTCAGTTCATAAGCCACTAGAGCTCTCCTTGCATTTGGTGTATGTCACTATGAGTCTATGAGTAAAACCTAATCACCAGCAATTTCTCTGTTTGCAAAAATCTTCTGATTCAGATGCGTCCATGTATTGGAAGGATACGGAAATGTTCTGCCCCCCAGCAGAAGAGAATGGAAGAGCAGTTATAGAAATCTCAAACATAAATCATGCACGAATCCAATAAGAATCAACTTATCAGTGATAACCGGCTGTATCTTCGCCTTTTTCAGCCTCAAATGTTGTTAATTCCATAAAATAAGCCTTATTGATTAACATTACTTCCATTCTTGACATTGATCCACAAAACCACCAATTAATATTAATGTTAATGCACCACTTACCATTATTACATCTACTATTTTGTTTTTCGTTCGCGTTGTGGAGTTTGCTTGTTTACGTGATAGAAAAAATCCAAGGTAAACAATTCGAAATCTCGTTTCTTTCAAAACCTCGCGAGACGGTGTGTAATAGAAATACGCGTCCGTGAAAACTACAACTCCAAATAGTATTCCCACCTACAGACGCTTTTTGACACAATAGCAGAAGACGACTTTTGAAAACATTGTTGCCAAAGGTGAAATTGCTCCTGATGAGCATTTTCTCCTTTAGCCACAATGTTTTCAACTTTATTTAAAAATTAAGCAATCTTTAATGGCGAGTTTTCAGGTTTGTGTCACTATGTTTTTAAAGTCGTCTGCTGCAAGTTTGTTGTATGTGGGAAAGGGTTAAAAATAAACATATTGTTTTGAAAAGTAGATCTAGGATATTGACTATTAGTTTAAGAAAGTCTCTTTGTAAATTTAGGACTATGAACCATTCCATGCACATAAAATGATGATCGTATTTACATATGGAATGGCATTCATTAAAACTTTCCAACACTATAAGAACTTTTAAAGTAGTTTATATAACCTGACCGGGAATCGAACCCTGGTCTCTAACCTTCTATGCGGAGGTTCTAACTTCTACAATACCGTGTCGGGACTAAATTATAAACTGTCGTAACTTTTTAACCAGGAGAAAAGAGGAGACGTTTCAGGCGATTTGAGATCTGGCTACGTCAACCGTTTCGGTATTGCATAAAGGTGTTAGAAGTTTAAGTTTGTTTGTTTATCACTGTATTGAACAACGGTAGACAGAGGTTTGAATGTGTCATACGTGACCGCTTCAAATGTTCGTGCGTTTCTATGGTATAAAAAGGCAACGGATTTGTAACCATTTGTTTAATTGATTGATTGGTGTTTCACGCCGCTTTCAACAATTGTAGACATCGGTCAGTTATCTCCCTTTAATACTCTCTACATCTAGCTAGGTCCTATCATTTGGTTTCCTCTGTTTTTATAATTGGTTTCTTTGCACTGGAAGGTGCACTTATAATTGCATTTTCTTGGCCAACTGTTATTAGATTGATTAGTAATTCCACATTTGTTTTATTTAAACACCGCTATGTAAATTTTTTCTTTTGAATCATCACTTTAATTAACACATTTATGATTAATGTGTACAGAGTAATTGCAATATCTCATTGCGAAATAGCGATAAAGACAAAGGATTCCAACTTAAAGGACCTACCAACTATTTGGTCTCCCTTGGTATTTATCTGACAAGGGAGATAATATAATTATCACTAATGTCCCTCATTGGTCAGTAATATCACGGCGTTTCATGGGTGAGTTACCAGTAACTCAGTACATGTCCATTTATCCCGACACCAGCCAGTTAGTCGTAATCAGTGCTGACCCAGCAACCCTGAGCGCCACGGAGGGCAGCCATGACTACACATTTTAAAGTATTTGGTATGACCCGGCCGCGGATCAAACCCTCGACATCCCGCACCCGATGAAGACGCTCTGCCACTATACCACCGATGCGGTATACCATTTGTTTAAAGGATGAGTGTTAACCCTTTCCCTCATACGCCAATTATGCAGCAGACGACTTTGAACTTATTTTGTCAAAACATAGAAAATCTCCATAGTTGAATGGATAACCTACCACAAAAAGTGGAAAACATTGTGGCAAAAGGAGAAATTGTTTCGTGCAATTTCTTCTTTTGTCAGTATGTTTTCAAAAAGCCGTCTGCTGTAGAGGCGTCAGAAAGCGTCTATATGAGGGAAAGGGTTAACATTCGAAAACCATTTGAAACACTAGATATCCGTCTTCTACCTATTCCATAGAAACGAACAAAAACGTGATGTTGTTATTCACCTGAACTAATTGCATTTTATATTGTTATGTTTTGCAATTGATTTTTCTTTCTTAAAATTTTAGGAAACGTATAAATGAAAATTTCACAACAAGCTCAAATTACGCAGAAGTCATGAAATATTTCCCCTGATTAAACCCTGACCCACGTACAGACGCGTTCGAAAACCTTCTGACAAAAGGAGCAATTTTTTCTTTTGCAACAATGTTTTTAACTCTCTTCAATAATCATACTCTCAATTTCCATATTTTGCCAATATGTTTATAAAGTCGTCTGCTGCAGAATTGTTTAAATTGGGAAAAGGGGTTAAGCCGACAGATCAGTCACGGGTAACGGTGTTTATCATCTCCATATACAGTTGTAGATTCAATACAGAATGTAATCATAGTGTCACCTCTATATAAATGGTTATTTAAATCTACCTCCATCTACCGTTGTAGGTTCACTACAGTGTTTATCACAGTGTCACCTCTATATAAAGAGCTATTTAAATCTACCTACTTCTACCGTTGAAAGTTCAATACAGTGTTTATCATAGTATCACCTCTATATAAAGAGCTATTTAAATCTACCTACATTTACCGTTGAAAGTTCAATACAGTGTTTATCAAAGAGCTATTTAAATATACCTACATCTACCGTTGTAGAATCGACAGTGTTTATAACAGTGGCACCTATATATAAAGAGCTACTTAAATATACCTCCATCTATACCGTTGTAGATTCAATAAAGTTTGTATAACAGTGTCACCTCTATATAAAGGGCTATATAAATCTACCTCCATATACCGTTGTAGTTTCAATACAGTGTTTATCATAGTGTTATTTCTAGTGAAATGGCTATTTAAATCTACCCCGTCTACCATTGTAGATTCAATGCTGAGCTTACCACAGTGTCACCTCTATATAAAGGGCTATTTAAATCTAACTTCGTCTACCGTTGTAGATTCAATACAGTGTTTACCATAGTTCTGTCTTATGAGACACCCTAGCACGTTTTCTTCTTGATGTCGTATCCTTCTTGTTAGACACAAGTCGGTATGCATACATGAGTGCCGAACTAGTAGGGCAATACTTCTAGTTTTCGTCGGAAGTTATATCTACGCTACTTCTTATTGAAAGAAAATATTGAAGGCTTGCGAGAGTCTACACTGTAAGCAGATTTTCGTTTTCCCATATTCAACGCATCTGTAGCAGACGATTTTGAAGACATCCGGGCAATCATATCGAGGGCTTGGCGTGAAACGGTTGTAACTAAAATTGGTATTTTTATACCAAGATTAATCACCTCGCCATAAAGTCCTTATGAGTGTTAAATAACTTTTCTTGGTAAATAATGGAAATTTAGGTGCCATTGCTCGTTCTGAGCAATGGCACCTAAGTTTGCATTGATTACAAAAGGGGTCAAAATCGCCCCTAAACCCGGGTTTTCAAACTAGGTTTTTAGTTACAACCGTTTCACACCAAGCCCTCGATATGTAAAAACCTTTATAATTGACAAGACAAAATATTGGATATGATTGAAATCATTTATGACAAAAGGAAGAAATAGATCTTCATGCAGTTTCTCCTTCTGGCACTATTTTTCAAAGCTCGTCTGCTCAGATTAAGTGTTAAACAAGATTCATTTTCGCCTTCAGGTCAAAGGGAAGTAAATCGGATCGGCTTGCCGGGCAGACAATTTTGTCGAGGGATTTCAGATGAATATATAAGACTGAGGTTGGCTCCCATTGGACAATAATGATTTTGTTGAAAGTTGAAAGTGATTTTCATAAAGTTGAATAACCTCTGACTGAGTTATAACCAAAATAGTGTTTGCTTTTAGCTATGCTGACACTCTAATAGTCATTTTCAGAACATGCTGTATTTTCTGAAATTGAAAGTAAAATTTAGTGCAGGATAAGGGTCACCTTTGATTTGACCTCCTAGCTCTGTCAAAAAACAGTGAACATGTGGGTTTGTTTTGCTTTGTTGGTAGTTCTAAGAATGAACTTGAGTTTGATATAGGTATATGTGTTAATTCATGTGCTAGTAACGAACCATAACCCATAATGCTATAATGGTCGCCTATGGAAAATGATTTACTTCCCTTTGACCTAAATGGAATCCTGATATTTTCAAACTACATGATCATGCGCACCTGATTGATATGTTAATTGATTAGTTGGTTAATTGGCTGGTCCATTCATTCGAGTATTCATTCATTCATTCTTTCGTTCGTTCCTTCATTCGTAGGAATCCGCTGTGGTCGAGTGGTTAGCGTCGGTCATGGTGGAGTGCCCTTGGGCAAGGCACATTTTCTAGCCTAGTACTGGTTTGTTTACCCAGGGATCATGAATAAGTGAACTGTTGCCGTGATGTAACTGAAATAATGCTGAAAGCCGCGTAAAACCCCAATAAATAAATAATAAATAAATTCGTTTATTCGTTCATTCGTGCATTAATTCATTCAGTCATTCCATCATTCGTTGATTCGTTCATCCATCCATCCATCCATTCATTCATTCATTCATTCATTCATTCATTCATTCATTCATTCACTCATTCATTCAATCGGTTGATTGGCGATGTATTGGTTGTTCAGTTGAGTGACTGGCTGATTGATTGATTGATTTTCTCGCTGTTTCATTACTTTGATCATGTTGATATTATGTCGTCTGCCAGTTTTATTTGAAGGCTGTTTTAACGTGACCTTTACTTTTCGTTTCGGGTAAAGGCTTTTCAAACATACATGTTATATTAATCACACTATTGCTAAGAATGTTTTCAGGTTACACAGGTTTTATTTTGCATCCGTGCTACGTCTCCTTTCATGGAAGGGGGCGTGATTAGCGTTTGCAACATTTAAACATATTCAAAACATACGGGATAGGCAGTGAATGGTAATACTACCTGTATTAACATGATTCGTTCAATTGTGTGGTTATTTCATATTATATTATTGTATTTATAGAATCCACTCATGTTGCACTGACGATTGGGTTTATACCCATTTCTTTTTGTAAATACATAAAATAATTGAGCGCTTATAGCAGTGATGACCCGTAATTGTATTCAGACTTATGTCAGTACCGTTACGGATTATCGTTATATTAAAATGCACCAGTAGAATCCTTATATGTTAAAGCACGTTGCTTTCAAAAGTACATCATAGCTCCTAAATTACTGCATCTTGTACAAGCTGTAGCTTCGGCCTGCTCGAGCGAGACCTACGATATAAGTATAGATGTGTATATATGTATACATGTATATAGACTGCAAGAACCACACATTGATAAGATACATGAACATTACCTTTATATATGATATTTTATGCCAACATAAAATGATTTATGGATAGTACCTACATTTAAGTGTATAACCTTGTTCTATTTGGTTCCGTTTGACCCGCAATAGTCCTTGACATTTTATTATAATGTCCATGTTCTGTTTATTATTGACTAAGTGGGTCAAACCTGACCCATAAGAGTCCTTGACAATTTATTAAGATGTCCTTTCACACAGCCAGACTTGTCATTCACATCACCCTTCTTCTTCGAACCCCCCTTGGTCGATGCGATCTTCCGCAATACATAAATAGTGACATATAGGCCCACGGGGCCGGCTGTTTTTCCAACAAACGTTGTATTATGTTTTATTATATGTTATACACATGCTGGGATTACTAATACGTATTAGAAGTCCCAGACGCATGCCACTTTAATAAAAAATATTACTTACTTACTGTATTAGCAAAACACATGTACCAATAACATATATTCATGTAATGAATAGATCGATATAGTCTTATTGATTTCTATTTAGAACGGACCATACACCAGTACCGGGCATTTAACAAAAGGGTATTGTAATTAGTATATGAGACTTATCAGTGTAATCATTTTGGACATTATTTCAGTATTGTCTTTGTTAAACCCTTTCTACCATACGACAATTCTGCAGCAGACGACTTTGACCATATTTTGTCAAAAAATAGAAAATCTCTATAATTGAATGGATATCCTATGACTAAAAGTGGAAAACATTGTGGCAAAAGGAGAAATTGCTCGTTTTGAGCAATTTCTTCTTTTTTCACTATGTTTTCAAAAATCCGTCTGCTGCAGAGGCGTCAGAAAGCGTCTATATGAGGGCAAGGGTTAAACCCTTTCCAACATACAACACATCTGGAGCAGACGACTTCAAAGCATATCGTCGAAAACGTGAAAAATCATTATCGATTAGGGTTTAATTATTACATGTATACAATGTAATACATATGACAATGACAATATTGCGGCACAAGAAGAAATTATAAGCATTTTTTTTCCTTTTACCACAACGTTTTAAAAAGTCGTCTTCTGCAAAGGCGTCAGAAAGGGTCTGTCTATGGGATAGG